>CM042880.1:11237442-11889508 GCA_023653495.1 Melastoma candidum | reverse complement strand
TGTACGTAAAGGATGTGGTGCATGCACACTGATCATCTCGAGCTCGGGGATGTCGGAGGCAGCGGTAGAAGGCGAACACAACAGGCTGTGCCTCATAATCTTACAGCTGGGGGGGAAAGAGATGGATGATAAAATAATGGACGTCCGAGTCCGATGATTTTGTCCGAAAGCATCTCTTTTGCTGCCCCCACTCCCTCCCTCCCTCCCTCCCATGAACATATACACTAAACCCCACGCGTTCATTATTCGACCTCGCAATCTGTATTTGCCTCTTTTTTAAACGATTTCAAATGGGAATGGGAAAGGAACCGAACCCCTTTTTAGGTAAGGGCAGGAGGAATATGACTTGCCTTTGTGCTTATTTTATTTGTTTTAGAGAAAGCAAGTAGTTGTTGGTAAAAGGATGGTGTGTCAATGATTGAATGAAATAATACATTTGATGCGGTGGAGGAGGTCCCCATTTTCTAGCAAAGAACCAACCCTATTCTGGCTTGGCTGGTCTGGTATGGTATGGTATGGTCCCAGATTGGGTTGTCGGCCTCCGCCCCTGGAAATCATGCTATATAAACTGCCAATCCCAAGGCTTTTCTTCTCATCAACGATCGAGTTCACAAAAGTCATATAGCTTCTCTCCTTTGAGTCTTGTTCTCAAGAGTAGGGTGTGCGTAAGGAAGTCCTTTTCCATGATGGCATCGTCGTCGGTCAAGCCCGCGGTCGCGTTGTTCCTCGTCCTCTCGGTCCTCCTCCAACTCGCCGGCGCTATCCACGCGGTGAGACGTAGTTAAACTTGATAGGATTTGTATATATACTCTCTCATCATCACGAGTGCATGACGGGATGGGATCCGATTCTCGCAGGAGGCGACGACCACTGCTGCAGTAGGCGGTTCGCAGCTGGTTCAGAATCTGAGTGAGTATATATACATATAATCCTTCCAAAGTTCGGACACGGAAAACATACACGACGACTGTGTGTGCTCCTTCCTGTGTGTTTAAGACGGATTGATTAGTTTGACATAATTGTCAGATTGCGGAGGAGCATGTGTCGCGAGGTGCCGGTTATCGAAGAGGCCGAACCTGTGCAAGAGGGCGTGTGGGACCTGCTGTTACCGTTGCGGCTGCGTCCCGACGGGGACTTCGGGCAACCTCGACTCCTGCCCCTGCTACGCCAGCCTCAAGACGCACGGCGGAAGGCGCAAGTGCCCTTAAAAGGGAAGAAAAACCATGTAAACATATGTGAAGGTGGGTTGGGGTGAACCTATAATTCTGGTGGATCAGAGTGAGAGAGTGCGTGTGTGGAAATAACGAATAAAAATAAATAATCGAATTAAAACTTCTCATTATTTGCAATGAATCGGCCCATTGGGCCCGGCCCACTGGACGACCTTGTGGTTCACGCGACAAGGCATGCCGTGCTTTCCAGTGGGTAATAACTTCATCATGGGAAACAAAGTGTTTTGAGTTGGTTCACGGGGAGGCCGCCGCCTGGGAAAGAAATATACGGACACCGCACCACTACAAGTGATCCGACGTGGCATCCCCTCGGAGGTAAATCGTGGAACCGACGAAACGTGGCAAGATCGGAGCCGTCCGTTGGCATTCGCCTGGTTGTCTCTCAAAATCTCACTCACTGTCTGTATCTCTTTCACTCTTTCTTTCCCCCCCCCAAGTAACCGAAAGACGAATCCTTTTTCCTGGGTGGAAGAGAAGAAGAGTGAACAAGCTTCGATCTTTCCGTCTTTTTTCTTGGGGGTTGGTGGTTGGAGGACGAACCACAGAAGGCATAATCCCAATTCAACTCCACTCCACTGCCTCATCGCCCAAGTAAAAATAAGAAAGAAAATCAGGAAAATCCTTGGGACTCTTCCTCAGGTCTCCCCTGTCCCTTCTAGCTTTTTCACCCCCACCATCATCCCCAAAGAAAAGAAAAGCCGTCCGGATGTCTTTCTTCGACTGTCCGCCATGAAAGGTCAGTTCTTTTTTCTTTTTTACTGAATTCCCATTTCAGTTTGAGTCGCTTGAATTGCTGGGTTTGTTTTTGTTTTTGGGTAATCTGATATTTTTTACTGCTCCCATGTTTGTTTGTCCCTGTCCCCATTCCCCATTTCCTGAGAGAGCAGAACCCGTTTCCTCCAAACACGAGAAGCGTTCGTGTTTCCCCTCTTCCTCTTGGATTGAATACCCTCTTCTCCCTTTTCCTTTTCCTTTCGCGTTCTTCTTTGGGTGATTAGTCCGTACCTGGAGAAGGAGATGAGATGGGTCGTCTCACCGGAAATATCTTTCTTCCACCTCCCATTCCCTCACATTCACCGGCCCTTCTTCCCCATTCCCACACAACACGACACAAATGGACAACACAAGGGACGCGGCGTGGCAGAGGCAACTTTTCACCTCGAAGTTTCCCTTCTTTTTTTTTTTTCTTTTTCCTTTTTCTGTGGGTTCTGAAATCAGTGGACCCTTTGTGATTGCTTCGTTCCCTTTTTTTTTTTTTGGTTTCTTTGTTGGATCTGCGATTGATAGTTGGGTGAGTTATGGTCCAGGAAGGATGAATGTCCTTTTCTTCACACACGTATAGGCATAACCGCAATGCGTGGACACTTGTCTTTATCAGACCCTATTTAAGGATCTTGTTCTCTTCTCCTGTTTGTTTATTATTATATCTTCTTTTTTTGTGTCTTATGGGGTGTTAAGGATACCGAGGAGATAATCCCCCCACCCTCCCCGGGTTGTCCGGTAATGGTCGCCGCGCCTTTTACCAAAAACTGATTTTTCTAGCTGTTTCTTGATTTGATACAGTGTCTGTGAAGTCCAAGAGGGAGAGACTCAAGAGGCTGAGTTTGGTTGGTGGGAAGAATTCGAGCTCTGATGCGATGAGCGCGGTTGTGGGTGTTAACAATGATGATGGGCCTCATGGCAATGTGAAAAGACTAAAACTCTCTAAGAAGGCAAGTATAATTGTTCTTTTTCCCCCCTGGTCAAAGTCTGTTGGTGGTGTTCTTTTTTCTGTTATTGTCTGTAGAAAGTTGTCTTTGGTAAGTACTGCGAATTTGATGGAATGGTGTGGGTTGCTCCAGTCATTGAACGGTTGCAAAGTCGCTGGGAAGACATCTGTGCCGCGGAAACTCCGAACAGGTGTGTTGGTTTTCCGAGTTTTGATTTTCCTGCGGGATTCAGTGGTTTTGGGTTGATGATGATGGGGCTGGTCTTTTAGGGGGGATGTTCTCTGAAGTCCAGGTGGGATGGATTAAATTTGAAGCAAAATAATGCACCTTTTGCCTTTTAACTTTCTTTTCAGGGACAGTGAGATTCTTGTGGTTCATTTGAACATCAGTTAGTGAATTTTGCAACAAAAAGCTTAGCTTTATCGAGAATGCAGAAAGTGTGGATCTGTTTAGGTATTCTGTTGATGGGTCTTGCTAAACATTCTTCCCTTTGTCTCTTTTTCTCCTAAAGTGTTGCTGTCGAGTGCCTCGGTATTTTTTTAATAACTTTTATTACTGTTTCGTTTTGGTCTTTCTTTATAACCGGAGTAGGACTCGACTTTTACTTTCAGAGACTGTTTTTTTAAGAGATGGAGGTCCTAAGAATACGAAAGGCGGGTTTAAAGGGGAATTCCTGTTAGGTGAATTACACACTGCTTCTCCTGTAGAGAACTTGTTATTGCTCTTTTTGTCGATAAAATATGGTTGATGTCTGCAGCCATGAAGAAACGCGGCTGTGAATATCCTTCTCCAACTTCAACAATTATGGAGAAGCCTTGCAACTCAACTCTCGAGGACAGACCACCAAAACAGAACGGTGATAAGAAGTCCAAAGTGAGCAACGTTTCTGTTTCCAGACTTCAAAAGAGGGGAAAAAAACTAACTCCTTTTACTTCGCAATAGCCCAACGTGCATTTTGCTTGGGGAGTTTCTATGTGCCAACAGTTATATTCTATTTTACTCATCAGAAAGATGCAAATTTGAATTGGTCCCCAAGAAAATCTCCTTGTGTGCCCATGACAAAGGACGAAAAGGAAGTAGCCGAGATCCTGTTTGCTATGCCGAGTATGTTTACTGCAAAAGAAACCAGGCACTATTCTGCACAAGCTAGCAAAGTAGTCTGGTCCGAAGTAAAGGAGTGCTCAGCTCCGGCTCTAGAAGGTTTATGATAATTTCAAAAGACTTAACCCCGTAGTTTTGTGTCCATGAAAATATGATTTTTCTTTCCTTTCCTGAATGAGTTCCTTTACAATGTGATATACCGCACAGGTCGCAGAATAGAGTCGGATATGGGTGCACTTTTAATGACCCATGAAGTTGTGTCCACTTCAGTCAATGACGGAAAGCATGGTGAAGAAACTAAAAGAGTGATGAATGAAGATGAATCTGTAATACAAAGGACCTATATGCAAACTAAACATGTTTGTGAAGAGTCTAACCAATGTGAGGAGCCACTCCCCAGACTGGGTAGAGAGATGAGCAATGACAAGATGCAAATATCCTGCAGTGTCGGATTCAACTCGGGGCCATGCATTGGTTTTGGGTAGGATATAATTAGACTCCCTCGTTTCTCCCATAATTGCTTTCTCAATCCGTGATGTTTTGAGTTTTCCTTACACAGTTCGCAGCAGCCAAGAGAGACAATGCCTGCGTTTGATCGGGGGACTCCAGAATTCACCAACGGATTGGTACTGATGTTGTCGTTGTTGTTTTGAATTACTTGCATGTAAGATGGAATAATTGCGAAAATGGCAGGCATCTTGTCATGGGAGCCAATTGCAGTGCCCTGGCATTTTCAAGGGCTTCGCTGGAGAAGGTAAAAGGGATTCATTGGCTGTGGTCTCGGCTCCTTCACATTTAGCAGAAATTAATTCGGCTTCCCCTGTGCTCTTTTGATGAAGATTCTTGCGCCTGGCCGTTTGGTGTAACCATTATCTCAAATGAAAGGAGCAATCCTCAACAGTGAGTTTTCTGATTGTAATTCTCTAGAAGGGCTTCTAGAATCACCCTTTCCTCTTTTGCAGATTATTAGATTTCACTTCATTAACTTAATTCTGGCAGGATGAGCATTTCTAAGATGCCGGCTTGGATTGATGCAACTGTCCATTATCGTAACCCGTCCTCCCGAGGACTGAATCATTCAAAGGTAAGGGAGACGCATCAATGTATTTGCAACTGTTACATTATTTTGTGTTCCCTCATCCGCCTTTTCACATGCTATGGATACAGGCATCCGAAAATGCAGTCGGCAGAATCTCACGGAAGAGGTGTGCCACTCACGTGTGGATAGGTTATCTCATTCAGGAACTGAAAGGAGAAGGCGATAAGGGCAGTGCTTCAATGATCCAAATGTATAAGAAGCAGGAGATGAACGCGGATCGAGAACTTCATATGCAAGCCAGCCTAAGTAGGTTGAGAAATTTTAGTTCAAATTCAGTTTCCTTGGCTAACCACATGGAAGCAAAACACAAACAAACTCCCGCTGAAGTTAAGAAAGGCATTCCCTTTCTGGAGACACCGAAGGAAACGCAGTTTCGAGATCTATTCCCCGAGATTTATAAACAAGACAAGCAGGTTTGGGAGCCCCAACTTCATCACTAGAGCTTCATGTTATAATTATATTAATCAAAGACTGCAAATGATGACTTCTGCAGGTTTTTGATTTTTTGTCGCTTTCAAATGGGGAGGGTGGTTTTGATGCCAATACTTTGAAAGGCGGAACAAGAACAGGTAAAGGACCCGGAATGCGGTCGTGCCTCAGTCTTGGCCCAAGTAATAACGCATCAGGGGCATATCATGCCATCCCGACGCCAAAAAAACAACTATTCTTCTGCTTATGGGAATCAAACATGAGCCACAGGATTGCAGCAGGTGCGTTCCCGGATAATTGTAACTTACCATAAACAAATTTCCAGTCTCTATGCGTCATGATGCTATGAAATCCATTGTAAAAGAACAAAAAAGCTTTGTTCATGGTTTTCAAACTGTGAAAGCTACTTGACTAATGGTGTATCATTTGGAGTTATTGGGGATGCACATGAGCTTCTCGGACATGTTGTCGTGCTTTACTAATCTTTCTTGGGCTATTTGACATCGTCTTTACCACTCACTCTCTTGTGATCTCTATTGTTACTGCTCTTAATTATTATGAACACCCCTCCCATGATAAATTTTCTGGATTTAAGCTCTCTTGTAATAAGTATGTTATCATTGTCATTTGGCTTAGGTTGGACAACAGCTCCCTACAACAGTAGGAAGTTCGGGTCCGAGGTTCCTCCAGAAAGGCTCCCGTGTTTGGTCAAAGGAGGAGCAGCAGCCGCAGCAGCTCCTGCTCCAGCAGATGCTTTGGGCTGCCATGGCTTATCCCCAAGGTCTGCAGGCAGCGAAATTGGATCCTGCAACGCATTTACAATTTTCCCCACCCACAGTTCCTCCTCCTCCAGACATGCATTTCCCTAAACGGGCCACGATGGTTCCCCAGCATCATCATCATCAACAGGACCGCTGCCTCCCCCCGGGAGTGAAATTCTACTCCGGCGTGCTCCTGCTGCAATTGCTCTGAAACGACTGCTGCCGGAGAGGGAAGAATCGTTCACAGACTCGGTAATTTACTATCTGAAAAACTTATCTTCAGCTAGAAAACCGTTTAGCTATAGAGCTTAAGCCGTGAGAAGAAAGGCAGACAGGCCGGCTAGCCGGCCGGACAATGAAACCACAATCGGAACAAGACCACAAATCTTTATACGAAGGCACGGCTGTGGGGTTAAATTCATGTATGTATATATTATTTTGTGTTGCAGAGAGTTGTTGAGTTTGGTGACTTGAAACTGCATATTGGGCAGATGTGAAGACACTCCACTTCTTCCCAACCTTTCAGTTAATCTCCACCAGACTTACATCAACCATTTTTGTCGAACTCCCATGTCGGAAATGTGCTTCTCCTTTCGGGCCGAAGTTATGATATGAACCAACCAGAGAGCCCACAGAAGTACTCAACAGAATTCCAGTGAAGTGGACGCGAAGGAAAGAACTTCTGCCTTCCCCTCCCCGACGCTTTTCTTGGCGTAACTCTTCTCTTTCTGCGTCCCTTTCGGACATCTCCTGATAAAAGGAAAAGGACGTCCTTGTCTGCTTGTTACTCGGATTCACAAGTTCTTTTCAACGAAGTTGTTATTCTTGCACGGAATAGAAAAGAGAATGGATTGGGTGAACAGGTACGAAGTCGACACGAGTCCTCCATTCAGATCGGTGAAAGAAGCTGTTTCGCTGTTCGGCGAGAGAGTTTTGGCTGGGGAGGGGTATGCTGCTAAAGCCCAGGAAGTAAGTTAACTCTTATCTCTCACGCGAAAGTTCTTGAATGCTCTCATATTGGATCCTGTCAGGCTAAGGATTTTGCCTCTAGGTACGCTGTGACGGAAACGGTGATTCTAAGATTGGAGAAATAACGGCAGAGTTGGAGGAAACCAAGCAGAATCTCGAGAAAGCGAGGGAAAAAGGGGCCCTCATGGCAAGCTCCTTGACATCACTCCAGGAAGAGCTGGAAAGAACCAAGAAAGAGCTGCAGAAGTTAAAGAAACGCGAGTCCAGGAGACAGATGGAGGCGGAGATGGAAATCGAGGATGTCAAGTTCATTGAACCGCGGAGAAGTTTCGAAACCTATAAAGTGAATGATGCCGAGTTTCAGAAGAGGAGGTATGTGACCTTCGCGAGCCCTCCGATGTTGGAGCAGACCATGGTTCCGAGGTGCGAAGAATCCCCAACTAATAAGCAAAAGCCCCTGGATAAGAACAAGAAGCACAACAAGAAGAAGCCGTTGCTTCCATTGATAGGAGGGATCTTGCACAAGAAGAAGCAAGGACATGAAGTCGCATCCACTACCGCGGCAGCCACCAGGGATTGGTAATAACCTCGAGTATTCGGAAGTTGTCTTCCATTATGTTTGTGTGGATTGCTCAAGCATGATCGTGTAATAACTGGGGTTTTTTGCTTGTCATACTTATGAGAGACAGCTTCATCTGTAATTTATCCATCTATTTGAACAATTTCTGCTTTATATCTGTTATGTCATGCTTCATCTCCTTCATCATCCATCGATCCCAAAGAACAAATGAAAATCCAAAAAAGAAAGAACAAGAAAAGATATTCACGGGGAAGCTGAATCGATATCTTTGTCAACCGATATAGCTCGCGCTCTCCTCAACCTAGCACGTGTCCGGTGCCCTATCACTTCCATCAACGTCTCCTTGGGAGGAGGAGGTTTTGCAGGAGGATTGACCGCCTCATCGCGGGAAGTTGCCTCTGTTTCCATTCGGTCAATGCCACGATCACCAGGAACCGACTGGATTGTAGCTGCGGGTGATGGCGTCACTTTAAGTGCAGAAGGAAGTGAGGTAGCGGCATCTGTTTTTGGTGCTGTTGGCTCCACAACTTTCACTTGTTCCTGGCTTGAAGAATTACTGGATGCAGGCGATGGTGGTTCCTCAGGTTCTACCGGGACCCTAGGAGTTGATGACTGGCGAGTAGGAGCAGCCTGAGTCCCTGGCTGTTGAGGCTGTGAAACATGATCATGTGCATGAGTCAGATTGCAACTACCTCATAGAAACAAGGTTAATTAAGTACTGCTGTTCGTCAAACCCAATAAATTATCAGTAAGAGAGCCTGCAAAGGATCTGCTAATAAAATGAGCACCTGCGCAGCGCGAGGGTTAGGAGTTGACTGCGCAGCAATATATTGCAAAATATCAAAAACTCTTGTTTGCCCATAACTAGCAACTCTTTGCCAATAAAGAATAGCAAAATCCCAGGCACGAGTCTTCAGCTCTAATAGGTTGCGATCAATGTCGCTCTCATGCTTGGAGAGATATGGCCTAAAGAACGAATCATAGACATATGTTGTCCCCTGGCATAGGCAAGCACAACAACAAGGAGTTACCAGAGTTCTCTTCTGCCATAACCATCATAACTAAAACAAATTAAATAAACGATCAGGCTCCATACCTTTGTTTTGGGATACCACAAGTATATAAAGAATGCCAGCTTGGCTTCACTGTACATAGGCACCCTGAAATCGAGACCCCGTTGCTATTAAGAACGAGAACCAAAAGAATCCTGATGGGCAAACAAGTTAGTCAGAAAACAATAAGAAATAAGTCTAACCATGATATGAAGGCATCTCCAACTCTTTCAAAAATAGTTAACACGGCAACCAATATCCTGAAAATAATAACCCCATATACATTATTACCCCAACGAAGTCATATATCGACATTTCAATTTGAAGGGTCGGGAAGCTAATAATACCAATATTGGCACCAAAACTGAAGTTGCTCGATCTCTGGTCTATTCTTCTCGACGGTTTTATAGCACTCGTAAGCAGGATAGGCATACCCAAAGGCCAGCCTGACAGACAGATAGACAGACAATGTTTGTTTATAACCCAACCGAGACATAAACCAACAGCAATAAACAAAACAAAATCAGGCGATTCGATACATACACGAGCCCTCTGGTAAGAAAGGATCCGATCATCTCGTGAATCTACCTGTTACATTCGAAAGGAAGGATTTCAGTCAGATAAGCAACTCCGACACATAACCTAATCTATCCGCCCGAATTGCAAATCCACTGGGCGGATCACTCCAACACCGACGCGACGATCCAGGTGAAAAATCGGCGACACTGACTCTTAACATGATCTACTGAAAGGTCCAGAGATTCTAAGAGCAAAATCCAATAATAGAAGGGAAAAAGCACCAAAGATGGACAAATTCCAGAACACAATCGAAGTTTTAACCAAACAGCATCGCATCCACATCTGCATAAAGATCAATTCCAGAAAAGAACGATCAAACAAAATTAGCGCGGAAACCTAATCAACGGGCTAAAAACAACCAAGCAAAAATAATCTGGACTAGCAACCGATCTTCAGTCAGTCATATACTGCAGACAAAAACAAAACAAAGCAAAAAAATCCAAAACCTCCCAAAAATACAACACCGCCTCAACGTGATCCGGATGCAATTGGCGAAGGAGCAAAAGAGAAGGGGAAGAGACGAATGGAAATGAGGAATCAATCGAAGGGATTTCCTCCCCTCCCCCCTCCCCCCAACCGACGAGGAGACGACGTTGGGAATGTCGGTGGGTGAGGGAGGAGGGTTTTAATGTTTTCGGGAGACGGAAGGTTGCGTCGGACGGATTATTCATTATGGGCCTTTGTATTTGTCTGGTAAAATAGGCCCACGAGGCCCAATATTTATCAACCGCTAATTGTCGGCCCGGATGATTTTCGCAGATACACTTTTTTTTTATAAATCACCGTACAATTTTCTTAACCCTTTTATTATTATATTCCATTCATATTATCTGTATGAGTAGATGCGCACACGTGCAGTGGGGCATGGACAGGGCAATAATGCAACGCAGTCTTTGCGGAACATGATGAACCGAACAAATGGACAAGACGAAGAAATCAATCGGCTCGGCAAAAGGAGGAGTCGTTGGAGCTTTCGTCAGCACGTGCGCGCGAGCGTAGTCGTCGGCCGCTCATGACCGCTCTCGAAATGGTCGGGTGGTGGGAAACTCACAGGGACCCCCAAGAAGCATTTTTCTTAATCTTAATCCACCCCTTCTTTTGAATTTTAATGCCACTGTCGGACAGAAAGGAATGGAAAGCAAGCGTCCCCCGTTCGAGCTCTTTGCTCGCTGTCCTTATATGTTTCGGCTGTTTTTTTCTCGTCGAGGCTGGCCGGAAGATGGGGCCAATTTGGTATTCCGTGATCAGGAATCAATGCGTACGCGGAGTAGGGATATCATTCTTTCATATGTTATTGTGGGGGGAGGAGATAGTCCAGTTCCAACCAAGATGGGATTTGTTTGTTCACAAGTTTCGGATTCAGACAGCCCTGGAAAGGTGCTGGTTTTCGTCAACAAAGCACACGAGTGTTGGATTAGGTGAAGATAAGGGCTGCCGCACGAGCATAAGTAGGCCAACGCCACTATACCTGCAGACATTGGCTTTATTGGGGTTGTGATTTCGCAACTGTCGGCACGGCCTCTGCCCTTTCCAGCCGATTGCGCCGCGCGTGTAGTAGACGTTCGTAGATCGTATTCTCACAGACGATTCGCCATCTTCCTGGGGGATTTAAAGAAATCGAATGTTTTTTTTTTAAGACAAAGTGAAATTTCGTCAAAGTCGTGACGTCCCTTTGCCCAAAACGAATAATTCAGACCAAAATTACTTAAAATATTTTCAAAAAAAAAAAGACACTAATATTATCAAAGGGGGGAGATTAAGGGCATGATTTCGTGAGGTCATCGAATACGCGTTATGAGTTATTAAGGTGATCATCTCCTTTAAACACTTCGTAATCTAATAAATTAATGTGTTTTGTCAATGAGGGAATAAGTCAGCCGCGGGGGACTCGGGAGAAGTTTTACTACTAATCTAATCCTTCAAGGAATATGAAAACATAATTATGTTAATACCTTTTCAAAAAGTGTGTTTTACTCGGACAAGATTAGGTATCTCTCCACGTCGTTGTCCTTTTTTTTTTGTGTTTTGCCTTTCGCTTTCGAGAGAATAGCTACCAATACCCCCCAAGCCTTCACAACCAATAACAGTACCTAGACAGATGCCTTTCTGGGATACATTAATTACCCTAGCATCATATATGTTTGGAGTTCATTTCCAACCATCATTCCATTAAACTCTGTGATTCCAAATCCTAATCGCAACATCTCCTGTGACCATCTTATTTGTCTCCGCGCGGTGCACGAGCTATTCTCTATGTCTTGTGTGTTTAGTCGATACGGAAAGAGCTAGAAGATCGGCCCGTCCTCGCGATCCTAACCTCGAGTTCGTACTATCTTATGAAACTGTTGTAATCTTCCCCGTTATTCCCGACGAAACCAACTCTTTTCTTGTATAATCTAGTCGTTCCTTTGGTTAGGTTTTCGCATAGTGTCGTCATCTGTCACTGTGTCGGTCCAAAATATAGGCCGAATATCTTTTAACCGTCGGCAGTTATGATGATGATGTATATTTTAAGTGGCCTTTCTCGGTCCGTGATGAACGACCCTTTTCCCCAAGTTGATTTGAGATGGAAGAGATGGAGATGACTCGCTAACCAAACAAAAAAAAAAACATAAACAAAAGGGATCAAATCCCATGAATTATACACATGATTCGAGCAGAAGAATCAAAAGTTGAACACCCCCAAAAATTCAAAGACCCTTTTTCGGCCAAATGGGTAGGAGAGGGAGAGGTTCAATGATGCGGTTGTTTAGTGATATGTGTCCCATTCTCCTCCACACTAATTTTATATAACCACTAGTGCTATTGGTTGCTTTGTTATTAGGTTTTTGTAAAGGTTGGTCAAATGTCCGTGTTTGTTTATTTATTTGTTCTTAGTGAAATTTAATAGGATGGAAGATCGACTTTTCTGGGGTTCCCTCTTCGTTCTCGATAATGTGATTATAATAATGACAATATGAATGGAAGGTAAGAGAGAAAGAAGAGAAGAAGTGGGTGGTTGGCTTTCGTGGTTGCTATTCAGACGAGATGAAAGGATAATAAAGCTAATGAAATCAAAAGTAATCATTAAGAAAAGAAGAGCGAGAGAGAGAGGGGGAGTTAGTTCGTCTCTCAGATTAAAGAAATAATTTGCTGAAATTTCGGAAGCGTGATTAACGACTCCCTCCTTTGGATGTTGATTCTAGTTATCTCTCGCTATCCGAGAAGAACACTTCATGTAATAACATGGGGGGAACGAAAGAGGGAGGACCAGCAAAAGCCCTCGGTGTTAAGCTATGAGTGGCTCGGAAATTTCGAGCATGACGTTAGGACCGCGACATGGGAAGCATCTCGGAGATTGGGGACAATGAAAATGAGACTAGTTAGTTGGATATCTACTAATGTGTGTGGTCTGTGCTGATTGACCACGTAACTCCCAAATAAAGCTTTGGCTAGAAAAGTAAGAGCACAATCGAGTCGGGGGTCATTTTCAGCACTCGTCACGTTGTATTTGTTCAAGAACATCTCCCTCTCTTTCGCTCTCAACGCGATGCCAAATTGGTTTTGAATTAGTCCCATCAATCATTCCCTTTTCCTTAACCCTTTCCCTTTTCTCACAATGAAACGTTTTGATCGTATACTAACGGGACTGCTCGAAGAAACAAAACCCTAAAGTTGGATTTGGATAAACATGGCATGATGATGACGATGGGGATGGAGGAAAGAATGATGATTGGGGGGAATGGAATTGACTCCCAGTGGAAGGTAGCCACGTGCCCCCACGTACTTATTTCAAGTCTGACCGAAAGCTAAATAAGAGAATGCTAAAGATTCGATCAATAGAATTTCTCAACTCAAGGTACTTATTTGATCTAATCGGATTATTTTATTGTATTCGGACTAATACCAATTCAACCCATTTCATGAACAAAATGTGACTAATTAAAAATATATGGACTTTTTTTGAAACATTTTTAGAATTGTCGAAAGCTTTAATTATCCGAGATTTTTCTTTCGATACCTACCATGATCAAAATAACTAAGCAAGGATTTTTTTTTACCTTTAATTATATTCTTGTTTTGATACAGATAGAAATATAAAACAACAAAAAAAAACATAAATAGATAAAAATTTCGTTATTTCTCTTTTGTGTCTTGTCAGATATTTAGTTGATTGAATGAAATCAAGATTAAAAAAATTATAAAATAAATAAAATTGTTTAAACTTTGAACAATAAATGTCTTTCACATTCAACTAGATCAAAAACAGAATTGTTCTAGTCTCAATAAGAATGCCGATTCTCACTATTTATTCATATGTTATGATATGAATATACCACGTCAATTCGTTATGGATGAATGATGAGATTCTATGGATACGGAGACAATTCCAATGATGATGATGATGATGATGATGGTTGGGGGAGTCGAGAGCTTGTGACTTGCCTGCCTGTTTTTGGACATGGGGGATGGTATGGGATTGAGATGGGATGGGAGGGAACTAGGGAGTCAGCAAAATATGAGGACCCCCTTTCAAACTAGTTTAGGGTTTTAGTTCAAATAATAACGTTTCAGAGCGATAATAAATTCTTATTATCTTTGGTGAGGAAAGTTTTGGGTGATTTGGCAGGAAAACTTGCCTCCTTATATTCCAAAATGTTTGATTACAGGGAGCCAGCCAGCCAGCCCGCCGGCCAGCCATATGTGAATGAATGGTGGATACAGTTTGACCTCGGCTAATTTATATATGATTTGGCGAGGAAGATTCATACAGAAAAGATGGCCAACTTGCGCCATATTTTAATCGCACTACCTTGCTTTTAATAATTCACGGGGTGATTAACTACATGTGACCCTTAATTAAGGCAATGCACCACCACCCCCAATTTGGCCTCAAACAGTAGTTAGGACCACTTGAGCAATCCGAGATTGTCCGATGAAAAATCTCAGAGGCGAGATCACGGGATCCCCCCCCAACCCCTCCCAACTGGGATACTACGATAATATATATGGGTTGGGATGTATCCACGACTGCTGCATCAACTTGTGCGCATAAACGGGGGGGTGTAGCGCGACCGTTGAACCCCGTTTAAAATATGCAATCCCACGGGTGTCACGCGGCTAATCATATCGGAATCAAGATCCACGCCTGCCTCGCAACCCTTTTTTTTCCATGTCCTCGTCACAAGTTGAGCCATGTTCGAGGATCCCTCGACAAATAAATCGGTCGTGAATAATGTGTGCAATCAAGAAAGCTAAACACAAATGTCAATAAACAAATCCTACCCTTAAAAACTAACCCCAGTTTCATCGTATTAGTTCATGGTTGGTTGTTTGGTTGGCTGTCACCTTTTTCTTACACAAACTGTGTGTGTGTGGGGGGGGGGGGGGGGGAGGGAATTCTCAAGGCATGATATATCAAAGCAAACACAAACCAAAACCACTCGGTTTCGTTTCCCTCCCACCAAGTTGGGAAGTCACAGTTACAAAGACTGGATCCGATCCAATCCAACCCCAGAAAATCTCACATTGCCACATGGGTATTGGTGTGGGGGTGGACTCTCCAACATCCATTCCAACCAAATGTAGGAATCATACAACGTGTTCCTCGAACTGTGATCCCTTCATTCTCAGGGATTGCCCCATGATTTAAGGGGCCTTTTTTTTTTCCTTTTTCTGATCCATTCTTCCACGTCAGGAATGATCATCACATGAGATAGGAGGGGGAGGGAGGGAGGGGATGTGATGTGTCGGGGGGTTATTTGGGGAAAGCTTGTTTTGATGACATCTCTGTTACAAAATATTATAAAAAGGGGACCAACCCAAAGACCACTCCCCCCATAGAGAAAAGAAGGGACCAGTCACTTGTTCTTACATCTTACTCCCACATTCTTTCCTTTTCCATTCCCTTACCTTCTTCCCCTTTCTCTTCCTTTGTCCAAACAGGATTTTGCTTCTTCCCCACCCACCCATCGACTACCACGTTTTTGTTCCCTCCCTCCTTGAAAGAAAAACTGCATACGCTGCTCCGTCAACGTTTGCCGCGCCGGGAAGTGGCCACCGTTCCGTTTCGGATCCTTCTCCCCCTTTCCGATGGATAATACCCAGTACCAGAGCCAGGGGAAGTCGAGGTTCTGTCGCGTGTGCGTGTTCTGCGGAAGCAGCCCCGGGAAGAACCCCAGCTACCAGCTCGCAGCTATTCAGCTCGGCAACCAGCTCGTAAATATTCCTCCGTCCCCATGTCTTCCACCCCCTTCCCCAAAATAAACTAAGACTAGAATCATCTCCTTAACCTTCTCCTGACTTTCTGCAAGGGACAATATTTTTTAACAGGGGAAAAAACAGAGACCCCTGTTTCCAGTTACTTGTATTCCTCTCGGCAACCTCCTTCCTTTCCTTTCCTTTCTTTATTTTCTTTTTGCGGGTGGGGAGGGGGAAGATGAAAGGGAGAGAGTTGAAGTTCTGGAAGGATAAAAATAGTAAAGAAAACTGACATTAAAAGAATGGTGTTGGTGTGATAGTCGGTCTGAGTTTATGTCGATAAGAACGTCCCAATCTTTACTCCACTTTCTTTTATTATGAGTAGATGTTGTCAATGATGAGAGTTTCTTGTATTAAGAATTTTGTTTAAAAAAAAAAATAAACATTGCAGGTGGAAAGGAACATCGACTTGGTGTATGGTGGAGGCAGCATTGGGCTGATGGGTCTTGTTTCCCAAGTTGTTTATGATGGCGGCCGCCACGTGTTGGGGTAGATTTTCATTAAACAAATACTTAACTAATGACAACATTTGTCACTTCCATTAGTTTAGTTTAATGTGGCGTGATATCTCCTTTCTTGTCTCATCCCCTGCCTATTGTCTTTTTGGGTTGGTGTAGGGTGATCCCCAAGACCCTCATGCCTAGTGAGGTACTTCGACAATTTGCTACCACCATTTCATGAATTCTTCGGTTCCTTCTTAGTTTTCCCAGATTTGGACTAAGTGGTTTTGCTTGTGTTCCTGTTTTTTGGGGTTGGCAGATAACAGGGGAGAAGATTGGGGAGGTGAGGGCAGTCTCTGGGATGCACCAAAGGAAGGCTGAAATGGCCAGGCATGCTGATGCTTTCATTGCCCTGCCCGGTAACTTAAAAATTCGATCTTTGATTAATTCGGGTTGTGGCCGCGATGAGATGTTAAAGCTTTCTCTCATGGGTCGTGCTCTCCAGGTGGGTACGGCACCCTTGAAGAGCTCCTGGAGGTCATAACCTGGGCTCAGCTTGGGATCCATGATAAGCCTGTGAGTTCCCCATCTCTGCGTCCCTGGTTGGCGAGTGATCTGTCTCTGAGGAATGAATTGGTCACTGATATGGTGGCACTGCAGGTGGGGGTGCTGAACGTGGACGGGTACTACAACTCGCTGCTGTCGTTCATAGACAAGGCCGTGGATGAGGGGTTCATCGCGCCGTCCGCCCGTCACATTGTCGTGTCTGCTCCGACTGCACATGAGCTCCTTTCCAAGCTCGAGGAGTACGTCCCCAACCACCACGGGGTGGCGCCTAGGTTGAGGTGGGAGACGGAGCAGCAACTGGGTTATTACACCAAGTCGGAGATATCTCGTTGATTCTTAGAACAACCTTAGATTCTGACCTAGTGGTTTAAGGAACAAAGATAAGTCATGTATATTGCAATTGTTGCTGCTAGTCATTGTTTGCCCATCACTTCCTTCAACATCAAGCGTACCACTAGCAATCCCAGTGGCTATTGCACATAGGGCATGTGTCCTAAGACGGCAACAACAGGCAACCAAGGGAATAGCGACACGTACCCGCACAAGAAGGTAAGGAAGTATGGGAAGAAAGCGATAGCAATGGCGGGCGGTGGACGCCACTACTACCACCACCGTCGTCGTCATCATTCGTCAATGTCTATCCAGAACCCATTTGCCTCGTGGCCTAGCTCGAAAACGTGACATAATCCCGACAAGACACGAGGTTCCAAAGCGATGTTCCATTAAAGGATGTGCAAAAGAGTCTTCGATTTTCCCATCATGGGAGTGCTTCTGTAGTCATACTGTGGCTGAAATTAGTGTAGGACATGCTCGGCCCATTTCTGGGCAAGACATGATCACTGGAGACTGTCCTAAAGTGGAGTACTAGCTGGGTTCATGTCCATGCCTTTCATCATTCTGTGCACCAATAAGGGAACAAACTATGCCAAAGAAACGAGGGATCCGATCCCATGGCAACGCAGTGCTAATTACATCAGTTCAAACACAGAGAGAATCAGTAATTGGTCCTTTTCGTACAATTTCGCAGCTTCCTCAAAGAGCCATCCAAAATCGGGGTGCTGTAGTTCGGTCGTCGTCCTTGAACTCTCTGTACAAATGCAACAAAGCAGAACTGGTTTGTAAGACCCTGAATCCTTTGGACACTCCAATCCCCATTTTCGGAAGCCATGGGTGTTATTGCAATCACGAGTGTCATAAACTCGCCGTCTGCTCTGGGCATTGCATCTACGTAAAGGAAATGGCGCTCAGGAGAGGATGTGAAATGCATACCTGCGATCAAGGTATCGAGGCTGAAATCCCAGAACCTTGGCATGTCATACATGTTAAATAACCAGCACCATCACAGTTTATGCAACGTGACTCCTTCTCATCCCCACTGAGTTCTGCGGATACACTTCCAGTCCCCAAGCAAAATCTGCATCTTCCTCGATGAAACGAGGAGACAAAGCTTTGTCTCTGTAAATTAGTTTTAAGCAGCAACTTACTTTGCGCTCAACCGAATAAACAGTGCGAGACATTTACAGGGACCAAACATAAAAAATGAAAGGGGAATGACGGTCATGCTTCTACCGACAGTGCTAGACCAAAATCACCTTGAAGGTGTACCAACAACATGTAGCTCCCAAAGGCATGAATCGACATTGAGACCCGATTATTCGCCCTCAACTCTTCCATCCAGGAAAATGCATAGCACAGTGGAAATATCTCGTGGTACTCGGATTTGAGAAGTCAAGACCGGCACATCAATCAGGCAATTAACAACAACAAACCAACAAAGCGAAGAGACCGCTTACGTGCTCCGGAACCATTGCAGGGGAAGCACGGCTGCGTGTTCTCTCTCGTGGCCTAGGAATTGCTCACATCCAAACGAAACCCCACATTAACCCCCGAAAGCAACATCTAGCAATCACTTCCGTCCACAGAATCGAGAAAAAATGCAATGACAACTTACGGCATTATCGATCTGGATCTCTTACGGGAATCCCAATTCCAGTGGCAACGCTGACAAACCCGACAGTAATCGCCACCACCTGAGATAATCCCCTCCAGACCAATACATGGACAAACACCCAATTCGCACATCAGATGACCTTTTCCTCAAACAATGCAACAACCCCCTAAAGAGAACCAACTCTAAGCCACATCAGCACGAACTGTGTTCTGGTCGAGCTCAACGAGACTTGAGGGTTGACATTCTCGATGGTGGATTCGTCCGACGTTTCTTCTCCTTTCAACTTCTGACCATTCTTTCTAGTGGGCGTCAATCATCGGGTCAGACCGAGAGGTCGTTGTTCTCGTCGTCCCATCCCGACCATGGAATCTGGAAGAAGAGAATGTAGAGGGATCCTCTGTGTTTCGGACACGTGGCGAGGAAGTGAAAACCGTTTCCTGGACAGTTACCTCTGCAGCGAATCATGTCGTACCACGTGTCGCATGGCGGATCAAATGGGCTTTTCTGGCAGCGCGGATGTACTAATCGGGCCAACAGTCAGGCCCAGCTTACAAGGCCCGCCCAATTTACCCCCCCCCCCCCTCGATGTTTCCGTATGTTGTAACTAACGTTTGTGGTTCTATACTTGGTATGTGTCGTATCCGCGTCACATTCGACATACCGTCTGGCACGACTCTGGCTAGAAAATGTTGTCGTCCGCGTGTGATGGAAATGGCGACAGGGGTCATCCTTGGAGGCGATTTTGATGCTTCAACCATCGACATGATCATTCATAGTGCAAGGTCGATCTCAATCCCCTGGCATTTGGTTAGTTCAATGGTTTGGCGCATACAGCAGAACCCACGACACGCGCGCATCCAGTTGCCAACCGTTTAGTATCTAGCCATAGGGTGGGGGAGGGAGAGGGGGCAAAGACGAGACCACAGCCTAAAACGACTTGTGTTGGTGTCCTGCCGAGAACGAGAGAACAAGACCGAGGCCGGCTTCTTCGAATCGGATCGGAATAGCATGAATACGAACGCGCACAGCCAAATGGGCAGATCACAAATGGGGCAAGAAAAGAGACAGAAAGTGATCGCACATGCACTGTAGGGGATGGAGATCGAGATGGGGATATCCAATTCTCCACCCCTCCCACTAATTGCGGCCAGAATGATTGAGGGAGTGATGTTTATGTGCACAAGAACATTAAAAAGTCTCCGAGTCGTTGCTTGAGTGGACCACCCCTTTTATCCGGGAGATGGTAGTCCATATACGATCCAATGACAAATTTGTATGATCCTGATTCAAGGCTTGTGACCCAAAAAATTCCCTGTAATCCAACATGGTATTGGTGAATGGTGTGACCACCCCACCTCTCTCTCTCTACTTCCCCTTTTTTCTTCCTCCAACAATTGATGGATTTGAGCTTATCCCATTAGCCATATGCTTTGTTCCTGTGAAGCTTTAGGCCTGTGCGTGTGATTTGTTGGTGCATCCAGGCCAATCTCCTCCTCCCCATTGACTTGGGAGGGGACTAACTTTCTCTATTGGCCATCCAAATTGCTCTTCCCTTTTCTTTTCAAAGTATTAAACCTTCTCCGGACACTCTTCTTCTTCTTCTCCTCGTAAGTCAAAAGGATTGCGTACATTCGTACCAGTCATTGTTTCGGAGTCGGGGATACGCTTGCGCGTTCCATCGCTGCTAGATGCATGAATGTCTGCAACAAAATGTGGAAATGGGGACCCATCCATCTGAGTTTTTTCCTGTATCAGGAGCTTTGTTGTTATGGATAAACGTGAGTGTTGCTGCTACTAGTCACGGTTTAATTCCCCTTAGCCTCAGAACATGCTTTGATTTGGTAAGATATCACGTGAATCCACTACCCCCCCTCCCTTCACTCTCTTTTGCTAGCAAATATCCATGTTCAGTCGACTGTCCTTCCTTAACCCATTAATCGCAGCTCGTCGCTTGGTTGAGTCTTGCTGTGAGGACATAAACGAGGATGTGATCGAATGCGTTTGAATTCCATCCGTTCACGATACAGCATTGAGGAAATCCGACGTGATCTTCTGTGTAACGGATCGGCCAAACTTCTCTTGGTGATCTCCAGAGGCACGAGGAGTGTTAGAAATCGTGTCGGGATTCCCCTTCACCTAAAAGGGTCTCAACTCTATTTAAGGTGCCGGTGTGGGATTATCCCAACACCTCTCCATAATTCTACATCGGATATTTGTCTGGGGGTCGGGCGCCCTCGTTCTCGTTCTGAATCTTTGTTCGACGGGACGAATCTGGCTCTGATACCATGTTAGAAATCTCGGAATTCTCCTTCACCTAAAAGCTAGCAATTAGGTGATGGGTCCCAACTCTATTTAAGGTGTTGGTCCTGGCTTTTTCTATCCGGTGTGAGACTATCCCAACAAGGAGGATGTCGGCAAAATCTTCTTGAGAGAACAAGGGTGTCGTCACGTTATCACGACGATCGGTGCAAACGGAGGGCTCAGTTCCTACGGACAAGAACGAATTAGTCCTGTCCGAAAACCGAACCAGCCGCACACAAAATTCGTCCTCAGTAACATGATGTTCTATTGGCATTGTTATGTCATGAAGGGACTCCGACAATGGAACATTTTAGTGAAAAAGAACCGGTTTTTATCTATCTGCGTCTGCCCTGCCTACGGCCGCCTCACGCAACTCTGCTATTCCCCTGTTCCCTCCCCTGTTTTCCCCAACCTTTCGGTCATATATAAATTCACTCATCTCCCCGGCATAACAATTCCACCCCCAACTCTCCCACCCACCCTACAAATCCCTCCTCGGACGAGTAAACCCCCTCCCCCCACCGAGATGGCGCTCAAGAAGCCCGGCAAGCTCCCGCAGACGGCCATAATCAAGCAGATTCTCCGGAGGTGCTCGAGCCTCGGCAGGCGGAACCATCAACAGGGCGGAGGACCCTGCAGTCACGACCACGAGGGACCCTGCGATGTCCCCAAGGGCCACTTCGTTGTCTACGTGGGCGAGGCAAGGGTACGGCACGTCGTCCCCATCGACATCCTCTCCCATCCCAAGTTCCAGCACCTCCTCCAGCGTGCCGAGGAGGAGTTCGGGTTCGACCACGACATGGGGCTCACCATCCCCTGCGATGAGGACGTCTTCCAGTCCCTTGCGTCCTCCTTCCGATGAATAACAAGAAGAAAACAAAAACCCCCACCTTACCCCACACCCTGTAATTAGTTTTAGTCGGGTCGAAGGAAGGAAGGTCAAGAACACGTTAAGGGCATAGTTTAGTCCTTTTTCTTCTGTTTTCACTTCTCGCGGCGGTGTGGCCACGGGGGTAGATCGGTCTTGTAGAGCCGCGGCGGCCGGCGGTAACCACCCTGTGAGGAGTTACTTAATCTTCCTAATGAGAGAGATATTATTACCAACTCTCAATCCTCAGTAACAGCAACACAACCAGCCGTCTTCTCCAATTTAGTCTTTCTGGGTTCCATTGTTACACGGGCGAGATTGTTTAGCAGAAAGCAGAAGCAGATAAAGCGTTTTTTAAGCAGAAAAATCAGTCCTTTGCAGGGAAAAGGGAAAAGGGAAATTTAGAAAATCTCTTACATACATACGGTCAGAAAGATGGTGGAGTCAACATCATCATCCGACGGACTCGACTCGTGAAGCTACAGAGTCAAGTCCAAGTAGTCAGTCAATCCCAGACTGTGGCCTCTGTGCATGGAGCACACGGTTCAAAAAACCGGATCGATAACCGGCAGTAGTTAGACTTTCGTCTTAACCAGATCATGTAATAACAACTGTTTATGTCAGAGAGAGAGACAGGGGGTGTGGATGAGTTTTTTTTAAATTTTAATCAGCTTGAAATCCGAGGTCTGATGGAGTCGACCTTTCTGTTGTTACTCGCTCCTTTCCCATGTACTTATTATCTTAAACAACTACTACCTACCTACTTACCACCCTTACCCCTTTCATCTTCTTATTAATTTATCATCATCATCATCATCATTATTATATAAATAAAATACCAAACCCCAGAATTAAAAAAAGAAATGGGTAGTTTGTACTTTTTTAATTTTTATTTAAAAAATGGAAATTATGTTCCGTATATTCAGCCGTACGATTTGGTCGGTCCATTCTACACCACCACCACCATGTACGCTTTGCTTTATTACCAGCCAGCCTTGTTCCCATCTTAACTCTTCCTTTAAATCTTGACCCATCAAACGAAATCACAAAAAGGTCTAATCTTTAACAAGCCAGCCAAAAATGGGGCCTGATCTTCTTCTTTCTTGGGGTGCTCCACACCATGTCTGTCCCAAAGCTTTTAACCCTCTTCTGGGTAAGAAAAGTTACTTTCAATGGTGGGAAGAAAAAGGGGGAGGAGGTACTTCTGGGGGGTACTTTTGAAAGGAGTACCTCTCCACCCCCACAAAGCACAAACCCTCCCTTCCGTGAAATTTGGTCCAATCAAAATCCCTCCTGTTCTCTTTCCCAAGGACTGAATCTGGAGTGAATGAGAAGTCAAGTCCCAATGGATTGATTACTTCTTGCATCATCGTTTTAGTAGACATAACATGCCTAATCATGTAGACTTTCTATGCAAAATTTCGATTTCCTTTGAGGATGTGATTTCAGGAATCCTATGTTCTCCCCCCGCCCCCACCATTGTGACTCGAAATTTGGGCCGCCATTACCAATCCTAAGAGACAAGGAGTCAGTCGTGTTGTACTATGTTATGGTAATAACTCAAGGAATAATGAGTGTAAGGAGGATTTTGCATGTCGGAAAACGTAGCAGCCCTTCTTGGCCCCCCGGCCTAACTCTCACCAGAAAGTCAGCTACAGAAAGAAACTCCGTGACATGATCAAAATCGACACGACCCCACGACCGGACATACACTGTTGCTGCAACTGATACTGGATTTTACATTGGAGCGGCGAGACTCGGGTCAGGGTAGGAGGACGGGAGTTGAGACACCGGTTGTTGCCGTCCTGATTAGGATCCTGGAGGAGGACGTTCGAGGGGGGCTGTCCTGGAGGCCCTGAAAACATCTGTGGCTGGTGGTGGTGCCGAGGGTTCTCCTTGAGGGCGCAGCGCCTGCAGTTGTTTTCCAAGAAGGAATATCGTTTCCTGGCAGTCGGCCAGCCTCTGGGCAGCCACCTTCAGTTCCTTCTCCTGCGAGAGAGTAGACGCAGTCATCAGGATTCGTTGGATGGCGACCGTAGCTCAAACACAGATTATGTTCCTGACGACAAGAATTCAGTCCTAAAAGCTTAAAACTGCCTAACCTGTGGGTACTTGTGGCCAACACCGACCCCATTCGAGCAACTCTTATCCCTACAAGGGAGGGATAGTTCAAGCTCAGTGTGAGACTATATTGAAGGACTGAAACAATTTATGCGTCTCATCTTACCTGTCTAGCCGCTCCTCGAGATCCTTGTATCTATCTAAAGTGTCCCGATGGCCTCGTTTCTCTTCCAGAAGCTCGTTCTCTAATCTTTCAGTTTTGTCCTGAAGAAGGCTGATCTCCGCTTCTAACTTCTCTGCACGTGCTTCTAGGGACCTGTATGACTCAGCCATACATTTGAGCTGTGTTTCGGCTAAGGTATTCGACCTCCGGGCATCGACAAATTGTGATTTGACTTGTGCAAGAGACGCCTCTGTATCCCGAAGTTGAGATCTCAATGTCTCCATGTCTTCATAACATCTGGCGAGATCCAATGTGAGGTTTTCCTTCTCCCGTTTCATATTTTCAAAGTCTTCCAACGAGACTGAGCATGAACTACCATGAAAACCACACCCAGCAACTAGCATGTTAGCATAGTCGGGGACCTCCGGATTAGAGGCTGTATCGGAGATATTGGAACAGCCATTTTGACAGGCATTGTTCGAGGCCGCCGACAAAGCAACCCAGTTCTCAGGTAGAGCAACCTTATCAACACAGTCAGGGCTGCTAATTTCCGACTCGGTTCCCCTGTAGCCATGGACTTTGAATTTCAGCCGACTAGTCATCGTCAGAACACAAGAAAGACTTTGGACAAAATCCACCAAAGTCGAGTCACCATCAAGAACTTTCTGAGACGTGACTAGGAAATCTTCTATGGACTGGCCCAAAGCTTTGGAATGAGCAGATAAATCATGGTTGGCCAATGCCTCCTTATGCAGGAGAATAATGAAGTCTCGTACATGCTTGAAAGCATCGGTCAAGTCTGCAGTCATTGCCGGAATAGTTACAATGGCCTGTCGACAGTTTTCAGATGTCAACACAATTCCAGTACCAGATGACATACACTGCTCTGCACCCGTCCATTGACCCGCCGCGAGTGATTGTCCATGAAATGAAATGAATGCATCCTCAACGGCTGATTTGATATCCTCCAAAACCTTTCCCACGTTGTTTTCTCGAGACAAGGAATCAAATGCATCGGATATTCTCGATCGCAGCTTCGCCAGTGGCACTTGTTCTTCACCAGTATCACCATTTGCGAAGAGTGGCTGGGGCACCAGATCTACACCATTGTCTGCGGATCCAGAATATCTGCTGATACCATCGGCGGCGACAGCACCACCATTTTCCAGAAGATCACAGCCCATTACAGAATAATTGGGTGCGCCTCCATTTGATTCAACAGCCGAACCAGCCAACTTCTCCATTTCCAAGAAATCGTCCATTAGTTCCAGGGGATTCTTTTCCTTCCTTGGTCGGGAGGGCTCTAGGGTGGATGCTGTTGCTGAAGATTCAGAGCAACTCCTCCCATCATCATTTCCGTCTTCGGACACCGAGGTCAAGCTCGGGGGGCTTCTGACATCATGACTGAATGGACCTTGTGCAGAGATCGGAAGAGATGAAGCAGGCGAACTTCTTACTTGGCTGCTACTTTGGAGCTGGGCCTCAAGGATATGCAGCTTATTGGTCACCTTAGCACAGAGATTCCTAGACGTCAACAGTTCACTGTTACGAGTCGCTAGTGCTTCTTTCAGCATCTTCATCTCTTCCTCCATTGCCAACATACGCTGGGTGAGCAACTCATCTGATGACAGCTCCGGAACCTGGGATGGATGAGAAAGAGACTTTCCGGCAGACCTTTTGGATCGAGATTCTCCGTAACTCCCACTAATACTCTCCACCTCCAGCTTCATCTGGGCAAGAGCTGCAGGACCAGGCAACCTTTTGCGTACCAGACCACGAAGCCTCTGACATTCTGCCTCTAATTTAGCTATCTTCTTCATGCCTTCGGCATGCTGCTTATTCGCTGCCTCGGCAGATTTCACGCTCATGTTCTTCTCTTCATTCCGAATTTCGAACTCTTTGGTCATCAAATGCGCCTCATATTTCAGCGAGCTTATCTCTTTTTCACAGGACTCGACGTCGCTCTTCAAAATCTCAACCCGAGCCTCAGCCTTCTGTTTTTCATCATTTAATTTGATAATCATGCCGGACCGTTCCTGGAGAGACCTCGACAAAGCTGCATTTTCTGCAGCGGATCTAAGGAGTTCGTTGTCTAAGTTCGCTATCTTCGCTTCGAGCTCCTGCTTGACTTTTTCCCATTGCCTCGTATTTGATCTTACGACTTCCTGCAACTCCCTCTCGTGCTCTTCCTTCAGGTCTCGTACCTGGCTCATACACTCCTTTATGGCATCATCCAGATGGGACGCCCTATCTTCAGCTGCGAGTTTAGAAAGCTTAACGGACTCCAGATGACTCTGCAATGCTATGGCCTCGGCTTCTGCCTTCTCCCACCCTGAGCACATTAAAAAACAATAAACCAAAACTAAACCAGCGGAGAAACCTCGAACTGAGATCCTTTTCGGGATCAGAGGGACAAACCTAAAACAGCATCTTCAGCAACTTTAGCATGCTGCTTGGCCACATCTTCCTTGGCCGTTATCTCCAATTTAGCAGCAGATAGCTGTTCATCCAACTCCTTAATATATTCCTCCAACTTCTCTACCTGCTCCTCGTAAAACCTCAGCTGTTCCTCCAATCCAGTCATGTGTGTGTAAGATTCGACGGAAATTTGAACATAATTTGGCTTCTTATAGGTATCCTGACAGGAAAAATCAAAAGGTATGAAAAATCAAGATTCTCAAAAACAGTCCAAAAAATCTTTAAAAAATAGCAGTGTAACAAAAACATAACCACCAGGGCAAGCAAACCTGATCTTTCGGTGCAGCCTCCAGGTCGCCCACATTGTCCAAAATAGCAGCAGCCTTCTCGGCCGCTGCCTTGCCTGCAGCAGCCTTGTCTGAAGATTTTCTCTTCCACGGCCAACTTCTCCGATCCATCTCTGAAGCAATATGCATAGAACATAAGCCAGCAACACTATCGCAGAAAAACATTCAAACAACCATGTCCTAACATGGGAATCGACAAAGCACGCATCATTCATTGTCCCAAGAGTGCCGATCTTGAAGTTTCGCACCGATAAACAAAGAAAATCGATCAACCAACTAATTCTAAATCCTACAACTATCACAAAGAGATACCGCAAATCACAGTTAGTTCGACCATGGTCGAACAACAGAGGAGACACCCAGCAAACCTAATCACTCCTGGGAGTAGTCCAATCTATCCGGAAACATCCATTCTGAGACTTTTTATCACCCAACAGCACGAATACGGTTAAACACAACTGACCATTGCTGCTACCAAAGGGGCAAAGGCACACAATGACATTAATATTAGGATGGATTAACAGAGCTCCTCTTCGGATTCTCCACAACCGGGCGAAACACAATCAAAAGAAAAGGAGAATTCGATCTGACCATTAATAATAGCCCAGAAAAAATCAACGCATCTAAGGGTCCTCCCACCAAAAGATTCGAATGCAACCGAAAAAAAACAGAGAGAGAACCCGCATTCGGCAAGAATAACGACAAAGTAAAGGAGAAAACAAACAACACCGCCGCCAACACCAGCAGCAGTCGCCATACCAGCAACCAAGCCGGGATCTTGGACCACAAACTGCAAGGAGGAGTGGAGAAGTGGACGTGGGTTCTTTTGAGTTCTGGGGAAGGAAAGGTGCGGTTAAGGAAGTGGGTGGGTTGGTTTGGGTATGGGAGAGAGGGAGGGAGAGAGATTCCAAGGTTTTAGCTTAGTTGTCACTCCAACTGGTTGGGGGGGTGGGTTGGGAGAAGGAGACAGTCACTTTAGAGAGACAGACAGAGAGAGAGAGAAGGCCTCCGAGGAAATAATAATATCGGAGATGAGGGGCCTAGAGACAAAAGACAACAGCAGCGGGGGAGCATTTTCCTCTCTAGGATTCTTTCTGTTCGGACACGATAACCAGAGGAGGAGGTGGAGGTGGATTGCAAAACAAACAAAAATCATTAAATAAAAATTGCAAGAAAAAAAAAAGACATTGTCAATTTTCGAGCTCTTTCTTCTTGCCCAAAACAAAGGGGCTGCTGAAAAGACTCTATTACCCCCGTTCCCATCCAATTCAATAAGAAAAGATCCCCCTGATTGTTTGAAAGGGACGTCCTACCGGGCACGTCATATACGCCCAGAGTGATAGAAATTAAATGAATGGTGGTGGTGGGACATATGAGTCCTCTGAGATTGTGGACATATTCGGACATTACTATTTCATGGGAGACATGGTCAGAGGGATCCGGGGGGGTGCGCAGGAATCCCGTGAACGTTGTCGTTTCAAGCAATACGTGAAGATATGGGAAAACCTCCCTATCTGAGATTGGGAAATTTTGACCATTCCCTCGTAAAAACCCAATACCATTACTATGGCCCTATAAAGCCTAAGCCTCCTTCTCTTGCCTAGACCGATGTTTCAAACACGACCATGTCACTCCCTGGGGGGGGGGGGGGCTCTGCTTCAGACAAAAACTATACTTCTTTTAACATGAGCAGACGTGCATGCCTGGACCCCACACTCACCACTCCCAAACCCTAAAAGCAAAAAAGAAGAAAAGAAAGAGAGAGAGAGAGAGTCCCAAGACACTGGGGGTTGGGTTTTGGGGAGGTGGGGCTTCAGTTCAGACAAAAGTAGTTCGCTGAATCCTAGAAAAACCCATTGAACCTAAAAAGTTTTCCTCCAGCAAGGGGGAATCCAATATTTGTGTCCCGTCGTCACCTCTCCTCCTCCTCCTCTGTTCCATCCATCAATTACCATCAATTAGGCTTTTGGCCCAAGGAGGAAAAGGGAAAGCCCATGTTTGTGAATACAACAATTCTGCACATGGGCGTGGTGTCAGCCGGGATGTTGCTTTTTTAGGACAACCTTCACGTGGGTGACTCCTCCTCAGGCAACTCCCTTCGAATGATTGAATTATACGAAAGAAACGAATCCGATAAGAACGTGACGATCGGAACCCCGAATGGAATTTTGGTCGATCCATCTGATCAATAATGTGAGGGCAAATTTCTAAGCCCGACGCCACCCCAAGAAAAAATTAATAGGAAGCAAAGCAAATCGTGAAGCCTAATCTAATCGGACCGGAAGCCTCCACGCAACTCCTATGCACACTCGCGGTTCGGTTTCCCGAACCCGGTCCAGGGAATGAAGAAGAATAATCGAAGAAACCGGGCTGTTCACCAAACGGTCTTGTGTCCCAGACCGTGAAGCAACGGCCGGCCCTCCCCGACCGGCCCCTCCTCAAATCCGACGTGGCAGCGGCGCTGGTTGACCGACCCGGATATGGACAGGAGGACGCCCTCGAAAACCGCGACATCGCAGGGGATGGTGATTGGCCCGGGGACGTCGAAGCCGAACTCCTCCTCAGCCCGGGAGAGGAGGCCACGGAACATGGGGTGGTTGAGGTAGGCGGCGCGGACGACGAACCTCCTCCTGTCGGGTCCCACGCGCACTGCGACGTGTCCGGAGGGGACTCCCGAGGGGGATTCGGAAGAACTCCTGGCCTTGGCTCGCCATCGCAGGAGCATCTGGCGGAGGCGGACGATGTGCCGGATCTTGCTGCATTTGCCGGGTCCAGACGGGGCCTGCATCCTTAGTGTAGCTTGGGTGCGTCGTGAAGGAGGCTAAGCGGTCAAAGGAGAGGCGTGGAGTCGGAAGATGCGTCTGCGAGTGCTTATCTTTTATATAGGGAAAAGGGACTACGGCGTCGTATCATTACAGCAAATGCTATTATTATTATTATTATTATTATCATTAGAGAAATCCCCCCCAATGTTTAAACCGCCAACAGATTTTTCACTTCACAAAGACTTTGGGGGAGTCAGAGATAGAGATAGTAAGAAAGAACAACTATTGAGAAATGAAGAAACAGTGTTTCATGGCGTCCCATTATTATTACATCCATCCACGTTTGTGAATAAATTTGAGTTTCATAGTCCACCCAAAAAAGAGGAGATCTTGAAATTACCACCCTCCCACACTCTGATCATCGAATTTTATTATATCCTCTGATTGGGACGTGGGTTCGGGCTGCATGTTAGGAGGGTGTTCACTTAAACTTTGAATAATGGAGCTTTGAGTTCATCCCCCCCTCCCAACTAAAGAAATCATATCATAATGACCAAAAGATAATTGGAAAGCCTCTCCTTCCCAATGAGACTGACTGACCATTTGGTTGGAATTTGGAATTGCCCGTCACCAGCATTGCCGGGGGAAGCTGGTGGGGGTGTTTTTGCTGTTTCGGGAGATCGATGCGGTGAATCGTGCGTTTCAAAAAGGCCAACGATATCGACGGCCGTCCCCACATATCCGATCCTCGGAACTATGGTTCAATTCAATGAACTCGTGACTTGTCGTAGGGGAGGCAATGTGGCGTCATTGACAGACACTGGGGTCGTCCCCGTGTCTGTGGTTAAGGTTTTCTGTGGGGAAGGAGGGAGAGGGCGAACAACACCCATGCGAGATCCATGGAGGCTGTCCACTCCCACATGAGGTTGTATTCTTGCATATAAAAACCAATCTGATGGATAGTCCTTTGTCCTTTCCCAAAGGAGCTTCATAAAACTTTTCAACCTCGGATCAGACAACAACGTGGTTTAAAAAATAATCAAGCTTGTCCTAGGGAAGGAAAAGGTCGCGCTAATTGGGTCTTAATCAATGAGTTTGAACAGGATAATCGTGTTTACCGAAGGAGAAACACAGAGAATCCAATTATTGAGAGATGAGTTAAAAAGAATTCTAAAAAGATGGCAGCAGTTGTTGGCCTTTGTTTAATCAATCTAAGCCAATCATATCAAGAACATAACAGCCAGCATCTTTCTCCTAATGACTCCATCGCTAATCTAATCGGCTTCCCTGCAGAGGTGTTCTATGTTGGGAGGGGGATCAAATCACGAGATCATAATCGTTTCTAATAGTTGATTGGCCCAGCTTAGAATCATTCACGATGGCCTGGTGAAAAGAGTTTTTAGTCGGGGAAGCTAGTGTTTGCACTAGAAGTATTTTCCCAAAGAAATCTATGTTAGTCAAGAGCATCAAGTTAACGATTTTCAGCTGGTTAAAAATGACTACCTACGAGATGCTTCGTGTTTCCTCACTTCTTTTCTCCAACGTCCAACCATTTCACACTTCCAGTCCCAGCACCGGTTAAGGAACCGGATATGTGAATCGTTTCCTCGTCAAAACTGCAAAACCAAACCACCATTTCCTCTTAGATGTCAGTGCCCAATTTCTGCTTATCATAATAGAAAAAGGGCAGGCAACACACTCACCTCTTAACTCGAAAGCGTATAATTGTACCCACTTTGATCACATGGTGTTTGTAATACTTGCTTTGATATACTTCCTCGTCGCGCTTCTGCAACATATACAAAAACTTATCAACAGAGAAAGGGAAAACTAAGAACGTAAGGGATTAAGATTAACATTGTGCAGCCAGAAAATAACTGATGCTCACGGTTAGATACTCAAACTCCTCCCGAATATCTCCGTCCACAACGACGGCAGATGCAAACCCCAGAACAACCAGGTGAATAGATTCCGAGGTTAACTTCGCCACGGTTCCCTCTGCGATTTCACATTGAGGAATGATCCAGACCACCGAGACAAGGGCGGACACGGAAAACAAACATCGCAGAAACATAGTCAACAATCACTCCGATGCTCCTGCAATTTATAACGAATAAACGGAGAAGCTACCCAGAAGCATATTCATCCGGGGCGAGAAAAGGAGGAGATTTCCCGTAAGTTGCACGCCGGGGTAGGGGTGGATATCTCCGAGAACACTCGCATTATTCCCGACAATCCGCACGTCGTAGGCCAACAACACGCCTCCGAAAACATGGCTATACCTGCACCGGGGGCAAGCAAGCGTTGGATCCCACACAATCTCATAATCCACACTAAGATCAAAACTATGAGGGTAATCACCGGAACAGGTGCGATCCGAGCTCGTCCAGAACTGCTCGGGGGACTCTGTTTCCCATCGACGGTTGAACATTCACCGCCAACTTCGCTTCCGACACCACCAATCCCTCCATTACGACCCAAAAAAAACCCTAATCCAATCCCTCTACCCCTTACTCCCCGCAAAACAAAAACTTTCTCATCTGGGGTTAATCTTAATCCGCATTCAAATCCCCGGATCAATAGATTGGACTGAGTCCCCGACGGCGTCATCATCGCCGGCGTTTGGTTCCCGACGGGTACCCTAGCGGGCCGGTCAGCATCAGCAACATGGGCCGTGAAAACCGGCCCAATCATGTGACAGGCCGTTGGGCTCGATTTGTGGCCCATGGGCCCAAGTAAATCATGACACTGATTCCCAAAAAGCCACATTCCGACCCTTTTTAATGATTATATCGATATATATATATATTTTTTTTTTCTCGTGTGTCAAATGGGATGTCGGGAAAAGTGAATTATGATGGTTGAAATCCAGAGATAGGCTTTGAAAAATGGTGATGATGATATTCTTTCTTCTCCCCTCCCTTCCCTTTTCTTTTCCCTTTTGTTTTCGGAAGGCATGCAAATGAAAAAGCAGCGACCAATCAATTTGCCTAGGAAAGAACAAAAGCCTGTAAAAAGTTCAGTCTTTGTGTCCCCAATTCCTACTGATCGGTAACCCACCTCCTCATCACTCCCTTGATACCAAAACTATTTCTATTATCAATAGTTTAATAGTGGGTGTGTGTGTGTAATTTTAAAAAAATATATATAAAAAAGAGAATCAGAATGTGAATACAGTGGTGGGGGCAGAATCAGAGGGAGATGTCCCCTTAAACCCCAGCACAGCACAAGACACTGTGATATTATGCTTTGTGTTTGTTCCTATCGATGTGCCCACGCCTGTTTCCCAAGAGCTCCTCGATTTTTCTTCTGTCCATTCCTCTCGGCCTTCTTCCCCTCCACCTCCTTTTTTTACCCATCAAGATGGATAAATCTTGTGTTTGGACATTCACCTGACCCTTTTTCATCATCCTGCTCCCCATTGAACAAAATCTTATGTATGCAAGCATTAGATTAGATTAACCTCATTACTAATCATGGGGTAGGTTGTTGTTGTTTGTTGGTAGTGGGTTTGTGGTTAATGCAGTCCTGGAGACACAGCATCGACACCCACCTTTGTTTCCTTAATCATCGTAGGTAAGGCGGGGTCACGTAGTAGGGACGTTCCCTCTATTGCGTGCGCAACTTTTTTCGTCACGCTTAGATTTAGTGTGGTCCACCGAATAAGGAGGGACCATTTTTTTTTTTTTTGGTCGATGGAGAGGAGTGGATGGGATGATGATTATTCACATTCACATGATGTAAAAGAACTGAAGCCCCCTCCATCTATCTACCCTTGTTTTCTCTTAAAACTCGTGTGTAGTTGGAAGTAGTGTTTAACATGAGTAAAGTGTTGCGTGTCGGTATACACAAACTAAAATAAGAGAGGATGGATACGTGCCATCGTACACTACTGTTGAAGTGTTTCTCTTAGGGGCAACTACTCTTGTTCATAGGTGGTGGTAGCAAACCCTCCCCCTCCCTAAATTTATTGCTCCCATAATGTTAGGGGAGGGCGAGAGGGCGGTGGTTGTAATAATTTTGTAGTTGTCCGACGAAGGAGGAGGATTTGGACCGTGTGTTGGGGTGTGTATGTATGTATGTGTGTGAATTTTATCGTGTCATCGTCTTGGGATTTTCCATTCTCCTCGGGGTTTGATACAAAAGTTGTATTATCCTTCTTCCCCCCTAGTCAAAACTGAGGCTTCTTTCTTACCAAAACCCTAGATAGTTATTAAACTCTAGTTTTAGATAAATAACACAACACCTCAAGAGGAGGCATATGCTTATCACTTCCCTCCCTCTCTCCACTCTTTTACTATCTCCATGGAAAGACAACCCGAACCCCCCCCCCCCCCCCCCAACAAAAATCGAATTCAAACCCAGTTGAAATCTCTAAAAGAAACAAAAAGGAGCCGATAAAGTGGACTTTTTTTTTGGGGGGGAATGAAGGAATACGCCAAAAGGAAAGAAGAACGAGTGTGGAGTTAGAGATAATCATATCATAATCAAATTCATTATTAATACTCTTTCCTTTTCTTCTTTTTTCTTTTGTCACGTAGCCCATGCATGCGCGTGCCCCCAGATCCCAATTTCCCTCCCTCTTTCGGGTCAATTAACTCTCGTCTCCCCAAGACATCCAACCATCCCGATCCCAACTAGTTTGTGATGTTATGACCAAGTTTGAGTTGGGTTTTTTTTTTTAATGATGGGATTAAAGATCAACCTCAGAAGCAAGCAATCCCTCCCCCCCTACCCCCAATAGGGTAAAAAAAAAAGCAGGAACTGATTTCAGAACTGATTCCAAATAGTGTATGTCAAGAGATTGGGTGAGAGATAGAGAGACAGTTTTAGGACCACATCGTATGTCCACGTGCTAAAGTGCGCCTATCCCTATCCTCTCCCTTTCCCCCTCCCATTTTAGCAACTCCCCCTTTCCCCCCTCGCACATGTTTTCCTTACCCAACAACACCACCCCGACTCCCGAGTCTAAGCCACACCCAGATCCTTCAACCGAACGAAACTCGTCCTACCCATATATTACTACTGAGTTGCTGAGAAAGGTTTCATCTTTCGTTCTTTGTTGTTCCCGTTCCTGGGTGGTTTCTTCTTCCAATGCCTTGGACGGGTCTTCGTTCAGGCGTCTGAGCCGAAAGATGAACTGGCGTTATTTAATGAAAGTTAAAAAAAGAAGAAAGAAATATTGCATTTTTGCGTGTGGAGAGGGAAAGAGAGAAAAAAAGTGCAGTCCAAAGCTGCAACGCAATCGCCGCATATAGTAGGCCCACCCCCCCCCCCCCCTTCTTTCTCTCCTCCTATCGTGTGTGCGCAGTTTAACACGCTTTTACTACTGTTTCACTCGCTTCTTACAGGGGGGGGGGGGGGTGGGTGTTGTCGTTTTTTTCTTATAATCTGGGTCTCGAGGGTGGAAAGGGACTGTTGACGTTGTTGATGGGGTTTCCCCTTTTCCCCTGAAAGGCCCGTTTCTTTCCATCCCCTTCCCCCCTCTCTTTCCTCCTGTTGATAAAACGAGAAACACTCCCATTAAATAAAAGCTTTTTGAAGAGTAAAATATTGAGTTGTCAATTTTACTCATGCCTTCTGAGTTATTGCCGCTGTTCCCTTGTTCCATTTTTTTTTTAGTACTATTCCTGTATTTCGGTCACATTTGTATGTAATATTATTCCCTTTTAATTTGTTTATTGATTTTCTTACAATACGTCAAATGTTTGTTTTTTGTTTTGGGTTCTTTTGACGATGAAGGAGGAGGACAGAGCTCCACGACAAGATCTTTTTGCAGTTGTTTTACTCTCGCTTTGATATTTCCTTTTTCTTTTCTTTTGTGGGGATTCTCTCAGGTCCCCCCCCCATCTGCCGTTTGTGTAAGAGAGAGTGTGATTTGGGCTTTGTTCTAGCGACTTTCTTCTGAGGTTTGTCTCTTTTGTATTGGGCGAAGGGATGTGAGAGCGGCCATGGCACTTCTCTTGGGAGGGAAGAGGGAGTAGAGTTACGGGTAGAGAGGGAGGTTGGCCTTCTGTTTTTAGGATTTTGAGTAAATGGGGTTTGTTCCTGGACCTTGTCCGTTTTAACCGGTAGAGAGGAGGAGGAGGAGGAGGAGGAGGAAGATGGGATCTTCAGTCGAGGCCATGGCTCAGGGCGTGAAGATGGGGACCGTGAATGTGAATGGGGGTGTTGGTGTTGGTGGTGTCGGAGGGGGCTCGGCTTCTGCTTCTGCTTTTGCTTCGACTCCGGCGCAGCCTGCCATGATGATCCTCGAAGAGATGAAGCTGTTGAAGGAAATCCGGGAACAAGCCGGTGAGTGAGGTTTAGGGTCTCTGTCCCTCTCTTTCTTAGAGGCTTCTGGTTTGGTTCCAGGACATTGGACGAGGTCGTCTGTTACTACCTGTTCGTTCGTTTGTTTTTGGTATCTTCTCAGGAACCAGGAGGAACTTGAACTCTGAACTATGGCATGCCTGTGCTGGCCCTCTCGTCTCCTTGCCTCAGATTGGGAGCCTGGTGTACTATTTCCCTCAAGGGCATAGCGAGCAGGTTGTTGTTCTTCGCTTCTGTTGCGATTATAGTTTCCCAGGGTTTAGAACTTCTTTGGTGCTGAAAGCCTGCGTTTATCGACGATGGTGAAGGTGGCTGTTTCGACGAAAAGGTCGGCGACGGCTCAAACCCCAAATTATCCCAATCTCCCGTCACAACTCATGTGCCAAGTCCACAGTGTGACGCTACATGTACGTGTGTCTGTATGTCTGGATGTTTTGGCTTAATTGGGTCTTCACTGTCATGTTGAGCGAGCTCTCGGTTCCTTGAACAGGCGGATAGAGAGACCGATGAGATCTACGCACAGATGAGTCTTCAGCCCGTGACCTCCGTAAGTTTGCTGCTTATCGTTGAGGGAAGATACTGGTGGTTGCTTTTTCTTTAACTGCCGTTTGGATTTTGTTGTTGACGAAACAGGAGAAGGATGTGTTTCCAGTCACCGATTTTGGATTGAGACCGAGCAAGCATCCGAATGAGTTCTTTTGTAAAACTCTGACTGCTAGCGACACGAGTACGCACGGTGGATTCTCCGTGCCGCGTAGAGCTGCTGAAAAGCTGTTTCCTCCTTTGGTATGTCTTTACGTCTGTTGCAAAGCTAGATCTTGGCGTTGGAGGCTCACTGAGATCATCATATCGATTTGTTATGAACTATTCACAGGACTATTCCACACAGCCACCGAGCCAGGAGATCGTGGTTAGGGACTTGCACGACAACGTGTGGAACTTCCGTCACATTTACCGTGGTGAGCATTTATACATTGTTCTATCCGAAGCTCTTCCTTATCATTCCACTCTCCCCACCTTTTAAGATCACTGTTGTGAATCGTTCATAGGTCAGCCGAAGCGGCACCTTCTTACAACTGGGTGGAGTTTGTTTGTCGGCTCAAAAAGACTCCGAGCAGGTGACTCCGTTCTGTTTATAAGGTACAACATGTGTTCGGGGTTGTTTTGCTTGATCATACTTATGAAGAGATGCTTGATCTGTGTTCCTTCTCTTTTAGGGATGAGAAATCGCAGCTGATGGTGGGTGTGAGGCGCGCAAATCGTCAACCGACGACACTTCCTTCTTCTGTTTTGTCCACTGACAGCATGCACATCGGCATTCTTGCCGCAGCTGCACATGCTGCGACGTGTCGAAGTTCCTTCACGATCTTCTACAATCCAAGGTGCGTTGCTGCCACTTTTGATTGGACTTCTCCCGGCAAGTACCCATGCAAGGACGTCTTTCATTGACATATATCCTCTTCTTCCATTGCAGGGTATGTCCAACTGAATTTGTTGTTCCCTTGGCCAAATATCGGAAGGCTGTCTATGGGACTCGGATTTCTGCTGGCATGAGGTTCGGGATGATGTTCGAAACTGAAGAATCAGCGAAACGCCGGTGAGTATCCTGGAAACCTCTTATGGAACTGTTCCGTGTTCTGCGAACAGACGAGGATGAATTTGTCTTGTGCTCTTTCTTTGGTTGGTTGTGATTGTCAGATACATGGGAACAGTCACCGGTATTAGTGACTTGGATCCACTTAGGTGGCCAGGCTCCAAATGGAGGAATTTGCAGGTGCTTCCGGTTCATTATCTCGCACGCACCACGCATCGTCCCGACACCCGGACTGTTACTTTGAGCTCACCCTTTCACATTATTACTTGAACAGGTGGAGTGGGATGAACCGGGTTGCGGAGATAAGCAGAATCGTGTCAGTCCGTGGGAAATTGAGACCCCCGAGAGTCTCCTGATATTTCCCTCCCTGACTTCCGGCCTTAAGCGGCCATACCATTCGGGGCTTCTAGGTATGTTGTGGCGACGGTATCAAAATTTTGGATGCATCCGCGTGGGAATCCATAAGTTGCTCATCAATCGTCTCATTTCAGCAGGGGGAGAATCAGAGTGGGCTAATCTGATCAAGAGGCCTCTTATTACGAATCCAGAAATTACAGCAGGAAGTCTTATGCCGAGCATGCCAATGCCAACCCCTTGTTCGGATCAGCTTCTTAGGATGTTACTACAATCTCAGCTTCCTCAGAGCGTTCCACATGGAATTCCTCTCCCAGATGCAGCATACCCAAACTCTGGCCTCGTAAATCATATGCTGCATTCCACGCAAGTTGCAAACAAGCCACCTGTAGCCGTTTCTTCTCCAAAGCATTATCCTGAACGATCTGAGTCAAAAAGCACGTTGTCGGAAGCTCAAGCTGCGAGAAAAGGGCCTGCTCCTTTGAAGACTGACAGTCAGTTACCTACAGGAACAAATCCTGAAAATTTGAAAGTGGATCCTGCTATAAAAACTGATCAGCTGAACCAGTCGACAGTGCCGACTCCTAGCATCTGTTCTGACAATACAGCCACGGAGCAGTTCATTCAGCCGAACCAGTCGAGCACGTCTGTAATTGTTGATCAGAATCCATGCTCGACTCAACTGCAGTCTGTATTTCATCCCCAACAGGACTCGCAATCCTTGCATGGTGGATCTTCTCCATTTGGGAACATGGATGAGTACTTACTGTACTCATCCTGCTCGCAATCCCTGCCAAACTTCACGAATCCCTCATGTCCACCGTCGATCTTTGGATTGCAAGAATCATCTGCTGTGTTTGCTGATCCGCTGAGTCATCTGCTACCTTCCTCGGGCCAGGAATATTGGGATCATTCAGGGAATAATGTGAACAATCTGCGAGTAATGTCTCAGGCAAACCTGCTTCCTATGCTTCCCGAGCATGATCCTATCTGTTTGAAGGATTCTTCAGATGAGAGCATCAATCAGAGCGGAATCTACAGTAGTCTTAACCTCGATGTTAGCAATGCAGGCAGTTCTGTTCTGGATGCATCGGTATCGAGCGCTATGCTGGATGAACTTTGCAACGTGAAAGACACTTCCTTCTTGAGTCCTCCAGATTGCATGGTTGGGAAATTCGGCTCGAGCCAGGATCTTCGGTCGCACATTTCTACGGTAGGTCGCGCAGATCAGTCTGTGTTAAAGCAAGACTTCCCGGACAGCTCAGGCGGTACATGTTCAAGCAATGTGGATTTTGATGAAAGTAGCGTGCTGAAGAGCAGCCCTTGGCAGCCGCAAGCAGCTCCGCCAATGAGGACCTACACAAAGGTATGAAACGTGGTGCACAAATCTCTGTTGTCAAACTTGGTTCTGATTTCCTTTCATTATTCGGCGTTCTTTCCTGCTACAGGTCCAGAAGACAGGATCGGTCGGGAGGTCGATTGACGTCACTAATTTCAAGAACTACGATGAGCTCCTAACAGCAATCGAATCGATGTTCGGGCTCGAAGGACTTCTCTCAGACCCAAGAGGCTCAGGATGGATACTGGTGTACGTCGATTTCGAGAACGATGTCCTGCTTGTGGGCGACGACCCATGGGAGTAAGCCCTTCTCCCTCTCGCGTTGTGCTATCTTGGCTTTTGTTCCGGGAATGAAATCAGTTATCATTTTGTCTCGCGCAGGGAGTTTGTGGGTTGCGTGCGATGTATCAGGATCCTTTCGCCTGCTGAAGTCCAGCAGATGAGTGAGGAAGGGTTGAAGCTGCTGAATGCGGCCGTTGGGCAAGGCCTTAATGTATGATCATCATTCCGTTTTGTGTTATCGAACTACAAGCTTAACGAGGTTGTGTTGGTTTAAAGCTTGTTTGTGGTTTGCTTATTTAAATTGACGATTGTTGATGAGATGCTCAGTCAATCTGAGTAATTAAGTAGATGAGTTTCCGAGATGGGATGTCAACTTTAAGACAACGTAGGAAATTAAAACAAATGCTGTTCCAATAACATTAACGCAGTACAAATGATCAAGAGAGAGCGGCCGCTACATCCCTTTGCCGATGCACTATCGATCGCTTTGAACTAAAGATCTTCGCCTTATCTTAAGTTAACTGGACATCGCACACGATTGCAGCACGTCATCGCTACCCCCCACATCATCGTTCCTGCAGCCATCCCTCTCTTAGGCCTCCTCTGAGACCACTAATCTGACATGCGAAATGTTGCATAGAACTTGCAGACGAGATCAAAGATGGTTGTCCCATGCCTTATTTAACTAGTGGGCAAGAGGTTCGATTGCCGCCTACTTGATCGTGATGTACCTGTTTGTTCCATGCTTCGCCCAATGGTCCCGCAGATCAACCGGGTTTGAAAGGTCTTGACCCTCAGCTGCGAGCCGGCTGAGAAGCTTGCTAAAAGCACCGCCGCTCATCTTTCGACCCCCGACACGAGAGTGACGCTTGTTCGGCACAGTGGGCAGGGGATACATAGAGATGGTGGTGGTGCAGCAAGAGGACTGCCAACCACCGCTGCCCCACTTGTAGCACTGCCTTGGTATTCCGGTGCAAGTGCACATTGGTGGGAGCATCGTTGTCTCATCGAACGCAACCTGGTTCAGCCCTAGGTCCTGGACCTTCCAGTTAGACTTCACTGGCTTGGCAAAACTATCGCCACCATTGAGAATCTTATTCAGGTCATCATTCTCCCTCTTAACCTTCTTGGATTGTTTAGGCAACTTCTTTGGGGCAGCTGCCCCCTTTGCCTCCTTGGGCCGTTTTGCAGGCCGTGCCTTGACAGTCTCAGATGCAATTGGCAACAGAGGAATGCTCTCGGAAGGATGCATCTCCCTAGAGTTGTAAGCACCTTCATTCATGGTTGATACATGATGCACGTGCTGCTGTGGATGATGATGCATCTGCTTTGAGCCACGAGAGATTTGGCATCCTGGTGGGCACGGGGAAGCATTTCCTGTAGCTAAGGAGTTCTCTCGATACTGAAGACTGGCGATGGCATTGTCTCTTTCAAGCATTGCATTGTTTCTTTCGGCAATAGCCATGTCTCTCTGGTGAAAGGCCATGTCTCGCTCTGCAATCGCCGCCTTCTTCTCGGAGAGTGCTTGATTCCTTTCTTGAATGGCCTGATCCCTTTCAGCCATAATGGCCATAATCTGCTTCATGGAGGGCTGATGCTGCATCAACCACTTTCGAACCAAATTAGATACCCAATGTCGGGATCGGATCGTGTCACAAACTGAAAAATGTCTGAGTGTCAATCTCTAGTGTAAACGAAGCAACCAAGCATAAAAGGCGAACCTGGCCATGAGCAGTTTTATACGGTTCTCCTTTATGTCTTCCATTATCGCGATGTCCACCATCATCCATTTCAATCTTTGTAACGCAGGCAAGTCGATGAAAATCTCGGCTTACGGGTCTAAAGAACCGCTACCCAATGAATATGTAGACTTTCTTAGATGCACATGCCATCTTTAGAAATCAGCAAGCGGAAATTCTTCGAGAATTATGAAGTGATCTGAAACTACACGCCAGATAAGAAAACATCCTTCTCACAGTGAAGCAAACAGAATCTAAGATATGATAAAAGATCAAAAAGTTAAAGATAGGTGCTGATCTGATGCCGAGGAATTCACAAGAAACATTCCATATCTTACATGCCTTTCTAGAAAAAGAGCAATGTCCAGTGCTACTAGTGAAAGCTTCGCACTTCAACACACGAGCAATGTGCGTCAGGAAGTTAATTTCAGCATGTTACATCAACCAGGCACAATAAAAGCACGCGCCAGCAGCAATGACAGGAACGAGGGTAACACGAGAAACAAAAACACCTTGACGGAATTCTTAAACTTTCTATCTTTCGAAAACAATCGTGCATTCATCTTTAGAAGATGCAGCCGAGGCTCAGGCAGCTGTAAAAACCACAGAACTTCAGACCAGACCAACAATTACAGCAGAGATTCCATCCAAATCCACAACATTCCCCAGAAAAAGGATAACAAAAACCCAACCCGTTTCAGCTTCTAGTTCGAGGTCGATAACCACTCCAACACCTAAGAGAAAGCTTCCCGATCAGGAAATCACCCGACAGCCAGCAAACCCAAGGAACGATCACTACTTCTCCAAACCCAGAAACACCGACCCAAATCGCATCCCGATTCAGGCACCCTTCTCTTCCCAAGTTGAAACCTCCCCGAATTCCAACCCAATTGAGAAAACCAATCCCGGTCAACGAGTCAACGCAGAATTCAACAGACAGAGTGAGTGAGAGAGGGGATGCTGACGAGGGGGCGAGAAGGCCCAAAGATCGGACCTTTCTTACCCGATCGATAAACTTAGAAGACAACGTCAACTGGGATCCACGAGGAGGGTGAGGGAAACGGAAGATAACTGTAGCGAGTAGTTAGGGTAAGGCTGTGCAGAGGCGGGGAGGAGGAGGATCGCCCTTTATTACCACCAGGGACTTGGGGCCATTTTCCGACGTTGGCTTTGTCTTTTAGCGGGTAATGAAGGGGGGGGTGGGGTTCGAGTTAAAAGCATGAGTTGGTGTGTCTGCTCCGAGTCACTCAGCAAAGTACACCGGAAAACGTGTTCTTGCATTCACAATCCCCGGGGGGGTCGAGAGTCTCTGACAAAGCATGAGGTGGATCGAATGTAAGGTAGAAATGATTAGGGTTTAGTGTTTAAGTTCTAAGTAACTATTTGTGTCGAAAATTGGCTTTTTTCAGATGATAAAAGAGATCAACGAAGGACTTATGGCGAATGAATAGAGGTGCAGAGGAGTTTCTGAGGTACGGACTTGCTCAATTTTTTTTAACTACCCTTACAATCATTTCATTGCGTTTGTAGTTTAAGTGGATGTATCCTTGTTTTGTGTTGTGTATCTTACTCGATGAAGTGTTGGGAACACGAAAAGAGTACGAGAGGATGTGGTATTATCGTGACACTAACAGACTGATATGAGGTTCCAGAACCACGTCGTCCTGGCACTCCAAGAGGCCGAGGAGGCATACCTTATCGGTCTCTTTGAGGACACCAATCTGTATGTAATTCACGTCAAGAGGATGATCATCACGCCTAAGGACATCCAACCCGCGAGGAGGATCCTAGGCGAACGCTCTTAGTTTTCTTGATCTTTGGGATGGATCAACTGTTGTTGGTTCAATGCACGAGTTTTTCAGTCGTTGATGATGATTCGTAATAATCCTTGTTCGTTTATGGTTTTACACAGGGAATATACATACTTTGGGAGTAATCTAATGCCAGATAGTTTTTCCATCCGATTCTGCGCTGACAGTGATCGTGTCTCCATTGAAGTTTACCAATTTGTTATGCTCCTTGTAGGTGTTTTCCGACCAGTGTTTCGCTTTTTTCACAAAATCGCTAGAAGTTTGGTTTAGCATGGTTACCAGGACTGTTAGATTGATGGCATGCGCACCACACCAATTCAGAGATTTAGCGAACAAACTTAATTTTAACCCAACTATAAAAATTATTTAATCTTCTTAGATGAAAATTGCGTTGAACTGGATTGAGTCGGCCCGGTATGGCCCAATGGGCTTCCAGAACCCTTGGTTTAAAGTTCTGCTGCTCTTTTATCTTTTACTTTTTTTTTGGCAAAATACACGATAAAATAAAAACCTATTACAAATTCTGTCAAAAACTCAGTTTCTTATACGATTTTGTCATTAACTTTTGTTTCTATATTGATTTTGGCTAATATTAAATTTTACCATTAGAAAACCAAACAAGCCTTAATATATAAATTTCAATTATCGACTAAAAAAAGTAAAAAAAAAAAAGAGTAATAATATTGAAACATTTCATTTGTTTTTATTATAGGATTTTAATGGTTAAATTAAGTAAATTGGAAGTCGAAGTTGGACTGTAGTTATTGATGCCGTTAAGAATATGTAAAATCGACGAATGCCGGATTATGGCTCTATTATGGGGTTACCACTACATGTAAGGTGGATGCAAGACGATGCAATGAGAGGTTGAAACTTAACTCTAGGAGAAATGTTAGATAATATTAAAGTTTTGTTTGATTTTCTCACCGTAAAATCCAATATTGGCGACAAAAAATTTGCACTCTAAAGACAGTTATAATATCATCTAGTACAAACAGATTTTAATAAAATAAAAACTTAGGACATAATTTATGATATTATCGTATATTTTGGTAAATATAAATTATTTAAAACATCTATTTAAGTAAATAAAAAAAAGTTCGTAGACCGCAAAGAAAAAGTAGGAAAAAAGTTAAATCGATAGTTTGACTAAAATTATTACTTATATCGTCGAATATCGTCGAATCCTTCCTGTTCATCCCCCGCCCCCAACCCCACAAGCTCAGAAAAAGGACGACGGGGTAACATGTCTTCGTCGTCGTCGTCTTCCTTCAGCGGCGATGAGACCGCCCCCTTCTTCGGGTTCCTCGGCGCTGCCGCCGCCCTCGTCTTCTCCTGTAGCTCCTCCCTTCACCGATCATCTCTACCGTCCTGTTTGATTTATTCTTTTACCTTATTAATTTTGTGGATTCCTCTTCCAGGTATGGGAGCGGCATACGGCACCGCCAAGAGCGGGGTCGGCGTCGCCTCCATGGGCGTCATGAGGCCCGAGCTGGTCATGAAGTCCATCGTCCCCGTTGTCATGGCCGGCGTTCTCGGCATCTACGGCCTCATTATCGCTGTCATCATTAGTACCGGGATTAACCCTAAGGCCAAGTCCTATTATTTGTTCGACGGATATGCTCACTTGTCTTCCGGACTTGCCTGCGGCCTCGCCGGTTTGTCCGCTGGCATGGCCATCGGCATCGTTGGGGATGCTGGTGTCAGGTGAGAGATAAGGATCGATTTTTTTTTAAGGTGTTTGGAGGATGTTTGATGATTCGATTGGCTTAGGATTCGAATTGTGTGAGTGGTAATTAATCCCATGGCTACGTGGATGACACTATTGGATATTGAATTGCCAGCATCTCTGTGTTTGTTATGTGATGCATGAGCCGTCATAAATCACTAAATCACTAATCCCAGTGACGGGAGTGGGGCTACAGAGGCTAAACCTCTGCATTTGCTCTGCGATATCATGCTTATGGCTTGTTGGTGGTGGCTGATATATAGTTTTTTGTTATTCTAATGGCTTAGAATATCATCCGCCATGAGTTGGCTGTGTTTAGATAAGTTATTAAGGCAATTCTTATATAATTGGCGAGTTCTTTTTACCGCGTTCGATTGGTTCTTTTAATTTTCATGTTTTCTCCTTCTCGGAAGTCCGGGGGAATGGATGTATTTTGATTGTTTATCGGTCGAACGTGGCTAGCTGCTGGTGAGTGCTGTGTTGGCTGTGCACATGACATGTGTGTGCAGTATTATCCTAAGGTTCTTCATCAAATATGGGGAGATTAAATGTGGCGATCGATTGGAGTATTGCTTTCAAGATTGTGTTTCCTATTACTCAGAGAGATTTCTCATACACGTTGATGTCATGGTATTTATCGATAGCATAGCTTATCCTGCTAAATGAGCCCTTGGAATCTCAGGCTCTGTCCAAACATCAGTGGGAATGTCGTTTTCTTTCCTCTCCATAGCTCTATTGCCCGTTATTGTGATATTCTACAGCTTCCTATGTTCGGTGTATCGATTCCTTATTTTGCTGACATCTGTCCCCACATAAATGCGATTTTGCAGAGCCAATGCCCAGCAGCCGAAGCTTTTCGTGGGGATGATCCTCATTCTTATCTTTGCGGAAGCACTCGCCCTATACGGACTCATAGTCGGCATTATCCTATCCTCCAGGGCTGGTCAGTCTAGGGCCGATTAAACAAATGTGTTTTAGATGGTGTAAGGTTGCTGGGAAGTGGACGCAAGCGAGTACTACTATTCATGGAGCTGTCTAAAATATCTGTTTTTGTGTTGTAACATTATCTGTCTTCGACTGTCATGGTGATTAAAAAACTTTATTCATGAAAATCAGCGTACTGTGTTAGGTTTGGTATAAAAAGGTTAAAAACAGAAGAGTTCCGTTGCCGGGACTTGAACCCGGGTCTCTCGGGTGAGAGCCGAGTATCCTAACCAACTAGACTACAACGGATTTGTTGTCCCAGGAAGATGTTAAAGTAATGGAAGCTCTGTAGGAGTAATACAGTCTTATTTATGTGCCTACATCTCTTCACAAGCCTCTGCGGCTACTCGGGACAAAATTTCAACATGCGATTATCGCTTTCCTAAGTCCTCCAGCTGAAGGACTTCCTCTTGTTGATAGGAGGCTTCGGCGAGAAGGAGAGCTCGAACATCTCCTTCTGAACATGGCTCGTTACTTCCATCCCTAACAGCTTTGCTACGAGTTGGGCGCTCTCCATCGAGTGGTCTATGTCCTCAGTGTTCGTCCACAGTTTCCGAGCCACTTGCAGGCTCCTTTGTTTTGTGTTCAACGAGACCCCCCACTTCTCGTACAGGGACTCTCTTTCCTTCCTTGAGTGCTTCTTCAGGATCCTCCGGGACAGCATCTCCCTTTCCTGGCTCAACGCCTTGGAACTTTTCAAAGAGGGGCAGCAATGAGTATGAGATGAGGTAGCTCTGGATGCTGGGTTGTGCAGATGATGACAACTAATTTACCTTGAGGATTTCCCCGTGCCTTGGCTGCCCTTCGGGGCGGAAGTGCTCTTCAGAAAGGACAATCTCCGGAGCTCTACTTCTATGTAAACTGCATCGGAAGGATCGCCTCTAAAGAGCAGAAAGAAGTAAGACCTATGGACGAGCGGCACATCGCAAAGATCCCATAGTGCTATGATTTCTCTTCTCCTGCTCTCGAATTCTGATGACCAATCCTCGATGGATGGATGAGAAGAACCTCGTGATGTGGACAGGTCCAAGTCCTGCCCCCTTTGTGTTTGCCGATCAGCAGGAACCTGCAACGCCATGGATTACTTGGATTAGTTTAAGGATGTGTTGTCCAACCTCGCCGGAATCGGCCATGAATAGTTGCAGTAGAAGAAAATTGTCCCACCATATTGCGAGTCGTCTTTGAATGAAGTCCAGTCATGCCATTAAACCCAAAATCACGGAGGCTCATTAGATCCTCTGAATTCGAACGGTGGATTGCTCCAGAAAATCTCGAGTCTTTCCTAGGGAGATTCCTGGAACTGGGAACTTCTCCGGAGAAGCTGGACTCGGTTCTTTGGTAGACATTGTACGAGCCATCTGATGCTGGCGTTCCAGTCTTCTGTTCCTCGGGAGATTTAGAAAGGCCCACAAGCGTTGCTCTACAACTTCTGCTCCTCGTTACTTTTAAGCTTCTGGAACTACACGTATCTGTTTCTGAAGAATCTGGAGACTGATCCATGTGACCGAGATTGAGCAGGCAATTTATTGTTTTCTGCATGTCCTGGATTTTCTTCTTTAAGCTTTCATAAGAAACATCTGCATCGGCATTGTTGACATCATCTGTGCCCTTCTCTGACTCGCCCTTCACAGGCACGATGATATCAACCTTCTGGTCTAGTTTATCAGGAGGAGATACACATTGGTCAGGTTTCTTTTCAATTTCCGATGGTCGTTCTTGTATTTCGATGCATTTCACTTCTCTGCAGCCATCTGTATCCTCGCCGATCGTCTCACAGCCATCTTCCCAACTTTTGGAAGGATCTGGACCAAGTTCCACAAAATTATTTGCGGTAAGTGACAGTCGCGGCGAGCTGCCATCCAGCAAGAAGTTGTCCTCAGCAGTCTCTGCAAACTGTAACAGGTTCTGAGAGTTCATACGTTCCATCATCCTGTTGTCCGGTTCGTGTGCAAGTTTATTGTCACCTAGCTTTGCCTGGTCCGTCATTGCTTCGACGATGGAACGCTCTTCCGGATTCAACAATTCGTACTGTTTTTCTTGCAGCAATTCTTGAACTTTGGACTGAGCTATATCACGTTGCCGAGTTAACTCAGCTATCTCCATTTCCATCTGCACACAATGGAGAACAACAAATGAGAGGATGCACTCACCATCTTCGTACTTTTGAAATGGACATAATGCGACAAAGAAGCGAACAGTCTACTCAATACTGATGTTACCTTTGCAATCAGAAGCTCCTTCTCCTTCAAATCAGCGGCTGAGTCGATCGTGACAGGAGTCGATGATCTAAGACCTCTCATTTCATTCTCCAGTCTCGCCAACTCTCTCTGTAGCTGCTTCACGAGTGTCTTATCAGACATCACGATATTCACGTGTGCATTCATGGTAACCTCTTTGGCGCAGCTCGCAAACAAGAGAGTGTTTCTTGATTGCTCGACGTGACTTCTCGCGGGATTAAGGGTACATATGATAGCTGTCTTGGCGTTTCCCCCCAACGAGTTTTGCAGGATGCGCGTCAGTTTTGAGTCTCGATACGGTATGTGTGAATTTCTCCCCGTGCTGCATCATGAAAAAGGCGGGGTGTTTATGGAGTACCCAAAACATGATCCCTATCGAGCTGGCATTGATGTCATTCTCTCTGGATTCATTCAGGAAGTGAAAGCGATTACCTCAGTTTGCGGATGACAGTTCCCAGAGTGAGTAAACTGCGATTGATATGCGATCCTTCTTTCAATCTCTGCCCAGCCGAGAGTGTCTGCGAGGCACGTTCGCTGCCCGCGAGGTCAACAAAGTTCTGCGTGAGAAATTGTCTTCAGTCCATCCAAATATGAACGAGCACCTAAACAGCCATTAAAGAACTAAACTAGCTACAAACAGTGGCCATTTCTTACCACCGAAGCAGCCAGAGTGCCTGCATTTTCTGCTCCACCGTATGCACTTTCTGAACTCACAACTGTCTGCACGGAACATCGACATTACTAAAGCAAATGCTGGTTAAAGAGAAGTAACTTCGTTTGACGAATGGTTACCAATCTCAGAATTTGGTGTGATCTGGAGCTCATTTCATTTAGGGAAGTCTCGCCGATCTGCCGTTGAGCTGTACTCAACAGAAGAATACAACCAGAATAAGAGAGCAGCACAGACAGAGAACAAAAGAGGACACAAGAGAAGTTACTTCCCGACCTTCGCAAATTGAGATGAGCTCATGGAAATGGTCTTGGTCCTCGATGGTTTCCTCGATGAGTTTCTCGATGACTGTCCCTTTCTGTCAAAGCGCGATCAGAGGTATGTCTTAGCATTTTTCTAGTAGATTGAGAGTATCGAATGCAAAGCAATAGGTAGGTCACCTCCGGATCATCTAGAAGTCGTAATGGCAAACTGTCCGCACTTAGAAGATCGCGTACGGATTCATTGTATATCTCGATTGCGGAGAATTTCAACGTGTACTCTCTCCCCGGATGCTGCATTAAGATGGAATTTGCAATGTCAGGGGTTGCCATTGACTCTTTACGCCGCAAATCCACAGATCTCTTACCTTCTCCATGTAATCAAATATGTCCGCAACAGTATATTTTGTGATTCCGCTCATGGTGTATGTTTTCCCACTGCTGGTTTGACCATATGCAAAGATGCTCGCTGCAAAGATGACGTTTTCCATGCATATGTTCAGAAACATTAATGATGATCAGGATGGCTCGATTCAGGTTCAAATCACTTACAGTTGATGCCATCGAGGACCGCCAGGGCTACCTCCTTGGCTCCTTCCTCGTAAACCTCTCTCGTCGAACAATCAGAACCAAACACTCTGTCTGATATCAATAAAGACACCGAAAAAAGAACATTCAACATTGCATCTACACTAAGTGCCCAGAAAGTGATGAAGATTCGGCCAATTACCGAACATGTGCGCAGACGGGAACAAGGACCGTTCCGGAATGCTGCTCTTGAAAAAGATGGTTGTACTATTCACGCATTCCCAATCGGTCACGATGTCTTTCCTGGCCCTTTCCCTCTCGGAGGCCGGCCTCAACCTGACCGACACAAAAATCTTCTCCTTCTGCCCGGCGCCACCTCGCGGTGAATCACAAGGATGCAGCTCCTCACCTCTCGCCATCCCCACTTCGCCCGATCTCGATCTCACGAAATTGGAAATGCACAAATCTCAACGAGGGGGAGTGGATCCTGAACCTCGAACCTCAAACCTCTAACCTTGGAACATGAACCTCGAACCTCACTCACCGACAGGGGATGAGAGGGGACGGAGAGGGAAACGTCATGGGGTGGGGGGGTGGGGGAGGTTGGAACATAATCCAGGAAAGGAGGAATCCTGTTACTTTTCCTCAAACAGGGGAGAATGAAATGGCCGAGGAATTCGGAAGATGTCTGTTTTCAGACAGCAAAGGAAGAAGTTGGACATCTCTTTTGTTCATCCGAGCTGGAATTCTTCCAGACCGTTGATATTACAACCGCCAAGGTTAACTGAACAGAGAGATGATATCCCGTTTCTGCCCCTTTTCCTTTCGATGATGAAGGAGGAGGAGAAGAAGAAGACGACATTTGGCTGAGTTACGATGTTGTGGGGTTGCGGCCAGGAAGAAGAAAGATTGTAAGGTTTGGGATGATTGAATTCATGATTCAGTTTCTGGGTCTGCACCGAAAGCTGAATCGGACGTTGTTACTTTGAATGTGTGAATGCATATAGTTGGACAGGAGACACCCAATGTTGCATGTCTGCATTTATGACAGCAAAAGTGGCTCGTGCTACTACTTGATAGGACTTCGATGACATGAGTACGTGGCACGTTAGGACACGATCTTTTGTTTGGACAAGAGTGGATAAGGATACGAAGATACAGTTTGGCCCATCTCAATGACATGGAATTTCGCTCCAATCCCAAGTCCTAGTAGAGAGTTGTAGTCCTCTTTCTCTTGAATGAAGCAGCAACAGCAGGACCGATCCGTGGAACTGTCAAACCCTCATCGCTCCATCTCTTGTGACAGTGATTCCTCGTACCCATTACCACATCTGTCCCCCTCGATGGATTTAGCAATGATTCCTCGACAGCTCTGGTTGGATATAGCACTGGAGGTGCCGCTTGGGGCACCCAAAATCCCAAACCCTCTGCAGTTGCCCCACTCCAGTGGAGATTACAGATTCCCATGTCAAGGGGGTCTATAGAGTCATCACCATCACCATTCTGCAAGAGAAGTCAAGGATCAACCTCTGCTCGATCAAGAGACTGGGAGAGAACTTAAAGAGAGGCGAAAATTGACCTTGAACGTTCCAGAGGAATCGGGACACGACTCCAGAAGCTCGTCGACTTGCCATCCTGATAGCGCCTCCATTAAATACTCGGATAAGCTACTGCCGCTGGCCAAAACATCCCCTTCCCTCGATGATTCCATAACTACAACTACTGTCGCATCAACAGATTCCGCCGCAGCTCCAGCCGATGATGATGGTGATATGGTATCGGTCGCGTTTGACTTAGATTGATCCAAAACTGTTCCTTCAGGAACTGCCTTGGAGTTGAAGTCAGGAACCACATCGAATTCATATCCGTTCGAGAGTGGCTCGTCCCCAGATATATTGAATGATTGTAAGAAATTCGAGAGAATCAAACCCGTGATGACGAATCTGTCATGCTGCTTCGCATGCTTGTTCGACGCATGTGTCGATAGATCGCATTCCCCGCATAGGACTGCTCTGTCCTGCTGACAAAACATGAAAGCTCTCCTCTCCTAACAGAAAACAGAAAACTCACTCAAAATCACAAATTCCTAATCATCAACCCCATTCGATGAAGGATATTTATCGCCTTTCCGACAAATTCAGAGCCAAGTAAAAAAGTACCGCCTACCCGACAGGTATCACAGGGAGGAGCATCCTGGTCGAGGGGGAGCATGAGGGAGAACCTCTGGTGCCTGGAGGCGAGCTTGTTTGCACGATGGACGCGGCCGTCGCAGTCCGTGCAGAGAGCCGCCTCGTCAGCAGAACAAAAAACAGTGGCATCAGATTCTTCGCAGACGTCGCATCGCAGTTTCATCCTCTGCAAATATTCTTTCAGGATGAAGGAGGGTAAAAGAGGCTTTGGGAAAGGAACGGGTCAAAGGTGGGAAGAACGGGTTGTGTTTAAGGATGATGGAAGAAGGGAGACATTGGTCACGGGATATAAATACAATCACAGGACTAGTCCTAATTCCTACACTTCAAAGAAAAACTGAAATTTTTTAACTGGGGTTGGGGGGATGTCAGATGCTTATCCATTCGATGCAGCTGCTTGCTTCATCGTAATCTGTTCCTGTGGTGGGGACAATCATTACACACAGCTTTCCGTGGAGGCAAACTTTTGGGCCGTTCCTGATATTTGGTTTTTACGGCTTTTTTGCTTTTTGGCTGATATTGAGGAAAGGAGGATAGGGCGTGGTGGTGCCAAGCCGACAGCTTCTTCAGTCTCCAGTTTTTAAGAGCTCCTGTCACCACCCCCGTGGCCTGCATCTTGATCATATTTCAAGGCTTTTAACGCTTCAATCTTTGGTTTGGCTAAGCACCCAATCATGGAACTTTGTGTTCCGCGGCCTATACCATGTGTAGAAGACCGCAATTCCACCCTCAGATTCGAATGCGAACGGCATTCCCCCCCCCCCCCCAAAAAAAAAAACCTCACAGCCTTTAGTTGCAGATATCAGACCCTTTGGGATAGCATTGAAGGTGAATGCAGTGAACCGACGTTATCCTCGAGGATGTAAAGTGTCAGATTTCACTCGCTTCTCAGGAGAAGAATCGAGCGGGAGAAGCCGCAAGCAATGACTTTTGGGAAATAAGGTTGTTTCCAAATTCGCTAACTGAGGTAGCATTCTCATGGTATACTCATTTGGCCCTCGATTCCAACATGGAGAGAAATGCAGTCTCAATTCATGATGGCTAGATTTATCTTCGATCTGCTATAACATCGCTCTGTCTCATCCAGCGCATTGGAACAGAGCTTAGTATATGTCCAGGACAAACTTTGGTATTCATTAACTAACCAGTTTTCTCCCGTTTGTCCGCGCAGTATTGAAGAACTAAAATCTAACCCCCAAAGCGAAGCATTCAAGAATCAGTATTGAAGAACTAAAACGAGCAGTTGTCCAGTTAATAAAATTGCAATCCATGAAATTACGTGGAAGCAGAAGTGTGATTTAATAAGAATCCAATCAATAATGAAAATTCCACTAAATTATTCTCCATGATCTGACCAGGTTCTGATCATCCGTGGAACGTTGTTGGGTTCCCAAGTCCTGCTGGGGCGTAGAAGGTAGCAGGAGGAGCACCGCCGATGCCTCTGTTGCCAACGCCATTTGGGTACTCCATCACCACAACATAGTGCCCGACATTCTCTAGTCCCTAGTGACCATGACAGTGTGCTTCTTCCTCTCTCGCATTCGGATTCAAAACCAAAATATATAACAAAGAGTAAGAAAGGAATAAGGGCGCATGGAAAGTTTGTAGTCACGTGGCTGAGAGACGATGCTTAGGTATTCGCACAGCAGCTTCTGATGAGTCTCTTCTGCACTTCTTCCCTGCATAGAAACGAACAAATCGCATTGCAAAACTTGGCCGACTCCGAAGCGGATGACGGGGATTCTGTTACCTTCTCGCGGGCTGTGTCGGTCTGGCCAGAGATCGACTTGTACTGTCGAAAACAAGCGAATATATATCATGTTATCAGCAGTGTTGGAACGGCAGACTATGCCATCAAAGCTAAAAACACGGCCACTGGAAGAACATGTTCCCATTGCGTTTCTTGGAAATCGAGTTGTGGTCTAGGAAGTTAGGAGCTTATCGATGCTGGAGAGGAGGAGGATGGAGACTTAGGCGTCGCAGAGGATGGTGAGCTCGTGGGCCTTCTTGAAGAGACTGTTCTTCCTCTTCGAGAAGGTGACTTGCCTGTTGGCCGTGTTCTCGATCCTCATGATCTGGATCCTCCCCTTCGTCATGTTCACCACAACCACCTCCTCTTCCTGAATTCAGCTGTCGGGAAGTGGAGTGGGATTCTCATATAATTCATCCAGAAGTGGAAAATGTAAAGGAAGGGAATTAACGAGGGTTGTGGTCCGGACAGACACTCCCTAAATGTTTGTTTAAGTTTGTTAGGCCCCGTTTGGTTTGACATATCATCATCGTCCACGTGTCGGAAAATTCCCTTCTTTTATTTATTTAGTTATTGTAGTCGTCCACTTCTTGTCGTATGGAATTGGGCTTCCCATTGGAAAGGCCCAAATTTGGGCCCAAAGAATGCGTCCACGACAGGCACTACTAAATTCCGACCAAATCAGCACCATTTCCTAAAAAGAAATCCTAATCATCCTTCTCTTTCAAAGAGGTAATAATATAATGGCCCACGCATATGGGATGCAGTCAGATAAGTATCCAGTCAGTCAAGGAGGTGTGGTTTTTTTAAGAAGATCAAATGAGAACTAATCATAAGTGCACGGGAGGGACTGAGAGGAGACCCAACACAATACAACACTACTACACTACACAACACATCTTTCTTACTTACTTTATTTAAGACTCCTCCTCCTCGGGCCCCTAAAATTAAGGTTTCTTTTTAAAAAAAAAAAAACACAGATGCAGATTTTATTCAACCATCATGAAAGGGAAAGAAAACGTAAAAGGGGGGAGGAATTGAAAGAAAACAAAAAAGTCACCGTTCAAAAAGATGAAGAAGGACCTGACCTGACCTAAAAAACCTAACCCTAACCTCCCCTATCTCAACCCCACCGCCCCCCTTTTACCACCACACGATAAATAATTTTTTTTGAGTAGTTAAAGTGAAAGTACATTATTTGAAATAGTTAAGAACATAATTTCGATTTTGGAATGGTAACTTGACGTATCTTTTAGATGACGTGTACCTTGTTTGGTTTTTATTTTTCCTAACCCGATATAAGTTTCCCTACCGAACAATATGTCACGTGGAAAAATGCATGTGCCAACCCAAAATAAAAATAAAAAGGAAACATGAATATAATATTCTTATGATACGACCGCTGCTATTATCAATCTGCTTTCAAAAACCCAAAAAAAAAAAAGAATAAATACGACCGTAGTGTGGTATTCATTAGTGAAGTACCCGCGGACTCTGTTTGGTGTTACAGACATTGCAGAAAAGGCAGTGCTGACCTCCTTTTTGAACACCCCCCCCCCCCCCCCGGGTCCCCTCCTTGTCCTTCATTTCGAGCCGTGCCCTTACGATAACAATAATAATTATTAATTTTTATTGTTAAGTTGAGAATAATCGGAAAAGAGAAGATTATTGGGAGTGAGTAAGAGAGAGCATTTGAATCGCCCATTAATACGAAGAAAACTAAGCAGGCAGGGGGGGGGGGGGGGGGGGGAAGAACAGCGGAAAAGCAGTTGGTGGTAGATTGCGGGTTTTCCGGCGTCCCCGAAAGGACGGGGTGAATAAACTAATGACATACGCCAAACATCCATCTGAATCTAACGAAAAAATGTCCATCCATGGTTGAAAAACCCTGCAACCCTCACTTCTTCCTCGACTGTCAGTCTCTCTGTCTTTCTTTCTTTTTTGTTTGATTTTCTGTTTGGGATTTGGGATCGTTTTGGCTACTTTAAATGAGGGTAGTGGGGGTTGTGTGTGTATCTCTCTCTGTCTATCTATCTATCAGTCTTGGTGGTGGTGTTGTTTTTGTAGTAGTCTGAGGGAGCAAAGTGTGCAGTCCTACCATCTCCCCATGGCGGCGCGTCGCAGGATTTGAATAAAGCTCTCACACACTCATTCCCACTCCCCCACCTCCGCCTGCAAAACTTTGCATCAATCCCAGGAAAAGGTTCTTTGTTTTTTTTTTTTTTTTTTACGAAACCGAACCAAACCCATCTCATCTGTCATCCATCCCTCTGTGAAAGAAAATTTGCGGTTTTGGGTGGTGAAAAAGGTTTTCCTGGGGACATGGGTTTGGAATCCAAATCCAACGAGGTTAAGGTCGGAGGTGGTGTCGTTGTCGCTGTCGTTAACAGCTTGGGGAAGGGGAGGGGGCAACCATGACTGGGTTCTTCTATCTCGAGTCATTGACCAACAGCAGGAACCACGAGGGAGATCGTCCTGAATTGGTAGTGGTAGGAGGAGAGGAAGGAGGAGGGGGAGGGGGTGTCTTGGGAGACAGCGGCGGTGGTCACCCGTTCCTGTGCCGTCCTCCGCGGGAAGCTTCCCCTAACGACCACGAGGTCTACGCTGCAGCAGCGAACAAGGGTTTCGACCTATGGCCGGCTCACGCCTTCGGGCTGGGCCTTAGCAACGGGGGTCGTGGGGGGATCGACAGGGGTTCATGCGACGAAGTGATCGCAGTGGGATCTGGGGAGTTAGTCATGAGATCGTCGTCTGGATCGGGAGGGGGAGTGAACTGCCAGGACTGCGGTAACCAAGCCAAGAAGGATTGCACCCACTTGAGGTGCCGGACTTGTTGCAAGAGCCGGGGTTTCCATTGCTCCACTCACGTGAAGAGCACTTGGGTCCCCGCAGCGAAGCGCCACGAGCGCCTGCAGCAGCTCGCCACGTTGCAGATGCATCAACAGCAGCTGCCGCCGCCGTTCCAGATCGAAAACCCCAAGCGGCAGCGCGAGATCAGCCAGCCGGGGAACAGCCTCACTTGCGCCGCTCGCACCGGTAAGATCAGTTTCTTTGTGTTTGTGTGGATCGTAGCTAAACACAACACTCCAAACAACTACGATCACGCGCACACTGGTTTGTTAATCGTTCCATCGATGTGTGTGAATCGTTCCAAAGTCCACCTTCCTAACCAATCCCGTGTTTTACGATCTCATTTTGTCCTTTCCCCCACCACCACCCCTTCATTCCTCGGCCTGTTTTTGTTAATAATATTGGATCGATCCAAATATTCAGCCCCCACACAAGTGGGGCGAGGGGTCAACATTTAGTCGAATTCTGATATCACGTCGTATCAGTCCAAATACTGAATTCGAGTTCAGCTGTATTGCATTATAAAATCAATTGAATTCTATCCGTGAGAATTTGAGTTTTTCCTTATTTATTGCAACTCTTTTCAACATAAGTCAACATTCCCCCCCGGCCACTGTTCTTCAGTAAACCCTGACGGGATGTAATAATCAATGAAAGGATTGCCCTCTGCTCCTTCATTGATTCGTCTTCCTACATGTTTTTTGGCGTGTATAACGTTTTCTTGTTTGTTTGCTTGTTTGTCTGTCCGATCTTGCTCTAGGGTTAGATGTTGGACTCTTCCCGTCTGAGGTCAGCTCACCAGCGATCTTCCGTTGCATGAGGGTCAGCTCCACGGACGACCCGGGAGGCGATGAGTACGCCTACCAGACCTCCATCACCATTGGCGGGCATATCTTCAAGGGGGTTTTGTATGATCAGGGGCCGGAACCATCCTCATCCAGGGGAGGGGGCAGGCTTGCGACGCAACAGGTCGGGCACCTTGCCATGGCAGTAGCCGGAGAAGGAGGAGGGCCCTCATCCTCATCCCCCCCTGCAGCAGCTTCCTCAATGCTCGACCAGTCATTGTACCGAGCTCCTCCCAACACTTTCCTGCCCGGTACGCAGTTCTTCCCTCCGCCGAGGTCATAGGATCGGATAACCAACCGCCTTAAGGGTGATTTCGCCATGGCTACATGATCATCAATGCCATCATGCATGAGACGTTTCTGCATGAACAGAAGTTGTGCTAAAATGAAAAATTCTCACCTAGGAATGTTGTTTTTAGAGAGATGATCAATTTTTCTTCTTTTTTTCCTTTTTTCTTTTAATCCCTTTGTCCTAATTTCCCTTCTTAGCTCTCCGTGTGTGCGTTTAAGGCCGTCCATAGATATCGTTTCGTAGCTTTAGCCATTGCCTTTAGATGTGCAAATCTTCCCACTTTTGTTAACTTAGAATCGATTTACGGACAACACTCGATTAGCTCTTTCCATGTACTAGAACTATATATTTTGGGTTATAACTCGATTCGCCTTCTGAGTTTTATACCTTGTGTAACAGGCTTACCCCTGTTTCTTTGTAGTCATGCAGTTAGTTCTTATCGAAAATTGAGCATTGTGCGCCTTCCCATCTATATCGGATTAGCGGGAACCATGATCGCCGCCGATCAGACATGATCGGAAGGGCAGAGCAGGCGGAGGATGGGAAAAATCTACGAGGCCCATTTTCAAAACCTTATTGGGTCTGGCCCGTCCTCACAGGCCCAAATAAACCGCTCGTTTTGGGTTGTATTTTACAGCTGGGGGAAGAACATTGGTAGAATCTTCGCATGGGAATGTCCCGTTATTACAGTTACTGGACTAACGTCGTCATTCATACGTGAAACTTGGTTGTGAGGAATAATAATCTGCAGCAGGTAAGGAAAGGAAAGAAAAGAACGTGGCTTTACTAAAAATAGATTTTGCGTAAAGGGATTTAGTCCATGGGTATGAAGGATAAGTCGTACGGATAATCAGCATGAAGCAGTGGGTTTTTATTGAGTTGATGCTCTATTTGCGGAGAAGTAACAATTTGGTTAAGTCTTGGTTGCAAGTTCGGTCGTGCCTCGACCGTTCTCTATCTAGATACGACGATGGTCATCTAGAAGGAGTTAGAGGAACGGAATGACTATGTATTTATAACTTGCAGCATCGATATTTTTGGGTGATCATGAGAGTCTGTTGATGTTTCGATCCTTTATTTGTAACAATCTCGAGGGTAGTGGGGCTGTGAGAAGCAACATATACGGCAGATGTGGGGAAATAGTCCCGCACCGAATAAAGTTTGGGTCAATGCATATACAGAGTTGAGACCTTCCACTTTCTAATGGCTAACTTTCAAGTGCTCGACCCCGGTATTCTAACACGGCGCTACTAGAGCCAGATTCGTCCCTCGTCCCGTCGGATTAGGTTGTTTTTTTTTATGGTGGGGTTCTAGGGAAGCCTTGAATTGGGATTGAACTGGACCGTGAGAGGGAGCCAAGAGTTGGGCAGGAATAATGGAAGGGGAGGAGGAGGAAGTGAGCAGGATGGTGGAGATGACGAGGGCGGATCGTTCCGTCTGGCTCATGAAGTGCCCCTTGGTGGTCGCCAGATCGTGGCAGTCGCGTTCGGCATCCGAGCCCCTCCCCCACCCCCAACCGCTGTCCAAGGTCGTGCTCTCCCTCGACCCCCTGTTGCCCCCTGACAACCCTAGTTCCGTCCAGGTATCGGCCTCTGATGCGATTCCGTTTTCGATTTCGAGGGGTTTGGTTTGAGATTGTCGGGGTGTTGTTGATTTTGTTTGATGCGGGTTGCCAAGGTTTCCTAGGTTAGGGTTTGTTCTGTTTAGGATTTGTTGTTCCTGTCGGTTTTAAGGCGAGTGTAGTGATACTTGTTGCTCTGAATTGGGTCCATCAGTTCACCATGGAGATGATGGGAACTGAACCGGGAAACTTGCCCAAGAGTTACTCTCTGAACATGTCCAAGGACATCGTGCCGATGTGCATCTTCTCCGAGACACCACAAGGTGAGACAGGGACTCTCTGATTTTAGTACTGTCTCTTCCGTGTGTCGGAGCCTTGTTTGGGTTTGTGTAGTCTACACAAACCCTACACAAACCACAACCGAAATGGGGAACTCGGAATTTGGAACCTTTTGCTTTGTTTGAGCGATCCTTCTACAGCTGGGTCTTCTTCTGTAAACTACCCTAGTTTTGACTGAATAATCTATTCCTCTTTGGATGCGGTTTCATAGGAAGGGTTGCTGTTGAAGGGAAGGTGGAACATAAATTCGACATGAAGCCCAATAGTGACAGCATCGAGGATTACGGGAGGCTATGCCGTGAAAGAACTAACAAGTCAATGATTAAGAATCGCCAAATACAGGTAGTGGAACTGAAGTGCTCTGTGCGTAGTTCTTTCAATAATTTGTTATTTGGGATGTCAGTCTTGCTTATGTATGTCTGTTTATGATCTAAGTTTATAGACAACGACCGGGGAGCGCACATGAGGCCCATGCCCGGTATGATTGGCTTAATCGCGTCCACTTCCAAGGTATGTTTGTCAATGATTAAGTTCATTTAGTTTGCCTGTGAGGGAACTCTTTCCAAGGGCTAGTGCCGGTCTTGTTATCAACCTCTAGCCCATGGTCTATCAATAGGATAAGAAGAAGACACCGCCAGTGAAGCAATCAGACGTGAAAAGAACCCGAAGAGATAGAGGAGAACTTGAGGACATAATGTTCAAACTCTTCGAAAGACAACCTAATTGGGCCTTGAAGCAACTTGTACAAGAAACTGATCAGCCTGCGGTATTCCACTCTCGCTCATTCTGCATAGCATGTCTTTCCATTATGAAAATTGACAGGACTCGTTCGTGATACGCTTTTGGCAGCAATTCCTTAAAGAGGTATTGAATGAGCTGTGTGTCTACAACAAGAGAGGAGCTCATCAGGGAACTTACGAGCTTAAGCCAGAGTACAAGAAATCTGTAGCAGATGCCACTGAATAAGGAACAGTCAGATCTCACGGCTGCACTTCAAGTGGTTCCTCTGTTCATGTAGAGATTATGACCAATAAAGTTACTTGTGGCAATGATATGTGATCAGTACCACTAGTTCACTCTGCATGCTAAAGCCGGATGATCCGGGTAATTCAGAAAGTGAGATGGGGTGCTCCGGGTAATTCGGAAAGTGAGATGGGGTGCTCGTGAATGCTCTGACCAGGGCAGCATTGGAACGTTTAAGCAATTTGGAGATGGCCATTATCCTTGCCTACCTCTGGTTCCAGCCGATACGTTGGACCAATGACATGGTGTGAGTTCAGAACGAGGAGGAGCAGAACAGCTTCTCTTGCTTTTTGTTCGGCAAGTTGCTGATAGACTCTGAAGCAATCATCACGTAGAAGCACGCCACTCTGCCCATTTCCAGCTCGAAGACTATGTTTAAGATTCCATTCCAATCATGTTAGTCGACGCCAAGCCAATCAACCCACTAAAAACACGTAGTGTAAGAATGTTCAGGGCTTCATGGTGGGGTGCGGTGCTACCATGGGATGGACTCTGGGTGGCCGACCATAGTGTGATTCCTAGAGGGCGACGAATCCAGGACGATTAGAATGACGCGCATATCGAAAACGGACCGATGGCGAATCAATGAAGATATCGAATGTCCCGCGATTCCAAGGCAACTTTAACTGAATTAAACAGGATTGAATCCACCCAAGTAGTAAATAGAAAATGAATCGTCCAAGAGGGCGGCGGGCTTTATCAGAAGCCGAGTCGCTTTCTTGCTTATAGTTGTCCTCCACCACCAACTTCTTTCTCCTTGTCCAATTCCATCACATTGATTTAGATACAAACAAAGGGAATCATGCGGGTGCAGCCCAAAAAATATCTAGACATTTACGCATGTATAACTAATTAAACATATGTAAGAATATCAGTAGCGTCTGAATTGTACAACTCTTCCTTTTGTGGGTGCTTTTGTATCACTTTTTTCCAAAGCTTTGTTCTTCCTTTTTAGTGAAGTGGGTGGGTGTGGAATCATCACTTTAGAAGGCCATAAAATATAAAGGAGAAAAGGGGGAAGGAGGAGATAATGAAAGGGAGAAAGAAGATTTGGGGTGATGGAGAAGAATCAACTTACAAGCATCCAAAATAAAATCAATCAGTGTCTTTACAAAAGAAAGGAAGATTTGGGTTTGGTCTGTTTCGTTTTCCACCCCAACACCCAACTCCTCTTTTTTCATAATTATTAGTTAATTCAATGGTTGGCCGATATTGATTTTGTATAATATATATGTATATAAATTTTAGCCCTTAAATCGGGTTCATTTCAATTGGGGGGGGGGGGGGGTAGGGGAGGTAGGTTTCTTCTGTATTTGATCATTGGGATAATCATTACATGTATACGAGGTTTGATTTCTGTTTTTGTGCTTAGTCTTTTGCAACTACTAAATTTCCCTTGAAAATATTTTTCAAAATAAGGAAGAAATTCTTAAATTTGTACTAATGATATTTCGAAATTGATATTATTTAAATGAGTAATTTTGAAAGTTACCGCATTATTTTCACGAAATATAGCATAATCCGGCTGACATTTTTTACTATGAATGCTTAGTTCAAGGTTAGGTGAGCTTCTAGGCTCATTGGATTGTTTTTTTCTTGCACAAGGCTTTGAACACAAGAACATTGATACATATGTAGAGATATTAACCTAAAAACTTAAGTCGTGGGGCTTGATTTATACACATGATTTAAGCTTGAAATCTCGTTAAGAGGAGAAAAAAGCACACCCAACAAGCTGGGGGCCAAATCATGGGGGGGATATTTGTGACGTATAGGCGTGGGAATCGTAATTAGAGCAGCATCATCATGAATACTATCTCGACCATAGTTTCCAGGCCGAATTCATTACGGGGCCGGGGAAGACATTGTTGGTGTCTTCGGACATCTTCTACTGATTAGTGAATGGCAACTTTTGTCGGGCACAAACGCACTAATTTCTTTCTTCTTCTTCTTCTTCCTCTTCTCCCCCCTAGAGTATGTGAGAGAAATGTTTCTTGTTCGTTCGTGGCTCGCAGTCTTCCTAGGCGTCCACTTGCGCGGTGTTCGGTTCGAAGGTCACCACATGTAATGTTTCGGAATGTCATTGAACGGCACCCACCATGTTATCTTTTGGAACCTTATGCTCGGAAGATTATTCACCTTATTCTCGCCGAAAAGCCTTATGATCCACTGAATATCACGAGACCATTCACGGGAAAGATTCCCCCAAGCACCATCATGTTCATGGCATCCCAACTCAGGATGATTTCGAGAGGGGGGTCAGTGCCGGGTGCCAGGGGAGGTCCCGGCCAGTTTCCCACCTAAAGAAAAGTAATGCAAAGTGATGAGAACCCCGGACCAACACCTTGGTATGGCGTCGTGATTTCTTCCCCGACCGCCTCTCACATGCCTCATCGAGTCCAAAAGACCCCCCCCCCCCCCCACCCATCTCCTCCTGGTTCAAAAACAAATTAAAACTAGAAACCAATATGGCTTCCAAATTAGAATATGGAGGTGTTGTTTCTTGCACTGATGATGGAACCGGCGAGGGCGCATCGTGTCCACCCCACCCTAACTAAAGCTACGAGGAGGTGTTAAAGCATTGCATATTCGCATCCGGAAACTTGGCCGAAATCCAGCGAAAAAGGTCCAGGGGGTGGTCGGAAAACCCGGAAGAAGAAAACAGAATAAAATCTTTTGAACCCCCCTTTTCTGAGTTCATTCCCCTCTTAAGGTTCCATTCTCATGCTTTTCGACTTTTTACATGTGGTGGTCTCATTCTAACGTCACTTGTTTATGTAGACAAATAACGTACGGCCATCGCAGACGCTTCAAAAGTAAATGTCACTCCAAAGTCCAAGTATTAGTAGTTTATCCCGTATGAAAGCACTTAGCTCGATTATTCTAAGGAGGATGCGTCATTTAAAGAAACCCTCGTCGGCGGCATGTGGAACGTAGGTTTGTACACGTGAAGTACGTAACGCAGTAAGCACGTGCCGTCCCGTCGAGAATGAACTTACTTGGACTCGGTATATCGAAGCCAACTATCCCAAAATGTGACGGGTCGAAGGTATGATCAATTTCGGGGGCGGTGGGAATGTGATCGAAATACGGCGCAGAAAAGCGAGCTAGAAAGTATAGAAAATTGGTCCGTGGGATTAGATTGGGATTCAGATGGAAAAGAAAGCTAATCTTGATTAGGGAAAAGATCACGCCAACTTTTTAGTAAAGCTAATCACATTCATGGGAGACAAACGAGAAAGAAACCACAAGTGTGTTGTGAGACACACATAACATAATAAATATTGATTAAGGATGTGGAGGACATGAATAATTTTTATCCCATGTGGGAGGCTATGATAAGACATTACCATATCAAAAGATGCTCAATATATATATATATATATATAACCATGTAAGAAGTCCCACTCCCCTCTACTGCCTTAATAGCAGCATCTATATGATTTAGCTTTTCGGTTCTTGGTCGTTTTATTACCTTAGTCCCATGCTTGTAGTTAGTGACTCCTCCGGAAAGACTGTTTGATACTCCCTTGAAAGTTTAGGCTCTGTCCCCCCCACCCAACCCGAGAAGGACGAAATGGCGGATTCAGGGTCGTCGGCCACCAGGAGGATGGCGTGTTCCGTACCCGAGAGGCTGCAGCTTCACCTTGCCATGCTGGCCTTGCAGTTTGGGTACGCCGGCTTCCATGTTGTCTCCAGGGCTGCCCTCAACATGGGCATCAGCAAGATAGTCTTCATCGTCTACCGCAACATCATCGCCCTCTGCCTCCTCCTCCCCTTCGCTTTCTTCCTCGAGAAGTTAGTCCTACAGGCTATAAGCCTCCTCTGCTTTACTACCACAAGAATTTACTAGCTGACTATTCGTTTGCGTCTTTTTTTGTTGGGAACAGGAAAGACAGGCCTGCCATCACCCTCAACTTCTTGGTGCAGTTCTTCCTGCTCGCTCTCGTCGGGTGTGGATGCGTTTCGCAATGTTTTTCTGTGTGAATTTTTATGAGAAAATGGAAGGTGAGAACATACTTACGAATGAATTGGAATTGCAGGATCACAGCGAACCAGGGGTTCTACTTGCTGGGGTTGGAGAACACGTCCCCAACCTTTGCCTCGGCGATCCAGAACTCTGTTCCTGCCATAACGTTCCTTATGGCTGCCATACTTAGGTATTGTTACCCCAGGCTATTTTTCAAATTCATAGTGCCTTTCGAAGAGACTACTCATCGGGCGTTTCTTCACATTGATTCCCAGAATAGAGCGGGTTCGACTTAACAGGAAAGACGGCATCGCGAAGGTGATCGGAACAGCGTGCTGCGTAGCCGGCGCATCGATCATTACTCTATACAAAGGGCCCGCAATATACACTCCCGGCGCAACGTTACACGTTCCACCCAATTACAACCACTACCTAAACCTTCCATCTACTTCCCCATTGTTCCTAGGCGATGCGAACGGGAAAAACTGGACCCTAGGATGCGTCTACCTGATCGGACACTGCCTCTCGTGGTCCGGCTGGCTTGTCCTGCAGGCACCGATCCTCAAGAAGTATCCTGCCCGGCTTTCCGTCACCTCCTACACCTGCTTCTTTGGGCTCCTCCAGTTCCTTGTCATCGCTGCATTCACCGAGAGGGACGCTACCGCCTGGCACGTGCAAACCGGCGGCGAGATCTTCACCATTTTCTACGCCGTGAGTCTCCCTTCCCCCCTTAGTTTTAATAACTCAGCCTGACCAATTTACTCACAATCAATCCGAGTTCCAGGGAGTGGTGGCGTCAGGAATAGCATTCGCAGTCCAGATATGGTGCATCGACAGGGGAGGCCCCGTCTTCGTTGCCGTGTACCAGCCCGTCCAGACTTTCCTCGTCGCCATCATGGCGACCTTCCTCCTTGGAGAGGAGTTCTATCTAGGAGGGTAAGCATTTTTTCTCGTATCCTCGCCTCTCTCCTTCGCCTCCATGTCTGAATGCTCTCACCCTTCCATTCTATCCCAGAATCATCGGCGCAGTCCTGATAATAGCAGGGCTGTACCTAGTCCTATGGGGCAAGAACAAAGAAGCGCAGTTCGCAAGACAGAAGGTGATCGGTCCCGAGTCAGCCCAAGAGGAAGGGAACACGAGCGCCATCAAGACAAGCTCCATCACTCAGCCATTGCTTTCTTCAGACAGCGTTTGACATTTGCCCCCAAAGGAAACAACCCGTTTCATGCCTATGTTTGTCCATGTTATTGTCGTATTAGTCAGTCGTGACGACCCCCTCGAGAAGGAACTCGATATAAAGCTTTGAGTGTGATATGGGCTTTTTCTCTTTGTTTTTGTTTTCTCAACCTTTTTTCTTACTCTTTGGGTGTTTGGGAATCTTCTTTTAAAAGGAAAGGAGGAGATCTCTTTGGGGATGAAAGCATGAACGGCCATGATTAAGGCCACACTTTGAAATGTTCCCTCCCTTTTTCCTATTAGTTGATGTGATCCTCATGATTGAGGGAAATTGCACGCCTGGGTTGATTGAATCTCATCTTATGATGTCAGATCGGATCAGACAAGCCTTATCATTACATTACCCAAGATTGGCTTTTTCACTTTTTTAACCAAAGGCCACATCCATTCCCATTTCTGCAAGATCACTTCTTGCCCCCATGATCAATATAGCCCAGGGATTCTTACATGGGTCTGATGGAAGCCCAAGACAGGGCCACGTCCATACTTCCAGTCAGAGAACATAGAGGATATTCTGTCCGAATATGTTTCGTTTAATCCTGGACGGGGCACGCAGGGCAGAGCTTCATCCACCGACGCCCGCCGGTTTCGTTGATTTGACTGTTTGTTAGGCTCGCGTGATTACCCCTTCCGACATCAAAACGAGAACCTGCCACGTGATTGATTTCTTAAGCCCCAAAGCGAGTGGTACCCAGAGACTCAAACTTCGTGTTCAGTCAGGAAGTCGGGGCATCGCCTCTGTGAAGAGCAGCGGCGAGACACAGCCGGGCATACTTGTTCTTGCCGGAAGGTGCGAACTTTGCGAGGTAGGAGATGTGGGTCGAGTTCAAGATCGCGGATTTCGTCCTCGTCTGGGTGATTGTTGCTTTAGATGCTGTTGCGGTCGTCTATGGCGGAAGAACGAGCGGTTATGTGAGAGGACTGAACTATTCCGCCGACATGCCACTCGACAGCGACGTGTTTCGCGTTCCTCCTGGGTACAATGCGCCCCAGCAGGTGGAAATGGAAACTGGAAGTTGTCGTCTTTGGTGTTGAGGTGCTGGATGTGTTGGTGTTGGATTATGTGATTGATTGTGTTGTCATGTTTTGGAAAGGTTCACATCACGCAAGGGGATTATGTTGGTAAGGGGGTGATTATATCCTGGATCACGGCCGACGAACCGGGTTCTAACACCGTCCTGTACTGGGCCGAGCACAGCACGACCAAGAGCCAGGCAGAGGGGATAATGACAAGATACACCTACATTAATTACACTTCTGGGTATATACACCATTGCACGATTGTTGATTTGGAGGTATGGTGTTAATGATGGAATCCAGAGGTATATCTAGTCTTAGATGTTGAGACAGGCTTCTTTCTGCAGTATGACACCAAATACTACTACGAGGTTGGGATTGGCAACACTACCCGGCAGTTCTGGTTCTTCACTCCGCCCGCCATCGGTCCAGATGTGCCATACACATTTGGTCTCATAGGTGATTGATATATCTGTCGTAATGCCACTATCTTGTAGCTGATAGGCTAATCGATTAAGAAGTTTATCCTCAAGCAGGTGATCTTGGTCAGACGTTTGATTCAAATAAGACACTAACCCATTACGAATCGGATCCAACGAAAGGACAAACAGTGCTTTATGTCGGGGACTTATCTTATGCGGACGACTATCCGTTGCATGACAATGTTAGATGGGATACCTGGGGTAGGTTTATAGAAAGAAATGCTGCTTATCAACCATGGATATGGACTGCAGGGAACCACGAGATCGATACTCTCCCTAAATATGTACGTCTTCATCGGCCTTGGTATTTTGTCTTGGGGATAATTTTGTATGACATCAATATTGGGTTTAAGGGGTTTTATCTTGACAGGGCGAAAGCAAACCCTTCAAACCATACAGTCACCGTTTCCATGTCCCGCATATGGCATCAGGTAGTACAGCTCCATTCTGGTATTCCATCAAGAGAGCCTCTGCACATATCATTGTAATGGCATCATACTCTGCATTTGGTACGCTGAAAGATTTTATGCTCAGTTTCTACAACCATATGGATAATTTTGGATTCGGTTGAAGGATTTCGATGATTGAACTTTACAGGGAAGTACACCCTTCAATACAAATGGCTGATCTCCGAGCTGCCAAAGGTTAACAGGACCGAAACACCATGGCTGATCGTTCTTATGCATTCTCCGATGTACAATAGCTATGAGGCCCACTACATGGAAGGGGAAACAATGAGAGTTATGTATGAGCGTTATCTTGTTAAGTACAAGGTAGACGCCGTCTTTGCCGGTCATGTCCATGCCTATGAACGCTCAGTGAGTTCTTTCGAGTTGCTCCTACCCCAATGTGCCGTTATTTCCTTTGACTACTTGGGAATCAAAATGCTCATCCCTTTCCAAAGGGTAAAGCTAGAACTCTTTCTGACAGAAATCGCATGTTCGTTCAGGAACGGGTGTCAAACATTGCCTACAACATCGTCGATGGGTTGTGCACTCCAATAAGCGATAAGTCTGCCCCAGTGTACATCACAATTGGCGATGGAGGAAATTTAGAGGGATTAGCGAAAGTGTAAGTGCACTAATCCATTCAGTAATTTCTTAGCCTCGATGATTCAGTGAGGGGATCTGTTATTGTACCGTAACTTGTCGAACCAGGATGACGGAACCGCAGCCGGATTATTCTGCATATCGTGAAGCCAGTTTCGGACATGGCATACTGGATATAAAAAACAGGACCCATGCACGTTTTGGTTGGCATCGCAATGAAGACGGCTTCGCAGTTGAGGCCGACTCGATGTGGCTGCAGAACCGGTACTGGGGCTCCGTTGATGAAATGCCAGTCGCCTCAATATGGAAAGGTCCCGGACACAAAGGGTATCGACGAAATATGTCTAGTTATTGAAGAAAATTTGAGATGAATGTCTGTGTACATATTCCCTTTTATCTTAAGCTGTATTGGGATTCAGGGAGGGGAGTGAACATTTGGTCAGTTATGTACGAGGAAGCTGTCATAAACCAAGAACAATAATTGTAATACGTAAGAGCCATCCATGCTTTCCATCGCATGTGTTTCAGTCTCTAACTAACGCAATCGGACCTACACCGCCACCGCAGAACCGGAAGCTACTGAGACCTATGCAGAATCAACACTGCCGTCGTACCCACTCAAACCCTCCTTCCCGGCCATCACCTGGGTCCATGAGATGCGATATCTCTTTACTTACTCGAAACGAGAAACCTGTAGTTACGCCTGGCGGTTTTTCGAGGAGGTGTTGCGACCTCGAATCTGGACATAACCCTGCAAGGAGAATCGGCTCCAATCTGCTACGCGATGCAATCACCTCGGGTCATCCTCGTGTAAAGAAAGACAAACGACTCCGATCACGTATCTGGGAAAGAACAATCGTGAATGATCAACTCTTTTATTTGTGCGATGAAAAACAGATTAAAAGATATTTTAAACAACTACATTCTAAACGAAGTCCATTCAGTGATTCCTATCTCCAGCTAAGCATCAACTTGAATTTCAGACAGCGAGTGAACGGACGACCGACAGCAGCGGCCCCAATTTTTTCCCACATGTTGAATGCTTGCTTTTATCAAAGGAAGTCGACAAGACGAAATCTTGACGACGACCCTCGACGCGGTTCGCTTCGTTCCGTAGAGAATCTGCCAACTCCCTTCCTAATAACACCCCCCCCCCCCCGACTACTTGCTGAGATAAGGGATTACGAAAGCTAAGAGAAGGAAAATTCTAGAAGTATCGAACCTAACACCCTCCCTATAAATACGAGGAAGACGGAACTTCCTTACCATCAATTCAATCTCAGAAAACCTTCAAGAGAAAGTAGCCTTTTTAAGTTGATCGAAAAATGGCGGCAGGGGAAGGACAAGTGATCGGCTGCCACACCATGGAGTCGTGGAACGAGAATCTCCGCAAGGGATCCGACTCCCAGAAGCTGGTACGTCTCGAGTATTAGTGACGAATCGGTTTCATCCGAAGGGCCTTTGGCATTTGCTAATGATACTCTTCCGCGTTCTTCGTCGTTTTCCTGTAGATCGTGGTGGATTTCACCGCGTCGTGGTGCGGACCCTGCCGGTTCATGGCGCCGATCTTCGAGGAGCTTGCGAGGAAGAAGCCCGACGCGATCTTCCTCAAGGTGGATGTCGACGAGCTCCCGGTATGTGGCGATTCGAACCGAGTTGTAGCTAGACGATGTTCTCGTGGCGAGCGTGGGAACAGGGGTTACTGATGGAGTTTGACACTATGTGCAGGCTGTTGCGGAGGAATGGGAGGTGGAGGCCATGCCGTCTTTCATCCTGCTAAAGGGAGGGAAACTCGTCGACAGGGTCGTTGGTGCTAGCAAGAACGCTCTCGTGAATCTGGTCGATAAATATGCATCGCCTCCCGTTGTCTCTGCCTGAATCTGCTAGTGCCCCGTAGTATCCATGTGTAGGCATTGACTTAAAGCCCTACTACCACCATGTAATGTGATGTAATAAGCATTAGGCACGCGTTGATTGTCTGTCTGAATGTCTCGCCTTCTCCTTACAGTCAAATTTATATGAGAAATCGACTCGATGGCAGCCATTATTTCCTGTGGATAAGGTTTCAGTTGTTGTCCCTTGGTGGACTGGTTCCCTTTTCTTACATGGTCAGTCGTCTTCTTACATCCAATGATCCCGTCGAAACTCTTCCCCAGCCATCCGTATTGGCGTCAAGGCTCGTGACGAGTCTCCCCCCCACCGACCCACCTCGCGTTCCGGCAAAAAAGTCCCACTCGAGACCCCAATTCAGCATCGGCCTGTTATTTCCCTCCCCCGAAGGAACACGCCCAGATCGAATTTTGAGTCCCCATATCAGTCATTTATGCAGGAAGGACGAGATCAATGAGGCGGACGAGTTGCTCGGTTGGGTTCGTGGAAAGGTGAGGCCTTCGACTGACGAAGACTTGCTCGATGTCTGCATCTATCGGAACATGATCCGTGGTAATCACAAATCCTACAACCAATCACAACACTCGCAGCACAAACACCAACAACTCCACCACCAACTCCATTTCTATCAACACTTCACCAAACCACACTACAGTTCACAACACAGCACACGCGCACGCACCCACACCCCCGACAGCCCAAGTCAGGCTCAGTTCATCCACATCCACCCCACTACTGTACTATCGTCCCCCTCTTTCTTTATCTGCCGGAAAGCTAACCAACTCTCCCGGCTACACTCCGGCTATTATAACGCTAACACGTTGGGCTGGGCCAGACCCGAACACAAGCCCTCCTAACCCGACCCGACCTACATTAAACATTCAAGCACTCTAATGGCTCCTTCTCTTCCCGCCATCTTCCTTCCCGCCCTTCCTTCCTGCATCTGTCCTCTTCACACCCATCTGCAGTTGCTTCTTCTTGGTTCAGTTACTCACCAGCTCATCAGAACAGGATTGGTTTGGGCAGGAAGTTGCAGTATGGCGGATCTGGTGGGTGAAGCCGACGGATTCGCGCAGACTAAATTGGTCGGCATGTATGTGAAATGCAGGTACCTGGACGACGAGGGAAAGGTGCTCGATGGAATGCGTGATAAGGACCTGTACGCGTGGTCGGCGATGGTCGATGCGTGCTCGAGGTCAGGGAGGTGGGAGGTGGTGGTGGAGCTGTTTGTTTCAATGATGAGAGACGGTGTTCTGTTTGATGGCTTCTTGCTGCCTAAGATCTAGCAGGCTTGCGGTAATGGTAAGAACATTAGTGTCGGTAAGGTAGTTCATTCTTTGGTGATTAGGAGAGGAATGTGCAGGCATATGATAGTATGTAACGCCTTCTTGACGATGCACGCCAAGTGTGGGGACTTGAAGTCTAGGCATAGGGCCTTTGACTACATGGATGAGAGGGATGAAGTGACATGGAATGCTTTGATATCAGGACACTATCATGTCAGCAGGGTGATGTCGAGGAGGCTCGTAAATTATTCGATGCAATGTGAGGAAGAGGACTGGACCCAACTTTGATGACGTGGAATCTGTTGATCTCTGGGTATAGTCAGTTAGGGAATTGGGAGGTGGCTATGGACATGATGAGGAAGATGGGGGGTAACGGCATCGTCGCCAATGCATTTACCTGGACTTGCTTGATTTCTGGGTGTGGCCACAATGGCCAGCAAGTGCAAGCCTTGGATTTGTTCTGGATGATGCTTGTTGCTGGGGTTGATCCAAACAGAGCTACTCTGGTATGTGTCATCTCGGCTTGTGCCTCTTTGCAGGCATTGAACAAAGGATAGAGGTTAACTCTCTTGCCATTAAGTTGAGGATGGCTGACAATGTCCTGGTTGGAAAATCGCTCGTTGACTTGTACTCAAAGTGCGCGGATGTGAAAGCTGCTGAACAGTCTTCGATGCAGTTTCAGAGAAAGACTTGTACACCTGGAACTCAATGATCGGAGGATATTTTCAGGCCAGTTATTCTGGTAAGCCACACGAACTCTTCATGAGAATGCACGAATCAAATGTAGAGTGTAGCTTACCCAAAAAAAATGTAGTGTAATGTTATTACATGGAATATTATGATCTCTGGATACATGAAACATGGAGTCGATGACCAGGCGATGAACCTATTCTGTTGGATAGAAAAGGAGAAGATAAAACCGAATACTGTGACATGGAATTCGCTCGTTGCCTGCTATGCTCATAATGGTGAAAATGACAAGGCCTTTGGGGGTGCGCATCCTTGCGGAGGCCCGCTGAATTCTGTCACGATCTTGAGTCTGTTGCCATCTCTTGCAAACTTGATCTCGCTGGACAAGGTGAAAGAAGTACACGGCTGAGCACTGCGTCAAGATTTGGAGTTCGTCTTTCACTTGTAGATGCATATGCCAAGTCAGGTAAGATAGAATATTCATGGGCCATTCACGACACGATGAGTTCCAGAGACATCATGACCTGTTACTCCATGCTCAGTGGCTTTGTGCTACATGGTCACGCTAGATCTGCCATTGAATTGTTTCGGGAGATGAGGAATCAAGGGTGTAGACCTAGCAGGGGTACTTTTGTTAGTCTTTTAAAAGCTTATGGTTTGGCTGGAAGATGGGAAGCGGGTTTTCACGAGCACTTGATAATGCCGGCCGTGGAACATTCCCTCACAATGGTGGAGTTGTTTGGTCGGGCAGGAAGGCTGTCGGAAGCATTGGAATTCATCGAGAATATGCCGGTAGAACCTAATACTTCTATATGGGTGGCCTCTTTCACTGCCTGCCGATTCCACAAGAATGTCAGTCTGGCTTTGACCGCGGCCGAGAACTTGGTCAACCTTGAACCTTGCAATGGTACATTCCATGATCTGCTGGAGCAGGCATCTGCTGTGTGTGGTGGATCCTCGTCGAAAGGGATCCAAAAGGACAAGGCGACCCAAAGATTCGTCAGTCGCAGCTGGACCGTAATTTATCGCAAAGTTCATGAATTCACAAACGGAGATTCTGATCTGCACTCAGAATTACACCCTTCGCTGGAGCGAATTATAGAGGAGGACAGAACAGAAGAACTTGCGCGCGACCGGCACGGCGAGAAACTAGCCATGGCATTTGGGCGTTGGTCGGGAAATTTGGACAGAACAAAAACATCATCACATGACGACGTCCACTTCGATCTCGTGTCCGAAAAAAGCGAAGAATAAAATCGGGGGAGGGTGGTCGGATCGAAACAATATCCGAGTTTTAACGCGACAGATTTGTAGGATTCGATTCCCAAACTTTATGTTTGTCCCAAGAAAAAATACATTAAAAAAAAAGAGGGAATAAAATGATTTAAAAAGTTCGAGGTGGGGAGAGACAAAATCAAGCATTAATATTATTTTCAAAAAAGTAATTGGATTTCGGATTTTGATTCTTGCCGGGGGTAGGCAACAAAAAAAGTTTAGAGAACATTTATAAAATATTCATGCTGTTGATGAAACATATTCCTAGATAGATATAAATTACAAGTAGTAGTAATCATCTTGCACATGGGATGGGGTGGTGGGGGACATGATAATTTGGTACTCCTACTAAACCATTAAACCTGGCCAACCTAATCAAATGGGACTAGATATTGATGTAGTCGTATCTGCCAAAATATGTTTCTTATTTTTTATTGGGGTTCAAATGACTATGAATCGTGCCGATTATGATATTCGGTTTCGATTTCCGTGTTTAAAAGAATAAAGAGACGAAGGCGAATCAAAATCAAACACTACGAAACAATTCTTCGGTTTCATTTTAGAGCTTAATTGAAAATATGTCACGTATAAATTAATCAAATAAATTTACTAAATGAGTTAATTATATGAACCAGTTTTGTATGTATTTGTATTGTATTGGGATAAATAATGGATAACAACAGCTGTTGGGTTGGGAGACATGATATCGTAATCAGGGGGTGATCCCGTGGGAATAAAATTCGGGGATTTTGTATCAGTTTGTTTATTTGGACGTATGAGATTCAAGGATGGGAAAGAATGTCGGATTCTTACTTATAATCTGAAATAATAAGAAAATATTACCAAGACTTGTTTGTTTTAATATAGTAAGACCAATTGACCCCAACACAACAACAACAACAACAACTAATTAACATTATCATATGTACAATATCCTTCTAATCATGACTCTCTTAACTTTTCTTACCTACTTCAAGCATGATTTGAACACGAAATGTCCAAATCTTCACGTCATCCTACGAAAATAACGAGTCGTGCGCGCGTGATTTTATTTGTACCGACTTCTCGGCTATGTCTCGCGGGGCTTGGCACGACGTCCCCTTAAGAAATATATCTTGTCCCACCAACTGGGTCCTAGAAATTTGTCTTTGCTATCGACGGGGAGGTGCCCACAACTAGGTTTTTGTTGCTATCAAAAAACGAGGGAGGGCAGTCGTGCATGGGAGGTAAGAAGATCCTTTAAGATCCTTCGGGAGAGGGACTACACCCCATGTACAATAAATGTGATCATACCATATCATATCCCATCCGTTTTGTTGGGAAGTGATGTATACGAAAGATATGCATTGAATATTTGTTGAGGAGAGGACAGACAGGGGAACCCGACAAGAACATTGGAAGGAAGTAAGAGAGATTCGTGGAAAAAAAGGTCTTCTTTTTTTTCTTTACGTATGATTTCTGGTTATTTCATAAGTGTGGTCTTGGTCAAGAACGTGATGTGGGGGGGTGTTTGAAAACTGGTTGTGTGAACAAATCCGGTCAAAAAAGTCATCGTCATTATGGATCAATCATAGGATTTGTATACAAACAAGTTCACATTTAAGAGAGCTACGTATGTTATTCTTCTCTTCTTTTCCTTCGTTTCGTGTAGTTTGGCAACGGGCCATGACTTTCGAGGTATTATGAGTTTGATTAGAGTTTATTAAACGTGTCTCCACGTGTCATCATCTCAATACTTCTCCTTTCTTTCGTCTGTGCCTTTGCCGCTGCATTATAAAACAATCTTCGGCTCATCCGTCCAAGTCCCGGTTCGATTCGTTCCCGCCGGTATAACAAGTTAGTCCGAGGATAGTTTACGGAGCGTTCCCCTCATGGCAGCTAAGCTCATCCTGTCCCTCTCCATCTGCCGCCTCATCGTCGCCGTCGGCCTAATCCTCGGCCCAGCCGAGCTCTTCCGCCTCGGCTTCGACCACCCCCGCCTCAGCCTCGACGAATCTGACCTCGAGTCTGCATCCCGGGACTTTGGCCTCATGTCTCGGTCGCGTCCCCGTGTGGTCTTCCGACCCAGGTTGGCCGAGGATGTCGCGAGGGTCGTAAGGGCGTCGTTCGACTCCCCCCAAGGCGGGTTCCCGGTCTCTGCCATGGGTCATGCACATTCCATCAACGGGCAGGCGCATGCGGCCAACGGTGTGGTCATAAGGATGGGGGAGGGCTGCGTGGGAGTACCGGCCGTGTCGGAGGCGGGAAGGTACGTGGACGCGTGGGGAGGGGAGCTGTGGATCGACGTGCTTAGGCGGACGCTGGAGCACGGGCTCGCGCCCAAGTCGTGGACGGACTACTTGTACCTGAGCGTCGGAGGGACACTCTCCAATGCTGGGATTAGCGGGCAGGCCTTCAATCACGGTCCCCAGATTAGCAATGTCTTGGAGCTTGACGTGGTCACAGGTAATAAAACTACTTTAATCTCTTGTTTTAGAGAATTATATATATTATGTATATGTAACAATTGAGACATCATTTCTTTCTGGGTTATCTTATGATTGGGTCCACCCCCCCATTTTGGTCAATATCCGGACAAAAGTGACGAACTTAACTTAGGTTTCTTGTCTGCTTGTCTTCTGTCCTAACAGGACGCAACATGAATTTGTGTTTCGGCCGATTGTTTGCGTGAGAACGTGGGATGTGATAATACACCCTCACATGGTGTCGTGAGACTAACGTTTGGATTGATGAATGCCTTTTTAGGGAAGGGAGATGTCGTGACGTGCTCCCAAGAGAAGGACTCGAGGCTATTCCACGCCGTCCTCGGAGGACTCGGCCAGTTCGGGATCATCACCAGGGCGAGGATCGCCCTCGAGCCGGCTCCCCAAAGGGTAACCGACTCCTGTTGACCACGAGACGTTTTTGAGTTATCCTCTATAAATTTTTCGGCGGAATGGGCTTTGTGTTCAGGTGAGGTGGATCAGGGTGTTGTATTCGAACTTCACGTCCTTCACGGGGGACCAGGAACACCTCATATCGCTCCACGGGCGTCCGGCGACAGAGAAATTTGACTACGTCGAGGGGTTCGTGATCGTCGACCAGGGCCTCATCAACAACTGGAGGTCGTCCTTCTTCTCACCCCTCAACCCCGTCAAGATCTCGTCTCTCGGGGCTTCTTCTGGGGACGGCGCTCTCTACTGTATCGAGGTGACAATGAATTACAACGACTCCGCCGCCGATTCCATCGATCAGGTACGCACCAATCGCAAACTCTGATCAGATTAAGTTAAAACCGTCGTTGTAACTCACAATTTTGGATTAACAATGTGTAAACCCAATTAAGAAATGACTTAATCTTGAAATTTCCGATCAACCCAGTTGGCTTCTGGTTCTGATACGTAGGACCCACAAAATCTAGAGCATTACATAATCTGTTTTGGCATCGACCTTAGCTTGTAATACAAATCTAGTCCAACAAATTGTCATGAACGAGATGTCTGATGTTGATGTCTTACAATCTGTCGTGATTCCAACTCATGAGATTAATCCGATCCAACCACCAAATATTGGGCGGACAAATTTGAGCGAGTTTAGTATATTTTGTGATTTTGGTGTTATGCAGAAAGTGGAGGATCTGCTGAAGGATCTGAACTTCATCCCGACGACGGTGTTCACGACCGACCTGCCATACATCGATTTCCTCGACCGGGTTCACAAGGCCGAGCTGAAGCTGCGGTCGAAGAACCTGTGGGAAGTTAGCCACCCGTGGCTTAACCTGTTCGTCCCTAGGTCGAGGATCGCTGACTTTGACGAAGGCGTGTTCAAGGGCATCTTGGGCAATAAGACCAGTGGTCCCATCCTCATCTACCCCACCAACAGAGACAAGTAGGAGGGCTCCCCTGATCACGTGTTAATCCGAGTTGTTAATCGTTGTCCCGATCTCAAGAGGTTCGATTTAATGATGTGCAGGTGGGATCGGGAGAGCTCCGTGGTGATTCCGGATGAAGACGTGTTCTACCTTGTGGCATTACTAAGATCCGCCCTGGAGGACGGCGACGAGACCCAGACGCTAGACTACTTGACGAACCAGAACCAACGGATACTAAACTTCTGCCGCGAGCAGGGTATCCCCGTGAAACAGTACCTGCCGCACTACACGACGACTGAGGAATGGAGGGACCACTTCGGCGAGAAGTGGGAGAGGTTCCGCGAGAACAAGATGGAGTACGACCCGAGACACATACTATCGACGGGGCAACGGATATTCGAAACCCGGTTCGTTCGCCGAACCACCTCTTCGTGGTAGCCAAGGGAGGATGTTTCCATGTACATAACAATCATCAGGAATTCAAATGAATGAAGAAGGTTGGATTCAAATTGTTTGTAAGACTTTGTAACATAAAACGGGTGGAGTCAAACTTGGGAAAAATTCAAGACACTGACAAAGAACGAACGAACAGGTTGGTGAGTTTCCCGACCAGACAGGATAAGAGCAGAGAGGCAGAGACCAACGCATCGGTCGTCATCGGATCCTGTCTGTCAGAATCTTTGAAGATCCGTGTTTTCGTCCTGCAAACGTTTCTGAAGCTGACGCGTTTGCTTTGGACCCCCCCATCATGCAATATGATGATGACGTGATGTTAGTGAGCAGAGTTGTCGGTTCAGTTTAGTCGGGCCTCATTCGATTCTCCTGCCCTCTTCTTACATGATCCGAATCTACTTTGACATGTGCGCCTGATTCTGATCTGATCAACGTTCAGATGCAGGCCTTGATTCAACGTAAGCCCACTCAACTCGGACAGAATCCTTGTTGCTTTAATCTTGTCTGGACTTGGCGCATCAAATGGGTTATCGACACGTGGCATAAAGGTTATGGGCCGAGCCACGTGATCTGAGAGAAGTCGAGGCATTTTAAGACATCTCCCGAGGGCCGAGAGGGTGCAAATGCATGCTGAGGATAATGATGATGATGAGCTTGGATTCCTGGAACTGTGGCTTGTTCATTCCTCGGATAGGTCGGTCGTCCAGCCGTTGGCTTCCCTGAGAGTCATGGCTGAAGCGTTCTGAGTCTGCAAACTCAGCCTCGACGAACATTGGCTTCTGCTGCTGAACAGGAGCTTTGATGAACCAATTCAAAACCTGGGGAAATATTACAGAACCGATTCAATCCCCCAAGGGATGTGCATTCAAGTGAAGCGGATGACAAAATCCACGGATAGGCTGGGCGATCGATCACCTGGTTCTTGCTCTGGGCTGGCTGTGAACCCACTGTGAGCCTTTCGGGGTCGTTGGGATAACTGCCATGAAAACCACGGCATAAGGATTCATTAATCTCGGGAACATGAATTAGCTGGTGATCCGGCAGAGGAACGGTCAGAACTCGAAAACCCAACCTCGGAGTATCAGCACAGAGCTGTCTGGCATAACTCTGATGGATTGGGTGCAAAAACCTTCCTCTACCGGGCCTTGTCTTTTGCTGCCATGCAAACACAAGGCATTCTAACAACAATTCCTATGAACTCTCACATGTGGATGATTTCGCATCATATGATTGTGTTCTGACCAGTCCCAATTCATGTCCAACAGTGATTACTGTCTGTGATGGGGCTCTGCTCTTCACCGATTCTTGATTTGAGAAAGACAATCAAATTATCTGCGAATAACAAGGGAGAAATTTCCCAAATGGGTAACAATTATCTTTACTTCCCCGTCAATGGAATCCACGCCCTTTGGCTTCACTCGCGATTGTCCCTTCGTCCGTGTGCCTTAAGGCGCGACCTTTTGCTGAAGGTCGCTACTTCCCAGCAGCAAAACCTTGGGGTCTTTTCGCCTGATGACTTGTCTGCCGGCGACCCAGTTGTGGAAACGCTAGGAGGAGGTGTGGGGTCGGTGAATGGTGATGGGTTTCCGAATGGGGGTGCGGATGAGAAGGTAAGGGGCAAGGAGGAGGGGAATTTGTCTGGGGAGTGAAGAAGTAACTAATTTTCGGATGATTGTTGATTCTTTTTCTGGAGGGAATTCGTCATATCTGCTACTAAGTGATGATTATAGCGTCTATGATGAGAATAAGAGTTTGCAAAACTTGTAATTGTGATGGCTGGTCCCAGGCATTAGTGATTCTGTTGATGTGCGTTGCGACTTCGTTTGATTTAGAGGATCTTGCATCAGGTATTTGCTGAAAATGCATATCTCCTGGGCGTCAAGCGGAAAGATGATGATACTGAGCAGTCATTTGGGATAGAAGAGTCGCTCAAAGAACTGTGTCAGCTCGCTGACGTTGCAGTACTCGCGGTTGTGGGATCTACTTATCAAATAGGCACCCTTGGCTTTCCAAGCTTCTCTTCAGGGGTGCATCTGAAGGGATGTTATTTTGCTGCCATAGCAATTTCCCTGCATGTAAGTCTCAGTTATTTGAGTTTTCTGTATTCGGGCAGACTGTCGAGACCAAATCCAAGGAAGTATATTGGATCGGGAAAAGTTGCAGACATCAAAAGCGCAATTCATGCATTAGATGTTGAGACGGTCGTATATGATGACGAGCTTTCACCTGGGTAATGGTCAATCTATCGCTGAATCTTCATCGACTCAGAGTTAGTCTCTTCTATCTGACTTTTGTGACTTCAAGTTATTTATCCATCTGAAAGTGTCGACAACTATGAAATTTGGAGAAGGCCTTTGGTGGTGATGTGAGAGTATGTGACCGGACCGTCCTTACAGCGAGCTGCTAAACATGAAGCTGCATTACAGGTATTCTCCCTCTTCATACTCCCCATTGATAGTTGCTCTCTCCCTTGATATTGCTGTCCACAGTTACTTAAATATAGTTCCATGCTTGGACGTTAAACCAGTTGGCCACAGTTTTAAACCATTCACGGTAGAGTGCGTGGTCACAAGGGCGATTATTCATAAATGCTTATACTCACCTTCCATTTGCTGCATATAACCTTGCTTTGCCATAACGTTTCCCGATGACAGTCTGAGTTTTTTCATTTGCCTACGTCCCAGATTTAATCACTTCATGCAAATGTCGTACTGCCTTCTTCTCTGTGGTTTCATTGACATCAGAGGTTGCATTTAGCGCAAATGGAATACCAACTTCCCAGGCTAACCAGGATGTGGATTCACCTTGAGGGGCAGGCCAGTTGGAAAGTAAAGGGTATGGGAGAGAAGCAAATAGAACTGGATATTTGTGTACTCGAGTATGTTATACAGCAACTATTTTTCTTCTTTTTTCTACCTTGGCTGCGAGAAACTTTTATCAATTAAGTTCTCTGGTCATGAAATTTGTTATACTTCTTTCTTTTGGCAGATTGGAGTCTTAAAGAAAGAGCTAGAATCCGTTAGAAAACATAGAAAGCAATACCGCAATAGGCGGACTTCCTTTCCAGTGCCTGTAGTATCTCTAATATGTTTGGGTTTGGCATTTTGAATATGTCCGCTTTGTTTACCAAGTAAATCAGTTTATAATTCTGGATTGGAAATTTCTTAGGTTGGGTATACTAATGCTGGGAACATATGCTGCTCAATCGATTGAGAGGAGCTAGTGTCCTCGCAGAGGATCGTCTGTTGCGACTCTTGATCCAACTACTCGAAGGGTGCAGATCTGTGATATAAGTTTATGAAACACAATTAGGATTAACATCATGTGATAGAGTTTTGGAAGGATTGGATGATTATTGTATTGTCTTCCAATATATTGTTCATCTTTCCTGACATGCCCTTTTTACGTGTGCGCTGCAAATGAAGAACGGGAGGTAGTTTCTTTTCACCAATACTGTTGGTTTTATCCAAAAACTCCCCACCTGATGCTGGTAACTTGTGTTGTCAACCTATATATTAGTACACATCACTGATTTTATTGAATACACCAAACTGTTCAAAACTGCAAAGGTTTCGAATAGTGTCTTGCAATCTCTAACTTAGCACCACGACCTTCGGGTTGCTGCCTTTAGAACAACCCTAGAAGATATATCAGAATCATCACTGTTGGTCCATGTGGTGGACATCAGGTACATTCTCTCGTAACAGTATTGCTATCTCATGGATTACATAAATATCTCACTTAATGCTGTTGTCCAAATGTTTAGTCATCCACTGTAAGAGCAACAAATAGATGCAGTGGGTAGTGTTCTTGCGGATCTTTTATGTTTCCTTGAGTCCAAAGTTGATGGTGTGGAACAAGGTGCGAACACAGCCGCTGTTTTTTTCGGCTGCTAATACATTCTCCACTGAGTGGGCGGTCATCGATTTGTGAATTATTCAGTCTTGTGCTGCAACTTGATTAAGTAGAGGCTGAATTCAGGTTGACCGAGCCGATAATCTGGAAGAACTGCAGTCCGAATCAGAAAAGAGGGGAGATGTTGTTTGAATGTCTGCCTTAACTGGGGAGGGATTGGAAGAGTTCCGCGATGCAATTCAATAAAAGTTAAGGTATGAAGTATGAAGTTTTACTCTGGCTTCACGAGTTTCTTTCTTCTTTAAAATTTATATGGTGGGTTCTGTATGTGCTTCTGGGGAATCTCGTGTTACAGGACTCAATGGTTTGGATCGAAGCCTTGGTTCAATTTGACAAGGGCAAACCGCGGAGCGCCATCCAACAGGTTGTAATGGCTGAGTGGATGGTTAGTATCTACCAAGAGCATACCAGCGTAAATTACTCGTACACAATGTAGTGAGTAGTGCGAAATAAGTTTTGACTCGTGATGGATATAATTGCTTTCCTTCATACTGCAGGAATGCACAGAGAGGGGAACTTTGATCAAGGCTCACGTTCCGCTGCGCATTATGAGATTGCTGGCGCCTATAAGGCAGTTGTGTGTATTGTAGTCCCGAGCCGCTATAAATATTCAGTTTAACCACACAGGGCAAGCTCTGACGAAATCATTTAACAGAAGTTGTTGTAAAGCATAAACTTAGAAGTCGTTGATATCAATGTGCTTTGCTCCTATTGAAATCGGAAATCGATTTCTTCGTCTAAAACGCAAACAATGATCTACTGACGGATGATAGACTAACAATCTAACGTGCGGAGGACAATTTGTCCGCTGATTATGGTCTAGTTATGCGACTTTGGGGGAATTTCTCTTTGTTAGCTTGTACTTAACCATTCTTGCTATCCTGTAAAACCAGAAGGCACTGACCAACTGCAACCCAACTGCCATAGCCTGATGACAGGAGAACAGTTAATCTAAGGAACTCGGAACTAAGTGAGGACAACTGTTGCGCGACAACCATAGGGATTTAGATTGGTTTACCTTCACTATAATTGGGTTGTCTGCCGACAGTGTCTTGAAAGCAAGATAAGGACCTCCCACCATCCTCGCTACCGAGAAGATCACCGCGAAAACAATCTGTACAAAACCAGAACCTTGTAACTCTTTCTTGAATTGATGAATCAAATGCAGCGGAAGTGTGCTAGGAACAGGAAGAACTCTCACGTCAACTGCCAAGTTCAGGTCAGTGTCCCGGTAGCCGAGCTCCTTCAGGAGCTCCCTCGCGTGCAGGAAAGGGCTCGAGAGCTCCGTTATCCACAGTGCTGCAACCAACTCCGATCCCGACTGCGACTCAGAGTTGCGAGCAACCATCCCAGAATCATTCGCTGTCTGGGAAGAGACAACCAAGAAAAGCAGTCCTGCGAGAAGAGTTCCATTTCTTACCTTCCCGTAAACTATGCCAGCTCCGATCCCGGAAATGCTAACTACATGGTGAATCACAGTGTCAACAGTAATCCTCTTGTCATCAAGCATGCAGCACACCAAGTCATACAACAGATAAGACAGGGTCACTGCCAAAGCTCGCATCTGCCCACGAAAAAAACAAAACAAACTCCTTCAAGTGGCCGAAAATCCTCACGCAGTAAAAAAAAAACACAAACAAACAACCGCCTAAAGGCAAGACAGACAAGTCCAAGCACACACCTGGGCTGGAGATGGCTTGGCAGCCAAGGGGGATATCGGGGACCTCCAATCGCCGACGGACCGAGAGGCCAGGAAGACGGCAAGGGTCGCGTGGATGGTGGACACTGTCCTGTTGCAGAACTCGTAGGAACGCTTGGGGAGGACCTTCCTGAGGAACAGGAAGATGGTAGTCCATGAAATGACACCCACAATGATCAAGGCCAAGATCTGCTCTTCCATGAACTTCCCGCGACAAAGAAATCACTGCCACAAGATAACAACTCCCCAGGAAGCCCCACGAGAAGATCTTAACAGGGCATAGATTTTTTGTGGGTGTTTGTGTTGGGGAGGATGATTTGGCCCCTGATACGTAGGAGGATGGAACACCCTGGAAATGTATAAAATCCCAAAATAATAACAGTAGTGGGTGTCATTAATTTACTCATTGCAGGTAGAAGGTCGAAAAGGATTTATGAAGGGTTGGGGTTGGTTACTATCCAAACTTGAATTTGGTCACTCGATCCAAAAAAGGGAACGCATTGAATGCAAATCCATGTGCAACCTAACGTATGTATGTATATAGACTTAGGTTAAAAACCCGTTTAATTTTCGAAAGGAAATTTCAGAAGAAATATAACGAAAAAGGAGAAAGATTTAGAAGGAAGATATTTAAAAACTGGTTTATTTTAATTAAGAAAGAAAATGAATTACGCATTACTTGTTAAGAGGAAGGAAATGCAGATCCCTCACATTTTTTTTTTAAATTTAAGAGATGAAATAAAGTAAAAAAAATAAAAAAGATAAGATTATTAGTTTCTCATCCTCCTGTCTTACTCGCAAGCACCCGAAACACATGCACTTGAAAAAGGATGGGAAAGAACTGTCCTTTTCGCATAGAGAGAAGAGGGAGGGGAGGAGAGTTTGGCTGTTTTCGTAGAAGTTCCTTGCAAGAAACGTGGTGGAACAGAACTAGCAAGTCTGAATGGGACAGAAGAATCTTCTTTCTTTCGCTGGGATATTCATTTCCCCACTGAGTTAACCCATCTGGGTTATCAAAAACTATTTGACAAAGTTCAGGAGTTTGATCGAATAGACACGGTGTGTGGATGGTTGCACGTACGCCACGATGACGATGTCGCCCCATGTTGGGCATGGAGCTAAGTGTCTGGGGATTTAGAGGACCAGGGTATATATAATCCCGGCTTTATACGAAATAATGTTCCTTTTCCGTAACATTCGCCAGGATTCTGAGCTGAATCATCTCCCGACCAAGAATCAAATGAATTCTAGAAAGGAAAACCCTGACGAACTACGGAATCCGTTGCAAAACCTAGTACTGACCATAAATTGTCCCGGGACGGGATATGCTTCCACTGCCAACCTCGTGCCGGGGTTCCTCATTCCTTGCGAGACCTTGACCAGAAGCTCTTTTTCCTGGCCGAGTCGTTCACGGACACCGACCTGCCCCATTTCGACTGGAGCGAGAAGTGCCTGCTCAAGAATGGCTTCGAACTGGAGGACGCTTCTGACCTGGTAGTTTTCCCGTAGCCGAAAGACTTCAGCTCCCCGCTGAAGAATCCATCCACTGCCCGCTTCTTGAATATCTTACAGCTCCTTGACTTCCGCTCGGCTTCTGCTTTCAAGGCTTTCTTGCACATCTTTAGCATCTGCTTCTCTCCCATCGTGCAAACCGGGCAAATGGGATCGTACCTGTCTTTATCTTGGGTAAGGATCTCCAAGCATTCCCCGTGATAGAGATGACCGCATACGAGCACTGCTGCCACCGAGATCTCATTTCCTCGGCAACTAGACGAGGCTCTCTCAGTCAACAGCTTCATACAAGCTGCACATGTCTGTGATTCAAAGGAAGGCGAACAAGAGAACTTGCTACTAGACTCGCTCATCTCGCCATAAACACAACTCAGTTGTTCGCTCTCAAAAGACCACCTCTCCCTCTGAGAAGAGGCAACGAGCTCCGAAAAGGTACGCATGGACCATCCATCAGAGAAACCGCCCTGAGATCCCGTAGTGAATCCATTACGATGTGGGGAGAAGACAAAGGACGGCCTTCCTTCTGATATCGAGTTTCTACAAGGTGATTTCCTTTCAGGAGTCTGGCCTTCTGAAATTTCACCAAGCAACTGGTGCACGGGGGATAGCTGGCCTAGTGAAGATGCAGGGTTCGGAGGAAAGGAATCAATATTCACCGACAAGGTTTCTGCCCGTGGCTTGGGAAATGATGACAAAGTTGAGGCAAATGATTTTTTCGGCACAGCAGATTCAGGAGATGGCACACTTTTCAACTGAAAAACAAGCAGGAAAAATGAGCATCTCATTCTTCTAAGATGTCACAAAAACCATCCTCTCAAGAGATATTCTCCAAAATCCATTAAAGCTAACCTCAGTAGAGTTGTTGCTTCTGCATGATAAATCTGCAGGCATAAGCATAAACTGTCAGGTCTTAAACAGAAATAGTGACACCATCAAATCATGCTATCTATCAAGAGCCCGGGTGCTAGAGCCAACAAAAAGGATTTAAAACAGTCATCTAAGTGCTGATACATAAACTACCTGTCACGGCAAATTAAGATTGAATTGAAACTCTACATCATAATAAATTCCTCAACCGCGTGGAAGGACATCTGAAGCATGCTCAACCAGGCCTTCAAGATTGCCAGAATAGTACAAACGAAATATTAAGAATGAGGTTTGGTATCAAAGCATTGAGCACTCTACCAGAGGACAAAGTCAATGATCTGGCTCCCACTACATCGTGTACTGGTGACCTCTGTGAGATAGGAGTTCCCATGTTTGCCACTTGACTCCTTCCATCTGATACATAACCTCTCCCTTGACGAAAGTATTCTTTCGTTGGTACTTGAGGATGCCCAAGGTTTCCTTCTGGACGATCATCAATTTCCCCCGCAACACGCCTTCGATTATCCCATCGAAAACTCCACGAAGGTGAATAAATCACACCCCGGTGTATGGCTTCAGTACTTGTTTGGCTAGGCAAGGTTGTGTCTTTAGCAGCAATACAGCAAGCCAGTCCCATTATCCTCCCTTTCAAAATTGGAAAAATCCAAAACACCCACTAAGCCAAAGGATACGCACCCATATCACAGTGGAAAAGTATTCCTGTAAGTATAATCAAGAGTCAGCCATGTCCATTTACAAACTACAAAATAGTTCAATGCAACCCAAAAATAAATTCAGCATGCCCCCAAGAAGAGCTTTACTTCAACTCCAAAGAAATCAATGGTCTTCATATCGATGCTAAATCACAATTCATAAATTACCACAAAAAACGCCTATAAAATTCAAATACGATATATGGTAGGTATACTTCGTCATTACCTAATTTTAAAAAAGTCAACAAAAACAATAAATTGAAAATAATTTTTCCAGCTGCACGCCCAGCAAGAGGAGCTAAACCGGACAAATACATTCCTCAAGTCAAATTTGTTAGGCATATAAATTCGTGTCCCCAAAGTCAAAAGCATTGACACCCAACCATTAGCTAAGGCCAACATAGATGAAAAGGAATTGGTTCCAATTCCATCCTTCGCATAACTCAACAAGTGGCTCAACAACTTACTCAAAGCATCAAAACATCAACATAACTTCTCCGTGAAGCCAACAGGATCACCTCACCATCCCCAAAACACACGGAATCAATATCATCAAGCACCTAAAAACGATTCCACAACAAAAAAAAAAACAAGAAGAAAACACACCGCATCGTCTGCGGGGCGATCGCAAACAATCGTCTCCTACACTGTCAACTCACGGCATGATTCGACCAAAACCTTGCTACGAACGAACAACAACAGGACAGAACAAAATGACGATCGGGCGCAAGCGCACGGACATACGCCTCCGGTACGGCCGGGCTATCGGTGGTCGGAGTCGGTTACGGGGATGGCGGGAGAAGGGCGGCGAGGGGTGTGGGTTGGCGGGACGTTCCGCAGAGCTTCCGTAACCGTATTGCGACGACGGATGGGGGAAGGGGCTGCCGGTGGTGGGGAGACGAGAAAAAGAGAGAGCCGGAAGTAATGATGAATGGCGCTTGAGTAAAGGGAAACTTTTCAGGTGGAGAGTCTGAGAAAATCAAAAAGGACTTGTGCTTGTGAGAGTGCGCGTGTACGGGGAATTGTGCCCCCCCCCCCCCCCCCCCCCTTTCATTTCAAGGCATCTGCGCGTGGCTCCACCGCCTCCTGCGCCGCTTCCCCACTCGTGGGCCCGCTTACTTGTGCCGATATTGGGCCCAGTTATTTGTCACCCGCTATATTTTGGGCCGCTCTATGTTGTCTGGGATCGGGACACTGCGCGGTTTTGGACGGTCCATTCCATCCGTCGTTCCGGTAAATAAACATAAAAAGCCCGTGCCATTCGTCCCCATAAAATGACTACTTCTGATGTCAAATAATTATTTTATCATCCCAAATCAGTGAAACTTGTTTTTAACAATTGTCCTCGTGGTCCTAACTTTAGCCATGCTCAACTATAATATAATTAAAATGATTCTTACCTTTATTTTTTGGTACAGAAACAAAAAGGCCATTCCTTTTCCACATGCCTGACCCACACACCCCCCTCCCTGCTTGTTCATGTGCATAAATAAACACGAGGTACCCATTTATTGTTGTCACGTGCAGTCCAGAGCAGATATGTCTCTGCCTAGCTTATTATTATTATTACAAAGCCTTAAGGTTATTGTAAGACCAGACTGCATTCATTTTTTACCGTACCGTCGTATGTATGTTATATTATAATTAGTCTCCCCCACTTTGGGTTGTCGGCTTAATGCATGTAGACGTCATCCCCCCAACTTCACTGGCGTTCGCCGGAAAGACGGCGAGAGTAATATCCCGACAGATAGATTTGAATGATTTTATGACCCTGTCTGTCCGTATTATATATAAGATTATATTCTGTCATTACAAATTGTACTTATGATTCCTTCTTGTATATACGTTATGGTGTTGTTATGATTATTTTTTTAACGCTCTAAAAAGAGATGACGACATGTCCCATTAAATTAATTAGTTTATCAGGCACATAAATCAAGGCATCATTGTCCGCTTTCTAACATTTGAGAAATTCATTAATCATCGGATTACACGACAACGCAAAACGAGACAGTAGATTGCCGAAACTACCCCTTGCAAGAGCAGTAAATTACGAAACTGCCCCTTACACGACAAGGCAAAATGAGACAGTAGATTGCCGAAACCACCACCCTAACCGTCAACACTGGAAGCCCGCGGCCATGATCGGCTGCCTCGACGTGTACCCCGTGCTCCCGTGGCTAACGTAGACAAATTCGCCGTCCTCGATTCCGCCGCAGCCGTCGATATTGATGGAGCAGATGAAGTTGAGGATCTCGTCCAGTGACTGAAGCCGCTGGCTGAGCTCCACGACCTGAGCCCTCAGGACGGAGTTCTCTGCCTCGACTGTCACGAGGTGCTGGGTCGTGGCGTTGATCCCGGACAAGATCTGGCCGTTCTCCTTTGTCAGGTGTAGGATCTGGGCTGTGAGGTCGTCGATGTGGTTCTGCTTACGTATCCGCGACCTCCGTGCGGATTCCCTGTTCGACTCCCTCCGCCTACGCTTCTTTGGGTCGATGAGATTGCCAGAGGAGTTCCGTGCGTCGGCCTCAGATCCGGAGTAGGGTTGGGGTGGGGTCGCGGCAGAAGAGTATGATGTCCCGCTCGACGGAGCCATAGGGAGGAAGTTAAGGCAACCCTGTTCCCTTCTTTTTAGTGCTTCCGCTTATTATATCTAACGCTAGACTTCTTATCGGTCGATTATTACGGCGATACGAATAGGGAGCGAAGGTTCAGGGGGAGTTCATGAGAAGACGTAGAACCAGTAGAGGAAGACGACGGAGAAGGACTGGACGAGGTGGGTGCGGAGCCGGACAGAGGATCCGATCATATAACCAGAGAGGAGGATTTCACTCAAGACTGGAGACATGGGCGCCAAACATCGATAATGGTCGGAAAGGAAAGCATAAGTGGGACTGAGACAGGGAGACAGGAAGGCAGGGCAACGTTAGGAAGACGAGGATGTAAGAAGAGGAGGAGAGGTTTGTGAAGGTGGGGAGTGGGGTTGTTTTATAGGCAGAAAACAGGGGATGGTAAGAAAGGAAAGGAGGAAGGCGGGACGGAGGTTCTCCGACCTAGTTTAGTTGGACAATGGTTTTACCATATAGCAAAAAATAAACTAGAATAATACGAAAGGATATAAAATATTTACTTCGCTAACTCTCCTCCAAAATAATTTTCAAGCCAAAAAAAAATATTTCAAAATAATAATGTTGGTGCACGAAAGCCTCGAAATGATGTCGAATCGGATCAGGTATTGACTAGAAAAAAAAAAAGACCCATAATTTATGTGATTTGGAATGATCGACCTGAAGAAAGCCCGTTGAAGTAAATGGGACTGGCCCATACATGTTAGTGGGCTTATCGTAATTCGTGGCCCAATGACAGAGCCCGCCTCCACGGGCCGACGCTCGCACCGGGGGGGCGGGGGGAAGAATAACAAGAACCTAATCTTAGCCGCATCTGGGCTGGGATGGGAGCCCTTTTGGGATTAGGGAACTACTGTGATTAATGTAATGACCGAACAATAATGGTCAACCAGGACGTACATTTACTTTTGGGTCGCTTGGACGGACAGCCTCGGGCATATATATATATAAGACCAATGGTGGATTACGTTAGGTTTCAGCCTATATGGTCCACATGTAATCCATTTTTTTTGGAGTATATAAATTACCTTTAAAAAAAGAGGAAACTTGTGAATCTGGAAAATCATATTGATGCCGACTGTCGTTGTCACGACCAAAATCCCCCCCACTTACGACAAACAGCTCCCCTTGGTAATATTATTTAAGGACCGGGGATGGTGCCAGGTCCCGGGAATATTCGTGGGGGTGTCGCTGTCCGGAGGAAACGTGGGGGGTTTGGTTTGTGGGTCCCGCCAATTTCTTGCAACCTTCTCGGGTACGAGTTGATAGGTTACGGAACTTATAACATCCGGTTCATTAATTTTTACCTGTTCAATGAATTAACTAAGCATTTGTGAACTTCGAAATTTATTATTAATATTCTTTTCTCTTTTTTATTTAGGATTGGTAAGATAATATTAAGATAACAGTTTTAAATGTAATAAGCATGTATTTAATGTGTCTAAATCGATAGTTACTTAGTCTTGTGTTTAGAAATAATAGTCTTAAGCAGTTAGAAAAACATACGATAAGACCCATAATAACCGTTTGGTCGTCAATTTGTTGTAATTTGTGTTTTCGAGTGTTTTGAATGGAAGCTAAGTGCACAACTCTTGTCTTAGTATATTATTTGTCTTGTTTCTTGTTCATTTGTGTCATTGACGAGCACATTTTTTGTCTCAATTCATCTATCCGTACCGTGTTTCCACCGACATTATGTTAAATGTCAGATTACCCAGAGATCGATTCCGAGCCAATAACGTGAAATTTTAATTAATACCGAATTTAGAGCCTAGAACCACGGCCTATTTGATAACCCCTAGCCTATTTCTGGCTGCTTTTAGGCGCTTAGCCCACCTGGCATGGTGGGGGAGTGACGTCACTGGATTGCCAGTGGGTCTCGACTCCCGAGGTAGTGCCTTGTTATCTGGAATCGGCGGCAGGAACATATGTCGGGTAGGTGGAAGTGGATTCGGGTTGTTCGTTAGGTTGATTGGGGGCAGTATGATGCAACTTTTTTCGGCTCCATGTGGTTTCGTTCGTTTGGAGCTGACTGTCTCTGTGCCGACATTTTTTCGGTTCTTGCTCGATTTTAGCGTTTTTGTTCGTTTGTAGTCTAGGAAGTTTTCCTGTTTCTTGGTTTCCAAGTATTGGATCACTTTGAGCTGGTCTGTGGAGGATGGAGATTTGGAGGTTATGCCTTACTTTTCGTTAGGGCATGTTACAAACCGTGGAACAGAGGGAGAATCAGACTATTTTTGCTCTTTTGGGTCGATTATGAGGAGGAGACTACCGGGAAAAAAAATTGAAGTGTGGGAGTAACTTCAATTATCAATAGGTTTTTTTGGAAACTGTGGCAACATAGTTCGTCTAGAGGTGATATGCAGCCGGAAGTGGAATCAGAAGGTTGGATTGGATAGAGATTTATACTCTGGAATCCCATTATTTTCAACCCCAGAGGCAGTAGAAATTCGGATTTGACTTGTCGAATGGCTTGAAAAATCTGCTTCTGGAAGTAGCAAGGGATCGTTTCCTTTTTTCGTGCGAGAACTTCTTTTGTTTGATGAAGACAGGGGAATGCATGAAGAAATCCATGTTTTTTTTATCTCTGATTTGGCTTTGCACTTGTTTGTTGCCTATAGGTTTTGAGGGAACTTCGGTTGCCCATGAGGTAGCGGGAGGGCAAAAAATGGATTTAGAAAATAGCGATGAGGAAAGGAGGACAAGGATGGGTAGTTTGAAGAAAAAAGCATTGAATGCATCAACCAAGTTCAAACGATCACTGAAAAGAAGAGGGAGGAGGAAAAGCGATGACCAATTTGCGTACTATCCAATTGAAGATATACGGAATGAGGAAGAGCAGCAGGCAGTAGATGCCTTTCGGGAAAAGCTGAAAGCGGATGGACTGCTTCCTTCACGGCATGACGATTATCACTTGCTGTTGAGGTTTGTCTGAATACTAACTGCCGGAATATACTGACTCTGTGATTTCTTTTACATGATATATCAGGGAAGAAGTGTGTCAAACTTTGGTATTGATTAATGTTCTAAGCATACAATTTTGCGTAATTTTTTAGTCAAAGCATCAAGTTGTGGTAATTATGCTTCAAATAACCTGGGTGCAGTTTGCTGATAGCCATTAGGCTTCCTCAAGTAAAAACTCTTTTGCTCAAAAGAAGTAGAGCATTGTCATAGTGTCATGAACAAGGCTCTTAGTGCTAGTATTATAATAACAAGTCAGAATATTGTCCTTTTCAGATTTTTGAAGGCCAGGAAATTTGATCATTACAAGGCAAAAATTATGTGGATGGAGATGTTGAATTGGAGGAGAATTTTTGGGACTGACAGTATCTTGGAGGTAAGAAAGTGGTGCAGCTATCGTCTTTTTTTCATTGGATTTTTCATGTTTCGTGAAGTCGCTTGAAAATTTGCCATCTTCTTTCTTCAGGAATTTCAATACGAAGAGCGCAATGAAGTTCTGAAATACTATCCTCAAGGCTATCATGGAGTAGATAAGGACGGAAGACCGGTATACATCGAGATGCTAGGCAAAGTTGATGCCAACAAGCTTATTCAAGTGACTACTTTGGATCGATATGTGAGACACCATGTTCAAGAGTATGAGAAGACCCTAACAATAAAGTTCCCGGCATGCTCTATTGCTGCAGGGAGGTACATAGACACAAGTACGGCGATTTTGGATGTGAAGGGAGTGGTAAGATAATGGAGCCACATTCAATTTCCTTACATATTTTCTGATGAAAATAGCATGTTGCTTAGATATCTCTTGCTTTATAGGGTCTGAAAAACTTCACAAAGCCTGCACGAGAACTTGTCATGAAATTGCAGAAGATCGATAGTGATTACTACCCTGAAGTAGGTGTCATCAGTATGGTTCCATTTCTGTTTTATTGGATGGTTACATTTTTTCAAGTGACCTTTTCATTTTTGTTGATTTGGGGCATAAAATGGAGCTTTCAGATCACAACGAATTGTAACAAGTAACTGGCATATATACAGACCCTCTTCAGAATGTTCGTCATCAATGCTGGACCTGGCTTCCAGCTGCTCTGGAACACAGTGAAAACATTCCTCGATGCAACAACCATAGCCAAAATCCATGTAAATTTTAGTGAATGATTATGCATTCAGCATTCGCCTTTCAGCCTTTGTGAAATTGACTGAAGTTATGTTCTTCCAGGTTCTTGGTCCCAAATATTGCAGCAAATTGCTTGAAATCATAGACGCAAGGTAACGGTTAGAAAGCTTTTGGCTATAACTTCTGCTAGAGGTTGCTGGAGATGGTAACTGGATGTCCTATATTTGTAGCGAGTTGCCGGAGTTTCTTGGAGGTAGTTGTACTTGCTCTGATCAGGGAGGTTGTCTGAGATCAGATAAAGGCCCGTGGAAAAATCCCAACATTCTGAAGGTATTTACGATGGAACTGGGCGGTATTATTTGGTCTCTACTTGGGCATTCTCTCAAATATGAAGTGATTGTAGATAATCCAAAGCGGTGAAGCACAGTTTCGCAGAGAAATGGTGATGGGTGAGAAGACTGATGAAGGCCATGTATCAGGCGATAAGGCTAAGGGGCCAGTGGTGAGCAGCCGTAACATTGGTTTTCCTTTTTCAAGTGCAACGAGCTGGGTCATCTTGTTATGTTACTATCCAAATCCATAGAATCCTTGCCAATAACCACCAAGAAGTAGCATTAACAATAGCTCGAGTTCATCGTGTTACCACATGCGTGTCATACTGGCCTTACGTTGTTGTCTGAACTCAGTTTTGCATGGCTTCTTTGAATTAGATCAGAAGTGGAAAGACGTCAGCAGCAGAATCAGGATCTGAAATGGAAGACATTTCTTCTCCGAAAGCAGAAAGAGGGAATAGCTCTTTGGCTGGAGATTTGGCTCCTGTCAATGAGGAAACAAGTCCTGTGAGTCAATTTTTGTTGAAATGATCTGTTTATACCCGTTTGAAATGGGAATGAAACACCCAAAATCACAGTGAGATACTCAGAAAACAGATAACACTTGCAAAATTAAGTTCAAAGATCTAAAGATGCTAGCTGTATAGTTGTCCAACTGTGCTTTTAATAATTTCTAATTAATGAGAAAATCCTTTTATATACTTCAGTAACGAAGGTAATGGTGCCCCCTTTTCAGGGAAAGATGGTTAGTGCAACTGACGAGCCACACACCAGTGGAAGTATTGAGGATGAGGCAGCTATAGTCGTTGGATCAAAGGGAGCAGTTCCAGTGTCAAGTTCATGTGTTTCTGAAGGTGACTAATTTCTTAAGACTGCCTTGATTAAGTGGTAGTGCTCACATTGCAGTCCACTTTGGGCGATGTTGGTGACCCCTTGTAAAATCCTATTAAGGTATATCTTGTCCCCCGCCCTTGGGCCTTCAAAGGAGTCAAGGAATCTCCGATACTCGTCCCTGGGTTGTGCTTACATCTTTCTTCACAACGATTATTGCCTTGTTCCGAGCATTGGTGATCCTATTTAACAAGTGTTCCAGCATGATTTCCTTCCCTCGTAATACCGCCGAATCAGGTAGGGAGCTGAGTAATGTGAACCAGTCACCGATTGATAGGAGTTCCGTGGAGGCCGAACTCCTTTCTCCATTTCAGGAGAGGCTCAATGAGCTTGAGAAGAAGTTTGAAATGCTGATAGCAAACCAGTCTTCCATTTTGCACCAGAAAGAAGAGCAGTCCAATGCTTCCGCTCGCCGCGTGGATGCATTAGAAGCAGAATTGATCTCTACCAAAAAGGTGATCCACTCTCGCTCTTCCTGGTTGGTCTGTCGTCAATCTTTAGTCATTTACGTTCATTATTATAACTTCTGGCTATAATCACTCTTTTCTGCAAGCAGGCATTGTTTGAATCATTGATAAGACAGGAAGAAATCCTAGCATACATAGAGAAGCAATCGGATGCCAAAGCTCAGGTTTGAATCCCGATTCCCGCCTTTACTCAGAGCTCATGCATGTTCTGATTCTGATTACTGGGTGCTTGTTTGGTCATTTGACGCATTTAAAGCAGGCCAGGAGGTGTTGATTTAAGGAGACAAAACGTTCATTGGGCTACGTGTATGTATGTTGAGAGTGATGCTGTTCTTTTATTATACATAATGTTAAAGGCCAATGGAGACCATTGTCTCCATCATCTTACTTGTAGATTGCTTTTGTTAAATGACTGTCTCCTGAATACAGCTCTGGCCGAGCAGTCAGTCCAATGTGCTGCAATTTGTGCGAACTGTAGAACAATAAAGCTTTTTACAGTGAGTTAGGACAGTTTCTCTTGGTATACCCCCTGTGAAGATCTGAACTTAAGAAACTCTTTAAGAAAATAGTGATCCTATCCTCTCATGTTTATCTCTGCGTGTTTCTGGAGATCTGCATTGATACAACCTATTATTGTCACAACAGGAGTTCTCAGACACTTCAATAACTTTTTTCAGGTTTCTGGGTTCGACCGAATCCCAGGCCTTCATTACTGTGTTTTACATCTGCAGAACAATGTCATTTTATCCAGCATTCGCCTCGATGTATTGGCGGACAATCTTTTGATCTAGCTCGTAATAGTACTCCATCTTCTCTAGAGGCTTCATGTCCAAATCAATAAAGAACGCCTGCAGTCAATTGTGCATCAGATCTTAAGTTTCCGATAATAGGGTAGACATCAAAGATGGATAATTTGAGACAAATGATGAGATCATACCTTGTAAGCAAAAACTTGATTGGTTGACTGAAGGGAGACAGTATCGTGGGGAATGCATGTCTCCCCATCTTTCTTCTGCTTCAAACAGAACATCAAACTACAATCTTTTGCAGTCGCGGCAGTCAAAAAATTCCTCACAATTTCCAAGCTCTCGTCGAGCAAAATAGAATGCAAGTCCGACCATTGTTCCGACGATTCATTCCCCCGGTCAAGTTCTCTACACACTGGACACGGCTCAGATATAATATTGTAGTATGCATGCACAGCTCCTTCTATATCATATTTGTCCAGTTCCTGCGCATCCAAAAGCTGCTTAAGAACTCCCGACTTGGATATTGTCTCAGCAAGAAGCTCGATAAAGCATTCGGTGTGAGAGTTATCATTGGCCTGTATGATAAGCTTGAGCATATCTTCAACTGTTTCTTCAGTAGAAGCAGCGGTGGGGCTCGCAATGCCACCTAAGCCTCCCAGAACAAGAGAACCGTTCAAAAAGACTCGGAGATTGTTCTGTGGGTTGCTAAACAGAGCTTTCAAGGCTCGACGGATCCTTTCCTGGGATCCAGAGAAGAGGTCTAGAGGGTCATAGTCACTCAAATCTTCTATCTGTCAATCAGACGGAAACTCCCCTGTGGGAATCAGATTGGATAATTTACAACATATGCATTTCAATAGAAAAGCCTCTCGACTAAATTATCATTTCAACAACATTTACCTCATGATTTTGGAACTTCAAGACTTGGTGCATCCTAAAACGGGTCACTCTCCTCTTGATGGCATTTCTTTTAACGACATATCTCGATGATGGAAGGAATCCACATTTAGGCTACTATTTGAAATTGGGAAAAATACCAAAAGTTGCATAAGCATTTAGTCGGGAGAGAAGAATCGTGCATATGATTTATTCTTAAGGGAAGAATTGATAGAAAAGCACCTTAATTTCAACTGATATACAGATATCTTCCTTAGGGTTACCTGGGTCCAAAAGAGACTAATAAGAAAGTTAACCGTTGTTAAACCAAATTTTGACCCCAAAAACACGCCCACAATCCATTTCATGCCCATACTTCTCCTAAAACCTCCACAAGCTTTCAGTGCAATTACTCTCTCTAAGATTTCTGTCTACTAGATAAGACATCATGACAGGATGAAAAACCATCAATAAGTCAGTTGAGATTACTTCAGTGCCGTCTTGGAAAACTCATAATAGTAGGCACGAAGTGAATGCCATCGACCATACAAGAGTAGAAATACTTACCACTGGGAAAGAGTGAATGATCTGATATTACTAATGCCGACTCACAAAGAGTGTCGACCTTGGAAGCACTGATTCGCGAACTTGGACGAGAACTTTCAATGTTCTTTTCAATCTCCAGAAGAAATTTCTTTGATGCACGGACCTGAATCTGTGAAATTCAAAGAGAATTGGGAAAACAATCGCAATAGTTTAGATATGCCTAGCATTTTCAATTTTCAGGGTAGACAGTACCATAAGGAATATTTCCAGCATTAGATTCAGAACATGGCTTCCGTTATCTCAAAAGACTTATAAAACAATTATCATTCCACAGCAACTGAAAGCACTTAGAAAATAGACAAGCTGGTCCAGACATACCCCAGCATCAACATGCTTGGCACCAAGCAGCGGGCTCATCACGTGCTGCACAAAGAGTCGGCCGGCAATCTCTTTCGTGGGAGCCGAAACAATCTCACCATAGCAACTCCACAAGAGCCGTTCGTGCTCAGAAAGGCAGGAGGAATCATTATTTGCTTTACCCTTCAAGGCCTTTTGCAGCCGCAAGACTTTTCCGACCTATAATAGTAAAACACCATGCTCAAAATCAGATTTCCAGGTCCACAATTATAAAGAAAAGGATGACTCCTGCACCAAGAAAGCTTAATGCAGATCACAGACAAAACCAAACACTAAAACAACTGAAACACACAGAACTTCTTTAACTCAATCACAGAAGCACGTCCAAGCTGTTCTTCCACATCTATAACAATTTGACCCCGCTATCTACAAATGATCTCATGTCCATTTTACCTTTATACCATCAAGCAAGGCCAATAAACTATCAAATCGACATTGCCACACAATTCCAAGTTGCTGCTTCAATCTACAAATCAAGGAAATTCTCACAAACACCCCCCCCCCCCAAAAAAAAAAACAAAAAACCCACAGCCCCAAAAGCAAAAATCTTTAACACGCCCAACAACATCCAACTTGCCCGGACACACACAGATAATCATGGGCCGGAAAAAAAAAAAGAACTTGGGGTAAGGGTGTAAAGAGAAAAAGGCTCACGAATAGGGGAGATGAACCAGTGTATGAGAGGACGATGTTAGCAGCGCCTTCGCCGCGGTAGACCCAGTAGCCAGCGTCCTTCTCGTCCAAGACAAGCATCTCCGTCTCCGACGACATGCAGCCTCCTCCGACCAGATGGCTGAAGGGCAAGTAACTTTAAGCTCGCGGACAGAAAAGAGACACGAGTCAACCAAACTTTCCCAAGCGACATCAAGCGTTGATAAAAAAAATAAAATGGGAATTTTCTTCGGTTTAATTTAAGGCTGGGTTTCCTAAAGAAACAGGACTAAAGCAATTGATTCTGGTTTGATTTTATTACATCAGTTTGGGCCTTGTCCTTTGACTAACTCGATCTCAGCCCATACGACAACAACTTGACTTGTATTGGAGAGGGTGGCGCTGCTGGAACATGGCGTGAGTTATTGGTTAAAGATATCTTCTTGTCTTCTGGGTGTTGATTGTTTTTGTTGAATGGGCCAGTGGAGTCGAAAGCAACATCAAATCCACCCCTGATCAAAGGCGGCGAAAGGGAAGAAGAAGAAGAGACAAAAGAGAGTAGTAATTCTGTTTTAGTGCCTGCCTTTTCCATTACACACTAAAGAAAAAACACCCCAAAACCCTGTGCAACTCATTTAGCTTTTTACGTTATTTGCAACAAAATTTGTAAAATATGGTTTCAATTTCGACTACTGCAGCACGCCTATCATTCATTCAAGCTTACTCTTCTGGCCTGATTTTCCCAGCATGTGCTGTCTTCGATGGAGCCAGCAACTCAGAACACTCTGATATTAAAACAGCATCAAACAGTCTCAAAACCAGCATAGCAAGAACAAAACTTATCCAATGGATGGTAAGGGAAGTAAGACTTTCATGTGCATGGCGTCAACACTTATATGAGATCACCCGGGGTACAAAGGCAGTTTTATAAACCGTCATGAAAGCAGTAACAAGGCCTCAAATTCCTCTTGATGCAGGCTATATTACCTCTCTAGGAGAAAAACAGACGGAGGGAACTGAAAGATTGAACCCATTTAACCTCCCGGCATAGTAAAAGGGTCAGGTATTTATTTGGGGAAAGAAGTTAACCCTTCTCGTTTGCGTCTCACGGAACAATCAATACCCACATATCAAAAGCGTGCGATTTTTTTTTTTTCTTTTAATTCAAAAGCAAGACTTACATCAGTCTCATTTCTCGGCAGGCTTCACTGCTTTATTAGGCAAAACGTTGTCTGGAAGGATGAGTTCTGGCGGAGTTTCACGCACAACGCCCAGCATTGAGTCGTACTCTTCATCACGACGAGCAAACTTCTTCCGGAGCATCTTCTCAAACTCGATCTCATCAAATGGCTTCGCATTCTCCGCGGCATGGACCTGTGCGAGGTTGGTATAGTTTGTAGCTGACTGAGAAATAAAAGCTATCTCCTCATTGGTGAGCTTCCTCAGGAACTTTGCAGGGTTGCCGGCCCAAATCTGTCAATGATTCAGATCAAAAGAATACACATGAAGATAAAGTAAATTGATTTAATACGCATATTTCCGTTAACATTTCTGTGAATTGACAACATTGGATCATTCAGCGAATGGTCAAGGTGCTTCCCCCGACCACAAGTGTACTGTTGTTAGAGATTCAGTTTTACCTCCCCGGCAGGAATCCTGGTGTTCTGTCTCACAAGTGCTCCAGCAGCAACCATGCCGTGTTTCTCAACAACTACTCCATCAAGAAGAGTAGCCCCCATACCAACAAACGCCTCATCTTCAACAGTACAGCCATGCAAAACAGCACTATGACCTACATAAACCAGTTTCAAGCCCCGTCAATTGTTTGATTCCATGTGAAATTGCCAATTCAACAGGTCGTTAATTCACAGCATGCTCACCAACAGTGACATTGTCTCCAATAATGGTAGGCAACACCTTTCCACTGAGATTAGATTTTGCAACATGTACGAGAGAGTTATCCTGTATATTAGTACCGGACCCGACACTGATGCTATTGACATCACCTGTACAGAACATCAGACCATATTTAATGCTCAGTACAGTTGTTGAATAACAACTAATCAGACATTATTCTAGAGGGTAATAAAAAATGATCCATCAGCAAGTTTAGAAAAGCAAGGAACAATCAAAACAATCACAAGCAAAACATAAATCCGGGACATTTGGTAGTCCAAATTGACCAACATAATGCTAAATTGCCAAGAAATATAGAAAATATTTAACTGTTAATGAGAGATGTCAAAAGGACTGATGTAGGTCAAGAGGATAATTGCACAAAGCATCCAGCAACATGAATACTGTAGGCACGAAGATTAATTGGAGATGAAAATTCATAAAGAAAAAGGATCCTTATCAAATTGTAAAAATTTCAGTCGTCAACCAATGACGAATTCCTACTAGGGAGAACATGAAGGAAGGGCCGTGAGAGAATTGATAGCTAAAGTGCAATACGGATGACAACTGCTGAATACTCATTTCTGGTAAATCCCATCATTCCGGGCAATTTGGCACCAAATAATTCAAGATTGAAAGCAAGGAAGTTCCCAGGTTGGCATTGCGTATTAAATATTGGAATCAGCTGAATAGGTTATGATTAACATTTATCATTCAGATTAAAACCAGGATAAAATGATCCCGTTTGATTGATTATCGACAACACAGCTACATAGAGTCCCATTTTGATGAGGAAGAGGAGAAGGCACATTATATCCCTCCTACATGGACTTGTGACAAGATTTACCCTATGAATGATGGTACTTAAACAGCACTTCCGCCAGCCCATAAAGGCCACGCAGATCACAAGATAATTGAGAACGGGCAACAAGACAGACTCAATGAAAGCTGAGAGGAGCGAGAAGTCAACCCACCTCTCAAGACACAACCGTACCAAATAGATGATCCCCGGCCGATTTGCACGTCACCGATGACCGAAGCACTGGGGGCAACAAACGCATCCTTGTCCACAATCGGTGCTTTATCGAACAAGTTCATGAGAGTACGATGCCTCGACACTAAGAACATACAAATCAATGAGGATCATTACTCACCGATTCACTGACTACAGAATTTCATCCCTGACATATAATACTCTTTTGAAAAAAAAAAAACTAGAACAAATAAAGCACCACAAAAAGGAATCCATTTCTAACTCCCTACGGTCAAAATACCAGAAATCACAAACAAAACCACTGGGGAACCGAGAAATGAACTCGGATTGAAGCAACGACCCAGGAACAACACAACAAATCCCGAGGAACGGGGAGCTCACATTGCTCCTGGAAGTAATAATTGCCCTGGAGGCGACATCCGAGGCGATCGATGGCCTGGCCGGTCTCCCTAATCCAGAACCCAACGGTGTATATGGCTCTTCCGAGGGTCCCCATTCGCTACACCACCACCACCTCCCCCTCCCTCACCCTCTTCCCTCCCACCGCTGATCAGTCGAGGCTTCGATCGAGGCCAGCTAGGGTTCCTGAAGTCCGCTCTAAAGAGGACTGACCCGAGTGGCAGGGGGCAGAATATAGCAGCTGATCCAGAGGTCTTTCTGGGAAATTCACCCTTCCCGATCCCAAGGCCTTCTTTCCCAATGGGCCTGCCCGAAATCAAGAACTGAGCCCATTTATCGGGCCCAATATTTCATCATCAAACTCAAACCTCTCTCTGTTGGGTGGGTGGGGGAAGGAGAAGACAACAACTAACAACAAAGGGATTGGTCTGGTTGGTTATAAGTAAGATTTTAGTTGGGCCAGACATTTTGTCACGTAATGTTATGGAGGGCAGTGTGAGTGACTCGAGTCCATCTGTAATCGCCCAAGTGGTTCAGGTTGGGATGGTGAGCCAAAAAGACTTATAAAACTAACGTCTTTTGTTCTCACGCAGGTTGTAGTAATCCGCAACTCGGTCCCCCCCACCACCCCAAAAGACACCACAACATGGGGAATGAACCCGGGAGGACGTCCCTTTGGTTCCCTTCATGTTGTTGATGATGGAACATCAGAGAGAAGGGACAGGGAGGGAACAAAGGTTCCACCTAATCGGCCCATCAGAAACCAAAACTAAATCCTTCTGTTTGGTCGGGGAACCCATGATTGTCCTTATCCCCTCCTCCCCCTCCCCCTTGTATTTGCTGAATCATCATCGTCTCACCCATATCATATCATCATGCCAGCACTGAGAGCACTCGACCCAGCACCCAAATTTTTTAATTAATTTATTTTTAAGAATAATTAACCACTATTATGAAAGTTGTTTACTATTGAAGAAGTAATGGATTTATGTTTGTTTAAATATTAAAAGAAAAGAAAAGAAAAGCAACCACTCCCTTGTTTAATCCCATGAACACAAAATGCGCAACCTTTCTAACAAAAGATGGATTGGTTGGATCCCCCAAGTAAGAAAACCAGACGAGAGTAATACTTAAAAAAAAAAAAAAGGAGACAGGAGGAGGACGGTGGTCGGCGGCGGAGATCTTGAGAGACGAAGGCGGCCGCTGCCGCCGAAGGGGAGATGGATAGAATCACGCCACCCTTGTTTCCTTTTTCTCTTTCCTTTCCCTGATCGGCTCCATACATCCTGCGCGTTGGTTTCCGCGCGTTTCTTGCTATCTCTGTCGCGGTTTCTGATTTCGAAATCGTTTGTTCTTCGAGGCATCCCCGCCTCCCGATTTCTTTTTGTTGTCTCTGCGATCTGGGTTTTCGTTCTTGTTTCTTCGGTGCTTGAAAAGGCGCTCCCTTTTTGCTTCGCATTCCGACGTCTCCTCCCCTCCCCCGTCACACACTTTCTGCACCGCATCGAATCCGGTGGAGGGAAGAAATGGATTTAATAATCTGGTGAGTGATTTCGATGAGTTTGTGTGCGATGGGAAAGGTTTTGTTCATCTGGGTCGAGGGGAATTGAGTGGATAAAGGACGGATCTTTGAGGTTTGGGATTTCCGGGATTCGGATGGTTCCCTTGAGGAGATGAATCTCAGGGGGTTGTTGAAGGAGCATAGGGAGATGAGGGGAGGAGGGAAGAGGGGGGTGAGCCGAAAGGCCAGGTCCTCGTCACACATTGCCCCGGAGACATCGTCTGTGGTGACGGGCTTGGTTGCGTCCCCTGAGTCCGGGTCAGCCGAGCAGGGCAGGTGGGCTAATCTGCCACCTGAGCTGCTGATAGATATATTGAGAAGGGTGGACACGAACCGGACTTCGTGGCCTGCCCGGCGTGATGTGGTCGCTTGCGCGGCTGTCTGCCGGTCGTGGAGGTATGTCACGAAGGATGTCGTTCGGACCCTCGAGCAGTGCGGGTGGTTCACTTTCCCAGTATCTTTGAAGCAGGTGAGATCTCCACGCCTTACCCATCTGTTTGTCTGTGTGATTTGCTATTTCCGTCGATACATTTCTCATTTGGGGTCTTTGCTTTCCCCTTGTCTTGGTTTTTACAGCCGGGGCCAAGAGAGTTGCCCATCCAATGTTACATAAGGAGGGATAGAGCAAGCAATACATACTTTTTGTACCTTGGTTTGAGCCCTGGTATGCACATCTAAGTGATTCGTGGCCGACTGTTGTTTGACCGAGTGGTCATTGGAACATTGAAAATAATTTATGATCGATACAACTCAAGTGCTGGATGATCTGCTTCTGTTATAGTGCTTGATGATCTGCTTCTGTTATTACAGTAAATGTTGAATTCGGATGGACGAGCTTATTTGTTTCATATACTGCCCATCTTCACGCTGTTATTGAGATAGGTTCCCTGTGATTGATCCATGGCGACAGAACCTCATTTCTATCTGATGTTTATCGATTATTTTGCCTGTATCGACAGCTTTAGCAGGAGATCAGAGCAAGCTTCTGCTGGCTGCGAAAAAGGTCAGGAACATGGCCCATGCTGAGTTCCTTATATCGCGTGTAGCAGATGAGTTTTCGCAATCAAAGAGCACATACGTTGGGAAACTTCGGTGAGTTCTTCATTGAACTTTTTCAGTGGGACTCTTCTTTATGAATACCAAATATAGGATTGACTCGGAAAGATCATCCCAGGTCTAATTTTCTCGGAACCAAGTTCACCATCCATGACAGTGAACTTCTGTCTGATGCCGTAGCGGCCCAATCATCCGACAGTCAGACACACTTGCATTGTCCAGGGATCAACTTCAAGCACACGTCCTCGAAGACGTACTCTGGTAATCAACCAACAGCGTCGATAGCATATGAGCTCACAGTCCTAAGAAGAAGAGGCCCTAGGAGGATGATCTGTAACATGCGTTCGATCCCCCTTTCCGCAATCCACGAAGGGGGAACTGCCCCGACTCCGATGGAACGCGAGAAATTCTCCGCAGGATCATCCTTCCCCTCCTCGTCAACCCAAGGCAGCGAGAAGATCCCCGGATCCAACCCCACTAGCCAAAGCGAGTCGCTTGTTTTGAAAAACAAGAGTCCTAGATGGCACGAGCAGTTGCAGTGTTGGTGCTTAAACTTCAAAGGGCGAGTATCGGTGGCATCAGTCAAGAACTTCCAGCTGGTGGCAGCCGTCGAACCTCACCACGATGTCCCCTCCTCTGAGCAAGAGAGAGTGATCCTGCAGTTCGGGAAAATCGCCAGGGACATATTCACCATGGATTTCTGCTACCCGCTCTCCGCTTTCCAAGCATTCGCTGTGTGCCTGAGTAGTTTTGACACCAAGCCAGCCTGCGAGTAAGAACTACACAAAAGCTCATCTGGTCTTGTCCATTGTAGTTTGTGTGTATCTTTTTGGCGAATGTTTGTTTCCGAGTAATGTTCCTCCTTTCGTGGAGGGACTTAGGAAGCCTGTAGTTGTACCTTTTCATCTTCTTCTTCCAGTTTGTTAATATCCATATGACTACTACTGGAGCCAACTCAGTCATGATGTTAATACTTCGATGTGTGCCTTTTCTTCTTTAAATTGAAAGAAAACGTCAGGAAAAACTCGATAGAAGGTGTCTAAAGAATAAAAAATGGAGATGCGGGGTATCGATCCCCGTACCTCTCGCATGCTAAGCGAGCGCTCTACCATCTGAGCTACATCCCCCTGTTGTTTTTGAAACTTTCGATCGTTGTATCAATTATTACACCATACCTGCAGTCGGGAATTGGTATATAGGAGCATCCGCATTCTGCAGATCAATAAAACCAATAATTGCCGTGGTGTCCGCACAATGCTCGAAAAATACCAGATACTGAAACATGCGCCACGCCATCTGCTCAAAGCATCACGAGCATGCGACGGGCTTCGTTTCGCAAGCATCTGTAGCCGGATGTACTGTTCTTCCAACGAGTGTCATGACAGAAGGGCATGGCCACAACAGAACTTCAGTTCGAATTTGAAATGTAGAAACACTATACAAATTTAAGGGGTCTCCAAATAATCAACTTCTAGTACAGCACCGGGATATAACTGCGAACTATTATTCTGAAACTGCCCTAATTGACCACATCATAAACAAAATTTCGATGGACAGTTTCTTGCCAACACTAGACACATGGAAATCACAGGCGACGGGTCAGTTACCACCGCTCTTGGACGACCCCTATGATGTGAAGCCACGATACCCATCAAAGCCAAGGTTTAAAATGCTATTGATCGGATCGATCATCTGTGGCTGCTGTTGCTCGAGATTTCCTACCTCACCCTCCATGCCAACACCGACTTCGTTGCCGACCTCCACTCCTCCAACAGCATCTCCAATCGTAGCATTTGCTACTGCAGCTGCGCTTGAGGCTGAGCCCTTCGACTCCACTAACCGCCACATGTACCATGCACCGACAGACCTATACGGCCGCCACTTATCGCACAAGGCTTCCATATGTGATGGCCGGGGCAATTCCTCCAATCCATACAACATCTGTACCCCCTTCCTCACACCCAAGTCATTGATGGGCATAACATCAGGCCTATGCAGTGAAAATATCATGAACATATGCACTGACCATGCTCCTATCCCGTTAACCATTGTCAGCATGGCGAAAAGCGACTTATCATCCATGTTCACAATAGCATCGTCAGACAAGATACCGGATTGGAACTTTCTAGCAAGGTCCTGGAGGTACGATGCCTTGCGAGAGGATATGCCGATGTGACGCAGCTGGGACTCGGGATCGAGGGCGAGGACAGTCTCCGGCACAACGAGGGCCTCGCCGCCGCACAGCGAAACGAACCGCGAGTAAATCGAAGTCCCAGCCTTGTAAGCCAGCTGCTGATAAAGAATCGACTTGGTGAGCGCCAGGAACGGGGTGTGATTCTGGTAAGCATCAAAGGACGGCGGAGGGTGGCACTCCATTAGCGGGATAAGGAGCGGGTCGGCGGAACGGAGGTGTTGCAGGGCAATCTCGATCTCACCGGGTGTTGAGAGGGCGCGGGATGGGGGCCGCTGAATACAAACCGCGACCGATTTCCCAATCCCGGCCGAAGGGCGTGCCCTCGAGGCAGAACTCTTCCCTGAAGCAGAGGAAGCATTCGGCTCGGCATTCAATTTGGAAGGGGGGGAGGTGGTGGAAGGATTAGGGTTAGGGTTAGGGCTGGAGTTAGGGTCGGGGCAGAGCTTCCGGACTTTACGCGGCCGGAAGGGTATTTTCGTCAATGGAGCATGAGGAATCGTCAGCGGATCACCTCCGTCGGCGGCGGCGATGGACTCGTCGTCGGGCTGGGGCTGTGGCAGGGGCAGGGGCAGGGTTTCGGCCTCTTCGCCCATGAGAACGCGGAGGAAGGCGCCGGCGGAGGGGGGTGGGGGGGTTAGTTTCGTAATTATGGGTGGCGAGAAATAGGCAATCGTGTAATTTACCGCTAACGCCAGAAATAAAGGCAGGAAGGGGGGGAAAGGTGCGGGCTTTCATGGGCCTACTAACCCACAGGCCCAGTTGTGATGCTGGATATAGGCCCACAGGAGACCAAGCCCACAGTTCCGTTCGTGGAATGTAGTCCATTGGTTTGGTTGGTGGGGGGGGGGGGGGGTTGGGTTATGATTATATCCGGTTCTGGTAACGCCTAACGGTCTTCCTCCTTTCTTCCATTCTAACCTCGGGGCGTTTTCCTTCGAACACCTCGATAGCGCATCGAGTGAGAACTCGCGAGGTTGAAGTTGAAGAAGAAGAAGAAGAAGATGAGCTTCAGGGAGGAGGTTGAGGATGGGAGGAGCCTCGCCAAGCCTTTCCTGCACACGGGGAGCTGGTACAGGATGGGATCCAGGCAGTCCAGTGTGATGGGTTCCTCAGCCGTCATCCGCGAAAGCTCGATCTCTGTCGTTGCCTGCGTCTTGATCGTCGCCCTTGGTCCCATCCAGTTCGGTTTCACGGTGAGGGGAGTTTCTTGCCCTGAGGTTGAGGACCTGGGTGGTTTTAGCATTGTTGTGCAGTTAGTTGCCTGAGAGAAAAGAACGTGAATGGGAGATTATACACATTTCTATGATTCCTTGGCTTTGTCTTGCTTGTTTCTTGGGCATTGATTGTGGCCCTGCTTTCATGGCAGCAAGGTTATTCCTCTCCTACTCAATCCGCGATTGTGAGTGATCTTGAGCTTACTGTGTCAGAGGTATGGATGGAGTGAGTGTAATCCCTTTTTGTAATATGGTTTACATCAGATAGTGCTGGAGTTGCCGACGCTAACTGAAGTTTTGGGTGTCAGTTCTCCCTGTTTGGGTCGTTGTCAAATGTTGGGGCTATGGTGGGAGCAATCGCCAGTGGTCAGATATCAGATTACATTGGCCGAAAAGGGGTACCAGTTGAAAACATGTCTGAAGAGGCTTAATGTTACCCTTAAAAGTTGATCATCGAGTGTCCTATCTTTTGTTTTGCAGGCTTTGATGGTTGCTGCCATCCCGAACATAATCGGTTGGCTAGCCATATCCTTTGCCCACGTGAGTTTCTGTACTGAGTGTCTCGAGTATGTTAGGCTCCTTAGAACATGTTAGTGTATGCATGACACGGCTAGTTTTTACCTATAGGATTCTTCGTTTCTCTACATGGGCAGATTATTGGAAGGCTTCGGTGTGGGCATAATTTCTTTTACGGTATGTTATGTTTTATCACTAATGCATGGAGAGTTAATTAGCACGGTCTTCTGCATAGCACCAATCAGCTGCTTTTCTTATTTACAGGTCCCTGTATACATAGCTGAGATAGCTCCACAAAACATGAGAGGGGCCTTGGGCTCAGTGAATCAGGTCAGTGTTTCTTAATATGTCTGTAAAGCCTTTCCTGCTGTTTTGCAAGAGTTTGATGTGTTTTTCTAAGAATCTTTGCTCGATCCTTTCTGTTTAGCTCTCCGTGACAATTGGGATCATGCTGGCTTATCTTTTTGGACTTTTTCTTAATTGGAGAATACTTGCTGTTTTAGGTAATTCTCTCGGGCTTGTTTTACTTCTGTTGTTACATATATCCGTTAGATAAATGCTTTATCATTAATGAATGTCCTTATCCAATGGATAACCTTATACATTCTTCATTACATCAATTTCTCTCTTCATTTTCATTTAACTGTTTTGAGATGACTGACTTTGGGAAAGCATATTGTTCGATCACTTGAATTTTATTTCACTGCAGGGGTACTGCCTTGTGTACTATTGATGCCTGGATTATTCTTCATTCCCGAGTCTCCTCGTTGGCTGGTACTGTACTTCGCCTTTGCCGTAATGCTTTCTACATTATTCCCCCAAAGTTTCTTATCCTGCAGTTCAATTGTTACTTAAGGCGAAAATGGGCATGACGGAAGAGTTTGAGGTATCTTTGCAAGTCCTTCGTGGATTCGACACAGATATATCGGTGGAAGTTAACGAGATCAAGGTAATAATCAAGAGAAGTTATAATTTGACATTTTCACAATCACAACGAATTCCAGTCTCGACTTTTGTGTTGCATTGTCAACGCGAACAAATCATTTCTCATTCTTCTAGCCATGACTATGGATGCATTTGGGGTTTGTCCATTTCTTGAAACTTCAACTGAATTTTTCGAACGTATGCATCAATGCAGAGATCTGTCGCTTCGACCTCCAGAAGGAATACCATTCACTTTGCAGAACTCAAACAAAGGAGATATTGGTACCCCTTGATGGTCTGGAATACTTGCCTTCGACTTACCGTGTCTTTCTTTGGCAGAACAGTGGTTATTCCAAATTAAGTTTGCTTTTCTGACCAAAATATTTTTGGTAGGTTGGGATCGGCTTGCTTATTTTACAACAGCTCAGTGGAATAAATGGAGTCGAGTTCTATTCAAGTACAATTTTTGAATCTGCTGGTACGTGCTGGCTTCTCCCATTACCAGTGAAATAAGGGGGATTTAAAACGTGTCTGTTTTCTGATAACTCCATGATTTGATCGCCTGAGATCTAGCATCGTTCAAGATGTTTTGGGGATCTCTGAATTCAGATTAAAGGATGTATTGTTTATCTTAGAAGAATACATTTTGACAAGGCTTAACTCCCCTAAGCGAGGGAATGCTCTGCTAATTTCAGTATGTTTTTTTCATGGTCTCTTGAATAGGGGTCACATCAAGTAATGCAGCGACCTTTGGGCTTGGTGCTGTTCAGGTACTGCGCAAGTGTAAATTTAACAACGGGCAATACTTCAGATATATATTTATACAAAGTCATTAGGTGCTAATACTGCTGCATAGGTCATTGCAACTGGTGTGGCCACTTGGTTGGTTGATAAAACAGGCCGCCGCATTCTCCTTATAGTGAGTCTAGGACAGCATTTCAAATTTTGGAAAGAAAAGCCATTCCCTTGGAAATACTGATGTTTGTTAGACTGCAGATTTCTTCAGCGGGAATGACTGCCAGCCTCCTTTTGGTAGCTGTATCATTCTTTGCCCAGGTAACTTCTATAGGTGAAGGTGATCTATCTTGAGCCAAGTCCTGTGGAATTCTCATTTTCCTGCGTGTTCTCTAACTATTTCAGGACTTTATATCCTCGAGTTCCAATCTTTATTCAATTTTTAGCATCTTAGCAGTGGTTGGCGTTGTGGTACGTTCTGAATCTTCTTGGCACATATACTACTCAAAAAGTGTTTACGTTTTTCTGAATGTTCATATTGGCCATGTCCATTGCAGTCATCATCCTATTTTTCCTTTTTCAGGCTATGGTAATAACATTCTCGCTAGGAATAGGGCCTATTCCCTGGGTCATTATGTCTGAGGTAAGCCTATTTGAGTTGCTTATACGTCCACTTTCATTGGATAAGATGCACAACTACAAGTGGTTCACTGGAAACTGTTATTTTCATATGTTTGTGATCACTGGTTAAAACCTTGCCGCCTTACCATCCTTTAAATGCATATATTAAGAACGCTGCCGATCTTCATTTTTCATACCATTACTACTCGGCTGGATAAGAACGGATCCTGAATCATGTAACTGGGGTTTTGTCTGCTGGCTTGCATAATGCAATTTCATTGGCTTTACAGATCCTGCCGATTAACATCAAGGGCCTCGCCGGAAGTATCGCAACCCTCTCCAACTGGCTCTTTGCCTTCGTGATCACTGAGACAGCAAACTTCCTATTGGATTGGAGCAGTGGAGGTCTCTCTGTCTCTTCCTTGTATGATACCTGCTCTTTTCATGGTTTGCTATTTGGTGACACGATTTTTAATTGATTTCAAACAGGAACCTTCACGATCTACATGGTGATATGTGCCTTCATGCTCGCATTCGTCACCATCTGGGTACCGGAGACTAAGGGAAGAGCTCTGGAAGAAATCCAAAGGTCCTTCCGGTGACCTCATCGTTGGAGCTCCCATCCATCATCCCCGGCAATCGATGTTTCTTGCGAAAAAGACTAGTTCGTTGATTCATTTATGGGGTGACATTTTTGTTTAGCGGGCTTCAACTTCTCCGTATCCCTTCGTTTTACTTTTGTTGCCTCATTTTAGGCATCGTATGCAATTCTTTTGTACATTAAACACCACGTTTTGTTGAGGCTCTCTTGCATTTGTTGTAATAAAAGAAACGACTGCTCTGTCGAGTGATGTTGAATAAGGAATCATCCTTCAAAAAGAATCACAACCTTATGCTATTGTATTGTACTGCTGACTCCTCTTCGCTCTTTACAATTTCGCGGCGAATCTCAGCCGATCCTCGATGTATGTTGACCTACGAGCTAATGTGGGCTGGATGTCGCACGCTTCATATCCAGTCACCTGTATAGCCTTTCTATATAACCGGGTCGGGAAAGATTTCGTTTGACGACCTTTTTTGTGAGGATGACAGATCGTGTCCGCCACTACTCTGAGACCCCATCCTCCCCGATTGCCTGAACCTGTAGTTGATATTCACCTGGCTGATGCCCATCGTGCCGTTCTCCGAAGAACTGCGCCGCCAGCTTCCAAAGTCCCCAAATTTCCAAGAAGTCCTCGCTGAATTGGTGGTTCGCAGCCTTACGGGGCCGGAATTATCTTGTCTGATCACTCTTAGGGGATTCTCGAGAGCTTTGAGCACGTACTTCATAGGCGGTCGTTTGGAGGGCTTCATGTTGAGACACGATCTCGCCACAATTGCCATCGCCCATACCTCTTCTTGTAAATCTTCGTCGACTATGAGAGAGGGATCCATGATCTTCATTATGAGTTCTTTGTCAGAGGTGCTGATGTAAGACAGCGTGTGGTCCAGCCACTCTTTCGTGGAGTCATAGTCTGAGTCACTTAATCCGAGCTTACCCGTGACGAGCTCGAGCAAGACCTTTCCAAAACATAAGACATCATGCGCACAAGTAGCCGATGATGATCCGGTAAGGCTTTGTGAGGAGATCCTGAAAAAAAGTGAAGGCCAAGCCATTGAAAGATGATGTTATCATCAGCACAGATTAGTCGATTTTCCCAATCGATTGTGATGATTCAGAAGTATAATCCTACCGCGGGTTTCGGAGTAATCTCGTTATAACATTATGACGGGGATTTACGCCTTGTGTGCAAACACTTCTCAGACTTCCAAGACGAACTTCGTATTTATCATCAAGAAGGATGCTGCCTGCTCGAACGTCCCTTCAAGTCACCAATAAAGCAAAATCACGTAAGGTTAACACGAAACAAATGAACGACAGAAAGAGGTGGTTGATACCTGTGGACGAGAGGAGGGTTACATTCGTGATGCAGGTAGGATAAGCCCTCGGCAACTTCTATGGCTATTTTCAGACGAGTTATCCAGTCCAGAGAAAGAAGACTTTCGCCATCCGGAATAGGAGCCCTGTAGAAGGAAGTGGCCAGATCTCGGTTCGGCATGTACTTGTACACCAAAAGTTTCTCGTTCTTGTGCTCCAAGCAATGCCCCAACAGAGTTACAAATCTAGGATGAGATATCTGGCCGAAAACTTCTAATTCTGTCATGCAAGATTCCTGCCCGAATGTGTTCACATCTACCCTTTTCACGACTACTTTAGTTCCGCCAACTAGGGTGCCTCTGTACAGGTCTCCAGAACGGCCGTGCTTTATCAGATTCATCTCGCCGAAATTACCAGTTGCACGAGCCAGTTGCTCATAGGTGTAACAGTCACCTGTACCCAAGAGAACAAAAGGCTCATTCCCAGCCACTTGGATGTCCCCTTTGGAAACAGGACCTACTCCCCTGTGCTTGGAAGTTCGCCTTCTGCATCTCCCTGTGATCAAAGCCACGACTGAGACTAGAATTATGACGAAACCGAGTCCGCCTAACACGCCGACTAAGATTAATGTCCTTCTCCTTCCACTTTTCTGGGCAGGTTCCTGAAAAGGCGCATCTGCAGATCCGCGAGTTCCAAAATCATCAAAAACTAAACCTCTTCCAGAATAGAAAAGCCTGCATTCTGCCAAACTTCTTTGATCGGGCAACGCTTGAAGACAGTTTCTAGAGACAAGGGTAGCATTGCCTCGACTTCCGCCCGGCAGATTACCTTGAAAGTAATTCCCAGAAAGATCGATGACAGTAAAACTCACCAGGGAAGAATTCAAATTCCCATACAGCATATTGTTCGAGACATTGAATGCCGCAAGACTGACATTGCCACCTGAACCAAATCCCAGCAACTCGCCTGAAAAATTATTCCTGGACAAATCGAGCGACCGTAATCTCGACCACGAGCCAATAGGAAGAGCACCATCCAGATTATTCTGACTGAGATCCACAACCTCCAAGCTAACGAGCTTCGAAAAGAATCCCTCCGGCAATGCACCTGAAAAAGAATTCTTTCCTAGATCGAGCTTGACCAACTGGCTCAAGTAACCCAACTCGCCTGGAATTGATGCGGCAAGGCTGTTGTCGGAAAGATTCAGCAGCTGCAGCCCTGAAACATTGCCCAAACCAGGAGGGACACTCCCGGTAATGAAATTCGACGAAAGATCAAGACTTGTTAAGCTGCTCAGCGACGAAAAGGACTCAGGGATCGACCCGGTCAAGAAATTCCGACCGGCATCAAGAACTATCAACCACTTCAACTTTCCTAATTCAGCACTAATACTTCCGGTGATGCTATTATCCGAGAGGTACAAGTACTTCAACATGCTCAGATTCCCCAGCGAACCCGGAAGAGGGCCCATCACACCACAAAACCTCAGGTCGAGGACCCGAAGCGACGGCACACCGAGCCCAAGCCACTCCGGCACGGACCCGGGCATCAGGAACCCGGATGCATTGAAGGTTTCCAGGGACGAGAGGTTCCGGAGCCCGTCGACTGCGAACCTCGGGTTCATCCGGCCAAGCCGCGTCCTCTTAAGGCCAGAGATATCGATCCCAACAACGCGGCCGTGGCGGCAGGCGACCCCCGTCCAGTTGACGCAGGGGTCTCCCTTGATGGGCCAGTCGCGGGACTTCAGCCCGAGGGACGACCGGAGGTCCAGCAAAGCTGAGCGCTCGAGGGCAGAGTCCAGGGGGGCCACGATCGGGGACATGGAGAGAATGAAAACCGGGAGCGCGAGAAGCAACAGGGCCATCCTCCCCAGCTACGAGACGAAATGAAATGGGGGGCGGGGTGGCGGAAGAGATTTGATTATAACCCGACGACCAGACAAATCATAAATTCGGACACGGACACCAACACAAACACAAGAACATGGTATTTTTGGGGGTCGGTCAAAAAAATTTCTCTTTTGATGATGTTAAGAAAATGGCCACAGCCACAGCCCACAACACATGTCAACAATTTTACAAAAAGAGGTAATTTTTTTTTATTTGTTGTGTAGAGTAGTGATACATGCATATATTTTTATAACGTAAGTAGTTTTGTATATAGTTTTTTTTTTTATTTTTTACATTGATGGATGATGCGGTGGGTGGTGCCTCCCTCCTCCTCCTCCTCCTCCATTCCGTGGTTCTAAACATTCAATAGAGAGGGTGGGGCATTAAACGGAGGGGAGGGAGATGTGAGAAACATTACTTTTGTCGGTTCATCTTAAACACCTTGGCGTGTAAGATGACATACATATGCACTAAAATGCAACCACTGAGATCTAAACAAGGAATGTGTCAGAGGTGAATCCTCGTGTATTTTCTTATTCTTACTTGATAATACTGTGTGTTGGCGGCAACGTGCTTCGAGAAATTCTTCTTTTTTTTGGATCCACGTGAGTTTTGAAAAATGATAGAGATTGGGTCCCGGGAGTACATTTATTTATTTTATTGGGGGGAGGGGGGTCTCGTCTCTCATGATCCGCCTCTGGTGAGTTTGGTCTCTATTTTGTATACAGGGATGAATGAACAATGCGCTCCGAATTATGTTTTATTTTAATTTGGGTTCGATTTTAAAAAAAAAAAAAATTAAGATGGTTAGGTACTTTTAGTTGTGGGGGAGAAGGGTGGCGGCGTCAGCCGGAATTAGGCAGGCATGCCTAACACGTTTGAAGTTGAAATATTGGAATTTCTGTGTGCTTTCGTATTAATCCACCATTATAGATTTTTTCAAGTGTTTGACCAAGAGTTGATATTTTCCATCTTTTTTAGGGGGTGTGGGGGTACTAGGTGCTTTCGGTGTTCATACTCCGTTGAGAGAAGGCAGGCGCACCTCCCCAAAGTTGTTGCCTGGGGAAACTTTCCTGGTAATTGTAGCCAATGACATGACTAAAACAGAACAGGTTGACCCTAACAATAAGTAGGGAATGAAGGGGATTCCCATCAAATCCCCTCCAGAAGATGATAACTCTGGTCCCACCTCTTTCCTCCTCGCGTTTCCTTCCCCTCGACACTTTCAATCATCCCCCAACTCCATGGTTTTCTGCTCCCTCTTATGAGGATGCCGCCGGCTTTGATAAGATGAGATGACCCCTCCAAAATTTAAAACAATCAAGGGGGAGATTCAGGCCGAGGCCCAAGTACGAAAACAAAAAATGTCTAACAATAGAAGCCCATTTTCTAAAATCTCGACCAGGGAAAAGCCCTAAATGCTAAATAAGGGACAAGACCCACCAATGAAAGGCCCACCACACACAAGGCAACGCAAAACAACCCAAACACACGAGCGAAAAGTCGGGGGGGACCCAGGCGGATTCGAACCACCACACCTCTCGAACCACGAATGGCCCGAGCGCTCTCCCAAAATATTTGAGCTTATGGATCCATTCACACACAAAACAACTTCCCGCATACTTTCATCTGTTTTATAAATAGTTCAACAAATTACCATCAAATTACGTCAACTTTTTTTTTCTGACACATGCTCGGCATAGAAGAATTGGTTTCAAAACCCCGTCCCGTCCGCAAAAGCAATTGGGAACTGTTGTTGCCCGGATGCTATTAAAACGACATATGGTAAAAAAGCAACTTTCAATCAAAACTGGAAACGACCACCTTCCACAAAGCAACCGGCCCCAGTGAGACCTAAGAGCAGCTCAAGATGATAAATTAACTCATGGAACGTGCAGCAAACGTACAAACACTTTAGAACGAGCAATCATGCACAGAGTATGTATAATCAAAGATATAGAGGATGAGAAACTGCCAAGTCAGGGCACCCCTTCCAACAAAAGTTGTCGTAACAGAACATCAGTTCACAGCAATCAGGCGCATATGTATTGGATGTTCCTATACAGCTCATGAGCAAAACTGCAATCACATGGAATCCAGAGAGTGAAATTATGCCCAAGATGCACCGACAAACATCAAGAAAAAGATCATTCTGCACAGGTAACACCAAGCAGTATTGAAAAAACTCGCACATCAGGCCACAGTTAACTGGGAAATCCAGGCACTAGAATTGACAAACAGTACTTTAGTAAAATGTGATCTGGTAAACTCATTACATGATCCACATTTAAAATAATATTAAGCCATAACCATCTAACACTAAGAAAGATCCAGCTTCAGTAAATAATAATATCTAGTGACATAATCTATCAAGGAAAACTGACATGAACAAGCCAGTCCTCAAGCCATAATCGCACAGGCGCGCATTTAAGCGGAGGAATGACAGGAAGCAAAGAGGGAGAGGCGGCAAACAAAGGATACCATACCCTCTCCCTCACAAAAACCATTCATTAATTAAATTGTACTCGACCTGCCAAGTGAGCTTACCCAAAGTGAGCAAAGGTCATGCAGAAACTACATGCCATCTCACCTTATACTCGCATATACAATCCACTATCTCCCAGACAGTACACATATCCTCATCCATCACAAAGCCATCATCCTCACAACAAAACCTGGTACCAAGCATAGGACCCAAGGACAGAGCCAGACCTGCCAATATTACAAAATCATCAACAGAAGTAACAAATCACATACAGGTACAACACTCGTCAATAGGAGATCATACCCCAAGCTTGTTGATGCAGCTCTTTCAAAATCAACGGACACTCCCGGGCATAAGCTTCATGCTTCCAACCTGTAACCTTGAGAAGGCTTCGCTGCTCGCATCTTCTTCGAAGGACAAGGACTAGTGCTCCAAATATGCCTTAGACGATGCAGTCTTAAAAATTCCACAAAATACAATATAAAAACTGCTAGCGGAACTTACACAGAAGGGCTGTTCCACAATGACCCACAATCAGGCCATCCAATGCCAATATAAATCATGGTAAAACATGGATCAATAAGTAACTTCATGGGAGCAAGGATTTCATGTTTTACACGCAGAGAATACTTTTGTGATGTAATGATCGATAACCAGGTAATAATAACAGCATAGGTGGGAGTTTTACCGCAGTCACTTTCCTTTTTCGCATGTGAGATGTGTCAAGGAGGTGGTGATGTCTGGGGCTTTTCAAAGGAAAAGCAGTCATAATACCTTCATGAATGTTTAGATCAAATAGCCAACTCCTCAGGATGTTTATGTGTAGCGCAGTTGCTGAATTTTTACCACTCGGGCCTTAGAATTGCTCTGACTCGGTGAATTGGGTGGAGGAAGGAGGGGGGGGGGGGGGGGGGGGCAAACGAGAGAAGAGAACCGACACACAAGCGAGGGAGGAGAGCCGGGCAATAGAAATAAGAATCCCCCGTGCCATCTCCTCCCTCAAACACCCCACAAAAAGACACTTTTATTGTCGTTTCTTTGACCTGCCATGCAAGCGCACCCGTCATGGCAAAGGTCGATACACTCTTTTTTTTTTCCTCTCCCTCTAACCACAGACATCTCGCTGACTCTTTCTCCTCTAATCTAGAGATCTGTAGACCAGACTCACACTTAAATTTACATAAATAATTTGACACAATTGCATAGAAAGAAACATAAGGATAACCTTTGGCCTTGAGATCAATCAATCACTTTCACCGTCAACGTCAGCATCAGACGGCTTGATGTCCTCCGTCTGAAAAGAAACCCGTTCACAAATTATAACATGACGGAGAACACAGGACGGCAACAGAAACGACGACACGAAATCACCGACGGAAGATCCAAATAAGCCATGCACTCCCGTCCTCCCACGCGAAGGAACCGGATTCACACCACAAAACCAGAAAAGAAAACGGAAAAAGAGGCCGAAATCAGAATAAGAAGAAAAAGGAAGAAAACACACAATAATAAACCTTCCGGCTTCGAGTACCACCTTCCAAGGCCTCACGGTTGAATAGAGTCGATAACATCATGAACCTCCGATCCCTCCACCGGTCGAAACCCTCACCTGAGCAGGAAAGCAACCACACAAAGACACGACAGGCTGATCTCCCGGAAACCGATCGAACCGGAGGTCAATCGATAGATCTCCCTGCGATCTACCGAGATCTGAAATCGAAATCGAAGAACCCATGGGGAGCAATCGCAGATCTAAAAGAAAGAGAACGCCTGAAAAAGCGGGTGGCTTCCGAGGGAAGCGAAAAACAAGATAACCACCGAATGGTCAAGAAAGCACGGCATCGCGTTAATATATATAGGAGGAATGGACGGACAGATTGAGGCGGTGGGGTGGATGGCGTCTACGCGGAAGTTTCGCGGTATTGGGTTTGGGGTACTATTAAAAAAATCTATGAATATTGACGCCGCGTGAAATACAGCTGGCACAAGAAGGCATACAAATCCGGAGGCCCAAAGGCCGTTAGAAACATTTACAAAACAATTAGCAAGGCCCAACATAACTGAAAAGACGGTCTAGGAAATAGGAAGGATCCAAGGTGGACTTGAACCACCAACCTCTCTATACCCACGGATGGGGTATGAGCGCTCTACCCGTAATTGAGCTTCTGGATCAACCAAAACAACACACCCCCACTCTTCCCATCCCCAGTACCGAAACTACGACCAATGACCGTAATCCTTTGAACCATATCCCAGAATTCAATCCCTTCGTGATCAATCCAACTAAATGCACAACAACCGCAACAGAGTAGATGATGCACACACCTCAATTTCGAAAATCCAATTCCATTGTCTTGCGGTAGCAACTGGTGTACCTCAGGCAACCGATCACCACATTTAATGATGGAGAGGACTAAGATTCTGAGCAAGGAATGAACTACAACCTTTACAGGAGCGTTGCAAGGTATGCTAGAGGACATGAAGCCCACCCCATGCCCGCTTCTAAACATTACACCAGCTCAGAACAAGGCCACGGGGAAGGGCAGAAAATGCGATCTGACTTAGCAGAGAGACCAGATGAGGGATCTGCAATAACAAGGGATCGCCCAACATTATCAAAATTGACCATTACACAAAACGGCAAGGGAATAGATTATAACATTCTGCACTGGTTAAAAACCAAGAAATGTTAGTAAAACTGCCAACCAAGAACAGCAAGCAGAAAGATAATAATAAACCTGCTTCATTGGTGTAATATAGACGCTCATTGACTAATCTAGAACACCATTTCCTACCAAAGAATAGAAATAAAAATAAACCTGCTACCAATTAAGATTCTAATGTGGCAAATTCTCTAATTGAACAGTTTTTTAAATGACATAAATGTTTAAGTTGACAGAAAGGAATTTATTAAGGTAATAAGTTGAAGGAAGCAAATGGGAGAGGGGGGAATAAAAGGAAACATCCCCTTCCCCCCCTCAAAATCCACCAGATCAATAATTAATTATTCACAAAGCACCCCCAAAATGGCAAAGGTCGGGCATAAACTACATGGCATCTCACCTTATACACACATATAAGACTTATTTGCTCCCAGGGAAACTACAGGACATTACAGCAGTTGCAAAGCCTTTACCGCCACGTTACATCACCTCACCATCCAACACGTACTGCATCAGGCGTGACAAAACGATAAGCTTGAACATCCATCCCAATAGCCCGGATCATAGCTGCCGTAGAGAGTAATACACCACCTAAGAATTCCCAAGAACACAGCCTGAGAACACCACTAGACCTGCAATTTTTCACATAAATGTCGATGAATAGTAGTATAACAAGCAATCATCATGTTATCAAACTCTCAGGAAGATATCATACCTGATGATTGTAATTGCAACTCCAGTATCAAAATTAATACCAGACCAAAAGGTCAATTGCCTCCGACGCTTCACTCCAGGAAGGCTTATGCTATCTTCACTTCACCAAAGGAAGTCGACAGTGCTTCACAAAGGCCTTACATGATACAACACTTCCAGTTTCACTAGATACCACAACAGGAATGTCATCAAAACTACCAGATTAACAGGCAGGTTCACAGACCCAGTGACGCCACAACTACAGGAACTGTACTGAAAATCATTGATACCAGAATAATATACTCGCTATAGAAATGATTCCAGCAATACCACCGCCCAGCGATACTAGCCAAATAATGATACAAGAACCAGTACATCAATTATCGCATGGATGAAAGGTGTGCCGACAGGAATTGGTTATTTTAAGAGGAATATGATGTGCAAGAATGGAATCATGTATTATTGGAACAGGTTTACCAAACTGAAGTAATGAGAGCAAAAAATCAATGACAATTACCTATGATTCTGTCAAATCTTCAAGGAGCAGGGCGCAAGCCATGTAATCACTTCATGGAAGGTTTTGAATCATACTTAGCAGCAGAACTTTTACCTCTAGCTCATTCTTAATTTGATCTGAATGGTGGAAAAAGTAGGAGGGGAAAGGGGGGAAGTGCAAGGAAGGTGACGACACGAGACACACAACACCCGAGTGAGGGAGGAGAGCCGGGCAACAATAGAAGCAACCCCGTGCCATCTCCTCCCTCAAAACACACAAAAGTGACTTTATTAGCTTTTCTTTGACCTGCCATGCAAGCGCACCTGTCATGGCAAAGGTCGGTACACTCTTTTTTTTTCCCTCCACCACAGAGGTCAAGACAGACTCTTGCTCCTCTGATCTACCAATCTACGACTACACTAGCACACGAATTACATAAAAGAACTCAGGAATATTGCATACGCATTACATAACCTTTCGCTGTGAATAGCCTTGACCAGAAGGCGGCTAAAGTGATGTGCACGAGTCCTTCCATGCAAGGAAAAAGTGCACCTGAATCATCCTTTTTTCACGAAACACGAAATGACCCAGGCAGTACACTTTAGCCGCATCCACCTTGACCGAGTTCGAATCAATGATCCACTTTCTCCACGAGCCAATGCATACGTCTTCAAAAATTCACGAATCTAAAAACATGCAAAAAATAAAAAAGAAATACCGACTGCAAGTTACATGATGAATCAGGAATACAAGCCGGAAGATCCAGAGAAGCAATCCACCAACCCATACATACCAGAAAATCATGAATCGTCAACCCGAATACAAGAGCAATGGGATATGCAAACCAGAGCAGTCATGCACCTTCCGCCAACGCTCCAGCGGCTGAATCCGAATCAAGTCGAGATCGTCACCAGCCTCAGTTCCCCGTTGACAAAAACCACGAGCGATCAGGCCGATCCCACCGAAACCGGTGAAACCAGACATCAAACGGTAGATCGGAGGACGATCTTTCAAGATCTGGAGTCGAAATCGCTGAATTCATGGCGAGCGATCGCAGATCTAAAGAAAGAACGTCCGAAAAGGGGGCAAGGGAGAGTTTGGACGAAGGGAGGCGAATAAAGAAAAATAATAGCACACGCGGAGGGAAGGTAGGTGGGAGTGTTTATATTGGGGATGAATGAACGGCTGGATTAAGGAGGTGGGAGGTTGGATGGACGGCATACGCGGGGCGGAGGGCTTGAAGGTTTTTTTTTTTGTCAAGGAGGGCTTGAAGGTTAGGTTGGCGTCGATTTGACGCCAGCTGTCTCCAAAGGTCGGTTGTGGGGGGCTAACCAGGCTGTCTCCATTTATGGGCCCTTATGGGCCCACTCAACTAGGCCCCATAGCTTTCCCTCGAAGAACCAACCATAAATAGATGCGAAATAAAAAATCGATAGATTGGATTTAACGGGCCTTCATCATCAGGCCCAATTCCACCTATAGCGATAGATTAGATATTATTGTAGAGATCTTTATGGATTAGATTAGATTAGGGTAGAGATTAGAGAGTGACACGTCCATATAGATTCTTGTAACCCGTAAAAGAATGGTATTACCAATCTACCCCTCCACAATCAGACTATTTATCAAACGCTGCCACCAAAATCTCCGACTCCTTCCCCCCTTCTGTCTTCTTTCATTTTTTTCCCACCCTTTTTACTCGTCGAACACCGCCCTTCCCTGCCTCCGCCGCCGCACTGTCTTCCTCCGCAATGGCTCACACCGCCGGACTCGATTCCCGCCCCAACCCCTTCCTCTTGCCTACGACTACTCCCCCTCACTCGATCCCCAAAGGTCGACAGCCGAAACCGCCGACTCTCACTCCTCTAGAACCAGAATTCATCTTTCTTCGTTTCTCATATCGTTAGCTTGGGAGTCAGCGCTGTTGGTCCGGGTTTCTTTAAGCTGGCTGTGGTTTAGTTGATGAGTCCGCTGGTTTTTCTCTGGGATGTTTTCGACGTTTGATTTGGGATATAGGGAGTGGCTTTTGGTTTTCGGGTAGAAATTGGGAGATGTTCGTTTGTCTTTCTTTTTTTTTTTTAAATTTCAGTCCCTTTTTTGTTGGGAATGGGGAGGGTTTATCTCTTACCTGTTGTCATGAGTTAAATCTTCAGTTTTACTTTTAGTCTAATCTTTGTTGATCTCCACGGCTGTATGATTTTCCCGTTGATTGAAATGGACGGGCAATGCTTTGATTGACGCTTCAGGTGCATCAGGTAAGCCTAATTTTGGTAGTGTTGGAAGGATTACTGCCGAAGCTGATCTCAGGAGTGAGATAAACAAAAGGGAATCATCATTAGAAGATGGGAGTAGGTTCTTGGAGTCACTGATGGGTGGTTCTGCAGGTGGTGGTATGCCTGGAGGAAAATTGCCATTCTCTGAAGGTTGATTTTCAATAATGCAGCTTGCCATCATTATTTGAATACTTTGCTAGCTACTACTTACATATTAGGTTCATATTTTGAGTCTAGATTCTAATATTAACCTAACTGTAATAGAATGGTATCTTAGTAGCCAAACTACTATTCAATTACACCCCAAGGCAATTGTTTTGATGTTGACGCACCAACATAGCTATTGGCCCATCTCTCACCCTGTATTGTTTTGCCTTTTACTGTTTTCTGTTACTTCTTGGAACATAGTCACTTTCCGAGTTAATGTGTCAGGTTGTTAGATGTGATACTCTTCTTTTTTCATGGATGTGTTACAATATTGGATAGTGTGTTGCTTCTTGCATTCATAAGAACAAGGAAATTGTGATTATAGTCTACATCCTGCTTAGTGTCTGTGAGCTTTCCTGTCTCGTTCAATTATTCCAGTTGTCTGAATGGCTATGAGCTGATGATGCGTTTTTAATTATAGTTGACATCCTGCTTTGTGTCTATGAGCTTTCCTTTCTCATTCACTCATTCCAGTTGTCTGAATGGCTGTGAGCTGATGACACGTTTTTTAACTTCAGGAGGCGTGGTTCCATCTGGAGAAGTTGGGAATAATTCTTATCTTCTGGCCCAAAAAATGGCCCTTGACAGGCAAAGGTCTGCATCAGACAATCTCCATTGGCTGGGAAAGGAGGCTGCATTGGCTGTTCCCTCCTCAGGAATCATCCAAGACCCTCTGACATTTCACAAGATCCTCAAGCCTCGGATGGCTGATACCACCCTTTCACCTTATGCACAAAATTCTGACTTAAATCCTGTTATGCAAGGTTTACGCGAAAGGTCTTCCTCTTTGATAAATAATAATGTTGCTGCCCGGTTAAGTTCTACCGGCCAAGGGAGCTTGCGAGAAAATATTGATTTCCAGCATGCTCAGTTTCTTGCCCAGGCATCCCTGGGGATCCAGCAGCAAAGGCTCCCGTCATCTTTGACAAATCTGCTCACTCAACCGACTGATAATTCGATTGCGAATGTAAATCCTGAATTACTATTGTCTTCTGGTATCTCCCAAGATCCACAAGTCCTAGCCCTGTTGCAACAACAGTATCTTATGCAGATGCAGACCCAGCCTCAGGTTCCATCTCTTCAGTTGTGAACACTAGATAAGCTTCTCCTGCTTAAGCAGCAACAGCAGCAAGAAGAGCAGCATCAAATCATCAAATGTTGCTGCAACAGCAGTTGCTTTTGCAGGCTTTAGTTCAGGAGCAGGTTCTTCGGGAAAAATCTTATAATCATTTGCATCACGCTGCGATGCCAACAGGGGGTGCACCTGTGGATCCTCGAATCCAACTGTCACAAGAGATGTTTCAGGGCGGGAATGGAAGTGCCGACATCTGGGATGCTGGATAATCAAAGTAGTTATTTCAAGAATATGCCATCAAACGGTACCCCAGATATCAATAGAGGTCCTGGTACTGAATCTTTAGCTTTCCATTCACCACAACAGAGAGTTGATGATAGGAAAGGTCAGACGAGTTGGGGTGCTCCAGTCTCTGGCAAAGCAAATGATGTTCATCATAGAGAGACATTGCCGCAGGCAAAGCTTTTTGCGAGCTCTCCGATGGAGGATTTGGAACCATCATTCCAACAAGTTCATCCACCCAGTTTCCCTTGCTTCCATAGGCCTTCAATCGGCAGTAGATACTGCAGACAATTCTTTTAGCGCTAAGGCAACTATAGGAGATGTGCACTCAGAATCAGTTGCTGATTCAGAAAGCCATGAAGGTGCTTCTGTTACATTGTCAGGGAGTCTTAAAAAACTTTTACTGACTGATGATATTAAATCCCCACAGGAGAGTTCGCTTGACAAACAGAGTCTTGTGAGAAATGGCAGTAACAACGAACATTCTCTAGTACCAGATGGACGGAGTGCTGAAATGCTGGAGGGGAAGAAGAATTCTGAGAAGAAGTCAAAGAAGCAGAAGTCGTCCAAGTCCGGCATAGCTTCTGACCATGTAAAAGCAAACATCACAGCTTCCTTGGAGGGTTCAAAGCAACTTGAATCAGAGGCTTTGTGTCTCAGTGATACAGCCGTTGAGGTTGGGAAAGGGGGTAAGGTGCCTGGAACATCTGATCTGTCTAACATTGTAGCACCAGAGTCCCAGCATGTTGAGAGCAAGCCAGGTTTTGGTGGAAGTGTGGATATGAAGGATGATCCTCCTAAAGAAATGTCTTCTGCTGTATCAACAATAGAACATGTTTGGAAAACTGCTCCTGGTTTCAAGGTAAATTCACTGTTAGAAATTCAACAAGAGGAGCAAAAGAAGGTGCATACAGAAAGAATGGTATCAGAGGTGCCTGTAGCAGTCAATTCTCAGGGTTCCATGAATCCACGGGTTGGCGTTGTAGCCACCCCTGGAAAAGCTGAAATCAAGAGTGTCCGAGATGATCTAGACGGTCAAAGAAAGATTGAGTTCAAGTTGGGTAAGCCTCCGATCCATGGTGGCCTGCAAAATAAGAGCCAATTGCATGATGTGTTGGCTGAAGACATTTCAGTGAAGTCCGGACAACGAGAGGTTCTGGATATGGATCTCAAACCTAGCATGTCTTCTTCCCAAGTCAACCTTGGGCTTGATCAAGTGCAGGTTGTAGAGGAAGACAACTTCATTGATGCCAAGGAAGCTAAACGGAATCGCAAGAAGTCTGCCAAATCTAGAGCTGGATCTAGACTCCCAGTAGCTATATCTCCTGTTGATGCTCCTGTCATAAGCTCTAGCTCTCTCGAGAAAGTGAAAAGGTCAACAGTTCAAGACGCAGAAATATTGCCAGCAGTTTCATCAGGGCCTTCTCTGGGTGATTTTGTCCCTTGGAAGGTGGAGCCAACCATCTCTCAAACTACTGCTGCATGGTCTATTGATTCTGTAAAAGCGATCAAGCCAGCATCTTTGAGGGACATTCTTAAGGAGCAAGAAAAAAGGCTCCCCTTCAGCACCACAATCAAGTCCCTGTCCCTAAAAAGTCCCCGTCAGCACAGTCGTCCCATGCTGGTTCATGGTCCGTAGCATCATCATCTCCATCTAAATCTGAATCGCCTCTCCTGCTTAACTCAAAAGTCTCATCCCGTTCAAATAGTAGAGAAGACAGTGATCTCTTCTGGGGTCCGGTTGATCAGTCAAAACAGGAGAAACAGTAAGGCCCCTTATTTGGTGTTTCTTCCTGGATTTGGTTTTAATAATCTATGTTTAGCTTACAATAACATCAAAATATGTTATTATCAGATGACAGCGCCCATTGTCGTTGCCTATTATGTACTCTCTGTTTGTGTCCTCTTATCAATTTGATCGCAACTCCAGTTTGTGTGGCTGTGTTGTTGAATTTATGATATGCAACTTCGTCACTGTATGAACAATGGACGCATTTTTGTGTATTTTCAGGGGAGATTTTCCTCAGCTACCAAGCCTGGTAAAGGAGCCAAAAGTATTCCCATGAAGGCAAGCCCTGGTGGATCGTTAAGTCAGCAGAAGCCTGTTGAGGCCAAGCCTGATGAGCTTTTTCTTTCTTCCCCTCCTTCTTCGGTTCCTTCAAAGGCCAAAATGGGCACTGCGAGTAAACATTCAGGCAAGTGAACTGGAAAACCCCTCCTTTCAATACCTAATTACCTTTCTTGTATGTCTGTCGTAAGCTTTTCCTTTTACTAATCTCCATGCAGAGGCTGCATTCTTTAGAGATTGGTGCGAGAGCGAATCTGTGAGGCTTGTCGGATCCAAAGGTAATGCATTTGCTTGAAATAACTTGTTTTGAAGTTTATCCTTGGTTGAACTATTTATGGAACTATAATGCTCTTCTTCTCTGCAGATACCAGTTTCCTGGAATACTGCTTGACGCAATCCCGGTCAGAAGCCGAGATGCTCTTGGTGGAGAACCTTGAGTCATTCGACAAGTTCCTCAATTACAAGGAGCTATTACCATCAGATGTAATCGAGATAGCGTTCCGAGCTCGTAACGGTCAGAAGGCCACCGCACTCGGGTCCAGGGAAATGAATTCCAATGAGACTGGTCTTGGACGAAAGCCATCAACAGGAGTCGCTCGTGGCCACGGGCGAGCAACCATCCAAAGGGGGAGGAGGAGGAGGAGGGAAGAAGAAGAAGGGGAAGAAGGTTAGTCTTTCAGAGTTGGGGTTCAACGTGGTGAGCAATAGGATCCTTATGGGTGAGATCCAAACTGTCAAGGACTAGTTAGTTCGGAAGAACAGTATTCGTCCTTAGGGGTAGCACACCATGGCTCTCTCTCTCTCTCTCTCTCTCTCTCTCTCTCTCTGTGTGGATTGTGGTTGTTGGCCTAACACCTTTGGGACAGCAACTGGAGCTGAGGCACTAATTCTGTGATGCTCCAGCAATTTTTGTGAACCTCAGAGAGGTAAAAATGAAAACTTTGCGTATGTCTGAGGGTCAGTTTCATTTCATTCGTTGGCGGTCGGTGTACCAAACAAGAAGTGTGGAAAGTCCCGGACCGATGGTTTCATTCATTGGAGTCACTTCTTGCATCAATCAATTTTTTTTTTTGTCCGAAAACATTAGCAATACAAAGGACAAAGGCCGCCACACGACAACTGCGAGGAGAGCTAAGGAAGCCCCGCCCAATCGTGTTCTTTTATCACCAATACTGACACTTCGATTTCTTCGAGGAGAGGAAGAAAGGAGGAGAAAATGAAGGCGTCTCTGAAAGGGAGGTACGACGTCGACAAGAACGGCGCCGCCGCCACGGTCGGCGTCAACGCCGGCGAGCTCAGGCTCCGGGCGTCCATCACCGACGCCACCGTCGTCAAAGGACCCAGCTTGAATGGCCTCGCCCTCTCCGTCGAGAAGCCCGGCTTCTTCATCGTCGACTACAACGTCCCCAAGAAGGTCCCGATTATTGTTCTAGTTTTTCGTTTTCCCTCTTTTCTCTGTCGGTGGAGCTGTCCGTTCGATTCAGCGGAGGTTGTTGCTGTGGAAAGTCCGCCGATTGGATATTCGAGTGGGTGAGGTTGGGTTGTTGGATTCGCTTTTAGGGTTTTGGTTGAATTGCCGGATTTCGGCTGTTTGTGTTTTTTTCGCTGCAGGATTTTAGGTTTCAGTTCATGAACGCGGTGCGGATTGCGGACAAGCCGCTGAACATGACTTACATCCACAGCTGGGGGGAGAACCGCACTATCTTGGAAGGCGCACTCGTGATCGATCCGGCCAACAAGTTGTCGGCTAATTATTTCCTCGGTCCCGGCCACTGCAAGTTGAAGTATAGTTATGTTCATAAAGGGGTGACAACCTTTGAGCCTTCCTATGACGTCTCAAAGAATGTTTGGGATTTTGCCGTTTCGAGGAAAGTTTATGGGGATGACGTCCTTAAGGCGACGTACCATACCTCAAGCAAGGTGCTGGGTTTGGAGTGGTCGAGGAATTCCGCATTCAATGGTTGCTTCAAGGTGTGTTATTGTCTTCTAATCATCTTCTTCTAAGTTCTACTACTTTCTCTCTAACCGCGTTTCTTTGTTGTGTCTTGAGGGATTCTCTTATCCTTGTGCATTCTTTGTGAAGTTTGAATCTTCTTTGCATGGCAACTGAATCGAAATCATCATCAGCACCGTAATCAGCATGTGCTGGTAAAGTTAGGGGAACTGTGTTTTAACATGCAGGGATTCTCAGAGTGATATGGCAGTCGGCGTTATAAGATTCAATTCATGCTCCTTCTCTCACCCTACTTTCAACTGCAATGAGAGATATCCATCCACGCTTTGTTATTGCTTCCAATATCCATGCATTGTTTGACAACATAGGATATATAGTCTTGTCACTGGTGCATGTACTTTTTTGGCGATTTTTATTTATGCAAAAGGATGTGCGATCACACTGCTCTTCTTTATTATCATTCCTCGACGTGTTTAGGTAACTCGGCATCTATCTCCTTACAGGTAATCGCTGCAGTCAATCTAGAAGAGGAAAAGAAGATGCCAAAGCTGAGCGCCGAGAGCACATGGAACTTCGATATGTGACCATCCTCATCGAACCTCTTGAGTTCCGAAGTCGATTATACCAGGACACCTGCCCCCTTGCTCTCTGAACCTGGCTTAAAGGCTTTTGGATGATGTTTATTATTTTTAGGGGGGAGCTGACATCACTGTTTCAAGGCACAGCTCGTTTTTTATTTACTCCCAAACTAAAACTGCTTTTCTTATGGCATTTCACATTTCTCCCTCTGCAAATGTTTTGGTTGCGGATAAAACTAGTAGTAGGCGTGGTCCGTTCAAGCCCAATACTTCTGGCCCATTTTTTTGGGCCCATTACAAAAAGGCGGATCACGGGCGACATGCCTGAAGCCCACCTCACCGGATCATTTCTCTTTTCTGACCATTTCTCTCGTCTTTCTTACAATGAGGAACGGAACTGAAATCCGAGTCTCTTTCTGCCCTAAGCACAGAATCAAGGCTGGGATTGACCCAAGTCAAGTACGGACACACCTTTATTTCTCCTCTTCCCTTGATCGATCCCTGTCTTTCGAGGATGCGATGACCCATTTCCTTACACTCCTTAAAGATCTGGCCTTTTTCTTGTGACAGTTGGGTGATTCCAGGACTCGTGTTTTCCACTGTTTGTGCTTCTGTTTGATGGGGATTTTCTACAAAGGCCAGTTCTTTTTGCTGCTGGTGATCTCCTGCGCGGCGCTAGCGCGCGGTGATGCGGTTCCGGTCGAGGGAGGTGATGGTCGAGCAGGTTTGAGCGAGGGATTTGATGGAACGTGTGGTCAAGATCGTGTTTTGGTGCGGAAACTGGAGGAGATAGTGAGGGATCTTGGTGATGTGGTTTCGAGGTTGGAGTCGAAAGTGAGGGAGATTGATGGGGTGGCGGCGGTTGGTCACGATGGGAGTAATTGTGATAAAGTGGGGTCTGAGAGTTATGGTGTTCCGGTTAGGGAAGGGAGTTTGGTAGGTAGAAAGGGATGTGGGGATGAAGATGTGATTCAGGAAGTCGTCGGGGGTGGTGTTTATGAGGATAAGGTTAGGGATAGGGGAGGAGAAGGGGCGAGAGGAGTTTCGGTCACGAAGTTTAGCCCTTTCTGGTCGGAGAAGTTTCGATTCGCTTCTGCAATGAGGTTGGACTATGAGGCCACTTGCATCAATGTTTTGCCTTACAAGGATTACGAGGGTCTGAGTAAGTATATTGCCATTGGAGACATGGTGGGGAGGTTCTATGTGCTCTCAAGAAATGGAGATGTTCTGGTCGGGCAAGACATGATCCCGGGTTCAGCAGTAACCGCAATGGTCTCGTACATTTCAGCATTTAAGAACGAGAGTATTATTGTGACCGGGCACGAAGATGGCGAGTTATTGATGCATAAGGTTTGGGAGCTGTCGAGTGGGGAAGAATGGACCAGTATCTCCATGAAATCGATGGGGAAGTTCACTAAAGGGGGTGGCGGATCAGAGGGGGTAGCCTCCATTAATATATTGGAGGTTCAGCATGTTGGAAGAGTGCGATACATATTGTCGACGGATTCGGCGGGGAGAATTAAAGTTTTTCGAGAGGACGGATCTCTGCACGGTTCTTTCATGCCGTCTAGTCATCCACTCGCTTTTCTAAAGCAGAGACCTCTGTTTCTAACCGAAACTGGTGCTGGTTCATTGGATTTGAGGAGCATGAAACTTAAGGAATCTGATTGTGAAGGACTGGATGAGTCTATTGCGAGGACTTACGTGTTCGATGTTACTGAGAGGTCTAAGGCGTATGGTTATACGTCGGATGGTGATCTTGTTCATGTTGTGTTGTTGGGCGACGTAGGGAACTTCAAATGCCGTGTTAGGTTCAAGAAGAAGCTCGACATGGAGGAGCCCATGGCTTTTCAGGCGATAAAAGGGTACTTGTTGATTGTCAACTCTGAAAAGGTTTCCCTGTTCAATGTCTCAACCCAGCATTATACTCGAGCCAGCACGCCTCGTCAGATTTTCTCGGCTAATTTGGATGAGATTAGGTCATCCTTCTTGAATCATCACCAGATAAGTTCCAATGCTGAAGGAGTGAAAACAATCCCTTTGGTAGCTTCCGATCGTGAAAAGCTTGTCGCACTCAGCCTTGGACGTGGCTTTATCGGCGTGTATCAGTCCAACCTTCCTATATACAAAAGTGAATCTAATACTATGCTATGGACGACAAGCCCTGTGTTATTCTTTATCCTATTCTTATTCGCCTCTTGGCAATTCTTCACCAAGAAGAAAGAAGTGCTGACCTCGTGGGGTCCCGACGATCCATTCACCTCCGCTTCAGCCATCTCCAACCCTCCTCTAGGAGGAAATGCCAGAGATAGATCCCTTGCGGACTCTTCATCAAGAAACGATGGCATAGACTTGCGAGATACTGGCCGAAGACCTCTAGCTAGAAGATATGGTTCTCCCACGAGGTATCCCACCGGCACGACTACCGCCGCATTGAGAACGGGTACTGCCGATACCATCTCTCGGCCAACAGCAGAATCGAATTTCAGGACAACCTCGGAGCTTAAATACAGGGGGGCACCGTTAGAGCCCCCGGGTTTCCCAAAACGAAGGGAGAGCATATTCGCAAGTAATCAGGCTGCCGAAGATAGCAGCTGATAGAGATGATATAGTAGTGTGCTTGGATATCTTTTTACTTATGCAGCCAATACGACAATAAGCAGCCGCAACTTTGTCATTAATCTTAAAACCGACTAATCTCGAGATCCAAAGAAGACAACGTTCTCTTTTGTTTGAGAGTAATCGAGGCATTGGTTAAGGACCATCATCATACAGGAATAGAAAGGCCTTTCTTCGCCATGCAATCAAGTATATCGTTTAGAGCTTGGCATACTCCAACTATCTGCAAAGGCAATGACAACAAACCATGCTTATCAGCACACAACTCAACAATGTCCTGATTGTCGTTCCCAGAATGCAGAAGACAAGAAAGGAGAACCGAAATATGGCATCAGGGAGGCAAGGGATGTGGGAAAGTACCTTTTGATCCCATTGTTCCAACTCTTCGGTGTCATCCTCAAAATGTATGATGGCTTCCACCTGCAACACCCTTCAAATTAGATGGAGCTTGGCTCCAAAGAATGGCACGCTGAATGAAAAAGCAGGAGCTTGGATTTTTAAGGACAACCCAAGGGACGATATAGCCGGTCATAAATTTACAGGTCATCAAAAGACTCGGGACATTGGCACGCTGAATGTCCTTGATTCATAGAATCAAGAATATAACTGCTAAAAAGAGTCAATCACCTGATCAATGGAGCCCTTCATCCTATCCTCATAAATCATTCTTGATGCTATCTTCTCGGCCTGCAAAAGAAGAGGTCATTTAACAAATGAAGCTTCAGGAAGCTATACCCAAAAGAAACCCACGAGGCAAACCCACAGAGCAGGATATTCTACCAGTGGTAGCATAGAAAATATACAAAAATAAGTCTATGCTCACCTTCTGAGCAGGGATACCCAACAATGTGCCCAGCTCATCAAAGCTACAATTTGAGATGATCAAGAGAAGGAAAAATTTGAATAGCAGAGAAGACTGAGACAACAAATTAGGATGACTATGTTTGAAAAATGATACCTGATATTTTTGTACAGCTTGCTTGCACTCAACAGATTATGCTCAATCATGGCACGTTCTAGCACCGTGAAATTGTCTGGCAGAAGTGCCTTCTGCACAATGGGGTACATTTGAGGATGAATAACCGAGATAAGTAAAAAGCTTACACTTACTTAGCATCAAGCGCCAATAAAGAAACCTGATGTGGTTTGAGCTCTTCAGAAAATGCATCAATTTCTGGTTTTCTAAGAATTCTCTCCAAATAAACCTGAAAATTTTGAATCAGCATACAGATAAGACCATTAACTGAGATAGCGATCAAATGATTAAAATTAGGAAAGGGAAAGGCTCCGAGGGGGACAGAAAGAGGAAACCTTTTGCAATATAGGATATATCTTTAGTTTTGAGCAACGTTCGTCCTGACAGACAACATACGAAGTTCCTTAAGAGATCTAGATCGAATAAGAAAATAAGCCTATATTCCCAAAAAAATGATGGAAAAGTTACTTTGTACAGTGTCGCAAGAACACGGGACCTTTGTGGACCTGCTGCTGCAAGAATTGTGCAAGTGACAGCAACAGCTAATGCTTGTTCTAATGCCTCTCTGATATTAAAACCAAGAAGCACCAAAAATACATGGATATTGTTAGTGGAAAGGCCCTTCACGATTTGCACAGCATATCAACTTTCCAAAAGAATGTCTTAACAACAAATTCTGACCAAAGGGATGCTTTGTAACCCATTAGAGGAAAGTATACCGACAGATAAAAGGAAATGATCCAAACCAATGAGAAATTTACACTCCAATACAGGAGCAAGTGGGAAGCAAAAAAAAAAAAGAAAGAGAGAGAGAGAGAGAGGTTTCACAGTACTCACTCTTCTCCAATCTGCCGCTTCTCTATTTGAGATATGTCATAGTATCTTAATGCAGCTTCCAAGAACTTCCTTTTTAAGTCTAAAATTCTAGCATAACAAACCTGAAAAGAGAACGACATGAAGGACAATTACATTATAGATGAACAGCGTGTATTGTAAATTCAAAACCTGAAAAGACAGGCCTTGTATTGTAAATTCAAAACTTCATGCTGGCTGTTGCTAACTAAGAACGAAGCCTTGTTAATGAAAGCTTCTGCATTGACAGCATCATCATCCTACAATAATTAAAGGGAAAGTTCAAAAAATTCAGCCACAATGCCTCAGGGATATCCAGAAAATCATACAACTAAGTAAAGCTGGAAAAATAAGAAAATCTGGCGCCTGTGATTGACCATTTTGGAAGAGTTTTCCCATTCTAAATCTTGCCAGTAGAAAGGACATCAACTGAAACTTACCTCGAGATAAAGCCGAGCAATTTGGACACATTTTGATAATCTGAATGTGTCATCTATCACCCTGGTTCAAGATAAATCCAGGGACATCAATTCCGAAAAATCACAGATGTAGCAGATGCGCCTAAACTAGAGCAATACAGGTCGATCCTCAATTTGGACTTCTGACAGTTACAGTTAAAATTCTAACCTCATCCCAGAGTCCAGATCAATTCCACTCAGCATTTGAGCAGCCTTCGACCATTGTTGTTCCGATTCATACAACTCAGCAAGTTTCTCCCGGATAACTAGAAGCTGCATTTGAAGCCGCAACAATAGGACTAGTTAACTAGATAGTGATAGAAGCGCCAGTGCAGCATTCAAAACATAATGAAATTGAGCTTGGACTTGCAAGACCATGGAAGCAATGACTGGTCAAAACACGTCGCGGATAACCTCATCACAAGTGCAAAAACAGATATAGGCCAAGACAACAGCCGCCGAACCTGCTCTTCGAAAGAAACCACGCGAGGCTGTATCTGAGAGAGAGTGTAGTGCGCAATATCCTTCTGCATATCGGCCTCCAAGCTCCCCAACTCCTGTGCGAGATTCTGTAGTAGCTGCCTCGACACCACCAGCGGCACGTCATCCGATAACACTGGAATCCGAACCAAGAATCGCCCAATCACTTCACCAAGCACGAAGAAATCCACAACAACAAGACAGGCGAGATGAAAACCAACCGTGATCGACGAACTTCTTGGCCTGGGCGACATCCCTTGAAGAGAGCACTGACGCGAGGATGCTCTTGTAATGCTCGATCCTCTGCCTCTGGTCAGAGATAGAAGCCGCACTGGCTAGGGCTCCCTCCATTTCTTCTTCCCCCAGAAGCAACCTCAGCCTTCTCACTGGCGGCGGACGAACGCCGGCGACGATGAACGGCGGCGGAGGGGCAAGCCCCTTTGACGGTCTACTTATTGGGCTTAATATGGGCCTACAATAGGCCTAATTATCGGCCCATTTCAGAGGAATCGTCGCCTTTCTAGTGGCCATTTCAAATCCGCCACCGCAACAAGTTGGGACAAAGCACGTGTCTGGCTATAATATACAGACCTCGAACCCAAATGACCATAATACCCCCTCCCATTCCTGTGAATTAGGCGTCCCCGTCGTTGCCGCAGCGTGTCCAAATTGGTCAAAACGTCGCCCGGGTCGCTCAGTCCGGGGTGGGGGCACGAAATGGTTTTCAAATTCTAGGGTTTCGGGGGAGATCCCAATCGCCCCCTTCCGATGAATTGGGGGATGGGTTAGCGATCCCCTCGAACCGATCTTCCTGGAACTGATCGAGTCGAATTCTCGAGGTGCGTTTTGCTTCGTCGTTCGTCCAGTGGGCGTATTTGTAGTTTCCAATATTCTTGGAAATAACTTTGCGCATTGATTTTGCGAGCGCTTATCAGTTGATCGATTTTTTATTCTTTTCCAGGTTGTTGGTCTCCTCCTGTGCAACTGGAAAGGACTGGTTCAGCCATCGTTGCTTTCCATTGTTCGATGTGTCTGGGGTAATGATAACATGTCCTATATCCGTTCGCGACTACCGTGTTAACTCCTTTAAAAGATCTATAGAAGAACTGTTGGAGTGGATAAGATGCCATCGTCATACTTCTCTAAGCTGAGATCTGCTGTTCAAAATGGCGTTCGGAAATCAACTGGAGGGAATGAGAGTGGGTTTTGTGGTTCTGTCGAACTTTTAGTTGGGAAGTGGTGGTTCAGAAGTCAGAGGAGCTTTCATCCGTTGCCTTATTCTTGGGTACCCGACCTGAATGTTCTGTCGTCACCTAGTGGCGAGAATTGTGGAAGATCGGATCTGCAGTCAGGGGGTCGGAGGAGGAATATCTCTGTGGTTGGAGCGTTCTATCGGACTATATCTACACCATCTGTTTCGGGGCCTGTATTTCAGGTGTGCTCATATCACATTGATCGAGCCCTCTCTGAGCCTGATAAAGTTGTAGGTACCTGCACTGTTCAGAACAACTCCATGCCTGGGTGTAATTCTGGAGCTGCGGCAAGTGATTTCTGTGGGGCTCGCCTGCTTCCTAAGAATATGCATAGGCCCATATGTGTGAATCACGCTGCTATGCTTTCAACAAACCGGGGCTTTCACTGTTGCCAAAGAGCAAGCATGGGTATGAAAAACAAGGAGCAGCCCAGCAATTACCAGATATACGGATACTTCATGCTGAATTCTTTCAAGCAGAAGAGCATGTTTGGTTTGGATATCGAGTCAGGGCTGAGAAATATTTACGTATCGACATCGAGATGTTTCTCTGCTGGAATTGCTCCTGATGTCTCCTGCGACAACTGCTCTCGGGATGAACAGCTTCCAAGCTCCTCCTCCTCTGATGCTGAGTACGTGATTTCTGAAACTCCACATATTGAAGTTAAAATAATTTTAGAAGCTAGCTTGTTTCCTTGGGTTTCTCTGTTGCCTCAACATACTGTTATCTCTACAGGAAAAGTGTTCCTGGCAAAGCACTGAAATTGCTCTCTGGTTCCTGTTATTTGCCCCATCCTGAAAAAGAAGAAACCGGTGGAGAGGATGCACACTTTATTTGTGCAGACGAGCAGGCCGTAGGTGTTGCTGACGGGGTTGGTGGATGGGCAGAAATAGGCATCGATGCAGGGCAATATTCTCGGGAACTCATGTCTAACTCCATCATGGCCGTGCAGGAAGAACCAAAGGGCTCAGTTGACCCCTTCAGGGTTCTAGAGAAGGCTTACTTTAGCACCAAAGCAAAGGGTTCGTCGACTGCATGTATCATTTCTCTCACCGATCAGGTATTTATATTCTTCTGATAGTGTATGTAGTGGAACCTTCTTTTTGCATTTAAAAAGCTTGATGGATAATCTTTGCTTTATGGTAGACAATTTCTGGTCAATGGAATATGGTCTTTTGGTTGAAAACCACTGCCTGGTTATGTTTATCCTGTCTCTCCTTAATGAGCATGGGATCTCTTCTTGGGGACATGCTAACATTTTTCATTGCTCGAGTGAGATGAGAAATTGCTGCAATCGCTTAGTTTTTTGAGATTTTTTTGCAGGGTCTTCATGCTATCAATTTAGGGGACAGTGGATTCATGGTAGTTCGAGATGGGTGCACTGTCTTCCGGTCCCCTGTCCAGCAGCATGGTTTCAACATTACATATCAACTAGAAAGTGGAAACAGTGGTGATTTACCTAGTTCTGGACAGGTAAATATGGAGCTTCCTTTGTTGTGAGAATGTAGTTGATTGTCTATGCTCTATTATGTACAGACTTATTTCACTTAAGATGTTATTTTATTGGTATCCTCAGATTCAACATGTTCTCTTCTATTGTTACTGTCTCAGTTCGACCAATCGTTATTGGAGCTTAACTTTGTCCATCAAACTTTACATTACTTCAGGTTTTCACCATACCCGTTGCCCCTGGAGATGTTGTCATCATGGGTACTGATGGTCTTTTTGACAACTTGTACAACAATGAGATCACTGCAGTTGTGGTACATGCTACCAGAGCTGGTTTAAGCCCCCAGGTAACTGCTCAGAAGATTGCAGCATTAGCTCGCCAGAGAGCACAGGATAAAGATCGTCAAACACCGTTTTCTACTGCTGCCCAGGATGCTGGAATTCGCTACTATGGTGGCAAGCTCGATGACATCACCGTTGTGGTTTCCTACATAAACGATGTACAGTCTCTTCCCTCTCTACATTAACTCTCACATATTGTGCTACTATGAAAATGCTTGCATGAGAGGACAGAGAGTCCTCTGTTTATGTTGCTTTCTGCACATAATTTGCGAGTGTTTAGATCTCACGGGACATAAAAGGGGAGATAGCTGTTTGAATGGAGCTCAGATTCTTTTTTATTTAATGTCTCACGAGTTTGGTGGTTGATTTAGATCATTGTATACCGTGCAGGAAAAAAGGTCCGCGGCATAAGAATGAAATCAACTACACTTTTGTGATGAAGTTTTTGAAGAGTAGGAAGCTACCTCATGAGCAGTATTATTTTTCTATGGGTCGGACCATTTGTTTGGAGCGACCATTGTGAATATATCACGTCCGCCTAGCTGTATGATAAGATACATGTAGATAAATCTTTTGTTTCTCTGGCCATGCTTACATGTATAGCGCTCTGTGGCGGCGGGTTGAACAGCATGACTTTGCGGACAGTGAGAAGTGTGCGATTTCCTTTTCTTTCTTTGGACCATTGGGAATCACAACAGGTGGTCACTTTTTCTGTAGTTCCTCTCTGAGCAAAAAGTAATGGCGCACGGTGTTTAGGGTTTAGAATTTTTGCTACTTGAAAAAACAAAAACTACTTATTATCGTTTCTATTAACAATCGATTTCAGAATTTGTTGCGGTGTACTGTAAAAAAAATCCATCAGAGCATATATATTCCGTTGAGTTCTAACCGAGTTACTTCAAAATTTTCTCAACTTACAATCAATTTCATTATGTGTGGAGAACTAGTCTCTTACTCGTTGGCGTAAGACGGGGTCTCCCTTACTTGCTCATTAAGCCTTGCACAAGACCATTTCGCCTTGCCCGAATTAAGTTTGTCTATCGTGTTAACCACGACATTCGCATGTATTACGTCGTATTATTCCAGCTTTTGTTCCAGGCCAATTCAACATGCCCTTCAGGCGTTATATTCGAGCATTCCGGGGTCGCGGACTTTTTTCGCGCCCCCTGCTCGTGTGCGTGTGTGTCAAACAGTCATTTTCCTTTCAACTGTTATATGCACCCCCTTTTCAGTATACAACGCCATCATTTTCCCTCACTAATTCATGGTGAATCTTGTCTAAGTGGTTCCAAGTAGATGACTTCACTTCTAGCCATTCATTCCTCCCATTATAGATCAAATATTCATCCAAATCATTTATTTCAGCTCAATATAACTACTAAAACACTCCATTCATGACCACTATACGAGACACAACGAACTCATCGCAACGACATTCATTTCCTTCCGAATTACCTAGAGGAAACAACATTATTCCCGTCGTCCCTTGCTTTTTTTGTTCGGCCCCTGTCCCAGGCATAAATGACACAGGAGTCACACACGAGTTCCACCATATGCACACATTCCCAACTATTTTTGGCACATGAGTTTTAACCAACGAACCGCACACTCCAAACACGGGTCAGTCAGCAGACCACGCATTCAACACACGATTCAGCCCTTTCAATATATCCCAGCATCACATCCCGTGTGGGACCGCGAAGAATGCCACACAAGTTCCGGGAATCGGAGCGTCGCTGCCTTAAACTCCAAGGAATCGGTCAACCCTTCCTCCCTAGGGGTCGGACGTCCCTCCCCCCTCTCTCCAAGGGTCCGAACGTCTTTCTCCGGTCCACGTATCTCACGAATGAAATCCATGCAGAAAATAACAGTGATGATACCAGGAAAGACGATATGGCAGCAATCACTATGACCGGTTTCGGAAAGAAATGAGAAAAGAACGGGAAACGTACCTTTCGCCTTGCTCTTCACACAATCGCGCGAGCTCCCGTCTTCTCTGGACAATCTCCTTGCGAGTGGGGTGATTCCAAGAGTCTTCCCTCCGCTGCCCCTGGTGACTTCGCCGCCTTCTAATGCCGCCCTCTATCTTATATATTCAGCCGAGTCTCTTCCTACAAGCCAAAATTTCTAGTCGGTCTTCCTTCATGCAAGGGGAATGGTGTTGGGATTTTTTTTCTTTCCTCTACAAGATGCAAGGAGGGGACAATGGGCGTACTCTCAAGCTATGAGAGAAAAATGAGGAATGTCCGGATGAGATTTTTAATTTTCCCTTTTGGCTTACGGGGAAAGCTTCCTCGCTCTCAAAACAAGAATGATCTAAGGGCTAAGATCCCTCTATTAAAATTGTGCATCTTTAGTTTCAATGGTGGAGATTTGTTCAAATAGTCATCCCTCACTCGCAAAGTGAGGTTCAAGGAAAATCAAAGGATAATTCAATAGTTTATGAACGCTTATCAAGGCTTATAATATAAGGTATTCATTTCATACGATTTTCCGTTCATAATACGCACTTATCATCACATCCACTTAATTCGATATTACAAAGAAAATTTGGGTTGTTAGAGTAAGTGTTAACATTCTGCTGTCGGTGGGAGATGCATGATGATTCTTTGGGTTTCCGAGCGAGACAGAATGTTAGGGTTTCTGGTCCTAATGAAAAATCTGTTTGTCTGTTGTTGGGATGAGAGATCCAAATTCTTTATGAGTTGAAAGGCTCTTCTTGGTTGGGGGAACATGATATATCTGTCCAAAAGGGAGATGCCCCCTCCTTCCAACTCTTGACAGATAATTGGGGCCCCTCTACTTTGCCCTCCTCCTCTTTCGTGTAATTTGGGCTTTAATCTTTTGGATCAAAGCATTAGGAATGATAATTCCAACTTTTGACAACGAGGTCAATGACCCAAGAAAAACAAGCACAGGAAAGAATTGCAGATTGACAGGAGAAGCACATGAGGAAGGAATCACTTCGATTCTTTAATCCAACAGCAACCATTTGTACTCGCCTGAATTGCTTCAGTTGCCTTAGAGGATTGATTGAATGGGAGGAAGAGATTAGTTGGGTTGTTCTTAAAGGAAGAGGGGCCGAAACAAATTTAATAGAAAAGAGCAACAGAGGCACGAGATGTCGATGAAACTCTTTTATGACTAAAGTGTGTGTGTGTGTGTGTTGGGGTAGAACAAACATGGGAAAGCTGTTCTTTGCTTTCATGTTCCTTGGATTTGATTCATATGCGGGCCCCTCCCCCTCTCTCTATGTCAGATTAATAATTGTCCCTAGATGATTGATCAATCCCAGAAAAGAATAATAATTCATTCTCTGATTTATTCACTCAATTCGGGGGAGAGCATGGTGGGGGCAAACTCATGAGGGAATCCAAGATATGTTACTTGGGTTTAGGTTACTCATAAATTAGTGTTATTACAGTGGAATGGAAACAGCAGTTACCTTTTTTCATAGTAGCCACTCACTGTGTTCCACCCCTCCCTGGAATGTCTGTTCTTATTATCTTAACGGTTTCCCCAAGTAACTTAAAAAAACTCCAAACCCCAGAGACAGAAACCGTAAATTCATGCTGCCGTCGTTGCGAAATCAGTGGCTACAGGACAAGGATTAGGAGTTCTTTTTTTTGGGGGGTCTATTGGGGGAGAGGGAGGGGGTGTGGGGGGTCATAATGCAGTCAAAATTCGGACATTGTCATTAGTGTGTAAAACGTCTTTTAGGAGGAGTTTTGGGAGTTCGTCCCATGCTCCTTTTTCTCTCCCTTTCTTCTCTTTTCTGGTCCTTCCCACGTCTTTCTGTCCTTTCCCTTTTGCCTTTTCCACCTTTTTCTCCTTTGTGTATGTGTTTCCCCTTCAGTCGCGTTACTGTCAGAAAACAGGATTAACCCCCACACCCACCTGTAGAAAGAAGAGAGGAGAGAGATAAAAATCGAGTCTTTTTCTGTCAGTTGCTTTTACATTCTTGAGGGGCATTTTGCATTTGGCATTGGGTTCGGGAGTTTTTCCCCCTTTTCTTCTTCCTTTTTGTCTGTCTCCTTCCTTCTTTCCTGTGCCACACAAACATCGTTTGGCGAGAAATGACTCCGCCTAGTGGGAAAAATTTGTTCGGATGCCCCTGAAGATTTGTTGCCGCTTTACTTGGGCCTTTCATGGTTTCCTCCCGTGAGTCTCTTCGTTTTGAGCTTTATTTCCTTTTTTTGTTGTTGTGGGTTTGTGGTGGTTTTGTCGGTGGTGGTGGGTTTAGCTTCGTTGTTGGATGAGTTGAGAAAGCTGTAGACCTTTTTGATGGTTTGTGGGCTGTGGCATTGTGCCTTCGATCTGTGCTGCGTGAGCGCTTTGCTTTCCCATTCCTACCCACTCTGAGTTTCGCTCGTGGGATCTGTCTGTTTGTTGACGATGAGTGCGGTTGTTTTTGGCTCTTGGCGATGGTGTTGCGTGAGAGTTCTTCCTTTCGTGGGTTTCTTGGTTTCTGCGTTCTGACCCCGAGATCTGGAGTTATTCTACCTAAAGTACGGATCTTTTTGGAGGGTTTCGAGTCTGATTATGGGTTTTGCAAATGCCAGTAGACCCGCTTTCCTTGAATAGGACTTTAGGATATTTTGTTGGTTGAAACAGCTTTGAGAGGAACTTGTTTATTTTGAGTGTTTCGTTCGAGTTCTCTCCGCTGTCTGTGTCAATTTTTGGAGCTGTTATTGGGTTTTGGGCGTCCCTTTTAGGCACCAAATTGATCGTTTGGTTAGGAAAGTCAGAGTTTGAGATGCATTTTATATTGCAGAAGCCAGCAGATGCTGCTGTCGTTGTCTTGCCTGTTCAATTCTTATCGTCCAACTAGAGGACCTGCACAGCACCCACACATCCTTTTCTCATACGTGCCTTGTGTTTACTTTGCTTAGCATGTTTTCTTCCCCTTGGGCTTGGATCAGTAGTAGAGGATTTCTGTTTAAAGCATGGTGAAGTTCCTGCAAGGACCTTTTCCTTTATTTCTGAATTTCAATCAATGTTCATTCTGTTTTCTGTGCCCCAATCATCCTTGCTCCCCATACCTGGTCAAACTTTGAGGAAAACTTTGACAGTGGGTGGGAAACGGACCCCGATTCTTTTTTCCCGTTAATTTGAGTCAATCTTGTTCTTAGTTAAGAATTCGCAAATTAACTATAGCAAAGGTCATTGAATTGAATTGAATTAAAAAAAAAGTCATTGAATTGGCATCTCTAGGGTAGTTCTCTTGAAGACTAATATAACAGATACGACTAACTAGGAAGTAGGAAGGTTAGCATTTCTGCCACTCTAGATCTGTAGATCAGATGGTTGACTCCCAAAGGTTTCACAAGTAGATGTTCAACCTTCTGGCTTCTCGACATGTATGAGCTTCCATATGGTGGATTTAATTAATAAAGCGAATTGGCCGCAATGATCTGTCCAAATAATGAAATGAACTTTTCTGTTTGTCCTTTACCAAAAGATGTAGAATTGGAAAGTTTAAACTATGTCTAATCACGTGTTGGTTTCAGCACTTTCCCTTCTGGGGCATCTGTATTTTTTTTTTTGGGTGCTTGCGTTCATGTCCAACCAAAACCAATCCCTCCATTTCTTTATACAACGATAGAAAAGAATACAAATAACCAAACAAAGAGCCATAAGAAGAGCTTGTGCTGGCAGGAACTGAATCTTCTTGATATGTTCTTTAAAATGTTTCTCGCAGGGTGGAAGCAGCGACTGACTGATCTTGTCATCTCTTCTGGCCACTAAAGATGAAGTTCGGACCAAAGAAAGGATGGAGGTCAGCCGTTCCTCTTCGTTTGAGAGGAAAGTCATCCACCCGATTCTGTCTATTCCCAAAGGTGAAGTCGGATGACTTTGGCCCGGGCTCTGCACCTGTTTATCTTAATGTCTATGATCTCACACCGGCGAATGGATACGTTTATTGGGCTGGCCTTGGAATCTTTCACTCTGGTGTGGAAGGTAAACCTCCCAGACAAAAACTAGATAACTTATTTCTTGCACCATTGTTATAGTTTTCTAAGCGAGGTCATTTACCAATGGTTGTAACTTGTAATCTGTGCGCAGTTCATGGCATAGAGTATGCTTTCGGAGCTCATGACTATCCAAGCAGTGGTGTTTTTGAGGTTGAACCTCGTCAGTGTCCCGGTTTTGATTTCAGGAGATCAATATTCATCGGGACCACCTCTTTAGACTCGACTCAGGTGAGAGAATTCATGGAAAACCTTGCAGCGTCCTATAATGGTGATACCTATCACTTGATCTTCAAGAACTGCAACCACTTCTGCAAGGATGTCTGCCTCAAACTCACGGGAAGGACGATACCAAAGTGGGTCAATCGGCTCGCAAAGATAGGTAAACGATGTTCACCTAATTATCAGGCTTCCACTCTGGTTATAAATATCCCAAAGCGTTAATTGCCTAGACTACTCTGCCAGGTTCGATATGCAATTGCATTCTTCCAGAATCCCTCAAGATTTCTGCAGTACGACATGACCCTATCGAGCAATCATGCGAGAGCGAGAAGAGGCGATTGACGAGTTCCTTCAGCTGCTTGTCCTCGATATCAATGAGGCAGAAGCAGTTGTCGACGTCTTCATTGTTTCTTCGCTCTCCGCTAAAGGGCTGCCTTCCAACCTGGGAATTGAAAAGGTCGGGCAACCGCTCCACGAAGGAGAGATGAGGAGGGCAAACATCGGTTGCCCACATCACGACAAACAGATCATTTGGCAGATCTTTCCATGGGTCAGGAGAGGGGAAATGTGCTTCAGTGTAAAACATATCCTTTCCGCAGTTCATGAAGTGATTTTAGGTTGGCTGATTTGCGGCGGAATTTGTGATTCCTTGTTTCGTTTCCGGTAACAAAGCTCAGGTAGAGTAGGTGTGCTGATGTGCAAGTCTTGAACTGTAAAAACGTCCTGTTTACCACACGGAAAATTTACTTTGTGTGATCTCCGAATGAAAAAAAATATATGTATTCGTGGGATTAATTTGGTTGCAGAGCTGGTCGATTTAACCCATAATTGGGAAGTCATAAAAGTCGATTATGGTACATAAAACTAATGAAATTAACCCTCAGTTTCTATCACCAAATGCCACCACATAAATCTGAGTTCAGTCATCGGGTTTGAAACCTATGCAGTCTTTATACTCACTCATCATAATCAGATGTCCTATTCGGATCAAGTTCGGATTAGTCGGGAAAATAACCAGATGCTTGCCCCGGTCGATTTGACTCGGCAATGGCTCAAGTCAACAGCAACAAGAATCATTCGCCAGTGTCGGACCGGAGTCCCCTTTCTGATGCAAAACACGGGCCAAGCTACTATTACCGTTAAGAGCGGGAAGATATGAACCTGCAATAAATCGACGCCATTAACAATGATATGGACCTCAGTTAAGGAATTATTCTGTCAATGATATGGACCTGCAACATATCGACGCCATTAACAATAATAAACTAAGTACAAAGTTTTGCCAAGGAGAACAGTTACTTCCATGGCCATCAACCTCCTGACTCTATTACAACAGAGCTTCGCATCATCCTTTTCCTCCTGGGAGGGACAGTGGACTGGAAAATGCATCACAAATTGACAGAGGAGATAAATTACATGAGGTGCCTGAAAATATGGAGCAATCTTAATTCAGAAGTATACAAAACTCTGGAACTGTAAGTACCAGCAACCTGGTATTAAGATTCTCATGCTGCGAAATACGAGGATAAATTCCACTCACCCCTGATATGGATTCCCATGCAGGACTAAATCTCTGATAAGGATATCTTGATATAACTGGACGAACGAACGATTTCGTAAAGGTATTCCGAATTCGTCGTCTACCTTCCATCGGCATATGGAAAAGGAAACATGTCAGACTCAGACGACAATCATCGGCCATCGTGCTTCTTCCCACCTGTTACCGAAACTACGCCAAAAAGGTTCAGTTCAATATGGAAACCTGGAAAAAGAATATCATCACTGGAGCATCTTTAGTTTGATGAGCTTCCTCAACTCTTTCAGTTACCACACCTAACAACGACGAAAATGGAAAATACCTCATTTTACTCTCCAATTATATCCAGACAAGAAAAAACCAGAGCCCCTGCAACCTTCACCGGAGGACGACATTATAAGTCCGCCGGAGAGGACTCCGTGGATGATGTTCAAGGACGCGTAATGTTTGAATTGCCAGAAATCAAGCCACCATGACTCAGCAGGCACAACTGCATTGAACTTCAGAATCTAAATGAAGCACCTGCAACCCCCTTGAAATCTGAGGATTTGGATTCGGATTTTGTCCGAAGACGACGGCGTTCGTCATTCGCTCCGGTGGTGGTTATGGAGTTTGCAATTGAAGTTTTCAGGCGGAATTTTTTGGGGAGGAGTGATCAGGTGCGGTGACATGCACGGTTGAAATTAGTGGATCGTCAACGTGTACGGTTTTTATTCGAAAACCTTCCGCGTAGGAAGTCTCTGGACGGCGGCGATGATGTTGGACGTTATTGGTTATTCTGGACATCGAATCCGGACCGTCGGATCCGATGATGCAACCGGTGATGGGCAGCGCTGGACTCAACAGCGTTAACATCAGCAGCTAACCCAATTCTTATGAGCACTAATCAAGGCCGAGATCAGCCCCGCAGAGGCGATGACCGACGGCCGTGCGGCCAACCTCCCCTGGCCGTCGCTCACGTCGGACAACGCCATGATCGCGTCCGCAATGTCCTGCACGATGCTCAGCCTCTTCATCAACGCCTTCTCCCTCACCTTCCTCAGCCTGGCTGCCTCCTCCCGGCAGGCGTCGCCTCTAGTCAGCCCGACCTCGAGGCTTCTCGTCAGCCTCCCTTCCTCCTCCCTCAACTCCGTCAGATCCCTAATCTTCAGCCCCAGGCTTCCGGCGTATCCGATCAATTCTGTCCATGCGCTGACCTTCTGGAGGTACGACAGGTTACGCTTGTCGATCAGTCCCGATTTCGACAGCCACACGAACTGCTCCACGAAGAAGTAGGTTCCTTCCCCGAGGTAGGCGATCAAGGAGAGGATCAGGGATTGGCGATCGGGAGGGTGGAAGAACCGAAGGGCGTTGACGTCCTGGACGAATTTCCCTAGGCGGAAGGCCTTGCGGCTGAGGCCGACGGAGGATTCGAAGGACTTGAGGCGGGGGGAAGGGGCGGCAGCCGTGGAGAGGAGGAGCTTGGCCGTGTAACGGCTGATCTTGAGGAGCTTGTCGACGCCATCGCGTTTGGCGAGGTAGGCTTCTAGGTGGAGGAGGAAGTCCCGATCCTTCTGGCTGATAGCCGTCGGTTTCCCCGTCGACGGAGGAGGCGGAGGGAGTGGTTGTTGCGGCGGCGCTGGCGGTGGTTCCATAGGAGCTGGCAGGTCAGAAACGGCGCATCTTTGAAACGGGGGCCAGGAACGAACAAAAGACGACGTCGTATCAGTGCTGATAATCTGGAAGTCATTGGACTGCGGGTCGGTTGATAAATACACCTGGATATGGACGTGAATAGTTTAATTTTCGGATATAGCGTCGTTGCTTATTAAGGAAATCAAAATTTACATGCCATATAAAATGAAACGCCCCCTCCCCCATTTATTCTTCACATGCGTGCGATAATGTCTTATTTATTATTTTCTTTTCATTTTATTGTATTGGGGATATTTTACAGGAGATCATTTATAAAATCTGGAAAGAAGATATCAGCATTCCGCCGAAAAAAGATTTAGTGTAAAGATAAAAAGGCGCCGTTGCCGGGGATCGAACCCGGGTCACCCGCGTGACAGGCGGGTATACTCACCACTATACTACAACGACTTTTTTGTTACTGAGCAATAAATTTTAATTATTCGTACGGAAGTTACGAGGGCTTGTACTTTAGCTTATAGTTTAGCTCAAGTAAAAGTTTCCTAACATCTGAATGGACCTGGCTCAGGACCACATTGTTACGTTGTGCGGCCCAACTATATCGAGTCGGTAGTAGTTCGTCAAAGCTGTCGTCCGGAGGAGCCGCATCCGCTTTGCAATTTCATAGTAGTGAGAGTAGTACTCTCCCGGTTTTGGACCCAAGATATAATTGGCGGAGCCGATACCGAAGGTGAATGACGGACGATTTGATTCTATATAAGGTTCAGCGAGGATTTGTCATCCATTGGCCTGTCATATGTATTTCGTTATTGCATCCCCAACGTCTTTCAACAGCATCGACCAGTCCCTGCAGTAATGTTTAAGTCATGAATGGTTCGATACTTGATTGTAAGTTGGCTAATGAAGTTAAGCCGACCACCGTCATACCCTTTAGAGGAGTCAAAACTTAGCCCCAGGATTCCCGTGGCCTCATCAAGCGCTAATTCGAACTTCAGCCGTTCCTCGTCACTGCAACCAGAGAACCGCCCGTTGATGTCCACGATCTGTAGCTGAGATGGCTTCACGTCACAGAAGATAGGGATCATCTTCTTCTCGGCCTCCAGTAGTAGTGCCAGCTCTCTCAGACAGGACACAGACTCGCAGTATCGAGGCGAGAAAACCGCGACCCCGACCTTGCAGCCAAGAATAGCCTCTCCAATCTCGTGACGTAAACTGTCCCCGGGCTTCATGCTGTAGCAATCCAGGAAGGGCCTGAGGCGGAGACTGGCCAAGTGATGATAGATGAGGCCGGCTACGTTCCTCTTGGTGTCGACCCCGCGGTGGTTGATGAAGACGTCGTGGTGTCTCGGTCTTGTGGAGAATCTATCCGCCGGCAGAATAAGGAGCAAGTGAACCCTAGGACGGAATAAGCTAAGGTAAGAAGAAGGGCCAAGGGAGGGCATCATGTACGTTTGTTTCATGGTCGGGCATCTTGAGTCACACGATATACATGACTTTATATAGTCAAATAAGAATTACTGTAGTTTTGGCAATCAACAACGTGCCCTCACATATCTACTAATAAAGTTGATATCGACATCGTCAATAAGATTCACAGTGGTGGGTTATCTTCTGACGTGAGCGAGGATGCAAATTATCATCTGGCTGGCACTTTTTTTACATGGTGCGGGATTCAGTCAGACAGTGTCGACCCAACACAATCACCTTTCTTTTTCTTGAATTACGGGGTCTTGTTTCGTACCACAAAAAAGAAGAAAGGAAAGGGTTTTTGCACCTCTCCCAGGTAATTTCTCTTTCTTTTGAAAATTATGCTATATAACTAATTCAAAAGTTATGTAACTTAAAGGTGGCCTTGGATTCGTCCCCCGATCCTCTCACAGACTCCTTTTTGAGTCTTGTTGAGGGAGACGATGGGTTCTCTCCCGTCAGCATCCACTGATCGGGGAGATTCCTTGAAGAAATAGTTTAATGGAACCTACCTCATAAGTTTCGGTGTTTAAGATAAGAATTAGGGTTTTTTTTAATACAAGAAAAGAAAAGAAAAAGAAGGTGGACTCTCCCCACGTCGAGTCGTGGCGGACGGGGTTGGTTGCAGGTGGGTACAAAATGTAATGACTAGGACAACAAAAGTCAAGCGCTAGGATGATGTAATATTTGTCCTGTGCGTTCTGACGGACTTCACTCTTTTGTTAACATTGCCCCTTCACGATTAAATTAAAGACCCCCCCGTGGCCAACGAATGGACAAGTGATCCAAGAAGCCCTCAATCCCCATCTCCACTTCTTATTATCTATTTCAGTGGGCGTCTCATGCGTGTCACGTGTTAAGTGAAGGGTACATCGTATAATTTTTACATAATATTTTTCATTTCGAAATGGTCGATCCATGATTATCGTTGACTTACCCTTTCTCGTTCAACCTAAGTCCTTGTGTCCTCTAGTTTACTCATCGTCCCCTTACCCATCATAAGCACAAGACAGCCGCAAATCTTCGGGACGATTGAATCTACCGCGCAAAGTCCTTTCAACGCGGCTAGGAGACAGTCGGCGGTGCGACTTATTGTTTTTTTTATTGCGTCTTTGTCCGCGCGGTAGTACTCTATCGTGCCCCTAAGCTTCAGAATAGGACACTTTAATTATTATACATGGTAGAAATGTGGTTATCGTGCGGGAGAGAAGTTAGAGGATGCTTCATATTCGATCTGGAAGGTTGGGCTCTGTGGGTTGCACCCTGAAAGCAAAAGGCAGCTGGGAGTTCAGCCTCTGCTGAAACTCGTCTTCCCGTCACTGCCCGATCTCACGGCCTCCTCCGCCATCACCACGTCCCTCTGTCGCTGCCTCAAAGAAAAAGAGAAATCTATTCAAATCTCAAGGCCCCACAGAAAGCATTGGCACGCCTAAGTAATCATTCAAGGCCAAAACATTTAAAAAAGACGAAGGTGGTCTCATAGTCGATGTTAAAAGTAACATTGGCCAGTGTTTTTTTTTTTTTATCGATTTAAGTGGAAAGGGACATCCCAATACAAATTAGGGTTTCGGGTTGAGGTTCTAGAAGCTTACTACTGGTAATAGCCACCATAGGAGGTCCTTTCGGTATGCTATGGAAGTACAACTCAGCCAATTATTCTTAAATAATGCTATCCATCAGCTTGCAGACAGGAACAAACATCAGTGTATCTTGGATAAAGTCGACCGCCAATACCAAACTGAAATATTCCAAGGAGACGCAAATATGTGTTCCAACACCAATCAGCTAAAGGCGGCCCCTCGAACCATCAATGACGTATGCACTAATCCCGCCCCGATAATGTCTTATTTATTATTTTCTTTTCATTTTATTGTATTGGGGATATTTTACTGGAGATCATTTATAAAATCTGGAAAGAAGATATCAGCATTCCGCCGAAAAAAAGATTTAGTGTAAAATAAAAAAGCGCCGTTGCCGGGGATCGAACCCGGGTCACCCGCGTGACAGGCGGGTATACTCACCACTATACTACAACGACTTTTTTGCTGAACAATAACTTTTAATAATTGATATGGAAGTTACGAGAGCTTGTACTTTAGCTTACAGTTTAGCTCAACTAAAAGTTTCCTAACATCTGAATGGACCTGGCTCAGGACCACATTGTTACGTTGTGCGGCCCAACTATTCTTCTGGCCTCGCCTCTACATCGGCTGCGCATCCATTCCCAGTCACGGGAGTGCTCCGTGGGCAAGGCCATCGCCGAGGAGGACAACGTGGTGACTCTGTTAGGCCATGGAAAAAACGTCTATGGACCTGAGGTCGAAGCTTTTCCCAGGCGTTGACTTCCCCAACAGTCACGTGACTGCTCCCCGCCCCGAGCCACACCGGTATCATCATCCCCACCTCGGTTTCAGATACATGAGTGGCCTCAGAGGGATCGTGCCGGTGGCCACAGCGAGGTTCTCGGGAACTTAACCTTGTCCACTGCTGTCAACAGCCTGTTCCCTAACTTCCATGTGCACGGGTTCTCGGGCACCGAAATATATGGGCCAACTGGGCAACCGTATGGTTTCTATCACCCCAGCGTTGTGACGCTTCTTCCACTTGGAAGAGATTGCTTCTGCAGGCTCATCTCGCCTTTGGGCGCTCCCCCTCCTGTCCCATAGGTGGGCCGAAACCAAGTCAACCAGGGCCCATACTTACCAGACCAATATGAATTTCCTTAATGGGCCGGGCCGTCTCAGTAGCTGGTGACGTAATCAGATTTTGCTGTAAACGAAACCAAACAAAGGAATAATCCCTTTTCCTAGGAAAGATGGCGGGGGTGGGTGGAGTCGAACCTCCACGTTGCGCCGCCAACCTAACCAGTCCACCCCCCCCCCCCCCCCCCCGGCCATACCCAAATTTATGGAGCTCCTCTCTCCGGCTGTCACCCCCACCTTACTTTCGTCCATTCACGTGAGATCCTACGTTCTTATGCGACACGTGGCCTCCGCACTCCATGACATGCAATTTGCCCTTACCACAAAACAAACGAGAAACCCAACCCAACTCAATCCAATCCATGAGTGCTCCCGGATATAAACAGATACGGGGGCACAACACAACCCCCATCCGGTAGATTTGGGAACCGCACGTCATTGAATGATGGCACGACACCACCATAACAACAACAACCACCGCGCCAGCCACCCTTTTGTCTCGGTTGTAATAACATTAATGTTTGCTCAATCCATTTCCACCCCCTATCTATCTAATCCATCCACCTACGTCTTCTTCCCGTTCCATCGTAGACTCACCCACGTCCGAGGAAGCACCAAAGATGAACTCAATTTCATTAATTAGCTTTAAAATTGTGAAGACCACCTCCCGCCAATCCTATCAACCCGAAACACCCCCCCCCCCCCCCCCCTCCCCAACTATTACCAATCCCACCTAATACAGATTACGCTGCTTGGAGATAAACTGCCGTTCAAAACCTTTGTTCTTACCTAACCACATCCACCCCTCACGTCGTTGAAAAATCTTCTCCCCGAGCTAACCCCCCCCTTCCCTGTTTCATCCCTTGTCCCGACAAATGCATCGTTACCAAACCCCCAGTTCCTAAAACCTCTTCCACTTCCCACTTTTTAAAGTCTGCCCCCCCTCCCCACCTCGCTGCTTCTGCTCTGGCGCTAAGGCGAGGTGCAGTGACGACTTCCCACGGATGGATAATACACCCCTCCTCTCGACCCCCAGTAATGGCAGAGGGGAAGGACCCGAGGGAGGTAAGCACGCACCCACCTCGAACCCCGTCAGGGAGTTTGGCGTCGAGTCACGTCGACTTTGGAAGCTCGCCGGCCCCGCCATTTGCACCGCCCTCTGTCAGTACTCGCTTGGCGCCCTCACCCAGACTTTCGCGGGATTGGTAGGGGAGATTGAGCTCGCCGCCGTCTCCGTCGAGAACTCGGTCATCGCCGGGCTTGCCTTTGGCGTTATGGTAATGAAGTTTGTCTTTTAATGAATGGATCCTGATGGGAACTTTGTTATCCTTTCTGGATTTTTTGGTGTTCTGTTTGACTTGATGTCGATGTTGTCGGGATATGCACTTCGTCTTGTCGGTAGCTTCTGGTTTTGTACTTTTTTTACTGAGGGGGTTTCTTTTTTCGGGTTGGTTGCAGTTGGGAATGGGGAGTGCGTTGGAAACTCTGTGTGGTCAGGCATTTGGTGCAGGGAAGCTTCGGATGCTTGGGGTGTACATGCAGCGATCTTGGGTCATCCTCCTTACCACTGCCTGTCTCTTGGTTCCTATTTACGTCTTCTCTCCCCCCATCCTGGTGCTAATCGGAGAGACCGCCGAGATATCCGCTGCTGCCGGTGAGTCATCGAGATGTGATCCTGGTTTTGTCCTGTTTCTGACCAGCCGCTGGGTCAGTTTGCGTCACAGAGTCTTCTTATTGATTTCTTAATTGTGTTTCGTGACTCGTGGCAGGTAAGTTTGCGCTGTGGATGATTCCTCAGTTGTTCGCATATGCGCTGAACTTTCCGATACAGAAGTTCCTCCAGGCCCAGCAGAAGGTCACGGTGATGCTGTGGATATCAGTAGGGGTACTGGTGTTTCACGGGGTGTTCAGCTGGCTCTTTATCTTGAAGCTTGGGTATGGACTCATTGGGGCTGCAGTGATGCTGAACTTGTCCTGGTGGCTCATAGTAAGTTGCCAACTGGGGTACATTTTCATTACCAAGTCAGATGGTGCGTGGAGCGGGTTCTCGTGGTTGGCATTTGCCGATCTCTGGGGCTTTGTGAAGCTGTCATTGGCCTCGGCTGTTATGCTCTGGTATGTATCCCCTATTCTTACGAAGTATTATCTCGTCCGGTAATTTTCATCAGGCTGATTTGTCGAACCTCCGATTGCAGCTTGGAGTTTTGGTATTTGATGATTTTGATTGTGATTACTGGGCGCCTGCCGAATCCCCTCATTCCCGTCGATGCCATCTCTATTTGGTGAGCTTACATTGGCAGCATTTCCGAGAAGGCATCCTGACTGTTAACAGCTCGTTCTGCCGAGACTGATGCACTCTGTTTCATGCAGCATGAACATCAATGGTTGGGATGCGATGATTGCGATCGGGTTTAACGCGGCCATAAGGTTAGTGGGCGGTGGTTGCTGCATACATTGACTGATAGTTTGTACCTGTTGTTCGAGTATTTTAATGGCTATCTATTTACGGCAGCGTGAGAGTTTCAAATGAACTCGGTGCGGGAAATGCGCGACGGGCAAGGTTTTCAGTCTGGGTGGTGTCGATAACGTCTGTGTCCATCGGGGTGCTGTGCTCGATAGTGGTGTATGCCACTCGAGATTACTTCCCCTACCTTTTCACGACCAGTGAGGCAGTCGCCAAAGAAACCACTAAGCTGGCCCTCTTGCTCGGCATCACTGTCCTCCTCAACAGCCTTCAGCCAGTCTTGTCCGGTAAGTATTCACGTGCATCGAACGAGAAATCACCTTCTATGCCCCTATAATGAACCATGTTTCTCCTAATGCTTTGTTCGATCACTGTGGAGAGTAGGAGTGGCAGTCGGGGCAGGGTGGCAGTCCATCGTCGCGTACATTAACATCGGGTGTTATTACATTGTGGGTTTACCCGCCGGCATCGTTCTGGGTTTCGTCTTCAAATTCGGCGCCGTGGTAAGTCATCACTCGTGTCCGTGACAATGTTAGCCACAGGCGATCGTCATGGCTTAACCTTAACCGTGGATGTGGTTTGCAGGGAATATGGTCCGGTATGATCGGAGGGATATGTCTGCAGACTCTGATCTTGATCATCCTCACTTCCCTTACCAACTGGAGCAAAGAAGTAAGCTCACTCAATATCCCTCCCCCGGTCATATACTTCCCTTTGTTCTCTAACAATATACTAACTACTGGATGACGGTGTCTGTCTCACAGGCCGAACAAGCCGAGAGTCGGGTGAGAAGATGGGGCGGAACGGCTGGGGAGCAGTGAGAAAAGGAACAGCGACGGCATTGATAATGCCGGTATAAGTCAGGATGGCAGAACATAATTTTTTTTGGCATTGTAACTCGTATGAGCGTCGTCTCTTTTAATTGCATTGGCACGTATAGAACATCGAGCCATTGAATCTTTCGCAAGCGCCGTCGGCCAGAAGGAAAGGCGATGGTCGTTGATGATCGGATTTAACTGAATATGTAACCGGGAAATGTAATTCCGACGACTGGAAGCAACGTTTGATTGATTTTGACAAATTGTGAAGAATTGTGGGAAACAAAACAACCCAGTTCATACTTGTCTCTAGGTCGGTCGGGTAGTTGGAACAATTGGAGCGTATACCTCGGCGCTAGTTTTACTGGGTATAATTTGAGTGCCACCAGAATTTTAGTACTTTTTGACAGGGACTGAAATTCTCCTTCGTGGGATGGTTTTCGCATGAAATGGAAGAGACAGAAGATTTGGTAGATTGCTTATTCATTTCCATGCATAGGAAGATCGTAAGATATCGTATGCCTATTCTCCTTCTATGAGTATAATGCTTGTAAATGTAGTCTTCTGTTCTGTTTGGAAAGAGTTGTGGAAATTTCTCAGCAAGTTGCACCTTAAATAACATTTTTTCTTTTATTTTCTTGTTTTTTTAGCTGGATCTCAGAGGCGACGATATCTCTCAGCTTTATAATCTTATTTTGTGCTTCATGCAGCAAAAGCAAAAGTTAACCGCACCAAAGCTTTCCTACGCGTACTAAAGTGTTCAAATGGGGGTGTGCTTGAGGTACTTTCAATTCCAGAGCATGCCCCTCCGTAGTAGAAATGGACTTCCCAATTCATCAGATTGAAGCATCTAGTCTTTGGTGGGGTTGCCTTGCCCTACTGAGGCTCCCAATTAAACAGGGCTGGAGGCTCAATCTTGCCATTCATTATTTTCTTAATAACTAGATGCTCTTCCATGCCAACAACTAGTTTCTTTGGTGCACATCCCTTAATGTTTTCCTTTTGTGGAAGCTTCCTCATTTGGAGGCGTGCTATGCATTTGTGCGAAATGATATGCCTTCCTCTCACTGAGTTGTATAGAAACAAGTCCCGCTTTCTGCATATCAAGGGCAACAAGCCTAGTGAGATGCCAAAAATGTTGCCCATGGGCCAGTTGCTGCTGCTGCTGTCTCAGAAAATGACTTGAAAGTAACTGTTGAAAAAGGTCTAGTTTCCCAAGTTGTAGAAGAAGATGTGGAGGCACTTTTGGGCACGTAAGTTCATTTCAGTTTTAACACAACTTGTGTTGATAAATTTTCGTGGAAGCAAAAGCTGAAATTGTTGTGGGGCTTGGTCAGCCACTTAAGCAAAAGCTTAAGTGGCTGACTTTAACTACAAATGGCACTTGCTCATTTTTGTGGTCTAACATAAATGAATTCACCTATCGTTCCACAGGCACGTGAATTTGCCAATGAGCTTCGTGCTAGTACAAAAGCATCAAGAAATCCACAAGCCTGGTTGGAAGGTGCTACTGGACCAGGTAGTGCAAACAATGCTGACACATCCACTGTTTCTGAAGCCTATGGCAAGATGCTTACCATATTCATTCCACTCCTAGTAGATGAGGTGACCATTCCATTTAACAGTTTTGTCGGTCGGTTATCTTTTGAATTATCCGAATAACATGGTGTAAAATACATGTCCCCTGGCAGAGCTCTTTCTTTGCACACTTCATGTGCTTTGAAGTTCCTGCTCTTGTTCCACCAGAAGGCCCAGGAAATGGAAATAAATCTGAAGCTACTGATGATGACGACGATGATCTAGGCATCATGGATATTGATGAAAATGACAGTAAACATGGTAACTTATGATTCTCCAAGGCGAAACTGATTCTTAGTATAGGAGGCATGCTTAGTCAAGATGATCATTGATGATCAAGAATTCCTTTATCAGGAAAAAACCCAGCTGACCTGGCAGCACTGAATGAATCTCTTCAGGATTTGCTCAATGGCATCCAGGTAGATTTAACATTTCGACTGGAAGTTTCTTTTGTGCAGATTCTTGTCAGTATGTCATAATATGCTAAGAGTTGTGAAGTTGATCTTGATGCTCGCAGGAGGACTTTTATGCCATGGTTGACTGGGCTTACAAGATAGATCCTCTTCTTTGCATATCCATGCATGGGATTACAGAGCGCTACCTGCCTGGCCAGATAGCCGACGCTGCCGGATTTGTGCGGCTTTTGCTGATGACCTGGAGTCCAGAATATCTGTGCAATTTGGCCGTGTAGGTTTCCTAGTACTTTCTTTATACATGTGTTTTCTTTAACTAAAGCTGCTTTTCTATAATGGTGGGCATCGGCACACATACTCACATTTGAATCTTCAGTTTGTTGAAGAAGCTTGTCATCAGATTGAAAGAAACGAGCGCAATATCAAACAAGCCGGTGTCTTGCCATATATTCCAAGGTACACTTACTCGATTAGAACAATGTTGCCATAGTCATAGGGCTTTTTTGTCTAATGCTGGAATGATATCTGCAGAACAAGACAATATCCTACCATCTATGGCCATGTATGTTAGCGAGGCAAAATCTTTTCTTTTCACATCTGCATGTTCGGCTGTTTCATCCCAGTGATCTTTGAACTGATGTATTAATGACATTTTTTTTACTATATCACTCAAATGTCATTGTTATGGCAGTTTACATAGGTTTGCAACACTGGCCACTCGGATGGAACAATACATTCAGGGACAATCGAGGGATTTGGTCGACCAGGCATACACTAAATTTGTAAGTGCTTTCTCTGAATGGATTTGCTTGTCTCCATTAAGATCGTCATGGTGTTAGTTAAACTATGAGAAAATCTTCATCTTTAAAAATTTCTTCCTTACTAGCTATTCTCTTTTTTAATGATTATGTAGGTTAGCATCATGTTCGTGACCTTAGAAAAAATTGCTCAAACTGACCCCAAGTATGCTGATATAATTCTCTTGGAGAATTATGCTGCATTTCAGAACAGGTATCTCTGACTTGTGTGCTGAGTTCTTGACTTTTGTTATCCCAGTAAACAGCTCTTCAAAGGTGAAGCTAGTAGATAGCTCATGAAGAGCATTTGTTTGCAGCCTTTATGACTTAGCCAACGTGGTGCCGACTTTAGCCAAGTTCTATCATCAAGCCAGCGAAGCTTATGAGCAAGCTTGCACCTGTTTTATCAGCATGATTATTTTCTATGTAAGAGTCTGATTCTGCTCTTTCTCTGGTACCTTCCAAAAATGTGTTATCTGCTAATGATTCTCTGAGATCCTCATTGGCAGCAATTTGAACGCCTTTTCATGTTTGCTCAAAAAATTGAAGATCTGATGTTCACAATTTCTCCGGATGAGGTCAGCCGACAGAATTGTTTCTCTCTTGTTTGCCTGATTCTACGGTGATGTAATGGTAAATTTTCAGTAGAAAATTTGAAATAATGATGTCCGTCTATTAACCTGTGGTCCATGGTAAAGCTTTATGAACACGTCTTTGGTTATTTTATTTCGTTGAGGCGTATAATTTCGCTGAACTTGCTTTAATAAACACCACATGTAGCTAAAGTTATCTCCTTGGCAATCTCAGATCCCATTCCAGCTCGGGCTGTCGAAGATGGATCTCCGGAAGATGTTGAAGGCCAGCTTATCCGGTGTAAGTCAGGAAGCTCTTTCTTCGTCATCTATCTCAGTCACTCGAATGAAAATCTCACGATATACGACGGCTGGTAGGTTGACAAGTCCATCGCGGCCATGTACAAGAAATTACAGAAGAACTTGACTTCGGAAGAGCTACTACCTTCTCTATGGGACAAATGCAAGGTACGTTTCTCTCCTCCCTCGGGAACCCATCTCGTTCCTTTTGGATAATATCATATAGTAAAAAGAGATTTTGACAAAACAGAAATTTAGGACATAGTTTATGATATTATCTATATAATTTTCGAAATCAGGTTGGGCTTTGTTGTCTGTATTTTCGTTCGGACTGCATCTCATTATATGGGTAAAGCCCAACTTTTGTGCTGAGGCTCATGGAAAAGGGTGATCTCTCCCTTTTGTGATACTCGGCACTGGAAAGCTTTTTCTTGTGGGTGGGGGTGTTATGGTGGACCCCCTAAATATATCAAAAAACGAATGTTGGGGATGGGGGGTGTTTTTACAGAAGTAGAGACTAACACTTAACACCACTTCGCCCCCTCCCCAACCCAACCCAACCTTTTATCTTTCTCTTTGGCTCTTTTTGTCGCGGAATCTTTCTCTTTTGGAATAATGAGGAATGGAAATCATGATGAGAGGAGAAATTGGGTGGGAACCCCTCCCCAATTGTCTGCCCTGCCTGCCTGTCTCCCCCCCCCCCCACTTCGTTTCATTTCATAAATAGATATCGTTTTCCAAGTGATGTTTCGAATCTTAAGTATAGCAAAGCGGAATAAACCTTTGTTTATTCGACGATGGACCGACTCTATTTCGACCCATAAGCGTATAATTAAGAGCTCATGAAAAGGGAGAAGAGAGCTCGCTTTAATAAGAAAAAGGGTGACTTCTTGTTGTTTTTGAATCGGAACAAATTTCGAAATGATGAACAAGGGGGTGGGGGGGGTGTACTGTTTCCATTTTCTCGAATGGCAAAATTATGATTTCCTTTTTGTTGGTCCGATCCAATTGATGCGAATCTTGACTAGTTTGTGTCCCATTTTTTCTTTTGGACAAATGGATTACAAGTCTCGATGGCCTTTTCTTCTTCTTCTTCTTCTTCTTTTTTATCGCCATTGCCTCGGGATCCTTTTGGAAATTTCTTAGAAGAACGTGACGAGTCCTCGTGAAGTCACGAGAAACAAGATCTCGAGGATGTTCGGCCCCCGGGCATCGGAATGCTGGATACGTGCCTTCGAATTTGACTCTGAAGAAATAAATCTTAAGAATTCGATAAAGATAATGATGTCCTGTCCTTAGCAATTTAGAAGGGTCAGCTCATTAGACGACTCGGAGCCGTCCGAGCACCGACTCGGTCGACCGAGAGTAAAGTCTAGGTCCAGCAGAGGCATGGCTTGATGTTGGTCCAAATCTGATGACAAGCAGCTAGAGTCCAGCAACGTCAATGTCGTCGACCTTCCCTTGACGTTCCCGGACAGCACATGACTTTGGAAAGCCGGCATATGTCCGCCCACCTATTATTTGACGTAAAAAATTGCATTAATCACCCTTCGCTTTCGTCACGGTACCATGAAGGAAGTCGGGTTTCGAGTGCTTAGCACGAGTGTAATACTAAGTACCTTGCTTTCGATCTGCTGGCAATTTGTCACGACACTTCGATGTCGTAGCTCGGTAGTCGCATTTGTCTCCATCAAGCGAAGCCAAGAATATCCGCTAAAACGAAAAGAAAAGGAAACGGGTTAAATCAAGAAGAGCCTTTCGTTTTTTCCCTAAACCTGTGAAATCATAAGCATTATGAGACGTCATCTTAGTCATATATTCTTTTACTTGTTTTTTTTTTTTTTTACCAAAAGCTGATCGTTATTTTTGGCATACCATTTCTTGGAATCGACAAGAAGTGGTGTTTGGTGAGAGTAAGAGATGCCGTCACCACCACGAGATTCTTCTGCTTCTGTTTCTACTTCTGCTGTGGCTGGTGGTTTCTGATCACAAGTCCCAGTTACTTCTTCCATCCTTTGTTTGATTGCAGCATGTGACTGAACTTGACCCCCAGCTGCCCTCCCCATCCCCCCACGAATCATTTCATATCATTAATGATTTCGTCGATCAACTCATAATGTATTAGCTTAAGGACTAATGATGAAGATAACGTCTTACCAGATCCTTTGTCAGTGCTCTTCACTGTTCTATACATCTGCACAAGAGAAAAAAAGGAAGAAAAATTTTGAGGAAAAACTTTGGTTTTGGATTCTTCCTTACAATGATGCTCCCTGCTCTCCCTTTTTGTCCTAACCCAACTCACCACCAACCCACATAGTAAGCTGAATAGGATTTGAATAATGGGTCCATTTTTTTATCTTCGTTTTTTGGGGAAAATAAAGTGGAATAAATGGAGATCAGGAAAAGATTGGGATGAACAGTATGAGTTTTAATGTTCACCTGCAGATGACTCTTCACATGGGCTAGGGTTAGATCGTTCACGTTCATTAGCTCCAACACCGATTTCGGCGTCGCTCCTACGACAGTCAGCCCGAGTAAGGAAGGAACAAAAAGGAGGAAAAGACAGAAAGGAGGGTCTATGCGAGCGAGGAGGCAGCTTACTCTCATGGCCTCCAAGGAGCTGAACCACGTGTACGAAGTGCGCGTGGAGGCTGGTGGTCCATCTCATCCTTGGAGCACGGGCGCTCCTTTTGAGACCGCCACGCTTGAAACCTCGGCCAAGGAGTTGGGGCTTGCGGGAGCATCCGCGTTGATCCTTGACGAGCTCGTGTCCAGCCTCCTTTTTGACTAAAGGGTGGGGTTCGGGGACGTTGAACCCCAAGCTGAGGTCGCTCCCGCTGCCTCCGGAGTCAGAAACGGAGGTGGTGGATTCCTTGTTAGTCTCGGCGGCATCGGGGAACATGGAGGGAGGAGGACTGATCTGAAGGGAGAGGTCAGGGAACAACGGTTCTGAGCTTGAGAACATCATCTTCATCCGCCAACAACAAGAAGATAGAAGGGGAGGGGGGGAGGGAGGAATGAATTTATTGTTGTGGGAAGGAATGGAAAAGACGTTTGTGGGGGTGATTAGATAATGAGTGCCTTATGATTTTTGAATCTTAGGTGGATTATAGGCTTTGCTTTTGGGTGTGTAGGGGTAGAAGAATGAATGAATGACTGAATGAATGAATATATGTTTGGAAGAGAAAGGAACTGGAGGGAAAAATACAAAGTAGCAAAAAGTCGCTTTTTTTGGGGGTGTGGAGGATGGGAGGGAGGAAAGTGGATGGATGTAGAATAGAAAAATAAAAAAAAAATGGTATTTTGAGTATGAAAATTGGATTTTACTAGTGGGTGTGTGTGGTGTTGTGTTGTGTTGTGTTGGTGGTTGCCAACAGAAGAGGGTTGTAAGAAGTAACATTAGTTTAGAAAAGAAACACACCCAACACAAGCAAAAGGCATGTTGGGACTTCCCAAGGTTTCTTCAAGAAACAACACACACACACATGCTATTTTGACTTCCATCTTATTACTACCTCGGATGTTTTTACACCCACCACCCACTTTAATCCCAGTGTTCTTTCTTTTCCCCTTTTTCATTTTTTTTTGGAATGTTGGGAGTAATAGTAATAGTAGTTAATAACCCATGGTGAAAAAGAAGTCCCTTTCCATGAAATGCTTGCAGGATATCGAGTCGACCCTTGGGAAAATCCCCCCCCCCCCCCCACCCTCCCAACCTTTCTATCTCTGAGAAAAGACATTAAATGTTTGGTTCAGGGTTATATATAATATATAAATATTACTAGTTTATTTGACTTATGAGGATTGACCAGCAAATTTTACAAAAGACCCTTTTCAGAGGAGCTCATGCAACACTCAATCGAACGACCTTAATTGAGTGATGGGGAGGGGCGGGGGGGGAGGGACTTTCCCATAAGGGGTCATATAGCTCTCCCCCCCTAGTTTAAAAAGGACATGGGGGAAAGAAGTGTTGATAGCCAATGACTTAGGTTCTTAGCTTCTTCTACCCCCTTTTCTTTCTTACTTTGAAACACACACACACACATCATCATCATCTATCTCGTCGAGCCCCACCCCCAAAACCCCAAGCCACGACCAACCGGCTTCTGACTTCCACCCTCATTCGTCGGCGACAATATGGGATTGAGAAGTGAACGCAAGTGTTGAGAAGAGTTAGGGTGTTTTTAGAGCCTACCTAAGACTTCCTCAACCCCACCTTGTCCATTTCCACCCAATTCGTATGTTTCTGTTCGTCTCCCCCCCACCCCCAACACTCGCCACATGGAGTCTTCTTCCCGAATCAATCCATAATCCCGATATGTTCTTCTTCCCTGATGAGTAGGGAAGACAAATGATAATATTATTATAGATCGAGAAAAGCCAAAGGGTCGGCGCCTTATGCGCTCTAAATATTCCCCCCCCCCCCCCCCGGGATGTCCTGACGAACCATAAAATTAAAGTATAGTTTTACGTGTGCATGGTGTTGCTCCTCAAGTCCTAGAGGATGGGGATGATGACCGTGACACATAATGATAACGTGTATCGATTAAATTAATCTGTTGGCGTGGGGGGCCGGTCGGTCAACTTGTCCCCTTTCGGACAACTCTCGATCGATTCATAAACAATTCCCTATATTCGTAATAAATAAACAAATTTTTTAGGCTCGGCTCTCGTGCATCATTATTCTCCCCTCCCACCACCAGCAATAACTCCCATGTGTTTTGTCGTATCGAAGGGACGTCTATCGTTTGCTCTATTCTTGACTAATCAATCCCGTTCAGACAAAAACCCCCCCGCGAGAGTTGTGATTCCTTCGTTCCATTACATTTCGTTTCCTTAAAACAAAATGAATGACGACCCGGATTGAGTCCCGGACTTTTAACCTTAAGCAGACATATGGCGTACGTGTGTGAAGGATTGATCCGAGGTTATTGTACAACACGTGCAAATGGGACATATTGGAACTCGAGGAATGAAATATTGTGGATCCATGGGAGGGAGGGAAAGGAGAAAGGACAAGAGAGAAAGATGCGAATGGAAAAAGGGGGGGAATCCCCGGAATTACCGCCGGCCGACGTGCCCAAAGTGATTTCATTTACCAAAGCTGTTCTTTTGGGGGGGGTTATTTTATTACAACGTTCGAAGATTTAAAAGGGTTTGGCTCTCTCTCTCTCTCTCTCTCTCTCTCTCTATCTATCTATCTCGCTCGGTGTCAGATCAGATTTCAGAGAGAGCCTCGATAATCATCGGGTAATAATGACATACGCTGTGCATGATGTTACTACAGAAGAACGAACGAACCAACACCCATTTCTTTCTTTCCCTGTTTGGAGCTGTCAGTAGAAAAACACACAGTGAATTGAATGTTCTGGGGAAAGGATTATTAATACCCCACCCCCCCACCGAGAGTTGAACTACGAACTCCTCCGTTGGTTCCTTTGGAAGCACGAGGAACTGCATTTGAGCATTGAGCACACAGCGAAAGAACCCTAAAAAAAGAAAAGGAGGGGACAGTGTGTGTGTGGTGGGGGGGGAGGAATTAGAGCAGTCAAAAGAATTACTCCCTCCCTCCCTCCCTCTGTCCGTTGTTCTCTTACACGGAAATGGGACTGCTGAAACATCAACATTCTCCCAAGAATATGCCAACCTTTGCAGTGAAATAATCTCTGTGTGTTTCTCGCATCCATCCCCCTCCCCCTACCTGACCTGAAACTGAAACTGACCTCCCCATGAAATGAAAAAAAAAATATATATTATTCTGAGAAAAGTATCGTGTCCCAATAATCCAGCACCAAAAGTGTTACGACATGCGTGTTTTGAAGACGGTCGTGATCTGAATTTGATTTTTCTACTGCTGGTATATCTTATAGATAATTTATTTAAGCTAATTCATAGAATTTTAGGTAATTTTCTACGCAAGTTTACTTTCTACCGAGGAGGACCACCACATCACAAACTGGTATGAATTACTCAATGGGATGCATGTATATTGTTCTTGGGATCTCATATCATACATATGAATCTAAGTTCGATGCCCAGCATTATGTGCCGAACGAATCCGCTGCAACGAATCGGGGAGACGCCTCGGTGGTGTGTAGTCAGTACGTGCTTTCGGGGTTTGTTGGCCTGGTCCATTTCGTCTTCCCCCCGTGAAAGAGCAAAAAAGCTGTGTGTCTCTCTCGACTTCAGACGCATCTCATCATCATAGTCGTAGAACAACTTTTTAGTTGGAAGCTGTCCTTTTGTCAGTTTGGTTGGGTGGACAATGGGCCGACCAAATTGGTGGGCATATCCTGGTCCAAATCATTAGCCCAAATATAGGCCCACCAAGAGTCTGCTTCCTCTTCTGTTTCTGTCCGCCGGTCCATTCCCTCTTCCTTTCTTTCCGATTCTCGTGCTTTTTACTTGTCGGGATCGGGAGGAGATCGATTTTTCGGGGGGCGCCTTTATCCGAGTCCAAGGATCGAACACCTTCCACCCTAGGAGAGCATTCCACCGGTGTTTCGGAGATGACGATGTTCCACTTCTTCAATTGCGCGATCCTGACGTTCGGACCCCACGCCGTCTACTACTCCGCCACCCCTTTGTGAGCCCCTCCACCCCGAAAATTCCGATCTTGATCCGTCGTCAGTGTCGGCCCTTGCCTCAATCGAGATTTCTGGGTTTCTGTGAGGATAGATGCAGGATTTTGGGTCATATTTTAGTCGTCAAAAAATGTTTAGATCTTTGTCGGGTTGGGAAGTTGTCTCGGGTTCTGTGGGAAGGCGCTATTAGGAACCGGATTCGAGCATCGAGCCGGTAGCCAGTTCGAAGCCGGAAATGTTGGAGTTCAATTTCTGGCTGGGCCGATGATTCTAGTGTGGTGGAGCCTTGTAGACTAGTGTGGTGCTCACAGTAAAGACTGTATCTGCACAAAAGCCTTCCTTTAGCCTGAATGGGGAGACTGTTGAATTTGTTTGGAGCTGGTGCTGTTGATAGTTTTTCTTTTTGGGGATGGGTTTATCTGGAGTTGCCCTTTCGGGTTATATGGAATGGATTTTTGCGATACTGGGATGTCATGCCCTACCGAACTTACCGTTCATCTTTGCAATGTGCTTTTCTAGGTCCGAGTATGACACTCTGGGAACATCCATAAAGGCTGCCGTAGTATACCTTGGAACAGCTCTAGTGAAGGTCGATTTTTTATTTTGTGTATCTTACCCCACAAGGCACACCAACCCTCGATATAATTCAGAAAGTTCTTTATTGTCCGTATTTTAGTGTTATTGCTCATTTACCTTTTGTTTCATGTGTTGCAGCTTGTCTGCCTTGCTACCTTTCTCAAAGTGTCTGAAACTGATAGCTTTGATCCCTACCAGGTTCCTCTTTGGTATTTTCTCTTATTTCAAATTGCCGTGCTGTGAACAGAAGATGCTATGGGAGAATGGTTTTTTCTTTATCGTATGCAGTGATGCACACTATTTTGCTTTGCATTTATGACATAAATTTTGTTTTTTCTTCAGGAATTTTTGAAAGCTCTTATTGGATTCATTGATGTTGCTGGCCTCTACTTTGCCTTAACTCAAGTCACCCACCGGAATATTTCACAAAATCATAAGTTCCAAGCTGTGGGACTCGGTAAGTGAGCAAGCTGTGGTTCTTACTGGCTGGGCTGACACAATTTTTCTCCTGCAATGACTAGAAATTCAAGTCTGTTGAACTAAGATGGTAGATTCTGAAGCTTTACAGTTTGATAAGTGAATGGAAATTGCTGATGTAGGCAGCACTGGCATCTCTTCTCCTCTGCCTGCTCTTGCTTTTAGGGATGCATGGTCCATGAATTGTTAATATTACATTTGTACTGGCAGGATGGGCCTTTGCTGATTCTGTTCTTCATCGGCTTGCACCTCTTTGGGTGGGTGCCAGGGGATTGGAATTTACTTGGGACTATATTCTACAAGGGGTTGAAGCAAATGCAAATCTGGTATTACTTATTTGAAGTTCCCACTTATTCTACTGTAGGGTTATGACAGAACTACTCGTAGCATGGATGTTGTGGGAAACCAGTGTTTTGTTTTCTATATATGTTGCTTGTCCTATTTGCAGGTTTTTAGCATATCCCTTGCAGCGTTGGGATCTCTGATGTGGCTTAGGAAGAATAAGCCTAGGACTCTGATACCCATAATATATGCATGTGCAGGGCTTGTAGCAACCATGCCATCTATAACAAGGTGTGTATTCCCTTTTGGAAATGATCAGGGAAGACGATTTCAAATGCTTGAATTAATGCCTAGGTAGCAGAATCAATCATGCCTGATAGTATGACACCTTTCAATTGTCCTGTATTGCTTTACCATTCGTGCTCAGATCTGGCCTTCCTTTCATCGTGGATCATTGTGGTGGACGGGTAATGGGATTCAATTTTGCTTCCTATCGAATTGTTACATTTGTGCGGCATCCTTTCTTGCAGCTACCTGAGGCGAGGCCTCGGATGGCACTTGCCAGAGGTGGTCGGCTTTGAACTTTTCACCTCGCTGATAATGGCATTTATCAGCTGGCAACTCTTCTCCGCCTGTCAGAGGCCGTCCCTATGAAGATCCACACAGAAGCCTATTGTAGACCACACCCTGCTAAGGATTGCGTCAAAGGCGATCTTCGTTACCAACAGTCATGTCATTTTTGCGGCTCTTAGAATCAATCCCTGCATTGCTTTTTAGTAATTCTTTCTCCAATGAGACGTTTTACGGGGATGTTCATGCGCAACGTCAATCTAGATCTGCATTATTTTTTCGCTGAATGGACATGTTATTGTTCCGGATCATAGGTTGCAATCTGTCTTGGGCACATTCGTTTGTTAGATTACCACTGGGAACAAAGATCTGCTAGGTTACTGAGGAGATGGTTTCTTTGTTGTTTTGCCCATAAACACAAGCCCATCACAAGTCACCCGGTCACACCACCTGGGAGGGAACGATGGTAAGCTTTAGGCCCACAGATTGGGCAGAAGCCCATATCAGAGTCCAATCAATTAAGCCCATATCTAAGGCCCATGTTAACTTAATTCTTCCGGGGCCCGAAACTGGCCCATGCATCACTTTCTCTGGCCGAAGTGTACCAATTTATTTATTTTCTTTTTGAAATCTGTAGGCACAGTCACTCACTTTAATTGGATTCCCAAGCTCAAAAAGGGGGAGAAGAAGGAAAGGATAGAGTTTAGGTTTACGTTGGGTAAGAAAAGCACGATTTCTCCGAGTGCGTGTCAATCCACTCCCTCCCTCCACCGCCATTACATTTTCTTTTACTTTTACTATAAGAAGATCACCACACTGAAACGGATTTGACTAATACTTAATTAACATAAGTTGGACGACACCGCCACGAGGAGGCCGACGGACACGACATCCCACCGAACCCCATCCCCAAAAAGGAGGTCGTCAACACCCTTCTTCTCCACTTTCCGACAGACGCTGTCATAACAACTCCTCTTGTCGGATAAGTCGTTGTTCCGATCTCATCGTCACTTCTCTCCAGAGTTCCTATGGCTACGATGGCAGCGGCAGCTGTTGTCGGCGCGTGCTCCCTGCTTTTTCTCTTCCATTACCTTCTCAAGGGTGCGAAGCGGGGGAGGAACTCCGACCTTCGCTCGCTGCATGGTAGTTCTGGTGGAACCTTGATGGGGATAGGGTTGGGGGGGTTGTGTTTCTGATGTGTTTCGACGGGGTTTCGCAGAGGTTCCGGGGCTTCCTATCATCGGGAACTTGCATCAGCTCAAGGAGAAGAAGCCGCACAAGACGTTTGCCAGATGGGCGGAGACTTACGGACCCGTATACTCCATCAGAACCGGCGCCAACACCGTCGTCGTCCTTAATTCCGCAGAAGTTGCCAAGGAGGTGAGCACAAATCGTCAGATCTTGTAATTATGTCGTGAAGCGAAAGAAGTTGGCCATTTTCTTGGTTCTCTGTTCAGGCCATGGTTACCAGACACTCTTTGATCTCGTCGAGACAGCTGCCGAAAGCCCTGGATATCCTGACGGCTGATAAATGTATGGTGGCGATGAGCGACTACGATGAGTTCCACAAGATGGTGAAGCGTTACATACTTAACAACGTTCTGGGACCGAGTGCTCAGGTAAGATTACCGATTGATTAGCGTCATGTGTCCACGACTGTTGATTGACCGGCCGAGTTGATTTGCCATTGAGCAGAAAAGACTCCGCGACAATCGCGATAACCTCGTGGAGAATGTCAGTAAACAGTTGTATGATTACGTGAAGGACACCCCATCTGAACGGGTGAACTTCAGGAGATTCTTCGAGAACGAACTTTTCGCTCTGTCGCTTAAGCAGGTATGACGTGGTTCCTTGCCTTCATTGTTAAGTGAAAGAAGGTTGTATGAGGATGGTGTCAGGAATTAACGGCAGGCGCTCGGGGAGGACGTGAAATCAGTCAAGGTCGATGAACTTGGGGCTACACTGTCCAGGGATGAGATATTGAAGGTTCTGGTGTCGGACATGATGCAAGGTGCCATCGAGGTCGATTGGAGGGACTTCTTTCCATTTCTTCAGTGGGTTCCCAACAAAGCCTGGGAAGACAAGATCCGGCGATTTGCTTTCCGTCGGAAGGCTGTTACCAAAGCGCTCATTGCACAGCAGAAGAAGCGCATTGCTGCTGGAAAGGTTCCGTTTCCAAGTAACTTCCTCTCTCCCTCTCTGCCTCGAGTTATTTGTCTTGGATTAATGTTTCGCGTGATGTATGGGGCAGGATTTGGACAGCTACACTGATTTCCTTTTACGCGAAGCGAAGACGCTTACCGAGGACCAGATTACAATATTGGTCTGGGAAGCAATCATAGAATCGGCTGATACCACTCTGGTTACCACAGAATGGGCTCTATACGAACTTGCGAAAAATCCAGAGAAGCAGGACCGCCTTTTCCAAGAGATTCTAAAGGTCTGCGGATTACAGAAGCTTACAGAAGACCATATTTCTCAAATCCCGTACTTGGGAGCCGTGTTCCATGAGACCCTAAGGAAGCACAGCCCCGTGCCAGTAGTTCCGTTGAGGTACGCTCACGAAGATACCGAGTTGGGAGGATTTTTCATTCCTGCAGGAAGTCAGGTCAGGATCCATACCATAACCATTATCCCTCCGATGTTTTAAGATTGTATTTCGAGTCCGCTTACTCAGCAATGCTTTATAGATTGCGATAAACATCTATGGATGCAACATGGACAAAAACCGGTACGAGAACCCGCTCGAGTGGATCCCTGAGCGGTTCCTGGATGGGAAGTATGACGATGCAGACCTGTTCAAGACTATGGCATTTGGAGCGGGGAAGAGGGTGTGTGCCGGGGCACTGCAGGCTTCGGCCATCTCCTGTGCTGCAATTGGGAGATTGGTGCAGGACTTTGAGTGGCGACTGGCTGACGGCGAGGAAGACAACGTGGATACATTCAGCCTGACAACTCACAAGCTCCATCCAATGCTCGCGACATTGAAACCTCGAAGATACCCGGAGCAAACTCGACCCTCGTGCAGTGAAGCCTGAACTTATATGATTAATGATCTTAAAAGTTTTTTGTTTTAAATAAAAATATTGGGAGCAAGGTAAGCAATCGGAGCAATCTATAGTTTGCTGAGGTTCTTAATATTACACAGCACAGACTCCCACATTCGGACATCTTGGTACTACCTGAAAACTCCGACAAAACCGGAGTTACAGAGGTGGTTTTAATCCAATCTGTCTTACTCATCCAGCCAATCCAGGTTGAAGCATTTCTCTGTTATCTTGATGTTGAGACCAGGCACCAGCCTTGGCCACCTCTGAAAGACATCGCCAGGACATCGCTCTGAAAGACATCGGCAGGTGCATTACCTGTGTGTGCTCCCTCATGTCTATCTTTTCCAGACTCGTCGTCCTGGAGATCCCTTCAGGAAGCATGTCAGGTTCACGCACGGGGGATGTACTTGAGTGAGCTCAGCTCGCAGACCGACAGCGGGAGTGACTTCAGGTTCGGGCATGCTTTAAACCCGGAGTATTTCCAGGCGGGATAGCCTATCCAGGTCGGCTGGGAGTTTCCGCAGATTACTAACTCGAATAGACCGCAGATGCCAGATGGAAGCTCGAAGAGGCCGCTACAATCGGCATAACATGAGAAGCTCTGAGGGAGGTCGGACATAGATTGGCCGAGGCAGTTGTTTATTTTGCAGAGGACAAGGCACATCTTCCTCATGTTGCGGAGAGGAGTTTTCGTGTCAGTGAGCTGGGACACGCAGATCTTCTCGAACCAGAGGCTTTGGAGATTGGTCAAGCTGCCGAAGATGGAGAAGTTAAGGAGGACAGCAGTGGTGATCCCGTGGTTTATCACGATGAGAGCCCTGAGGTTTGGCATGTCGTCGACGAAGGACGGCAGAAAGTAATCCTCCGCCGAGAAGTTGATGATGAGCACTTCGGCCTTCGGGAAACCATCCAATCCATTTCTCCCATTTGCTCTATGTTCATAAAAGGGTACACCTCATTAACTTCGCTGACATGAAAGATAAATGTAAGCCATGCTGCAGATCCCCGAAAATACCTGTGGACATATACTGTCTGTGCCTAGAATGGCCGGTCTGAGTTTCTCTCCCAATCTCTCGGAAGCTCTCCCTCTCTCTCCTGGGCATGACCAGCCGCTTACAAGCATCGATTTCACCTTGGCGGTTGAGCTGAATGGCTAGGTCCCTCAGGACATCGTGCTGGGTAATAGAGATCTCGAAGTAGCTACTGTAAGAGTGACAAGCAATGGGGATAACAATCGGCTCCATTTGACAGAAAAGGGAGAAACATCCGGTTCGGATTATTACAATTAAAAACGTCGAGCTCGCCATCGAAGGATGAAATGAATCCAGTGGCTAACGGGTTTACCGATGGGAAAGACCCTTGACTTGCCTATGATGTTGGTGGTGGTAATAAAACAAACAGAAGTGAATTTGTGTTTTGAACCCCGACTCGACTGGATCAGAGGCTTCGGTTTTACGACGACCCCAGTTACGTCTCCCAGCCCCCCGCATTTCCAACTTCAACCTAAGAGAGTGTCTGGGGAGCGAGGGGCAGTTTCATGTAAGTTTGGAGGGAATGCCCAATCTATCACCAAAAGGCGGCAGATTTCGTACCTATGAGATTACAAGATGGAAAACATGGCTTATCCGAAGCTTCCTACAAGAGCTCCAGAATATCGTCTGGTAACCGATTCGTCGTTATCACTATGAATGTACAGTTTGCTGGGGTATCATTGGCTGTGGCTAGAATTATGCTCCTGACATGCGAAAATCGAAATTGAGGTAACTCTTCATTGAGTCCTGCCTTGTGCAATTTCAATCTGCTGGGACAAGGCCTTAGGTGAGTAAATAATGGACTGGAAAGACTGATTTGTCCTAGTCGAGCTTACTTATCTGTTTCGTATGGGAAATTCAACAATTGATTCTTCTTGCGCAGGCAAGGAGCCACAATGAATTCGTTGGCCAAATAAAGGACTACTTGGCAAGGTCAGAATTCATCGAAGAAACAATTTCCGCACTCGGATCCTAGTTTTCCATGGAACATGTAGAATTGGAGCCAAGTCAACAATCTTCGGCTCCAGATTTCGATCCCTCTTCGAGAGAAATCACTACTGGGGAAGCGGAAGCGGCAGTGGTGGAATTGGCTTCCGAAGAACCTGCTGCCTAGTGATTCCCTTTAAGCATATTGTTCCAGTTCTTGTCTACAAACAGCTCATTATAGTTATTCCCTCGAGGACGTCTTCTGTATCGCGGATCACAAACTTCCAGAACAGATGGAAATGATAATGCATTGTGTGCACCTGTGATCGAATAAGGGGTCCGAGTCAACTTGGCAGTTTGATGTCGCCACTGATCTCTAGGATGACAAAAGTTGTAACCTGTATTCAATCTTCAGAGAGTTTCTTTCATTAAGCCGGACAGTTTTCTGTAGTTTTGTACGGAAATACGGTTAGTTTTAAAAAAAATTTGCGAAATACGGTTTCAGTTTCGTAAAATAAGTTTTTACCGTCGAGGGGGCGCGTTCTGAAAACGCGCTCCTCGGATTACAAAGGGGGCGCGGTTCGAAAACGCGCCCTCCGTGTGCCCGAGTGAGGGGCGGGTTTTGGGTTTCCAAAATCCGCCCCTATTGCAGCATGGACGGGTTTAACCCGCCCCTTACTTAAACCGATTCGGGGAAAATTCACCGAAAAAAAAGGTTAAGTGTACAAAGGACGCAGTTTCAAAACGCGCCCCTTGGACAGCCAGCCCCCGCGTCCCCCCTGTCAAGGGGGACGAGGGGGGCGGAGGGGGAGTGACCCGCCCCCGTCAGACGTCCAAAACAATAAGGGGGGACGCGGGGGGCTGGCTGTCCAAGGGGCGCGCCTCACTCGGGCACAAGGAGGGCGCGTTTTCGGACTGCGCCCTCTTTGTAATCCGAGAACGCGCCCCCTCGACGGTAAAACCGTATTTTACGAAATTGGGACCGTATTTTATAAATTTTTTTTAAAGTTTTCTGGGAAGCGATAGCCCCCAAAACTCTCGATTGTGTCCTAAGAAGGGCCGCCAACAGTACATGTAAGAACTGAATATTCCAAAAACCAGTCATCAACATTGACTGCTGCCCCAACCCTCATCAAAGTCCAACGCGCACGGTCTCTGTCTCTCCTCGTTGACGTTGCAGGGGCAATTCCCTGTTCTAGATAAGTTGTGAAGTTCTCACCTTTCAACTTTTTTTAACCCTGACCGGGTGTTCGTTTGACTGAAGCCAAGTCTTCTGGGGATTTGTTGACCCGAGTAAGTCTCGCTGCTGCTGAGGCAAAAGGGTCGGAAAATCTCTTCCTGGGGTGGCTTGAAAAGTAAACGGAAGTTAGCAGGAAAGTCTGTTTGTGAGAGGGAGGGGGGACAAGAATCAAAATGAGATTTTGATTTATTAGGGGTTTGAGGATCAATCATGCGTTTGGTGGGTCGATTGTTGCCGGATGCGTAGTTCTGGGAGAGCTCGGGATTCCTGCCCGTCTTCTTGCTCCACTTCTCCTTCCTGGTCGCCCGGGGATGGAACCGAAGTGACAGGGGGCGGCAAGAGCGGGGTGAGGTCGTTTCTACCGAGGAGGTTGATGTGGCAGAGGAAGAAGCTGTTTGGGCGTGCTGATGATGGTGCTAAGGATGATCTATGGCCGAAGAGCTTGTCGCGGTCGATGCCGGTTTCACCCGAGTCGACGCCCATGGTTCGGGAAGGAAGGTCGGATCGATGGTGGCCGACTGCCATACCACAGCCGCTTCCGCTGCCAGGGAAAGCTGCGTTACGACTGACCGAGGAAGGGTCGGGTTCTGAGTTTGAGAGGTTGGTTGCTTTCCTTGCAGAGTAGTATTGTAGGCATCAAATTATGTGGAATAAATGTCTGAGGAACAGTTTCTTATATAGCTGCAAGAACTTTCATTCATCGATGAATGAAGCTTACTTGTTTCCTGTTTTGGATTGTTTTATCGTCAGTTCTTTGCCAGTGGAATGTGTTGATATTGTCCGATTTCGATAAAATTACCCGAGTCAGAGGCCATTTGTTTCCCTAATTTTTTTTTGTTTTTGAGCTTGGTTATTTTTTTTTTTGGTAAGTAGCTTGTTCTTGTGGGAACCAATTGCGTATCAACTAAAGCTTTTCTTTTCCTTCAACTATGCAGGAGATATAATAACACCCATACCGGCAGCAAGTCTCCAAAGCCATCGACTTATTGTAGAAGGGGTTTCCCCGAAGAGCTACGATTGGACAGCCAGAACTTGAGGATCAATCTTCCAGCTAGGAGTGCCCCTGGAAGTTGTCTGCCAACTCCACCTGTTAGCCCGCGGAAATCTGTCCATCAAGAGTCATCTGCCTCAAAATCCGAGGTTTCTCCTATTTTCCGCGGGTTGTCTGATTCTGAGATTCCAGGTGCAGCACTACCTCGGTTCACAAGCCATGTTTGCCCGGATTCAGCAGTGAAAAGCGGTCATTATCCAGATCATTCTCCACTTTCAAGCCCCTCCACTTCAAGATCGCATCCGAACCCGAGCAGTCCTAACGGAATTTCATCTTCATTTTATCACAAATCACTTTCTGAGGGTAACATATGCGCCCACCCACTTCCCTTGCCTCCTGGCGCTCTATCTTGTCAATCGTCTAATGGTTTGAGCCCTGGACCATGTCAATCGCCTAATATCTCAAGCCCTGGAATTGAAAGCAGTGATGTGCCATCTCTTAAAGGTCAGTGGAATAAAGGAAAACTTATCGGGCACGGTAGTTTTGGAAGTGTTTATGTTGCCACAAACAGGTAATGGTCGATTAAGGATGCTAAATATTCTTCTAATTTCAAAGGCATCTGAGGTAACTGACCTCATTGGTGTTTATTTGGACAGAGAAACGGGAGCTTTATGCGCCATGAAAGAAGTTGACTTGGTTGCCGATGATCCTAGGTCTGCTGAGTCTGTAAGACAATTGGAGCAGGTTAGTAAGTTAAACTGCAGCTGTGCATCATGGGGGATTTGGCATGTTTATGTCCAGTTCATGAGTTGATTGACCGATCCTTCAATTTGGTAGATGAATCTCCCCACATCAGAATTTGTATGCCCATTTCTATCTGCAGGAGATCAGATTCCTCCGACGCCTGAACCACCCAAACATCGTACAGTACTACGGCAGTGAAACTGTACGTTCTTCGATTTCACTCTAAATGATTGTGCTTCTTGTTTATTTAGAACTCACGTATGATAGGAAATATTATTTGTGTAGATCGAGGATCACTTTTACATCTATTTGGAGTACGTGTACCCTGGGTCCATTAGCAAGTATGTTCAAGAACATTTTGAAACCATGACCGAATCGGTGGTCCGAAATTTCACTCGTCATATACTATCAGGGCTGGCTTATTTGCATAGCAAGTCCATCATACACAGGTAGCATTTAATTAAGGGTTCTGTCTGGCATGAAATTTATCCTTAAATATGCGATGATAAAGTATGTGGAACTCACTTTTGTATCATAATCTGAAAGCGTTTCTTAAAAACATAGGGATATTAAAGGGGCAAATTTACTTGTTGATTCTATGGGAGTTGTCAAGCTTGCTGATTTTGGGATGGCGAAGCATGTAAGCTCCAAGCATTCTTCTGCTTCCTTTTGATGCATTTCACGAGGAAATTACATATTGTGTGTGCTGATGCATATGGAGCTCTGCTAACTTGTTTGCGGTCATCAGCTATCGGGTCAAGTTTCGGTTCTTTCTCTGAAGGGCAGCCCATACTGGTTGGCTCCTGAGGTTGGTATATGTCTCCAGACTATTGTGTAACAATCCAGAGTGGCTTTGACATACCAATTCCTAAATTTTTACGTTCCAAAATTTCTGCAGCTTCTGCAGGGTGCAGTCACAAGTAAGACGAACCCCGACATTGCTCGAGCCGTTGATATATGGAGTGTTGGATGTACAGTCATCGAAATGGTGAACGGAAAACCCCCTTGGGGTGAGCTGGAAGGGGTAATGTCTTGGAGCTCTCCTCCCACGTAAAACATTTGTCGTAGAATCTTGTTCCGTTCTCTATGAGAAATGTCGTCTTGCTGTTAATGACTTTTCTATATGGTATGGAAAATCACATGATCTATTTGTGGGGTTATATCTGTCAGCCGCGAGCAATGTTCAAGGTTTTGAATGGGAGTCCGCCTATTCCAGATAAGTTATCCCCCGAAGGAAAGGATTTCCTCAATCTATGTTTCCGTAGGAACCCCGCAGAGCGACCGTCAGCCTCCACCCTGCTTCAGCACCCCTTCCTAAGGAACTCCAATGATCAACAAGTTTCGGTCAACAAGCAGACGTTCCCGGAGTTTAATTTTACGGTAACTTCACAATCCGTTTCCTATGCCATTTTTTTTGTGTCACCTCCTTGTAAACAAACGGTAACCTTTTCATCTGTCCTTGTCTGTTGTCGACAGGATAAATCAAGAAGCCTGAACACATAACGTGGGCTCGCCTCGTTATCAAATATCTCCTGGATCCGGCAGGTCGAAGGAGACCTTAGCGTAGGGCTGATGCTTGTTGCTGTTGTAATAGATGGTTGATTCATTTCCGCTGCTAGTAATATTGGGGTGAAGAAACGGCATCGGAGATGTTGAACATTGTGTTTTTATTACAATGATGGTCTGAAAAAAAGGCCAGCTTTGTAGTGCACTGTCTACCTGTTCTTTTGGAATATAAAGATTTTTTATGGGTCTAAGCCCAAATTAAATAGAGGCCCAGGCCCATAGTAAGCCCATCGATCATTACCACTGCTTCCTCCGCTCTGTCCAGATCAATTCGAACGGTTTTCATTTCGACCCGAATTCCCTCCCGTCTTCTTGAGCTGAACCCAAACGAGCCGGCGGACTCGATGGGCGACCGTGGTGGTGCCGCCGGCGACGGCGGAACCAGCCTGATCGACAAGATCCACGGCGGCTTCCCCGACGTGGCGCACTTCGCCGCTTCTGTCGCTACCTCGAGGACCAGTGAAGTCGAACTGGTGAAGTCTCCTCCGTCTCCGGCTGCGCTACATTTTGATCCCGCCTTGGTCGATCTCCTAACTGGCTTAACGGATTTTCCGCCATTCCCAGGTGCGAGGAGTGTTGCAGATTCTGCAAGGGTTATCGAGTAATTTATTCCACTGGGATGATCGGAAGATGCGGTTCTGTGCCAAGTTTGGTGTACACGTGTCGCATCTGTCCACGTCAAGCCTTCACGCGATTCTCGGCCAGTTCAGCTACGCGGCGAGTTGCTTGAAGCTGGTGGATGTTATAATCGATCGAGTCAATGCCTTTCCTAGAACGCCGCCCCCTACTCTACGGGCGTTCTTGTCTTCTGTCTCCTCGTGGGTTCTGGTGCGGACAATGTGGAAGATAATGCTACGGTGTTGTGTTTAGTTGTTGCTAATGTGGGAGGATTATGTTTGCTTTCTTTGCTGTCAGAGGCTGCGGGACATGGCTTTGAGAGAGGAAGAAAAGATAAGTAGCTCGAATAATAACTTCGCACCGACGCTACTAGGACTGGCTAGTTCTATATCAAGGTTAGCACTCCGGGACGGGTGTGGTTTACTTTTTCATTGGTGGTATGTCCCTGAAAGATGAAGATAAGAGCCTAGCATTGGCCGCAACTGCCCCAGTTTCTTGAAGTTGCTTTTACCCTTTACTTTTGTTTTTGGCATTTTTTAGATGTTATATTTTTTATGGAGTCGGTACAGTGTTAAATTATCATTCGAGCAATTCCTTGATGATAGGATCGACGGGAATAATCTTCGGAGATGTATAAAACTGCAAATGTTTGTGAGGTTCTTCTCATGGAACAGAGAAGAGAATTCTCTAAAGATATCTGGGCGCCTACTGGTTACCCATTTTGACGCTTTAGAGTTCCCATTTCTGAGAATTACTCTAGATCGCAGAGTCAGCTGTAAGACAAGTGTCCTTACTACCTTGTATTGAATGGAGACAATACATTAACACAGGTTGTGGTAATGGTTCTATCTTCTACTAAACAAGGGAGTATTATTAATGGACAATTGTGGGTGGGCCTAGGACCATGCCAACAAACAAACAATACACGACTTACTCCTTTTGGTCACGGCCTTCTCCTTCTCTCTCCTAGATAAAAACATAAATTTTATGGTACGATGCTTATACGACGCATGCACTATTTGGAAACTTTGTGTTGTGCGCACTATCAATTTTACAGTAGCTATCGTCATGTTTTTTTCTGATCATGCATTGAATTCCAGCCTTTGCTCAGGGGCTGAGTTTCTTTTGCAAGTGCTCTATGGATCGCTTCCTCTGGCATACTTTGAGCCTCTGTCTTCTATTTCAGCAGCTGAAGTGGCCGTTCATATTCTTGATTCTCTTTATGTGAGGTTAGATGAAGCCTGTCTGGTGCAAGGCGGTCAGGTGCTATCTCATCTCCTTTTGGGTAGTGTTGTACTGGCCAAATCAGCACATAAAAGTCTGTAAGAGGAGTAACGCACGATAAATTTTCTTTGACCATTGCAGGAGGAAGCTTACCAGGTGTTGCTCCATTTGTTTGTCGGAAGTGTATTGCCATATATTCAAGTCCTTGACTCCTGGCTTTATCAAGGAATTCTGGATGATCCTTTTGAGGAGGTAACATAAACAGATGAGACCTTATGTATTCTCTCCGTTTTCTATGATATGGTCATCTGTAGGTGTGTCGCCTCATGTGAGCAGTTGCTGTGTCTGTTTGTTACTTAAGTTGATTTGTGCAATATGTCGTTAATATGAGATTTCTACAGTTAGAAAGAGCACTGGATTTCATTTGTCCACTTGTTAATGATTGTTTAGTTTCCCTCGAGTGTTCTATTAGTTAAGCTTCACCTTAACACTTTATAATCCTGTTATCTGCTATCATCTATGCATTTCTGCAGCTATTCTTTTATGCAAACAGCAATGTCAGCATTAAGGATGCTGATTTCTGGGATCGGAGTTATCTATTGAAGACGATGAAGGATGCCAGACAAGGGGCTCAAAGATCCTCGGTGGGGACTGTCAGGGACTATGTAGCATCAAAAGGAGACAAAAGAGAGACAAAGGAAGGAGAATTTAGTGCGTATTCTAAAGCCAATGAATGGAGTGAGAATGGTAATCTGGCATGTCCTCTGTTCATCAAGGGTAATGCGAAATCGATTGTCTCTGCGGGAAAATCATTACAGCTAATCCAACACACTTCTCCGGCGACTTCAAGTTTGTCCCGGGAAAGCTTTTTCCAGGAAAAAGATTTAAATGACACAAAGGACGTCATGGAAGAACTCACATTGGCAGAGTCATTCTGCACATCATTAGCTAGTATTATTGGTGATAGTAATCACTTGACGAGAGACATTGTTGAAACTAAAAGCTTGAAGATGAAGTTTGCTTCTCGTCGATGCGATGCTAATGATGTCAAGGTGGAGAAGCTGCCGGGAAAAGGGTTTTATGCAGACTCCAGCCCAGACAATTCTCAAGAGGAAAATTGTTCTATTACAGAGAAGAGTGAATGTGATAGGGAGGGTCAAGTGCTTAATGTCGTTTCCCATGTTTCTGACAGCATGACATTTTCAAAATTCTTCTGTCCTGAGAATCCCGTAATTACAGTGTGTCAGATGGAACTTTGTGGAATCAGAGATGCCCTTAAATCAGTAAACATATCTGAGAATTTCTATCTTCCTTCTTTGAATGATGAGATATTGCACAAGTTGGTTTTTGGGGAAGAGTTTGTAAAAGCTTTTCGACCAGGAGGGATGGATTGTATGCTTGGATTTCAGTTTAGTGAGCATGAATATTGCCTTGCCATGGCTGACAAAAAGGAGGTTGAGAAGTTGTTCCCTTTTCCCACTATTCTTCCTTCCTACCAGGTATTGAGCTGTCGAGTCATGTTCAGCACTTCCTATCTTTATGGACCATTTAATCATGAGCATGGACCTTTACAATACAACAGGATATCATGGATATGTCGAGACTTCTCCCTTTTCAGAGAAATAGCACTATTCTTTCAAGAGTTATTTCTCAAATTCGAAACAGAGATCTGGCTGCTACTCCTCTTCCTTCTTCCATCATGCAAGAATGCCTTCTTGTTTATATCGAGAAACAGGTGTGCATCATGAATTCAACTTTTGTTGTTCTTACATCAGATAGTAATGTTCTTGACTATTGCATCATGTCTGGGTGAATGATTGTAGGCACATTGTATTGGCAATCAAATTCTGTCAAAGCTAATGCAAGACTGGGGATTGATTGATGAACTTGCTGTTCTGCGAGCAATTTACTTGTTAGGTTCAGGTGATACTCTCATTGGACTACTTTCTTCGGTATTTACTCTTTTTTTCTGGATGTCGCATGTCTCACAAGTTGAGTGCAAATTGTTAGGTGATCTCCTGCAACACTTCTTGGCTGTGACTTTCAGTAAATTGGAAAGGGGGGAGACCTGGGAGGATGATTTTGAGTTGAACACAATATTGCAGGTGCATGTGGATCTTGACTAGTTATCTTTACATTTTATGTAGTCTCTTATCCTTATTTAGTTTTTCGATGAGACATGGGATGCGCTATATGAACTCGGGCCTTTATTGTTAATGTTGTCCTATGGTGTGACACATATATAAGGGCCCAATTGCTTATGGCTTGAATCGCATGATTTTCTGATGAGGGCTGAAGAATGTAACTCAAATCAATTGCAATCCTGATATTTTCATTGTTGTGCTAATAAATTGTAGGAGTCCATTCGAAACTCTGCTGATGGCAATCTGTTGAGTGCTCCTGATTCGTTGATCGTTAACTTGAATAAAAATGAAGGTGTAAGTGGTCATGCGCAACATTCCAGCACTGTCATTGCCTCAACCACTCGAAAAGGCTTGCAAGTCTTTGGTGCTGCAGGCCTCGATTCTCTGAAGTTTACATATAAGGTGATCACGGTGACTGAAGTCACTGTAACCTTCATCTTTCTGTTTAACTATACGTAAAAAATAAAAAATTTTCCGACAACTTATAGGTTTCTTGGCCTCTTGAACTCATCGTAAATGCTGAAGCCATCAGGAGATATAGCCAGGTACCTAAAGCGATAGTCTCTGACCTTATCGTAGCGGCATCCTTTCCCTGGGACATAATATAGTTGGCTTTTGTGCAGGTTATGGGGTTCTTGTTAAAGGTGAAGCATGCAAAATATGTTCTTGATAAAGCTCGAAAATGGATGTGGAAGGTTAACATCTTTTCAACTTGTCTACTTTTCTGTTTTTGTAGCATGTTAGCATGGACATATGAATGGCTGACAGTAAGGAGTCACACGATACCCCTTAGGAAAGTGTAACTTTCCAGCAAGAATCCCTACTGTAATTTTTCCTGGATCTCATGTGGCCAGTACTGGTTTGGCAGGCAAAAGGAACTACGGCCTACAGCAGCAAGCGCCATCTGTTGCTACAGCACAAGCTTCTCCATTTCATAGATGCCTTTCACCAGTATGTTATGGATCGAGTAAGTTTATCGAAGCTGTCACCCAGCTCTCTTTCTATTTGTTTACTCCAGTTTTATGACTCCTAATAATACTTTCATATCGTTTGCATAGATGAGGGCAAATTCTCCTCCTAGTGGAGGCATTTCATGCTATTTATTAAATTAAATCTTTGTTTCGGCCTTACCACTCAGACATTCCTTTTTTTTTTTATCTTGGCTAGGAAGAGTACGGAATCGTCCCTATAACCAATCCACTTCTCTTTTGAATTAATAACTTTCAGGTCTACCATAGTGCGTGGCTTGAACTCTGTGAAGGTATGGCAGCAGCCAGTTCACTTGATGAAGTGATGGAGGTGCACGAGTCCTACTTGCTTTCGATCCAGCGACAGTGTTTTGTGGTTCCAGATAAGCTGGTAGAATTTATCATCTTTGTGTAGCTGTAGACGACAAGGTTTTATATGTCGGTGTGGTCGGTCCAACATCTTATATGTTGCTGCGTGCCTCTCTTGATGTAGTGGGCTCTCATAGCTAGCCGGATTAACAGCATTCTCGGATTAGCCGTGGAGTTCTATTCCATACAGCAGACTTTGAACAGTGGAGGAGCAGTGGCGGGTGTCAAAGCCAAGTGCGAAGCAGAAACTGAGAGAATCGAGAAACAGTTTGACGAGTGCATCACTTTCCTCCTCAGGGTATTCTATTTTTGCTTTTTTCTAATTCTTACTTTTTCCTTCATTTTGATTCAACCGTCTGGACTCAGCTCCAATTCTTTTCCCACAGTTATGTCATTCGCCTGTTTTGTTGGTGGTTGCAGATTCTGTCCTTCAAGCTGAACATCGGCCACTTCCCTCATTTAGCCGACCTGGTGACGAGAATAAACTATAATTATCACTACATGTCCGACGGTGGAAACATGAAGACGCCTTCTGGGAACGAGTCCGCGTCCTCTAGATTTGGAAAAGCCTTTCCTGGTAGAACCGATTGACTGACTGAACTGAAGTTCCCACTTTTTCTGGGATAAATACTAACGGCCCGTTTGGTTGAAGATTATTTTCAACTCTTTCTATTTTTTTGAAAACAAAAGGTTTTCAAATTGTTCGTTTCTTAGTTTTTTAGAATAGGAAACGTGTTTGCTATAATATTCAAAAAAATTAAAAATATATATTAATTTTTGGGTAAAATAGTAAATTCATCAGGTTTGTTTAGGCTCGTGAACCATTCAAGCCGCTTATTTTCAAGCTCGGACTCGGGTTCGTTTGTTAAAAAATAGCTTGAGCTCGGCTCGTTTATAATCGAGCCGAACTCCGGCATTTCATAAACCGAGCTCAAACCGTTCACGAATGGTTCTATTCGTTTATACCCCTAATCTCCATCAAAATTTAATGCTTTAATATTACAACTAATTATAGACCGATCAAGTTCAAATTAACTTAAGATAAAACAGAAAAGTTGATTTACCCATTAATTGATCTTATTTAAACTAAAGTTACAGCAAGACAAGTACATAGAAGAGTAAAGTGAGTATCAGAGAATCAAAGATGCACCCAATAAGTAGCTAGAAGTGGGGAAGAAGAGATGAAGTGAAAAAATTAATAAATATATAGACATGAGTTAAAATATTGACATTTCTTATTATTTTTTGGAATGGAAAACGGAGAAAACGGGTTGGACTAGTTTTCAAAAGTTAAAAGGAATTGGAAAATATTTTCATATTTTTCATTTTTAGTTTTTTTTTTTCTTCATCAGTTCCTCTTCTTCCGTTGGCCCATAATTAAGCCTATGTCGAGGCCCATAATCAAACGTGGTTTCAGGCCCAACAAGCCCAGCTCGTTAGGCCGAAGTTTCCCGCCAAAATTCCCCATGTTTATTACTCTGGAGAGGTCGTAGCCAGTGACGACCGGACTAACCGCTGCGCTTCCCAAGAACAAAATGGACAACGTCGGCGAAGGGGAGACGTTCAAGATCTCCGATCTGTTCCGGCAGCGGCGTCCCTTTCTCCGCCACGTCATCGATCTTTGCCTCCTCCGGATGCCTTGTTGAGGCCATTCTCTTAGCGTGGGAACTACTCGTTTCTGGGGAAAAAATGTAGAGCACGTTTCAGATTCTGCATTCAAGATCAAGAACTGACTCTGGTCCCGTTGACTGTGGCTTTCACAGTTAAATCCTCAGAGGTGTTCCTTGCTTGCTAACCCTTCAGAGGTTCAAAGTCAGAACTGATTGGTTGTTTGACTTTGACAAAAGTGGGTCTCTCAAAGGTCAGTCATATAATTTTTTGATATAGCAGATTCTGAATATTGATATATGGATGGATTGATGTTTTCAGGTTCTGAATATTGGTGGTTATTATATGTTCAAACACCAAAAGGAAGACCCGATTCGTAAGCATTTTGGAAATGCTGTCTGCGAATAGGAAGCTGCTTTTAGCTTCTGAGGAGTATATGTTTTGATATAGCAGATGATCTTTTCGAGAGGGCTTACAATAATTATATTTCAAGAAAGAACAAAATTCCCATATTTCTGCTGCTGTAGGAGATAGATAGCTTCACTTCAGATTTGCTGGTGCTGGAATTTAGCTTGAAAGCTGTTAGCGTTGAGGAGGGAGCTCTAATGATCCGCCTTGTCCTCAAGAACTACCTCAGCAATGACTTTCCTCTGAGCTACGTCATGATCGTATCTTTACAGAAGGCAATCTTGTTTCGATCAGTGGAGATGTTGTATCTATTGAGATCCTTGAGAATGGCTGTAAGAAATTTGCATCCAGCATTCGACAACATCTCCGGCGATTATCAGGAAGCGGAAAGCAGCGGCTAGGGTTTGGGACGCTTCATCTTGAGGAGATGGGAAAGTCCGGCAATCACATGGAGCCGGCTGTTGGGGACCCCTGTCTTGGCCAACGCCCTCCCGTTCTCATCCAAAAGCACGAAGCAGGGCACATACTTGATGTCATAGTGGAGAAGCTGCACAACAAAGCAACGCAACGCAACGCAACGACAAACTGCGAGTCAGCACCTACTGCACTCGAATCCAAAAGGCAAATACCCAAACAGCTGAAAGAGGGTTTGGTTTCCTCCGTAGCCAACCACCTCGGGGAACCAGGCTTCGTTCTCGGCATCGGCCATGACGATGTTGACCCAGTCGGAGTTCCTCCCTTGCACCTCCTCCACGAACTTCACCAGTGAGCCGCACAGCCTGCACTTGGGAGAGTAAAACTCTAGAACCGTCCCCACCTTCCTGCTGGCCAGGGCGGCCGCGAATGCCCTCTGCTCGAGCTCCCCCTGCTCGTCCTTGCTCCGAATCAACACTCCCCCATTTCCTCCTCCCGAGGGTTTTCCCTTGTCCTTGAGGAAATTGAGGGCCAGGGACGCGATGCTCTGCACGGACTTGAACAACCACGGAGGCTCCTCCATGTTACAGGACGAAGAGGACCTCGTGACGTCCCGAGCAGCAGCAGTGGTGGTGGTGGTGGTAGGGGGATCCCCCCATGGAAGCTGAAGCGGAAGCTTGAGACAAAACAGTGGTTGCTGCGGTAGCCTGACGGGATGGGGTTCCATGGTTGATCATACTTCCGGATGCCAGCTGAGTTTCTCTTAACCCTAATTCTGTATGGGCTGGGCCTAGGCCCATTGGGCATTGACCCTCGTGATGGCCGCACAGGCCCAGACGATTGTAGTGGGTGGTTCTGAGAACTGCGCCCCGGGTTCAACTACACGAACTGGTCTCTCAAGAACACTCAATGACAAGCTCGGTTTAGTCCTCTCCCCCACACGACTGGTTCGTGATCACGCGCTTTTTATTTTTTTGATTAGATAAACCAATGCTAACTTTGTTAGGGCGCATGCATGTAGTGTTCAAGTATGAGCAGCACCACAACATCTATCCGCTGCCGAACCTCTACTGCTATATAAAGTGCGACTTCACCAGCGCCCGCCTGCTTGCCGGACCGAATAATGGGGCTGGGGATGGGTTTGGCATCGTGCTGAGCCAGTACAACCTCTACTACTTCACTTCCTCCATCGGTAAGGACTGCTCCGACGGAATGATGAAGTTCTTCGCGATGCTGCTCCCGCGTTGGGCGTGATCTGACCACCGATGAGATGGCGACCAGAAGGAGGAGATACGAGACGCCATACTTTTCACTCCGCCTTTTATTACCTATGAATAATGAATCTCTTGACATTAATTAAGAGAAGTATACATTTTTTTCATGCTTATGCAAAAATGTTATGTGAATGCAACTAAATTTGGGATGTATGGAGTCCACAAACAATTATACTAAATCTATACTCCTTGATTAACCCAAGTGAGATTAACAAATACTCATTGCGGCCCAATCATTAATGAGTTATTAATGCACTACTCAACTTCTCTTGTTATCACCCCCTCTCATCACCTCCCAAAACTCCCTATTCTTGTCTGTTCATTCGTATACATTTAAAACTAGAAGTCAGAAAAGAAAAGAAAAGGAATGCGGTGAGCGTGGATCGAACACGCGACCTTCAGATCTTCAGTCTGACGCTCTCCCAACTGAGCTATCCCCGCTGAGTTGTTATAGCTGTCGCACTATTTTACATATTGCTAAACATTACCACTCAATTCAGTTATACAGACACTGGTCTTAAAAACGGTAATGGAGCATTTCCAGCTGTTTGGATGACAGGTTACATGATCGTCATGATCAACAAGGACTGACGCTGGGGCACGATTCATCTGAACGACGATGTTCTGAAAGCGATGACGTATAGCACTGCTGCTACCTAGACACGACTACCCCTCTGCAGCCACAATCGCCGTTCAACCTTGGCTACCACCGGCACCCACCGTCCATGCAGAACCTTATAACTTCTGCGAGAACAGGATCATGCCCTCACCAAAAAGGGGTCGCAACTTCTGCATCGAGGTGCGATCCTTAGACCATTGCAGTAATAGCACCACCACCCTCAAGCGATGATTTCATAGAGAAGTCAGGAAAAACTCCCGCAATCTTAGACTCTGGCCGACCGGCCAAACTATAGATCCCCAAGAGACATAAAATTAGACTTTAGCAAAATTCTGTTCCATCAATGGATGGATAGAACCAAGTTCCCTTCAGCAGAGTAAAGGCCTTCCTGCAAGTCAACTGACTTGCTGTTGGTGGCCACCGTACATGGCGGGGTAGGTCGTATAGGCAGAGTTGGCAGCTGCATACATGCCCGGGTCGTAAGTTGGTGGCAGTCCATATCCATATCCACCGTCATAAGGTTGTCCTCCATAGTACATAGGACCCCATTGGTTTCCAAAATCAGCTCTAAACTGCAAATTCCCAAAAGGAGCTATTCAGACCTAACACGATTCTATATGAAGAGGACAACTATTAATGACGGTAAACATTACCTGCTTCATGGCCGGATTACGGCCCCAGGAAAGACGTACAGTCTGCTTTCCGATCGCTGTCCCGTTCAACTTTTCCAGCGCCTCCTCAGCGTCGCATCTGTTCAATTTGATGCAGAACATGTCACCAATGTTAAATGCTTATGTGAGAATTGCATGCAGACAGGGATGGGGGAAGAGGTGGAGGGGGAGGTCTTTTTCATGTTACCTGTTGGCGAACTGGATGAATCCGCAACCTTTGTTTGCAGGTATTTTGACCAAAACAATTTCTCCATACTGGGAAAATGGTTGTCTAAGATCATCATCGCTGACGTTAGGATCAAGGCCTCCGACAAATATCTATCATTAAGGAACAAAGGAGTTGAGTAAACTAAGATTAACAACTGTACGGCTTGGTTTGCAGGTAAGAAAAATGAACTCCTCACTGTTGTGTTAGTGGATTCTCCATCAGATTGATGGCCTTTAGCAGGAGAACGATTTGACAAATAGCTACCTGCACTGGCCGAAAGAAGGATGTTACTCTCGTTTAAACCTTGCGCAGATAGAGAAAAGGCAATTTGAAAAGCGAAACTCGGCACTAATAATAGTTCGCTCGAAGAAGGAAAAAAAAATGACCATTGAGGACATCATATCGGCAATAACTATTCCAAAAGCAGAAGCATCTACACTATCAATATTGCAATGAGCATTGGAGTGATCGTGAACTTGTTAAGTAATTACCTAGAGGGGAATACTGTTGCGGATAGAGAGATGTTTTCCTAGGTGTGGCGGCACCAATGCGCATAGGCCTGCTCAAACAATAGGCACCATTCATTTCGGTCATGGCTTGTGAACGTTCACTGTCATCTCCGAACCTGACAAAACCATAACCTTTGGAACGGCCAGTGTTCACATCAAAGACCACTTTGGCAGCCTTGACGGAAGGATATTTACTCGAGAAAGTTTCAAGCAATAAGCTATCAGTAACATCGGCAGCCAAATCTCCTACAAAAATGGATAGATCGGAACCGTTCTCTGGGTGCTTGTCAACCATGTGGAATGATGCCCAATTTAGACGGAAAGGCTGCTCTGCATTGGGCATCACTGTTCCTGCGTGGTTTTGTAATACTTTCTCGGCCATAGCATGAGAAAAGAATTCCACAAACCCGTATCCCTCGGATAGGCCCGTCTGCTTATTCCTAATTACCTTGATGGAAGCAATCTGCAGACAAGATGAACACGTCAAAGATTTAGGAACTCTGCAATTCACAGTTACGAGGAACCTACAAATATCATGCAGGCATAACTCCCAACGAGAATTTCCCAACAGTAACTCCTTGCAAAATTAAATCAAGAGAATGAATTGTACAGAGAGGATACTTAACACCGCCATCTATATCAGATGTGAAGCAGTATGGTTACATTGCAGGCCACTGAGAAAAAGCAATTATATCAGACAAAAACAGCACAGCAGATCCATCTTCTGTGTCATCATAATTCAGGTACAGGGATTCCATGGTTGTCAATAGCAACATCACATTCATTGAACTTCTCCCTGAAGCTGCATTATCCATCCAAAATCCAGACCAACCACAAAACTCTGTATCGCCCCAAACACAAAGTCCAAAAAGGCATGCTTCCCAAATAAGGAAAGACGTCCTTCCGCCTTTTCCCAGAAGCAGCCAGTGATTGCGAATCCACTTTCACTCCAATCCGAAAACACCAGTTTTCTCTTCCACGCCAAACGTAACAGTCCAAAGCCAATCATTCCTCATTAAATTCCGTAACCGACAGCAATAGGAATGATTTTTACCTCCCCTGATGAAGCGAAGCAGCAGTGGAGGTAATTCTCGTCCATCCAGTGATGCAAATCCCCGACCCAGATCGTCCTATTGCTCTCCCCATTATCGGGTCCCTTGTGCCGGCTCCCCCGTTGGCTCTGACCCGGTCCAATCCCCTGATGATTACTACCCTGGTGAGGATGATGATGATGATGATGATGATGATGAGGGTACCCCACGACATGCATCCCCCCGTAGTAATGCCGCGGCAACACCGCGGCCGCAGGGAACTGCTGTTGGTGCTGTGGATGCATAACGACCGCCGCCGGGTGGTACTGATGCATCGCCATCCAGGGCTGCGGGGGCGGGGTCGGCCGCCACCTCTGCTGGTAATGGTGGTGGTTCTGCTGCTGGGTTGTCTGGGTTGTCTGGGTCGTCTGGGCCTGGCCATTGCTCTCGTCCTCCGCTGCCGTCACCGCCACCGCCGTCTCCTGCCCATGTGGCTGATCCTTCGTATCCGGCGACTCACTGTTCTGCATTTTTTTCCTCGTAACCGGACAAAATTCGCCCCGAAGCTCGAAAGTTTAAGCTTGTTTGACTATAACGAGGAAATTTGGGATTATGGGCCCTTTCGAAGTGATGAGTTCTGGACGGGTTAGTCGGGAAAAGATTGAATCTTAAGGGGAAGTTGGAAGTACACCGGGAGACAGACGGACAGGGGGGGTGAGGGAGGCAGAGGCAGACAGGACGAGGTACGAGGCAAGAGGAGGATGATGATGAGGGCTTCCGCGGGGGGAAGACGCGGTTTGGAGATCTTGTCCGTTGGATTGGGTGAGGTGGGGTGTGTTAGAATCTTGAGGTGGGAGTGGGTCTGTGTGTGAAACAGAGGAAAAAACTTGCCCACGTTCTCTTCCCTTGCATACTATGTTTTCGATATTATTGGTGACTGATTACGTAGAAATAAGTCAATCAACAAAATTCTTGCTCCATCAAGAAATGGATCGCTTTCATGCAGTTCCTGAAGAGAAAAATTTCTTGTGGTTCTAAGCAAAAGGGTTTAACTCAGCTCACTTGCTGTTGATGGCCGCCGAACATGGCGGGGTAGGGGGCATAGACCGAGCCATACAATACTGGGTCGTAAGATGGAGGCAGGCCGTATCCGTATCTGTATCCATTGTAGACTTGTCTTGCGTAGTACGTCGGATCCCAGTGGTTACCTGCATGGGCTCTGGACTGTAAAGTGTCGAAAGGAGCTTTGTTAGATCAGGACATGCTTGTATAATCCGATGACGCCCAACAAGAGACGAGAAGGCAATCATGGAGGACACGAGGATATGAAGGTTTTACCTGCTTCATGGCCAGACTCCGGCCCCAGGAGAGACGCACTATCTGCTTCCGAATTGTCGTCCCATTCAACTTCTGCATTGCCTCCTCAGCGTCGCTTCTGGAATGGGATGAAAACAGAGGGAATCGAAATCTAATAATGCAGTTTAAACTCTGTGGACTTGACCGAGAGACAAGGATCCAAGATGGGTTTGTGTATTACCTGTTAGCGAACTGAACGAATCCGCAACCTTTCTTCATGGGTATTTTAACTGAGACAATCTCTCCATATGGAGCAAATGAATCCCTCAGAACTTCATCGTTAACTACAGGATCAAGGCCTCCGACAAATATCTGGGATTGACAAGCAAATAAACATCATGAAATAGGACTATCGTGCCCAAACCACCGTTGTAAAAAGTAGCCAAGTTCCTCACCGTTGTGTTTGTGGTCTCTCCATCAGATTGAAAGCCTCTGGCGGGGGAACCATTAGATAAATAGCCACCTATACGGAAAGAAGGACGACTTTACATGGGTTGAACTTTCTTGTAGGTAATAACCTATGGTAATAAGCTACACTGCATTATTTACACGTAATTCACCTTGTGGCAAGTTCTGTATCTTCCTTGGAGTAGCAGCGGCAATACGCATTGGCCTACTTAAACAATACACACCATTCATTTCGGTCATCGCTTGAGACCGTTCATTATTGTCTCCAAACCTCACAAAACCGTACCCTTTGGAGCGCCCCGTGTGGACATCTAGGACCACTTTTGAAGCTTTGACAGATGGGTATTTACTGGCGAAAGTCTCATGCAATAAGCCATCAGTAACATCAGCGTCTAAATCTCCAATGAAAATAGATAGATCGGAATCGCTCTCCGGGGGCTTGTCGCTCGTGCTAAATGTCCCCCAGTTCAGACGGAAAGGTTGTTCTGCATTGGGCATTGTAATGCCAGTGCACTTTTCTAATACTTTCTCAGCCACTGCATGAGAAAAGAATTCAACGAATCCATATCCCTCGGATAATCCAGACTGCTTATTCCTAATAACCTTGATGGACGCAATCTGCAGCCAAGATAAGTGACACCAAAGATATAAAGCTGCTTAAATTTCCTGACAGTAGCTATGCTGAGGTAACAAATTGCAACATAAACTAGTCCCTGTGAAAATTCGACAGCCAGAGCAAAAGTTTCGCAAACAGCTGATATAATTTCGATACCATCTATCTACATTGGATTCCAAAGATTCGAAAAGCAGTTGCAGAAGGACCAACATGGACCTATCAACTTTGTCGCGACACAGATCACATAATTAACTCAGAATCTCTAGCTACCCTGTATTTTCCCGTCTTTCGGATGATTCAGATGATTAGATATGGACACCCACTGAAAAGCATAAATCAGATTAGATATGTATGGACACCCACTTTTTTCCCGAGACATGAAATTCTGAACCAGGAAAATATATCCAAAAATCGCCATCTTTCCCGATTAGGAAAACACATCAATCATCAACAATTCAGCAGGAAGAGAGGAATCGCTCTTACCTCCCCGGCGGAAGCAAAGCAGCTGTGGAGGTAATTCTCGTCCATCCAGTGGTCCAAATCCCCGACCCAGATCGTCCTATTGCTCTCCCCGTCGTTGGCTCCCCTACGCCGGCCCGTCCGCTGGCTCCACTGCTGATGACGAGGGTATCCCATGAACTGCATCCCGTAGTAATGCTGCGGCGCCGGGAACTGCTGCTGGTGCGGCACCTGCATCACAACCGCTGCAGGGTGGTACTGATGCATCGCAAACCAGGGCTGCGGCGGGGGCGGGGTCTTCCGCCGCATCTCAGGGTAACGATGGTGGTTGTTTTGGACGCTTTGGCCGCTACCCTCTGCCGAAGCCGGAGGCGACTCCTGCTGCGGCTGCCGCTGATTCTTGGAATCAGGCGAGTCGCTGCTCTGCATTTTTCTCGGACCGTAGAAAACCACCGGAAAGAGAGAAACTCGGGGAGGTTTTGACGGTGTGAAGAAGTTAGGGAAATCGGGTGGTTAGCGGGAGGGACTTGTTGGGGGTTGTGGAAAGATCGAATCTTGGAGGAGTTCCCTTCCGCGCAGAAAGAGAGGGAGGGAGGGAGGCGACGACGATGATGTAATAGAAACGAGGCTTATTTGTAGCTTGGGGAGATCTCGGCCGTTGGATGGGGACGGCGTCGGAGTCATTTGGGCCGTTGGATTCTGGGGTGGTCAGATAGAAGATATCAAAATATAAAGTCAAAATATACGATTATGGCCTCAACTTTGAGCCAACTTTCTGTTTTGTCATTAACTTAGTTTGTTATATAATTTTGTCACAAACTTTTGTTTTTATTTTGATTTTGGTCAATCATGAATTTCTTCTAGCGAAAGCCAAACAAGGCCTTAATATAGTATAACATGTATTCTATAATAGTGGAGTTTCAACATTTCATTCATTCGTCTCATAATCCACTTTATCCGTAATAGTCGCCCCCTAATAAAACACCATCCGTCATTCATCGATTTTTCATATTTTTTGACAACATCAGCAACTATCGTTAACTTCAGCTTTTAATTCACTTGATTTGTTCATCAAAATTTTATAATAAAAAAACAAATGAAAGGTTTGAATATTATTTTCTATTTTTTAAAATCTTTTTTCTTTTTAGTCGATAAATGAAAATTGTTTATTAAGGTCTTGTTTGGCTTTCGTTAAAAGAAATTCATGATTGGCCAAAATTAAAATAAAAACAAAAGTTGGTGACAAAATTATATAACAAACTAAGTTAATGACAAAACAGAAAGGCTCAAAGTTGAAGCCATAAATTGATATTTTGCCTATAAACAATTAACATACATATCTAATCTTGGTTACACCCAACACGTTTTTGGAAAAAGGCCAGTCAATTCAATACCCGAAATAATGGAGGAAAAAAAACGTGTTGTTAGTTGATGATTAGAGGCGTGTTTGCTTTGATTCATTCCCGGTGTAACTGTTGCTAGTCAAGACTTTTAAGTGGGGGGGAGATAATGAATCGACACGGGTTAAACTATTTGACCTTGTCATCCGTGGAGAAGCCACGAACACATCAATATGATCTTTATTCTTCAAGTCTCGAATGTTTTGTTAACAGAACTAGTAGATAAAAGACGATGCCCTTGTTTTGTTCTTTTGCTACATGCATTAATGACATGCAGCAACTAACTATGCTTTTACCATTGTTAGTTGCATTCAAAATTGGGAGGAGATCATTTCCCCTAACATGTATATTCATTCAGCCGACTCCTCTTTGTCGTCTTTGTCTTAGTTATTGACACATACCAAACCTTTCGAAACCCCGAACCTCGTTGACATTTGACTCAAACCTCAAATCATCATCGGGCTATGCTATGCTATGCAACACCAACCAACCCCTTATCCGATGACATGTTCTGACATCTTCCTCGATGTTTGAATCCGCTAATTGGACAGCCCCGGCATTTCCCGGGCCGGCCATGTTTTGTTTATGGACCTCCCTCTTGGGTTTGTTAGCACTAATTGACTTAGTTAAGCATGATTGGATGTCAGGCCATCATTAGATATGATATAAACGAAACAACAAAACCATCCGCCGACCAATTCATCAGTCAAACGAATCGTAATTATTACAAATCACGAATACAAGCATACGGTATTTAATTTACAAAATTATTTACGAAAAGCACCCAACGCTAGTGCTGAAATGACTACAAGGAATTCCATTCTCCCCGAAATGTGGATATTGATCATGACGAGAAAAGCCTAGAGTGGTGCACCTTATGGAATTAGCTAATTTGGAAGGGGGGAATCGATTCTTAGGACGAGAGAACTTTCCGTCACGGCCTTAGCCGATGCCCAACTCCAGGGCTGTGACCAGGGTCAGTGTCGGCAACCTGCGCCACTTTCTTAGACACAAGAAGAAACCCCTTGACGCCCGTCACTTCGCGGGCATCCAGGATCCGTTCCTTACTCTTAACCTGTCTTGCTTCTACAGAGATCATGACTGTATCGTTCGAAGACGAGAACAACAAGAGGGTGACCAATAATGGCGCGAGAATAGAGAAGAACTTGAAGGACGATGCCATTTCGAGACGGGGAACTTTATTTGGTGAGTTGAGCTCGCAGGGGAGGGGAGGTGTTTTATTTATAGGCCAGAGTTAAATGGGAGTTCAAAAGTTGCGTATCGAGGCGAGTAAACATTCGTGACCGCTGATTTTGGGAGAATTCTCTTCGTAAATGATTAGGCCCTCCATATAATCCCCCTCCTCGTATTGTGATATTTGTTTTCTTACAAAGAGGAGGGTCTGCGACTCTAATTGCATGGCCCATGCAACTGAGTGGCCACCAGCTTTTCTTTTTATTTTCCCCTTGAAAACATTCCTCCAAACCCTAAGAAAAAGGTGCGACAAAAGCGCATTAAGATCCATTTAGTCATACTCCCGGCCCTATTTCTCTAATGTATCTAAAAGGCGTTTCCGTGGGGCGTAGAATCTTGTCTTGATAGTTATGATGGGACTAGAGATCTTGCTGTCTGTACGAGTTCAACAATCGACGGACGAAGTGTTCCGAATCATTGTGTATGGTAATAAACAAATGTGAAGGAGGGAAAAGGGGTACGAATCTTGTAATAAGCAAATGATGACTCCAGCGAAAGCAAAAGCAAATTACTTTGAAGCGCGCACACACACACACGGCCGGGATTCTTGACCAAAAGATTCGTTGAATGTTCCAACTAAAAACCTCAATCATTCCTAGCATCACCACCCCGAAAAGTGGGGGGGAGCTCTCCATATTAATCGTGGCGACGATTGTTGGCCGTGGAAATGGCCAAAAAAGACTGATATTGAGGAGAATCTCATGATATAGCAAATCATAAGAGGATATGATCCTGATCTCATTCACCCAGTTGTTCTCAAGATCTCTTTCGGTTTCCCTAACGAGCCTTGTGCTCGACTTGTTCGGGACCTATTTCCTTCATCGAAAACGTCCTACCAAGGAGGGGGGTGTCGCATTCGAAAGTTGGGACGAGAAAGGGGTTTGGCTCCCACAGTTGGGGAGAGCCCAAGACGCAGCCGTTGAATCAGAGACTGTTCGCATCGAAACGGATCACGTTGGGAATATTTGGCACGATTACTCACTGGGATTCGGATGTGATTGCCAATAAAGAAAAAGATGAATTGAGTTAATCAAACAATATCAAATGATGTCTTACAATAGAACTGAAAAGCTTAGAGCCATAAAAACAAATAAAAGTTGCTCGTGCGGATGGTGGTGACGCTGTAGACTTGCTGCGGGCGCCGTAGACTTGCGAATTGGAGTGGTGGAAATCGGCTTCTGGAGGGATGACGGATAGAGTATGGTTGAAGGTAGTCTCGGATGTGGATGTCGGACGGTGGAATGAAGGCGGAGCTTTGGTGTCGAGGCTACGGTTGCTCACCAAGACGATGGAGTGAAGGCGGGGATTGGCTATCAGGGTTACGGTTGCTCGCCCCGACGGTGAAGTGATGGCGGAGTTTGGTTACCAGGGCTACGGTTACTCACTCTGATGGTGGAAGTGAAGACCAAGAACCCTTGCGAGTTCACCCGGATCGGGTCGATCAATACAAATATATTTGAGTTTGATTGTCGTCCTTTTATTAAGGAGGATCTCGTTCCCTTTTATACTGAATCTAATCGTGCTTGGGGTGCTTGACACATTCCTATAGAATAGTTCCGGATCGTGTTATCTCCAACTGAACCCCGAAAATCTCGGTAACAAATTGATTTGAGAAATCATGGTCCTTATCCGTGTCATTTATCAATTTATACTCATATAGACTTAACGATTGCCTTCATAGATGGGCTTTTACCTTTCTGGTCATAGCGAATCTTTCATTGGGCCAAAGATAATTTTAGGCCCAGAATACTTTGTCATGTCTTCGGAGACCCTTTTGGACGGTGAACAACTTTTGTCCGATGATGATGATGATGATTGATGATAAGAAAAGAACCGGACACACTACCGATGGCTGGCGATGGAGCCCCTCAAAAGGACAACCCCGCAGTTTCGATATTTTTAAACCGATTGCAGCCGCCAACTAAGGTGGCGCGGACCCGAGTTCGAAGACAGACCATTCCTTTCTAGTGAAAAGAAAGGCACGACGAGATTCTCAACCCCATAAGCCCGTTGGTCCGGAGGGCCCATGGACAGGGTTTGATATAATAAAGAAAATTCATTCGACGCTAGTTGGACCTAATTGCATTATTCATAAAACATGGCGACTTATAGTTAATGAAAAAATTGGCGAGAAACTTTTTAATCGTTTACCGGTCGAGTGACCGACGGAGCTGGAAAGTTGTCCCGTCGTGGCGTCGTCAATGAAGGTCCCGGTGACCGGCGCGACCGGTTTCCTGGGCGGGAAGCTCTACACCACCCTACTGAACCAGCGCCACGACGTCCGGGCGCTGGTTCGGCGGACCTCCGATCACTCCTCCCTACCTCCCCCGCCCCTCCTATGACCTCGCTTACGGTGACGTCACCGACTACCGAACGTCCTCGACACTGTCTTCGGTTGCGATGTCTCAGGTTCATTTCTGTGAGTTGATTCATGTCGTTTCCGGTTTCTGTTTCGATTGATTGTAGGGAGCGGCGTCGGATGGAATTGATCTGAATGGATGGGGGATGTGGATTTGTGGTTTGTTAGGTTAATATCGGAGGGTTGGAGAATGCGTTGAGGGCGGTCCGGGAGTACGGAAATGTCCAGAAGGTGGTGTATATGTCGTCATTGTTCGTGCTGGGCCCGACGGATGCATTGGCGACGAGAGTCAGGTAATGTTGCAGCTCTTTGATACTTCGATGTGATTAGAGACTTTGGGGAATTAGCTCTGCCAACTGATTTCAGTACTTCAGTATATGCGAGAATAGGCGTAGTGCTATTTTCGCTGCATCAGTCTTCCATTGAAGTTTGGTATTGAAGGTTCTGTTTGCGTATTTTCATTTGGTGGTTCGTTATTGGTGATGATTCACTTCTGCGATGTAGGCGCATCGTGAGAAGGTTTTCTGTGCGGAGTATGGCAAATCGAAGCTGATGGCAGATAAAATTGCATGTCGTGCTGCATCAGACGGGCTGCCATTAGCTTCGCTTTACCCTGGAGTAATTTTTATGGCCCTGGGGAGTCACAGCAGGAAATGTAGTGGCCAACTTGGTATGTCCATGGATCTTCTTTTCGTTGTAAACGATTTCAATTTTAGAGCTTCATAGAAAGTCGACAGCTTCCATTCTAGTTTCTTAAGTTGATCATACACATGGAGCTAGTCTAGTAGTTAAGTTAAACCTGAAGAACTTTTCATGTTTACAGCTTTAGCCATTTGTTATGTTTGCTGCCACATTACATTCAGCGAGGACTTTTATTTTAGCTGATTTGGTAGTGTTGCCCATGTGGGTTAAACATAAAACCTTCGCTCTGCTTATCAGATGATCGAAAGCTTCACTTGGTGGCTGCCCGGGTACATTGGATCCGGAAACAATAAAATACCCCTTTTCCTACATGGATGATGTCTTGCAAGGGCACAATAGCTGAGATGCTGAAGGGTCGACCGGGTGAGAGATATCCCCTAACGGGAGAGAACGCCACTTTCATACTTTTGTTCGACATGGCTGCGTTAATCACAGGAACAAGCCACAAGCCAAAGTGGCACATGGATGGATATCGGTTTCCGGTCTCCCCGGCGTCACAGGAAAGCTCCTTCTCATCAGCCCTCCGGTGAGATCCTCCCAGTAAAACAGTCAGTCCAGTTTAATAGATGATTGGTTGTTGTCCTTCAGTGGTATCCAGTCATTGTAATTGAGGTTTGAGCAAGTCAAAGTCAGCGATTGGATTTTGGTCCCAATCACTACCCAAACAGATCAGCAAAAAAGAAAAACACTTTGCACCACACATGATCACCAAATCACATCAGTCCCCCCATCCCTTTCACAATTCCCATTTATTTTCTTTCAAATAACAAAGTAGGATGTTTGATCGAGTCGTCCGTCATCCATCATGCGCCAATCACGCCCCCCTCCACCCGGTCAATTCATCTTTGACAAACTTTCATGACTCCAAAAGCCTCGTTTAAAACCCACAATTTCAACATTAAAACACTACCAAAAATATGTACAACCCAAATTTGATTGCTAAATTTGTGTAGGTTTTATTTCCATTTGATCAGAAAGGGGTGAGTAAGATATAAATATGAATAAATGAAGGAGGAAATATGGGGACAGAAAAGGGAAAGGGTGGGGTTTACGCGCTAACCTTCGCCACATGCAATTGCAAGCAGGGAAGACAGCTCAATCATTAATATGAACAGACAGAGAGACAAACGACAAGAAGAAACAACATGCGAGAAAGCGGTTGTAATAATAATACAAATAAAAAGAGATCCGCCTTCCCGTGGTGGACGACTTTGGGACATTTGCCTCAAGATCGCCGGTCAGCAGCTCGTTCCCCCCGCGTTCTTTGTGGTTCCCGCCATCACCAAGAGATTGGCTCGACGTGCTCGCTAGTTCGCCTCGGTGCGGTTCCCGCCGATCAATGCGACGGGATTGCCGTTTTGGTTTTTGTTCTCGTGAGTTTTCTTGCGAATTCAGATCTGGTTTCGCGTTATTGTGCGGCGTGGATTCTTTGATTGCTGATCTTGAATGAGTTTTGGTTTTCTTTCAGGATTGTGCTTGGGTTTTAGCTTGAGGGGATCGTCGGATTGAGATTTTTCGTCGGGCGTTGTCTTTGGGAGGTTTTTGGTTTCGTAAGTGGAGTGTAGGGTTGAAGGAGAGAGATGTCCACCAGGAGCGAGCACCAAACCGTTCCCTTGTCGGTGCTCCTGAAGAGGGAATTGGCTAACGAGAAGATCGATCGGCCGGAGATAGTGCACGGCCAGGCCAGCCAGAGCAAGAAAGGGGAGGATTACACCTTCCTCAAGACGGAGTGCGAGCGCAGCATCGGCGATGGTGTCTCTACTTTCTCGATTTTCGCTGTACGTGTGACGTCCTGGTTCTTTTATCCGGCGATGATTGATTTCAGAATACCCTCAGAGTTGGTTATTCGTCGTCTGGGCTTTTCATAAGGGCGCGGGGGAACTTCGCTGTTCTCACATTTCGTCACCTTTCCTTCGGTATAGTGATGATAGATTCGATTGTACAAGGGAATTAGTACTAGAGCCTGTGGTTTGTTGGTTTGAGGTGATTTTGTTTATGGCTGTTCAAGTGGGGCAATGATGCTGGGGCATGATGATGTCTGTTTATTTCTGCAGCTGTTGGATGGGCATAATGGATCTGCTGCTGCTTTGTATGTAAAAGAACACCTTCTTAGCAATATCTTAGCGGCTGTTCCTGCGGACCTTAACAGAGATGAATGGGTAAATGCTTTGCCGAGAGCGTTAGTGGCTGGATTCGTGAAGACAGACAAAGATTTTCAGGAGAAAGGTTAGGAGAACATGAGAAAAAGCTTTATTGGAGCTACTTTTGTTGAGCAAAGTTGTAATGCGGGTCTTGAATTCGCAGCTCAAACTTCAGGAACGACAGTTACTATCGTCATCATTGAAGGTTGGGTCGTTACGGTTGCCTCTGTTGGGGATTCCCGTTGCATACTCGAATCAGCAGAGGGTGACATATATTATTTGACCACTGATCATCGGCTCGAGTGCAACGAAGAAGAGTATGCAGTTTTCGTCAGCAATTTTAGAGTAGCTTCAGCTTATATCGTTGTGCTTGTCGTTTTGTTCATCATTGTCTGTACTGCCGCAGGAGGAATAGGATTACAGAGAGCGGAGGGGAAGTCGGGCGCCTCAATACAGGTGGTGGTGCCGAGATTGGTCCTTTGAGGTGTTGGCCTGGTGGATTGTGCCTTTCACGATCCATTGGAGATATGGACGTCGGCGAGTACATTGTGCCAGTTCCTCATGTGAAGCAAGTAAAGGTACGTGTCTCTGTCATTTCGATGAGTTTATTTGCTTAGATTGTTCTTTTTGTGTTTCCTTTTAGGCAATAAGTCTCATTGAGCATAAAAGCAGAACTCCGATGCAAGAAAATTCGTCACGAGATTCGACTGCTACCACAAGTCTCCTGAGGGCATCTTTGAATTTGATTGATATTTGTCATGCAGTTATCTTCAGGAGGTGGTAGGCTAATCATTTCTAGCGACGGCGTCTGGGACGCATTAAGTGCAGATGCTGCAGTTGATTGTTGTCGAGGAATGCCGGCGGATACTTCTGCTACCCAGATTGTTAAGGTGAGTTGGTTGATTTTTTTATCCAAGTTAATACTCGGAACTTCTGTTGTGCCAGTGTTATCTGCCTTGAAGATCATTTGGGTATCTTGCTGCCATAATTTGACAGGAAGCTTTACAAGCGAAAGGACTACAAGATGACACAACATGCATCGTTGTCGACATATTGCCACAAGAGAAGCTGCCGGCTCCTTTACCTCCAACGAAAAGGCCAGGGAAAGGGGTTTTCAAGGGCATATTCCGTAAAAGGTCCTCTGAGTCGTCATCTCAGGTAGATCAAGAGTTCATTGAACCGGACTTTGTGGAGGAGTTATACGAAGCTGGATCCGCTATGCTTTCGCAAAGGTTCATCTCCTGATCATCGAGTTGCTCAATTCTTTGTTAGATGGCATGTGTTAACAGTTTGTGGCAACGCAGGTTGGACACGAAGTACCCCCTGTGCAACATGTTTAGGTTGTTTATGTGCGCTGTTTGCCAAATCGAGTTAAAGACAGGGGAGGGCATTTCTATACATGCCGGTTCGATCACTCCTCGGAAGTTGCGGCCTTGGGATGGACCTTTCCTCTGCTCGAGTTGTCAAGAGAAAAGAGAGGCCATGGAAGGGAAAAGACCGTCAGGAGGTGATCCTCTCGTCCTCGTTTTGTCTTCAAGGGATCCGAGAAAAGTGCCCCGATTGCGCCCCCTGACTTTGTCTGACCCTTTGCTTACAGTTCGTCATAGCAGCGAGAGTGACTAGTCAAGCCAAGTTAAGTGACTTCCGGGCTGGTGTGGATTGATGGTTGGAGTCCAGTCGGCTTCCCTCTGACGAACATGCCGGGGATCAGACTGGGCACTCGGGTGTTACCGTCCCTTAGTAGAAGATTGGAACGCCACAAATTCGTGGCTCCGTTTGAAAGGTATAGAAGGGAATCTTTAGCGGCTTGCGTCATTGTCGCGGCGGAGGTAGTTAGGAATTCTGTTATCCGTTTATTTGCATTGGATTCATTACATTGCCCGATCGTCGACCTGCGGAGTTACTAGACAGCCGACGAACAAGTCAGGCAGTCGGAACAAGTAGTGTAGAGAGAGAGAGAGAGAGTGAGAAAGGGAGAGACAGAGCTCCAGGATAGAATAGCTTCATGGCCTACTTCACCTTGTAACCGCATCGTGACGCGTATATCACAAGGACGTCGAGCTCCAGTTCGTCGATACGCCCGTCACCATTCTCGTCACAGTGGTGCATGCAGCGTCCGGCCTTGAAATCCGGGAAGATGGCCCCAAGGTATTTGAGGGCCTTCTGAAGCTCTTTCCGACTGAGGACGCCATCACAGTTGACGTCGAAAGCCTTGAATATATCTCGTAGCCGCTCGTCGGCTCCGCGGGGTTGCACCAAAAGCACGTTGCTCCTCCTCGCTGTCATCTTATCCGGTGATTGTCTGATTGTTCGTTGGATTTGGTAATAATACAGATGCCCTCTTGATACACTACAACCTTAAATAAAGTGATCACAAAATAATAATGATAATAATAATAATAATAAAAGAAAAAAAAAACATAGAGTCTATAATTCCCATTCATCCGGTCGCAGATGCCCCTACCTTTAACAAAAGATGATGGGAACAAAGTCACGTCGCTCTTTGATTCCAACTTATCCTCCAAATCACGACCGACCGCATTATAAGTTTGGAATATATATCTAATAATAAAAATACACAAGTTGGGTTAGTGGTTTGATTTTTCGGACCAATGCTGCCATCATCGGGGCAATGTCATGCTGACATATTATTGTCTTAATTCTATTTTTTCCATTCTCTATTTCTATTTCATCTTATTTGGACAAAACATATTCGTATGTCACTATAATCTATCCACAGGAGTGTAAAGGAAGAATGAATCGTCGGCTATTTAAGGGACATGGAACCGCCAGGGGGTTTCCTTTAACGAACTCCGGGTTAGTTTTGGTTAACAAAGAGTGGGGAGGCGGGCGGAGATGGGGGGGAATAATCATATCTTGTCCCAGCTAGAGATCGTGTTCTACATCTTCGTCAAGGTCAAGCATAACAAGGGTGGCCTTCCCACCTGCACCAAGCAAGCGGTCAAGAACTACTTCCGCAAGTTTGACACCAACGGTGACGGCAAGCTCAGCTTCCTCGAGCTCAAGAACGCGTTCAAGATGCTCGGCGTCAAGGCCCCCTTCTGGGAGGCACTCCAGGCCATCAATAAGGCGGACGATAACGGGGACTTCTGCATCACCGACGACGAGCTTGGCACCCTCGCGGAGTTCGTGATTGAGCGCGGCATCTCCATCCCGGCCTCCTACTCCGCCTGAAGACGATGATGACCCCCCTCTGTTATTTTTTTTTTCGGGGGTTCGTGCTTTTTTAGCTCTTTCGGAAGTTGTGACTATGCCTGCAGTGGCCGTAATTGTACGTATCATATAATCTCTAATTTGCCTGTCCAATTTTCGTGACTTATCTTGATGCGCTAGTACTTGTGTCTCGTGCCATTATGTTTGATACTGCAGACATGTTTGAACAAAAATGTTGTGTACGCATTTCTCGGGTTTTAATTTCTAATTCACGTTAGTCGTGAAATATTTCGCGATTAATGACATCAACTTTCAAAATTACCGAAATAATATTTCGAACTCGACTTTTAAAAACTCGAGTTCAAAGGGCTTAAAGCTTTTTCACGAGAGTTGGTCACACTTATTAGTTCTCAAGAAAGTCGACTTTTTAAAAGCCGAGTTCAAGACATTTGTAAAGGTGAACTCAGCTTTATAAAAGCGGAGTTTGGAACATTATTTCAAGAATTTCGAAAGTAGATGTTGATAATATTTTCGCGACTATTCTTAATTAGTAACAAATCTCCACCGAGAAGATTTATTATATGCTCGTGGAGCTTGTAAGAGAAGCATGATCCCCTTTATATTAATGTTCAGACTAATTTAGTGTATTCAAACCACGCAACTAAATCTAAGTGTGACATTTTCTCTCTGCTTTTTTCTTTTGTATTTATAAGATTCGGATATGTAAGTTGAACAATCATTTCAAAATGACTTAGAATGCGATTCCCGGGGGTAGAAAAAAAGCTGAATTTAAGATAATACATAAATAGAATTAGAATCAGATTCCGACGGTGGACGTGGCCCCACTTTTAGCATTACAATGTCTGGCTTTTTCGATGATAATCCCTAAAATTTAGATCATTTGTTTTGAATCATTAATTTCAAATCTATGATTCGCATGGAAAAAGAAAAGACCTCGCTCGGATTTAAAAAAATAAAATAAAATAAAATGATTTAGTTAAAGAAAAGGGTAATTGAAGAGAGAAAAATTTCATGAGAGAAAAATATCTGATACTCTCATATCAATCGAGAAGATAAGAATCGAAAAATATATAAGAGAAGATGAAAAGCCATTTATTTTCCAGCTATTCACAACAAATCAAGCTTAGGTTCATAAGTAACGTGCATAAAGATAGATAAAAGACTCAGACATCAACCAACGATCTACAACGATATGTGCCTACGACTTCGGGCAGTTTTCTGACAACATGCATGATATTTGGCGGTTCTTCCTCTTCAGCAAGTTCTATGCATGCCGTTTCTGTGTTGTTCTAACACTGTATTTTCTCACACACCTGTGTTTTCGTTTGCGAAAAAGGCCCTTCACTTTTGTTAAACAAGGACAGTTAATAACATTAAATGTTTTATTTGATGTAGAAGGACATGTTTTCGGGACATTCACAAAATCACTTTAAAAAAAAATATTCTTCAGGAATATAATCGGTTAAAGGGCACGAAATTATTGGAGGTGATGACACCCACTTGCATGCACGGGACCATCAAAGAGAGCATCGTTTGACCACCGACCCTTCTGCTTTATCTCGATGCGAGGCTAGGACTCGTAGATAAGTACCGACGGCCGCTACTTCCCTCTCCTTGCTGATATTCCCGTCGCCGTCCTCATCGACGGAGAGTAGGGTCGTGTAAGCGTGACGCACGGGGGATTTCACCCCCATCTTCTTGTACGCGGCCGTCAGCTCGTACAGACTCAGGGACCCATCATCGTTCCCATCGAAATGCTTCAAGACCTCCTTGCTCGCATTCCTTTTCCAAGTGCCATACCCCCCGCCGCCTGCGGCCATATTCATTTCCGTGCCTAGGGTTCGGAATGATCCGAAGTTGAAGAGAGAACCGGGGACTATATAATACTATCCGAAGGCGGTGATGAATGCGTCAACTTTTCGCCTAATTTTTATCTTCTTCTCTCTTCACGCAAAGCCACATAATTAAGACGATCTTTTCTTAATCTTTCCGACTTGAGGGGAAATAACATGTAATAGGGTTAGGCATTGTTTGACTGGGTCATGAAATTGGACTCAGAAACATGGGATGGGAATAATAAGATTCGATTGGCCTAACAATGATGCTTTGTAAATGAACGTTAAATATTTCGAATGTTCTAAAGGTTGGGGTTTGACACGTCTACGTTAATGTCCTCCAAAAGTCGATATTTATTCGATGTAATGGCACGTACGCTCCTGCTGACTCAAAGCCCAATAATCCAAGACCCATCCAGGCCCAAGTTATGACCGTCATGACGGCTTTCTGAATATGTCAGGATGAAGAATGAGTGATGGGCCTCTTGTCTGGGGATCAAGGAAAGACATGGGCCGAAAAGACAATATGAGCCCAAATGATGATGCCCTGAGTATTTCAAATTCTGGAATTTAAATATTAAATGATTTGCGATGATGCAGTTTACTAACACACCCATTCTCAATCACTTGGTGGATATTTTTCTTTTTTTTTATTTGGTTTCTTATTCTTTGTCCGTTTTTGTTGGTGGGGATGTCGGCCCATGGGATGATCGCCACGTTTCCTCTGAAAAAATAAATAAATGAATTAAAAGGAAATAGAATATTCGGATAAGACGGAAGCTTTTGGTCCCCACTTGTCCTTTTTCTTTGCCGAAACTCAACCGATAGGATCGAGTGTGTGTGTCTTCCATGTCCACTGTCCGAAATTAACCACCATCACCAACACCACGAAGCAATGCAAAAGTCTTAAATCCATCTTTGGCTGCCAATCCCAACCTTATCCTCTCTTCCTACGCCGGAAGTTAGGCGAGAAAGTCAAATTGGGACGACCACAAATTACGCTATGCCAAAGTCTCCTACCCAAAAAAATTACTAAACTACACCTTGTTTCTTTATTTGTCCGAGTTCAATGAACTTAAACGTGAAAGTCATTTTGTCGCGACATCTTCTTCTTTCTCCATTTCACTGTCATCATCATCTGCCAACCACCAACACCATCCCAAAAACCTCCACTTCGGAAAAGCTCTCCCCCGACCCCATCCCCGCCGTCCACTGCCCGACAAACGTGGACGGCGGATATCGTTCCACTTGAACAGCTGCGATTGGCTCCCACCCCCGCTTTCGTCTGATCCGCCCACGTGTCTTCCCACCATTACCGCCGAGAGGATCGTTCACTTTGTAATAACTTATTAGGCAAAATATCAATTTATGGCATCAAGTTTGAGCCAACTTTTTATTTTATTATTAACTTAGTTTATTATATAATTTTGTCACTAATTTTTATTTTTATTTTTATTTTAACCAATATTGAATTTTATCGTGCGTAAGCCAAGCAGACATTAATAGACAATTTTCATTTATCAACTAAAAAGGAAAAAAAATTTTAAAAAATGAGAACTAATATTTAAAACTTTCATTTGCTTTTTTATTATAAAATTTTAATGGACAAATCAAGTGAATTGAAAGCCAAAGTTAACGATAGTTGCTAATGTTGTTAAAAAATATGAAAAATAGATGAAAGTCAGATAATGTTTTATTAGAGAGCGACTACTACGGATAAAGTGGATTATGAGACGAATGAATGATAGGTTGAAAGAGCGACTACTACGGATAAAGTGGATTATGAGACGAATGAATGATAGGTTGAAACTCCACCGTTATAGGACACCGGTCAGACTATATTAAGGCCTTGTTTGGCTTTCGCTAGAAGAAATTCATGAGTGGCCAAAATAAAAATAAAAACAAAAAGTTGGTGACAAAATTATATAACAAACTAAGTTAATGACAAAATAAAAAGTTGGCTCAAAATTAAGGCCATAAATTATATATTTTACCTGACTTATTACTACAACAATTTGACATTTTCTCTTTTTTTTTGTGGTCTGGTGTGACTACACGTTTGCTTTACCATAATGAATGATTGGCATCGTCCTTAAACTTCTCCAAGTGGTAAGTCTGATGATTACTTTTATGTACGTAACCGATCGATCATCACTTCGTCACGACAAATATAGAAAAGTTGTATCGGACAGGTGGCAGAGAACCCATCTTCCCAAACTCCATTAACAAGAAGTTGGGGGGGGCTCGTGATCTCTCTCACCTTTCATTTGTATCGGTCTCTGCCAAAGATTTTTTGGTCGGTAGAACGAGGCGACAGGCGAGGGAGATTCCGGTCGAGCTGTTGATGACCTGCTCTCTTTACCGACATAATCATCGTCCCTTGATGTCCGTTTGACCTCCGACGTATCGCGAGTTGACTTGTTGTTCTCGTTGTTTAACCTGAGCTGGTTCGTGCAGATATAACGAACAATGGGAAGCGATAACATCAACTTCAAGGATTTTGGAGGAGGCGAGACCTCGTACAGCGGGATAATGGGAGACCTGAGGCTGACCCGGCAGCCATCAGTCTACTCACTCACGTTCGATGAGTTCCATAGCGCGATTGGCGGGTCAGTCAAGGACTTCGGGTCGATGAACATGGACGAATTGCTGAAGAATATATGGACCGAGGAGAACAAGTTCACAGCTTCTGCGAGCGTTGGCAGACCAGATCCATGGGTTCATCTGCCGAGGCAGGTGCCGAGGCAGGGGTCGTTGACCCTTCCCCGGACACTGAGTCAGAAGACTGTCGATGCAGTGTGGAAAGACATATCGAAGGAGTTCTTTCCGGGAAAGGATGCTGGGGATGTCAGCGCCACGCCTGTGATGCCCTATCGGCAGCCAACTTTGGGCGAAGTCACGCTGGAGGAGTTCCTGGTGAAAGCTGGGGTCGTGAGGGAAGACGCTGTGTTTGGCAATAAGCTCAGCAATGGAAATCTTATCGGCGATCTGGGACACGTGGACAACAGTATGGGGTTAGGAGTCCAACAGTTGGAGCAAGGTATGAACTTGATGGCGACGAGGAACTTGGACGGCGAAGGTAACTTGATCCCGATTCAGCCTTCAAGCACGCCACAGAACTGGACTGGGATTCAGCCTAATCAACCACAACACCCATCACTGGTGCGACCTCTGCCACAAATTCTTCCGAAGAATCCTGTGAAGTCTCCTTACAACGGATTGGTTAACGGTCAAGGAATCACCGGAGGATTGCCGGATGAAGTGGTGAGAAGCAATTTGGCACAAACTGGAGCTCTGCAGAACAAAGGGATTGCAATGGTTGCACCTATCCTTGGTTCATCCAATTCGCCCACTAATCCAGTCTCACCTGACGGGATGGCGAGATCTAACAGGGATTTTTCATCCTTGTCACCGGCCCCATATGTTTTCAACGGTGGTCTTCGTGGAAGGAGATGTACTGCTTCAGTGGAGAAAATAGTTGAAAGGCGGCAGAGAAGGATGATAAAGAACAGAGAGTCGGCCGCAAGGTCACGTGCTCGTAAGCAGGTAATCACTAGACCGAAGGATTGCACATCTCTAGTCCTTTGCGTGCCCATAATGATCTCTTCGGGAACCACCAGGCTTACACCATGGAGCTGGAAGCGGAGATAGCCAAACTCAAAGAACAAAACCACGAGTTGCAGAAGAAACAGGTAGGGCTTTCAATCAATTCCTTCTGCATTTGTAGAATGCCCAGGCAGACCGGCCGGATTTGCTCACCAAATCCATGTTGATTACTGCAGGCCGAAATAATTGAGAAGCAGCGGAATCAGGTCACGGTCAATACCTTCATCTTTAAGTGCTACCTGCTCTGCACCAGCCTGAACTGTTATCAAGTCTTTATGTTACTGTAATCGTGTATCTGTGACTGCAGGCAGCGGAGATGATGAACGTGCAGTGTGGATTCAAAAGGCGATGCTTGAGGCGGACACGAACAGAAGCATGGTGATTCGGAACTCAATACTAGGAAAGGGATCTCTACAAATCTAGTGGAAGTTATGGGCAGGCGCCGTGAATATGTTGTCCTGGCTTTGGCCACAGAAGCAGTATTAGTTGTAGCTACCGCAAATTACGCTGAAATGTATCTCTCTCTGTTCCCCTTCACTGTCTTCTTGATGTCCTCATAGAGGGGGAATAAGCAGAGTCCATGGCCGCCTGTCAAGTAGATTATAATACTTAGGCTTTATCAAGCAGATCTTCATCACCCAAAACAGGTATGGGAGTTTTATAAGCTCCTTGCCAAAGAAACTCAGACATCCTTTCACACCAATTGCTAATATCACGCCATCATTAATAATAACCGAAGTAGAGAAAACAGCTCAGTCGAAACAACATAGAGGATATCCCACACGAGAGCTGGCCGAGCTTTTACTCTGGTTTGAACTCTCTCAAGAATGGTTGGCACACGATTCTGGAGGCAGTGCATGGAATGGACATTCGCGGCATCAATACTCCTGGTGATTTCACCCCTGGGATTGTCATGCCCAGCAAGGAACGGTGAGACTTCTGGCAAAAAGACGATCCCGGCTAAATGTTGAGCCCACTTATAAGAAAGTAAATATTTCCACTCATTAAACAAGGGGTTATCGCCAACAGCTAGTTTTGCCTACTGCATGACAATTGTCCAAAAACCAAGCTGGTTAGAGCAGAAGACGGATTTTCGAGCAAAACCGGGTAGCAAATCTTGCAGAGAAAATCTTTGGAATTGATCTATACCTGGTGAGGGAGCTCAAGGCCATTGTTATCGGGGAAAGATTGCATAAAATGTCATCCAGTCTTTCATCAGAACTTTGTAGACCGACGCAGACCACATTCAACTTCGTCATATATTCAAAAAACAGACAGATAAGCTTATCTGACTTATCAAGAGATTCATCATCATATACGTGAAGAATGACCTTCAGGGGATGAGCTTCCAGAAAGCTAGCCTTCTCAATATGCTGTCCACCTGGGACTTTCTTTGACCGTTTTTTATCATTTTCTGGCCATCATCATCTTCGTCAGGAGCATCATCCTCTAACCTCGACCTTTCCAAATTGGAAGAAGTTCCTAATTCAAGGAACAACCAAGGAAAATTCCACAGAACTCTTTATATTGCCTTAGATATAAAAGGCCGCTCGCATCCAATCAGAGATTCGAGAATCAGATGTCTAAAGAACGTCAGTCGTTAAAAATAATTACCACAATCTTTCATTGCCTGCTGCCGTGCAAAACATCGAGCATCATTCCCACTCCCTTCTATCTCTACATAGATATCATCTTCGAATGCTTCCTTTTGTGCAGCTAAGAGCGAGTAAATCACATAAAGAGGAGGTGGAAGTAACTCTGGCAAGTGATGCTGCTTCAACTTCTTTGGATGCGGAAGTCCTAGCTGGCTATACACGGGTAGGGATGCTTTCTGAAGTGACTTTAGAAGAGAATGCAGGCTCGATAAGAACTTCCTTTTATTAGCAATTGTCTCCGGAAGACTCTTCTTCCGCTCTTCCAATGCTTCAATGTATGCACAGTCCTTGCGCTGTTCCAGGGAGACAAAACTAACATATTTCAAACAGAGAACCAGACATCTTCTATAAGACCTACGAAGGGAACTTCTGCTTCTAGTCTAAAGCATGCTAAATCACATGTCAGGGAGAAATCAATTCATGAACTCGTGAATTAGTGTTTATAACTTTTTCGCCCTTTCTCAGTGTCAGCGGAAGCGTACTGTATCACAGCAGAACGTTTCTCAGAATGAGAACTGCTTTGCTGTAATCGTTACAACTTAATCGTTGGATTCTCGTACGAGTATTGCGCAATCGTAAGGGACACAACAGTTTATAGTGGTTCGGCATTAATCGACCTACGTCCACTTTCCACCGTAGAGGTGATTCCACTATTTGAAAATAATGGGTGCAAAGAGCCCTTGCACTAGGCGTATGTTTCTCTCACAAAGTGAGATTTAGAATCCTGTACAATAGATGATCACTCCTGGCAACGGTCAGCTCCTCACACAGTGAACGTCTTCTCGTGTCCAGCAGAATGATGCTCAGGCTTAGCAGTTGATTACTCAAAGGATTCGCACACAGCTCGTTGTCGCTTGATATAAGCCTGACTATCAAAGCACAAAGACAACGTTGCCTTAATATATAAATCCTCACAGATAATTCCTTACAGTGAAGAACGACTTCTCGGAGAGCAGCTCGTTTCTAATTCACAGCAAAGGAATGCTTCGGCACTTGTTTGCTCAGAAGAGGATTTCCACAAAGATCTTGTCTCTCCTTAAGATAAATCTGCACTTGCTTAAGAGACAACCACAAAGTTGAACCACAAAGACCACAAAGATAGAAACCACACAAAAATCACAAAGAAAACCACAAAGACCACTTAGAATGTATACGTCCTACACTCAGTTCGGACGTGCACGGTTACCACAGCCGTGACTCACTGCACTGCACACCCAGTGCCTAGGGTGGAATTTTCCAATCCGTTGGCTTCCACGCAACCTGCTTTACTAACCCTCTGTATCAGGCGTTCAAGACTTCTGCACAGCACCCCTGTGCTCGGGAGGACCTCTTTCCACTCCGGCGGCGTTCCCAACTCCTGCTCTACTCTGCAGGCACGCCAGGACTTCTGGCGCGCACCCGCAAGTGCGTGTCTAACTGCTCAAACTCCGTAGGCTCGAGACTTCCCTGCGAAAAGACACGACAAGAACGGCTTCTTGCCGATGGGTCAGTAACCGGTTACTGCAATCAGCACAGGTATTCACTTAGCTTCCCTCAGACGATTCACCGGCTGCTCGTTGAACGCACCGAGGACACCTAGTCCCTCTCACGACGATCAAGGAATCTGAACTCAGCCCCTTGACACCCTCGCACGCAGTTTGCGAGCAATAAGAACCAGGAGACACTTAGCACCTTCCGCTCTCCGTCGACCACTTAGACCACTCAGACCACTCAGCCACTCAGCCCACTTAGAAAACGTTCGAAAACGTCAAGAGATTATGTGAGGGTCGTCTGGTATAAAAAGGAACGAAACAAATAATCGGTTTCCCAAAAACGAATAATTTGTTTCCTAAAATCAGAATACAGGAAGCTGTAATCGTGGATCAGCAACAGGATGCTCAACGGTCATAATGACCAAGAAGGGAAGGAAATCATTGATGATATTCCTTGCACATATAATCTGATCTAAACTTTATCAGATTAAATAATGATTATTGATATCATTAATCACGTAAGTATAGAATAATTAAATCCCTTAACGATTGAAATAGGAAAATGAGTTTCCAAAATCTTTCTCGAATGACATTGTCTGATTCTCACACGTGATTATCAGAATCAGATAATATATTTAATCATTAAATATAATTAGACTGCAATAAACAAATCTGGAATAATAATTATTCCTTCGTCAGCGCAATAACACAGAATAGTTTCGTTGTAATGCAGCAAAGTCTTTCTTAAGTGTAACGACACATTGCTTAGGTTGCAGCGTAACATTGCTGCAGGATATCCAAGAAATATTTTGTTTTCAAAATTAAACTTGGAAAGCTAATCTCGCAATATTTAGATGCCTAAACATTTATAATGAGATCATTAAGCTAGATTAAATGAACTTGGACACTCAGACGAATATTCTGAATTAGCCCAAAATAAAATGTGAATATTAGAAAATATGTTTCCATATTTTCAGTGTTTATGCGTAAAATCACAGTAATACTTCACTGTAACGCAATAAACTGTAATTGTTACTTGTTATGGTTCAGCAACGCATTTCTCAAGCTCATCACTAAAAATAAACGAAGTGTTACATCGACTAGTTTATCAAGCTCATCAACAAAACGAGGACTAACACACCCCGATAAATGTTCCATATTATTCGACATTCCAGGACTCACTATCCATCTACGATTCGAAGAAGAAGACGAAATCCGAGCGCTTCCGGACTTGTAAAACCGAACCCAAAAATCAAATTCATCTGAAACCCAAGAAGAAACTGATCGGTAGAGAGGAACCTGATGGAGAGAAACGAAGATGAGGAATATAAGGGTGACGAGCTCCCCCAGCTGGGACTGGGGCACCCCTTGCTTCTTCACGGCGAGGGTACGGGACACTGTCGCCTCCGCCGAGGCTCGGGTTCCCCTCAGCATCTCGTAGGCATAGCTCGCCGCCTGACTGGCATCAGAGGAGTGGGTCAGTCGGTGGCTCTCGCGGACGTCCTCGCCGACGTGAGAGCGGTCGGCGGCGGCTGTCCTCCGGCCGGGCTTAAAATTAATTGCAAATTTTCAGCAATAAAAGAAGAAGATCCCGACTTTTCATATTTTCCTAAACATCGCGATATGATATTAGTACAACATATATGAAGTCCTAGAGAGACAGGAGGTTACGGACAGAGGCGGGCGAATGGACGAGAAGGGCGATGTTTTCGACTCGGACGAGGATGCTAAAGCGATCAGGGAACTGGGTCCTCTCTTCGAGCTCACTCGTGTCTACCTCTGGTGAGCCACTTTGCTTTTTACCGCTTCGATGGTTTGTGGGTTGGGTTTTGCTGGGGTTTTAGGGCAGTGGGTTTGACGGAGTCGGGTTTCTTGGGATTGATTGAACAGGGATGACGGTCGCAGAACGAGCGTAGAATCTGGCAAAGGCCCAGTAAGTTTTCTCCCTTTTCAGTTTGATGGGACTGTCTGTTACTTGATCCTCTGTCAAGAAGTGCTCGTCTGTTCCTTCCTCAGGCTAATGGGGTTGGACTTGTTGGCTCCGAAACGGTGTGTAGTCCTTCAGGCGAGTATTGTACTGCTGCCTAATTAATAAATGAATTATCTTTTCGTTAATGTTGTTTTGGGCTATCAGAGTAATTTGAGTGTCGAGATGTAAATCTTTGAATGATCAGGTGGTAACAAATTGTTGGAGGAGGATGATGATCTTGCAAAAGAGATGGCTGCGCTCGGCCTCCCAGCTTCCTTCAAGACCACCAAGGAGGTGATTGTTTATTATTAGGGAATTTCATTTGTGAAGACAGGTCGGCAGTCTTAACATGCCCTTTCTCTTGTTTACTCTACAGAATAAGAGTAGAAAAAGTAAAGGGAGGACAAAGGGGAGGCAATCAAATGAGGGGAGCAGGTTAGGGGATGAAGTGCTTGATTTCTGTGGAGAGATCGTGGAGGATACTGTTTCTGGAGTATTTCCTGGCAATTCTATTGACCGTGGGACTTCTGAGGTCGCTCAAGATGCATGGGATGTCGATCATGTTACTGATGATTTGAGTGGAGTCCACTGCTTTTCTGGACGACAAGAGCTTTCATCAAGCTGGAGTGAGATTACTCATGTTGTTACCAAGGAACCAGTTAGCACTGAGATGTTACATTTGATCACTAATTGCATGGATATTGAGTCTACAATAACTGATGACGCGTCTGACAATAGACTGATTATAGAAGCTGACAGTGAAAGAGCCGATGAATCCAGACTGTCATTACCATTCCCTGAAACGACTCATGGAAGAGCAGATAATTATTTTATATCAGAGTGCACTTCCTTAGCTGAACAAGTTGAAGTCGGTATGGAAATCAACAACTTAAACGAGGAATGTCGTCTTACAACTGAAAAGTTTGCGTCTTCAGCAGGTTCTGAAATGTTTTCTCCCAATGATATCAGTGATTGTCAGAGCAAAGAAGATTGGATGATATTCTGGGACGCATATTATGAGAGGCACTACTTCTATAATGTTAAAACTCAAGTTTCAACGTGGCTTAAGCCCCCCGGCTTTAAGCCATTTGTATATCATGCGAGCATCGGGACAGATGGGGAGCTAGAACCGACAAACAATGTCGACCTTGCTCCGTGTAATTCTTGCTCAGAAATAACAGATCCTATTCAAGGTCATGTTGTTGACTCATTTAAAGATATTTATAAGTATGATCCTGCGGATCCATCTTTAGATGAGGTTTTACCAGTTACTGAAATTATTCTGGCTAGTCGTATTTCTTGCTCAGAATCAGCAAATTCCATTCAACATCGTGTTGACTTGTCTGGGGAGATTGTTGAGGAGCACAGGTTTGCTGATCAACCTTCAGATGAGGTCCTGCAGAGTGCTGGAATTACTATATCTAGACCTGATGATGGTATCTCCGAATTGAGTGGCAGGAATGAAATTGAGGAGATGGACATGCCTCACTCAGTTGAGAAAAGATGGAGTCAGGAAAGCAAGATGCCAGAATGGCCCAATAAATTAGAAAATGGGACAGTGTAAGTTTCTTCTTTCATTGAATGAAATAACATTAAAACCTGGACATTTCTACTTTTTGCTCTTTGCTAGTTTTGCGAGAAGTTCAGCTTTCAAGCCATGCTTTGGTGTACTGAGATCATTGAGAACTTCTTTCCTTCATGTAAGCTAACCTGAATTGGGGGATTTCATCACTATGTTAATTTGTTCATATGTAGAAGACTCCTAAAATGATCCGTGCGATTACGGCAACTCTATATCTTAAAAACTTGCTAACAAGAGGTTGAATTGTCAAGGTGTCTTGTTGGTGTCGTAACGTCTGGTGTTCTCTGGTACGTCATGCTTGTTTTGCAGCTTGGATTCTAGTATATTGGCTGAGGGGCATAGTTCCCTGTTAGAGAACAGATTCGGGTCGACTGATGACCTATATGGCCAGTCTACAGCAAGAAAACGAAAAAAGAAAGTGAGAAAGCCGCATAGTCAGAAGAAAGTTCTGCAGGATCCTGAAGGTTGGTTTGACCCCTTATTTCCATTTGTGTGTATGATCCACAAAGAGAATTTGTTCTAAAGAGATTATCATGTATGCTTGTTTCCCATAAGGTTTCTACAGCGCAACAAAATCTATATTCCATTTTCTTTTCCTTCATGCAATTTATTAAATTTGAGCTGATTATTGAAACGGAAGTTCTGTTATATTTAGCTTAACAGGATTCTCAATTCATGGAATTTGCAGTGTAGTGGTTGTGTTTAGCTTGTGTCCTCTGTTGTTATTTTCTCATTTCTTTTCGCCACAAGGTGCGAGTTCTCTTTATTCAAAATGACCTTTTCATCTTTCGCATCTCCTTTTTATTTCCGTTGTCTTCAATCTGTGACTCCTTTCCACCGGTTCCTACTGATTGATGCATATGTTTGCAGAACTTAGCTTTCCTTTGAATGAAAAGTACTCGGCTGTTATTGAGAAGTATTGGTTGCAGAGGTATATTCTATTCTCCAGATTTGACGATGGTGTAAAAATGGACGAAGAGGGATGGTTCTCTGTCACGCCGGAGACAATTGCAAAGCATCATGCTTTTCGCTGCGCTGGTGGTGTAGTTGTTGATGGTTTCACCGGAGTTGGGGGGAACGCCATCCATTTTGCGCGGTGGTAAGTACTTGTTATATTAATCTGGATTACACCTTGAGATAATAATAAAGTCTAATAAAAGATTAATTTGAAAAGCTGGGAGTTCACTGGTGAACTTTTCTTATCCACTCAAAATCATCTTTAATCTCCTCAATATTTTTCATCAATCATATTTACTGCGTTATGTTCCTATCTATTATGGATTCTAGTGGCAGGCATGTGATTGCAGTAGATATTGATCCTATGAAGATTGCGTATGCTCATCACAATGCTGTCATCTATGAAGTTGCTGACCAAATAGATTTTATAAAGGGCGACTTTTTCAACTTGGCGTCAAAGTTGAAGGTACTATATCTATTTATATATCACAACTTCTATCTTGACATCACCGTTCTCATGTCAATTTGCATTCCTCATTTAATTCCGTCAGTACCTCGTGACAGGCCGACACTGTATTCTTGTCTCCTCCGTGGGGTGGCCCCGATTATTCTAAAGTAAAAACGTATGACCTAAAAACAATGCTCAAGCCACATGATGGGTAAACATCAATGCTCTCATGGGAAATGCCATCTTGTTACCTAAGTTGATGATTACTCTCCCTGAAGAAACTGTGTTGATGTTAAGCAAAATCCAAAACCATGTTTCTGCAGGTTTTTCCTATTTCATACGGCCAGGAAAATTGCTTCCACGGTTGTGATGTTCCTCCCTAAAAATGTGGATCTAAATCAGCTGGCCGAGATCTCTCTGTCCGCTCAACCCCCATGGGGACTAGAGGTAACCTACTCTCCTCAGGCATATGATGTAGGCTGAAAGATGATGAGAGCGAATACTGCAGGTCGAAAGGAACTATCTGAATGGCAAGCTCAAGGCTGTGACAGCGTACTTCACAAGACAAGAATACAAAGATGGAAACTGCATCACACAATGAAGGCAGCCCTGTCGATGGATTGACGTCTGTAGGTGTAATATCTATCCGTATGTACATACCCAGGATTATGTAACACAAGCTACGGAAGGCCGGATTGGGGGTATATACACCGTGAACTATCCAATTTCCTGCTGGGAAGCCTATCATTTCGACGAAGATGTGATCGTAAGGCCTCTACTTTCTTTCTACTAAAATCTTTTGTCAGGCTTTGGGTGGCATATGAAAAATAGCACTTTTGATGAACATACCTGCCTGAAAGATTCATTATCGTCCAGCGATTAGGATGTCTGACTTTCACGCTGGAGGTCGGTTCGATTCCTTGTAACAGAACAACCCTCACTCTCTTTCGCATGTTATGGTGCAGCATTTGGCCCAAAGTCTGAATATTTGTCGCTGATCATCATTAATGGGTGAAATTTTCTTCTAGTAGATCAAAACTAATGCAAGCTACAGCAAACACAGCAAAGTCCCTAGCATTCTGTGTTTTTACAGTTTGGGCTACACAAAGAACCGTAAGAATTCGTGACCTGGTCCAGACCCACCTAAATCGGTCGGCCCATATAGTATGGGCCCATATGTAAAAGCCCAATTACACTTTTAAAGAAGGGCCCGCTGTTCTTTTCCCCTTCCCTTTACTACACATTGTTTATCTTTCCCTGTTCTTTTCCCAACCCTCTTTCTCTGTAAAATTATCAAAAAGTTTATTCATTTTTTGTTTTTAAAATTTCTTCCCGAAACCCAAAAGGGGAGAGAGGATACGAAAACCTAGGCAAAAGACAAAAGATACTGGTCATGGAAAAATAAAAAGAAGAAGACAAAGATACTCTTCAATTCAATGCGATCCCAACCTTTTTACGTCAGTGTTTGTCATCATCCCCTCTACCACCTTCCCGAAATCTCCTTTTCCTTCCCCCCCCCCCCCCCCACCCCCCACCACACCATGTGCACGTTTACAGAGAGACTCACATTTTCATTGTATGGATTGATCACATAATACCAAAGTAGGCATCTCCTTTTGCTTTCCCTTTACTCCCCCAACAAACCAAGAAAAAAGGGGAGCACCCAAATCGTTCGGAGTTGATTTCGTTCAGAAAGTGTTGCTTAAATGGTAATGAAGTGAATGAGTCTCTCTGATTTCTCTTCCCCCTCTATTTGTCTAGCATGAAAAGCAAAAAAGGGGGAAAATTTGTTTCTTTGTCTAGCTAGCTACCAGTCAAGAGAACACCTCCCTTACCCTAATTCTCTAACATGTTTTTTTTTTTTTCCTTTTTTTCAGTCATATGACAAGTTTTGGAAGAAGAAGAAGAAGAAGAAAGGGATAGAAGGCCTTTTGATAGTAACATCTCGAACAAAACACACCCACACACACACACACACACTAATTCTACCCCTCCCCATACTCACACCATCCATTTGTTTTTGGGTTCATACTCTGTTCTGTTCCTTTCTCCGCACATTTCGCTTTCATTTTGAATAAGTTTCTCTTCCTTTCTCCCCCCCACCCAAAAAAAAAAAAACAATTGACTGACAGTTCATGAAACCCCCCGAAAAGAAAAAACAACAAAGAGAGAAAGAAGAAGATGAAAAAAAAAAGAAACCCAAAACCCTGAATTGATTATATGTGGCACGATACACTTGAAAAAACAATGACATGTTCATTTGTGTTTCTGACAAGTGACAACCATTGACTGGATCCATGACACATCTCCAAAGAAAGATGTTCTTCTTCTGCTTTATATATACAGATGAGGTAGTGGTGCATTTTAGCAAAAAGACATCTCCAGGGACATTGTCCTTCTCTGTATACGTACTCCCTTTTTGTATATACCGTATTTCATTTTCAATGCTCTTCTCGCGATACAGGAAATACCGCAAGCTTGCTAATCATATATATAAAGAAAGATATATGATTTGGAATCATTACGGTCCGACCACGACAGACCCTGTATCGAATTTATGAGTTATATGATCACGTGGTCGGGCGGGTAATTACCCAAGACGTGATTTAATGCTAGAACTGAAGGACTGATTCAGATAAGACATGGGAGTCAGCGAGAGGAATCAGACAGATCACTGGAAATGGAAAAGAAAATCTTTTCTCTCAGGAGAAGAAAGAGGTCGGGGGAAATCTAAAGGAAAGACAGACAGACGCACACGCACAAACTCACATGATCGAGCAGGTTCGGTTAAATCCCCATGATATTAATTAATAAATATGGACGGACTAATGATAGACTGGAAAGAGGAAAGATTAAGGAAAGAGGAAAGAAATATCAACAACAAAAGTTTTTGGACTAACGAGTCGAGGGAGTCATTAGGTTGAGGCCGAGGTCGTCCTTTTCCCACAACATCCGGGCCTTGTTCGCCTTCATGGCGGTGATGGCGCCCGTGCCTCCGTGTTCCGGGTACGACCTCTTCTTCGACAGGGTCGGCGGAGATGTAATCGGCACGCCGAACAGCTTCGTGTTGGTGGTTTTGTTATTTGTGGCGTGGTCTTCGAGTATGGTTAGGGGACTTCTCGACGAGGCGTTGGTGTTGTTGGTAGTGCAGGAAGGGTAGTGGCCTGTGAGGAGGTGGTTCAAGGGTTTTTGCACCAGGGAAGAGGTGCTGTTTGTGGTGTTGTTGCCGTTGCCGCAGAGGAGGAAGGAGGAAGGGTAGGCGTTGCTGGGGGGCATCGGCTTGACGTGATTCTGGACGAAGTATATGATGTCGTTGTAAAGCCTCTTCATGTGTGCGAGCTCCGTCATGAGCATGCTGTTGCTCCTTCGTAGCCTCTCGTTGTCCTCTGATAATGCTGCCGCCGGGTTGTTGCTGTATCCGATATAGCAGCTCTTGCTGCCGCCGATGGTCACGGCTGCAGCCGGTGGAGAACAGACGACCGGGGGAGAATCGCACCAGCTCGTGGCAGGCTGGTTGTCGTCGGATTCTGAGGCCGGGGAGATGCTGGCACGGCCTGAGAAGGGGAAGAATCCCGGGCCAACCCCGATGTGGCCATACTGAGACTGATGGTGGCTGAGGGATGGCTGAGGCAGTGGCAGCGGTAGCGGAGGATGGGCGGCCTTCCGGCGGTGAATCTCGCAGAGGAGGTGCTTCTCACCCTTCCGGAAGAAGTCGTTCGCGAACTCCCACCTGTCCGGCACGATCTTCCTAAAACCCTAATAAAACAACAGCGGAACCCCACCCATAAAAGACACGAACTCCCATACCACGAATTCACATCCAACAAATGTCACGAAGGACCACAACACTGATCCTTAGAACACGAACAAATATACTTACGTAGGTGTTGAGCTGGCGAACAAAGCTTGAGAAGTTGTTGTGCTTGAAGTAGTTGGGGAGGAGGTCGCGGGCGAACTCGGGGGGACGCCAGACAACGAAGGTAGAGTAGTCGTCGCCCCAGGAAACAACATGGTCGGTGGCAGGGTCGTCGACGAGCTGGTAAGTCTTGGTGAGGAAGGGCGCGGGGACCGAATTGTGGGCAGTGGGGTCAAGCGACAGAAGTATACCACCACCTCCTCCTCCCCCACCGCCGCCGCTGCCCTTGCAGTTCTCCAACACGAGAGCCATAATAATAAGTGGACCGGTAGTTCTTGAAGGAACGAAGGGAGGGAAGGAAAGGAGACGAGGTTCCTGACCCGAAGAAGCTCCGGACAACCTGGTACGATGTCGTTTTCTAGCTGGGAGAGGGGGGAGGGAGAAAGGAAGAGAAGGGACTAGAAAGGAAAGGAAAGCTGATGTCTGTTCCGTTGAGTGTGAGTGAGTAAGATAGTGAGATGGTTTTTTTTTTCTTCTTCTTCTTTCTTGGAGTTTCTTTCCTTTTTCTTTTGGAATAATAATAAAATCTTAATTAATTAATTCATTAATTATGTTTGTTAATACATATTAAACTATAATATATTTCCATCATGTCGAGGGAATAATTGTCTCTTTTTTTTTCATTTTTATTTTTGTAATTTTTTCGGGTCTCTCTCACTAGGGACTGTCGAAACATAAGGGCATTTCAAGACAAACCCGTGACCAACCTTTTATTTCTCTTCTCTTCTCTCCTATCCTCTCAGATTCTTCTTACAATAAAATACTAAAATATTATCATAACATTAAATTTGCTATATATTCTGACACACATAATACAAACAAACGCATCCCCCCAGCTGATCAAAATGACAACGAAGAGGGAGGGGGGAAGGGACACGAGATAAGGAAGGTAGTATTTGTCCCTCATGGGGAGACGTGCGACCAGAGGTAGGGAAGGGAGGCACCTCCTTCCTTATGCAACACATTAAATTAATATATATTGCTTGCATTTTAAGACCTCGGTTACACCCACACACGCACACGATCCCCAACCCACTAATTTATTATTTAAAAATAAAGGAAAGAAGAACTGGGATCCTTTGCAATTATTCGACAATGATTCCCTCGTTTCGTTTTGCCCCACCTCCCTCAAACAATTGTAAAGAAATTGATAGAGGGTGTTTCTTCATCGCTTGATGCCAAAACGAGCGTTGGAGTTCCATTTTGTAAGCTTGCATTTGTTTTCTATCCAATTGGCAAAGAACGAGGGAAGCCCACAAACGGGGTTAACCCCCCCCCCCCCAAACACAAGATCGTATTCCCTACCACAAAACGTCTCGAACGTCGTGTCCTTTTTTAAAAAAGGGGGAAGTGAAAGAGGAAGAAGAAAGAAAGGCCACTGTCTTTGTTTTTGGTGGTTTGTTAGTTGTTGCTTAATATTATTCGACTTGGAGTAATTGGGTCCTTAGGACTATGTCTTCGAATCGCTTGGGTAGTTTGATACGAAGCTATAAACGGATCGAAGTTGGTTGGGATGTTGAGGATAAAAGAAGGGGTTTTGAATGTTTCTAGATTGATTGAAAATGGGGTTGGAATAGAGGTGGTAATAACTGGGAGGTGAAAGAGGGGGTGGGGAGTCCTTTTGCAAAAGGTGAGGTGAGGGGGGGAAAGAAATCGATTGATTTGTGATTACAAAGTGACAAAAAGAAGAACAATCGTGATAGGAATGATGACTAATGATTCGCCCCATGGATACTAAACAGATTACATCCATCATCATGTCTGTCTTCTTGGTTCATTACTATTCTAATATCATCACCGTCATCACCATTAAAAAAAAAGGGTGTGCAGTGCAAAGTTCCCCATTTTCACCCATTACATCCTCCCCCAAAAATCAAATCATTCCTCACTCATTAATTCTTCTTTTAAATCCGATCGTCTCAGAATGAGAGAATCAATAATCGACAACCCGGTAATCACGTGTGTTTAGTTGTCCTTGCAATCGTGATTAACGATTATTGTCCAGATTGCATAAGCCTGAGTACTTTTTACTAAATTTCTATTCCAAATAACGATTTCCTGTACTTACTAACATGCGGACTAACGTGAAAAAGTGGCCTCTTCATGCTGCCTAACATACACAAAGCCTTCTTATTACTAACATACGGATTAAATATTTGCATGGCTTCTTCGTAGGGTTGAGATATGAAAACTAGAATTAAGAAAATGGGACCTCCGTCTACATTCACTCAATAATAAAAGCACTCATGTGAAAAGAGCCCCCCCATTCATTGCTTTCACTCAAAGACGAGGTAGAGATAGAGATAGAGATAGAGGTAGCAATTATCTCATTCATTCTTTTCTTTCTGATCTCCTCCCTTTCTTGCTTTCTTTCCTTTTCCCTCTTCCTTTCCATTTCCACGTTCAAAAAGGGCGAAAGGAAGCAGCTGCGGGATGTTCTACGTACGTGTGGCGTGTCCACGAACCACAACCCCAGTTAATGTTTTCGTCACACGAAACGAATACGATCGAATTCTTCTTTGTTTCGATAAATCTGATTAAGGAGGAGGACGAGGAGGAGGAGGGTGGGGTAGTTCAAATTTACATTGGGAAAGCTTTTTACTTGCTTTTCGGGTATCATGGCCGACCCAGCAGCATGCAGAAAAGCATCAATGAGACTTTTGTGTGTGTGGGTGGGGTGGGGTGGGGTCCCATTTGGAAGTCTTTTATTAGTGATTCCTACAACCTCCCTGTTGGATCTCTTCTTTTAACAAAGAGATAAAAGAAACTCAAAAAAGTGATGAAACCCTCTCTGTTCATATTATCTTATTACCTCCTGAAAATTTACGGCTCTTTTGGTGGTGGTAAGAAAAAAAAAGAAAGGAACATTAAGATCTGGAAGTGGGTCCTAACAATTTCCTCAAGGCTGCTACTGCTGCTGCTGAACTGAACAAACCCAAGATCATCATGCCTCCCCCCCCCTTTTTAATACAAGGGACGATGCAGAAGCTGATCCTGCGGCGGATTCATGGGATGGCATCGGGGGTCAATTAAGGTCCTAATGATGGGATAATGATCAAAGGACTCGGTGTTGTCTGTTTTTAATGATATCTGCATCCGGAGTTCCTGAGGAAACACCAAAACCAAGATTTCAGTTGTACTGTCCTGTGGCAACATCCTTTTGCCAACCAATTATCCACTATGGAAAAGAAAAGCAACAAAAGACAGGAAAAGGGGATGAGAGGAGAGGTGGGGAGGGAGGGCTTTTGGGCAACCCAATCATGTCGGGAAGCTCCCCCCCAAGCAAGTGAGAGAAGTATATGCTGTTGGTGCTGCTTGTTGTTTGATGATGATAGACAATGATGATGCAGATGATAGAATTCCAGCACACAATCATATGGACAGCCATGTAGCCTCCATTCCCCCTCCCACTTCTATTCTCTACCCCACACACCAACCAAAGGCAACATGGTGAAAGGAAAAAGAATGCTCGACGAAGAAACAGACAAAAGAGTACTGCAACATACGTAACGGAATACCTGTAAATAACAAGGTTCTAGAGAGATTCAAACTCCACCCGTTTGTCCGGATGCCAACTTTGGAACCCTCCGGCGTTTGGACTGGTCGTTGCATCACGAAGTGGGTGTGTGATTCGGATGAACTTATGGGATGGGCCTTCGAAATGGAATCAATGGGAGACAGAGCACTGTTTGGCCCGGCTACAAGCAATGTCCGTAGATGTCTCATTTAAGGCAAGAACACCTCCAACCCCTGGGACTTAGATGCCTGGCAAAGGGGACAAAACTGAGATCCCTCATGTAGTCCTTACCAAGGCAGAGATGTCTGCGGGGATCCAGCACCATTCAAGCTTGCCTCATCCAACATGCCCGACAACACAACGCTTGTCTCACACCACATGGGCTGCGGATGTTGCATAAGGCTGCGTCATCAACCACACTGTCCCTGCACCCTACCTTCCTGCACTGGGCACAGGTTTGCTGAAGATGATCCTAGAGGGCCGCGATCACGGTCTCACTATGGCCTGCTGTTGCCACGCCGCTGCCTCAGCTTTCAACTGTTCCACTCAGTCTTCGAGCTCCTTACTTCTCTCTTTAAGTGTGTCAATCTGTGTCCTTCTGCAGGAGCCTGTGGAGATATCGCTCACCAGCATCCAAGTTTGCCTGAAGTTCTTTTTTTGTTTTGGTAAATGGATCGCCTGAAGTTGGCAGGACTGAACCTTGTCTAGGACGTCCAAACCGAGTTGCTCAATCTGGATATGAATAAAACATCAACTTTATGCACTCGAACCCACAATTATACTGGAATGCACTTCATGGACAAACCGACCTCATGATTAATGAATCTGCCAATCTCCACATCCTGTTGACCCATATCTTCCTCGATTTCATTGAAAGGAGGAGGAAACTAGGCAGAGTCTCCTGAGGACTCAGCTCTGTTGATGTCTAGCGATAAACACACCCCCATAGACACAGATCCCTGTTGCAGATAATGGACAAAGGTTACTTGTGTTTTGTTCCCACAAGCATCCCGGTGCTTCAGCCCTTTACTCTTTGGTTCAACCCCAATATCGAAAATGAGATCAGTTCCATGGACGCTGCGGCAACCAATACCGAACCATGTACTGGTTCTCTGGACATCATCTACAACTAAATTGAGAAGGCCAATCACTTGAAAGATCGCAGGGTGGACTGTCACAGGCCCCTAAGTCATCGGGATTCCAGATCAAGATCCTAGAAAACCAGTATGTATTCCAAAAATATCGCGGATGAGCAGGTGGCTCAAATCGACCTGCCTCCATGCAATTCCCCAGTAAATCAAGAAATATCACGGGAACATAATTGATTCGAGTACAGTTCCCGGATATCACCACCACAAAACCACTCAAAATACGGAACAACTAAAACACAACAAAAACCCTACATGAAGCGGCGAAGTGCAGATTCTACGGCTGAGGGTGCTCCTGATCCTGAGTCAAGCACTCCGCCGTCACATCCGCCATGAAGAAGTTCCTGACCAACCACCGAGTGGACCAAACCAATCCAATCCAAACAACTCATTACCGCTGAAAGACCGGGGGGGGGGGGGGGGGGGGGGGGGAACGACAAATGACCAGGGAACCAGTGAGAGGGACAAGCGTACCACGGCAATGGAGACTGCGGCGGCGCTGATGAGAAACCGGAAGGCGTAACCGGAGGCCGTGAGACGGCGGGAATTCCACGGGGATCGAAGAAGTGAAGGGAGGACGAGAAAGATTCGAGATTTCGGCAGGGCTCCGATATTTTTACCGCGCTTTTAAGGTTGTTCTTCCCTTTGCCATTTCTCAGAAGGTTGCAACAATGGCCCAATGGGCTCAAATCATACTGGGCCTGTGCTTCTTAGGCCATATCCGAAACTCCCCCGGTAAACACTACTTTTGCATATTGTTCACCCGTAACTACAAAAGCTTCCACATCTTAGAAATGTTATGAGATAAGATGGCCAACCATGACTCTGAAGGTAAAGGCTCGTCCCTCTGGGACCATCCGCCAGGCATGAATCCGAATTCGGTCCGGACCCTCTCATGGGGATAGACCAGTGGCCTTGCAGATGGGGCATGAGTTCTTGTGCATGAGCCATTGCTTGATACAGTCCCGGTGGAAATCATGCCCACATTCCAGGGCTCCAAGCTCGTCTTCGGAGTTGTACTCTTCCTGGGAAACAATAGTTTGCGCAATTTTATCAAGTACATTGCAAGCGATAAAGCGTGAGCGATAACCCGATGCAGAGAATAGCCAATTTCGTTTTTTTACCTGGCATATGCAGCATGGCTCAATCTCATGAGTAGACCCGGTTGTGCTAGCTGTGTGTGGGCACCGCTTTAGTTGAGCCAATATTGTCTCTTCGCTCAGACCGGTGCTCACGTTCCCGATGCGTTCTTCCAGAGCTAACAACTCCTGCCGTGGTGTGACTGTGTGTCAGGATTGTTGGCTGTCTTTACATGCTTAGAGAAAAGGGAAACCCCACCAAGGTTCATGTGACCCACCTCATATGACATATTGTCAACGTCGAGGCGCATGTCTCTGTGCTGATCGTGCATGTCTGCCATCCCGAAGACCACTGACTGCTTGAGAAGCATGAAATCTCGTAAGAAATAGCATTAACACCACCGAAAGCAAATGCGGCCTACCAAACAGTGTCCCTGCATGAGAATCTTTTTAAAACAGTCGCTAACAATCATGCCCAGTATCCCAACAAAGCAAAGCATGAATCGGCAATTATAGGTAAGCCAGACAGATTACCTCAGATATCAGATGAGATTTGTGGCTCATGTTCAACATTTTGCAAAACTACTTTCTTTTTGTGGTTGTTCTAATAATAATGAACAAGGTATACCAATCATAAGGAAGAATGACCTCAAACTAGTTTGTTACATCGAGAACAGAACAATTTAGGGTAGTGCAACCACAACACAAACCTACGCAGAGCCAGATTAAGTAATTCCACCCAATCAAAAAGCCTTCGCGCTGCCAAAGACATTCCTTACCTCTTTATCGAGAAGCAAGGTCAGGAATATGGCAATATATCAAAATGATTCCAGTTTGAACTTGTAGTTCAATGAGGCAATATGATGAATACATGGGCACATGGACAAACCTCGGATGCAAGCCTTAGCCTTCTCCTCCCTTCAGCTGCAACAGTCAAATTACACATGGACGACCTCGAAGGAAATGAATGACCTGGAAAACTAGGCCTGGATGGAAGCATCATCTCGTGCGAGGAAGCAGCAGGATGAAGAGAATTGCTAGTCTGCCCGTCAGGCTCGGGATCAATAGAAGACATCAATGACCGACGAACATACTCTGACCATCTGTGGGGGTATTGTGTAAAACAGTTATTATGAGGATCCCAATGAGCATTAGAACAATGATTAACGCCAGAGCTAGAGCCATTTCTGGAACTGGAGGGGTCGTTTCTCGGTAAAGTGGAATCTCCAGCTGGAAGCCCACCATTCAAAGGATTCGGAACAAAAATTCCCATATCCCAAGGAGGAAGGAATAATGGATCTTCTCGTGCCCTCCTTCTTCCCCTACTTGAGCTGGCCTCATCATTTGAAGCAGCCTCTCTTGTTTGGGGAAAAACAGCATTTTGGGAACCACCACGTCTAGAAATAACACCCCTACTCCATCTCACTGAGGGGCCACTTTGCGGGATAGCAGGCATAGGAAGAATTGCATGGCGGTCCTGGTTACTGTCATTTCCATCTGGAAATGTAGACCTTGTATCCAAGGAACGGTTGACTGTAGGAACAGTCAATTGCTGCTGAGAACTACTGGGGCATTGTATGATTGGATTGGTAATAGAATAGGCAGCAGAGGGATCGATGGCACCTTGATCAACTGAGGTTATCCGAATATGGTAATTTCTTTGTAAGTTGTTTGGACCAGTTTGATCAGTAATGTCAGAAGCACTTGCTCCATTAACTCTATCTCTCTGATCTGTTACTGAAGAGAAGGCAGAATTCAAGCTAGCATCAGAGGCGGGATGATTATTTGGAAAAGTGCCATGTTCAACATTTTGTAGATAAGTGGAGCCTCCGGCTTCTGAAAATTGACCAACATGACCTTCTAAAGCCTTTCTCTTACAAGGAACCTGGCGGCCATCAAAGTGGAAACCCGAACTAGCCTCATTATCTTGCATGCCATCTCTATTACTTGAGGCAACCATCAACGCATCCGGCTTACTAGGCATGTACAAATTGGGACATTCTATGAGCAGAGAGCTCTCGCTTCCACGGCCAACAAAACCAATGGGCGAGTTGAGGTTCTGGGTCAAGGAACTTGAACTTGAACCATTAATTGACAGGGGAACAAAATTGGCTGGACCATGCACCTGGTCATGTTGCAGAATGCCTGACACAGCAAAGCCATTAGCTGGCAGTGCCGGAAGATGCTGTGTTTTATGAGCACCGTCATTAATCGTGTCATGCATAGCACTAGACCCAGGTAGGTAACGTATGTCTTGACGGATAAAGGGAATGTTATTACTGGGGGGTTGAGATAAATCAACTCCTGGGCTCTCCCCTGGATTCTGCACATCATTCCAGGAAATTGGTTGATCCAAGGAGACATTTCTTGGAGAGGACCCGTCATCAAAGTCAAAAGCAACAACCAAAGAACTGCTTCTACTTCTCTGCCCTTGCATTGGAGTTAGAGTTTTCCTTGATTGAGTTGGATTGTGCAAGTAGAATTTCCACGCTCTATATTACTTGTACAGAGGCTTTCAACCGCACATGAACTGGAAAGAAAACAATCATGCAAAATAGTTGAATCATGCGTTAGTCATATATTTCAAGGGAAAAAGAAAACTGAACTAGTATCAGACCAAGCATCTCAATGCTTCTCATTGAACTTTGCACAGTAAGAAGTAGCACAACAACACCATTACTCATAAAGAGCCATTTTGTGTTCATCAAGGTCCTCAACAGCTCAAGGATGAAATGAAGGGCATACTCACAGAAAAATTTCACTGAAAATTTTAGAAGAAAAATGAAAACTTGAGCACACAAAAGTTGCATGAGTCGCCAACAAATACAACGCAATTGCATCATTAGAGAGTAATCAGCAACCAAACAAACCGCTCGAGCATCGTCTGCGGGTTGAAACAAAGCATTTCAAAATCCAGGGCCATGAGGATTTTTCAACAATTGACATAAATGGCATCCACGCGAGACAAGGTAATGAAACGTGATATCATGAAAGAGGTGGGGGAAATTACGTGGCACAGCTCTCAGCAACCTTCAGCTCAGCTTGAACAATCTCAAGGACTCCATCATCAAGATCATAAGAACAGAACAAGACTCGAAACACTAAGAACAGGGGAAGAAAAGCCCACGGAAACCCAGAAAAATCCGTCCTTGCTTCCTACTGACCCCAAGGAGACATCTTTGTAGTCAACCCAGAAATTACAACGAAAAATCCTCAAAACCCACGAGAAAACAATAAAAGAGCAAGAATCCAAACACGACACAGACATCGAGCGCTAATAACCACCCACCGATCATCAACCCCCAACCCCCAACCCACCCGAAAAAGGAAAGGTAACGATCCAGTCGGGAGAGAGGTTAAGGAATCCCAGCTTTACCTTGAAAATGGCGATCGCTAGACCCACAGAGCGGATATCAGACAAATCCCGACGAATCAATCCAGCAATATCCTTCCTGTGGTTTTGCTAGACACGAGACGATAAAGAGAAACCCACCCACAACAACAACAGCAACAACAAGGAAGAAAATGGTGGGGTGGGGCAAAAGGAAAAAGACAAGATGATTTAATTACACCATCTTGCATAGGAAGGCGGAACCTTAAATTCCGCCCGTCCTGGGCAAGAAAACGTTTTCCGTGAACTTGCATGAGCAAATTCTCTCGTCCCATGAGGTAATAATTGATTGCAAGGGCCACGGGTTCAGGGTTTTTACAATTGGTTGGGCCGATCATGCCTAGGCCCATATAAACTATGGGCCTGATCTAATACCATCTTTTCACATAATCGTCTTCTCTATCGGTCCCTTTCTTTCTGCTTTGTGGCCCAATGGGGCTTTCGTCCAAGCCTTCGTTCCATTGCACGACATGTTTGACAGTGCAGATGCACGCCCGGTCTTACTTCTCGACCAAGACGAGCATAAGTCCAATCCCACCGGCATGGCGATGGAGACTCAACTTCACGTGGCAGGGGACACGCCGATCGTCAACATATACGGACATCCCTGGCAAAGGATCGGAGCGGAACAATCGATAGTGGAGAACCTTCTTATGCATAGAGGATTCATCGGTCAGGTCGGACGGGGGAAGATGGGATTTGGTCTGATCGCAGGAACAAGATCGGAAGAGGAAGATTTCGGACAATGCCTGGTCGGCTTTGATCTTCTTGCGGGTTTCCATTGGCAACGGATATTGGGCTTGGAGACTTGAGTTTAATCATCCGAGTCCAAACTGTTGTTCACAGTGAATGTAATGGAACCCAACAACGACATTCCCATCCATTTCTGTTGTCAAGTGGTGTGCGTGTCATTCTTGCAGCCTACGGCAAGTCCACTTTTTTAAGGCCTTGTCAGAGATTCGGAAGAAGTGGAAGGCCAGCTCCAGATCCCAAGGGAAGAACCAAAAGATCCTTCTACGTCAAAACAAGCAAACCCCAAGTCTGGCACTGCCACTGCCACTGCCACTGGCACAGATGCCTTCTTCTTTACTCTGTCGGATCCAGACAAAAGTCATGGGGAGCTAAGCTTAGGCTTTAGGCTTTTTTAGGCCTAATTAGTCAAAGGGCCCTTTTTAGATAAGCCAACATCAGATCAGAACACAATCAACCCAGAAAGCAATGACCCACTTCTAAAGCAAGATCCAATCAAGCTTCGGACAAAAGGTTGGGGGGGTGTTATGGGTGGGGGTGGTGTGGTGTGCGTACCCAAAAACCAAAAAGACATGTATTGGGGCTACATCCCTAGGAAAGCAGTGAGCATCCAAATTCCAAACACCAACCCCAATTCTACCTTTTTCTTAATTTTCTGACAAAATCATGAATCGTAATGGTCTCAAAGAGGCACAGCACATGCCATGTCCTGATGTCCCTCCCTCTCCCCCCCCCTCTCAACTCAATCACCCCTCTTTTTTGGCTTTATTTCCCAATTCCCTGGAGACAAAGGAGAAAAGAAAAGGACTCCCTTGGCTCTTTTCTCCATTCCCCCACACCCAAGACAATGAAATGATGGCAAATGCTGCACAATCATATTCCCAATAGTGATGATAGGAAGAACACTAGATGGCGAGCAAATTGCTTGGGGCCAACCCATACAAGAAAACAAAAGGAACCATCATTGCTCCATTAGGAGTCATATCTAATCTAAGCCCAGGTCCAGTTTAAGTAATCTGCATTGATTACTGCACGCATGTGATGTGTTTAAAGAAGAAAATATTACCTTCACCCACATGGTTTTGTCGATATAAGGGAGGAACTTCCATGAAACTCGTGGTGGGGATGTGAAAATGATCAATGTTCAGTAAATTGGTTGTCCGGTTAGCTTTCTGACAGCAGCTCTTTTGATGGGTGTGTAACATCTTTACCAGTTTTATCAGGTTCTGGTCGGAATGTTCATCTCTTCAGCATGTATTGTCTGTCAGATCAACATTCTCCCACGTATGACCTGGAAGGGAGAGATCAGGGATTGAGTTTTCACAAACTGGGCACCTGTCCATTTCTTCATGAAGCAACAATCACCTGAGGGATTGAGGGAAGGTTGAAAGCAAGCTTTCGAGGTTCCATAAGGGAGTTCGAGGTTGTCTGGTAAGGAGGTGCCCAGAAATAGTAAACAATTGTCCAGTCCGATTCAATTAAGCTCCCCTGTCAACTAAACCCGATTATAGGTTCTCTTAGTTTTCTGGTGGGGACCCCCTGGAAAGGGTTGCCCGGCCCCGTGTCGGGGAGCCTAACGGTCGGATTGAAGAGAAATTAGGTGACGGAAAACGAAACTTTGCATCCGGGGGGACTGTCACCTGCAATTACATGTTACCCTCAGCCTCGCCCTGTTTCGCCTCCGAGTGCACGTGTGGTCGAAGGAACGAACGGAACTCGATTGAGTCCACCACTCGAAGCAAAGTAAAAGGTAGCGAGGCAGATCAGATCAGATGATGACGAAACCGATACAGTAGCACATCCCAATCCGAATACTGCAGCTTTCCGCGAGAAATCTGGTATTTTTTGCTAGTAGTTGTAACCAAGAACGAGTCTTCAACATGGGGTTGGCCTGAAAGATAATCAATCCTGGAATACATCATTAAAATTCGCCAACCCAAAATGAGAAAACAAAATATTGAAAAGAAAAAAGAAACCGAGGGGGCCGACTACAAAAATGGTTTTCCTCATCACGTGGGATGTGGGCTCAAATATATCCACCTAATGTCAAGTTTTGATGTCTGATTCTTTCTTTTCTCTTCACGGGGTTGTAATCAAGAGAATTGCGAACGAAGGGAAAGAGAAAGGAAGGTGATGGATGTCCTCCTGTTCATGCGAGGAAGACGCTAAGCTATTTTGTTGGTTTGTTGCCACCCCTGATGATTGTTTTGTTTTGCTGTTCTTGTCCTAGCAGTTAAGTTGAGTTGCCCATGTCTGTCTTCCCTTTCTTACAGCATCATACAACTACAACAACTACTACATCCACCTCTGTCTGTGCCTCCTTTTGTCCATCTGGAAAGCACGTTCACATTCCCACTCACACATGCAGCCAGACCCACATCCCTCTCCTCTCCCCCATTTAACCCCCTCTCCCCTGCCTCCCTTCGCTCTCCCAACACCCCTCCAGCGGACTCGTCTGGACTCCATTGCTTGGCTGGACCATTCTTTCCTTGTCCCATAAAACGACCCCGGCTGTTTTTATCTGCATTGGGTCTTAATCCAATATGGAAGTCGGCGGCGGCGGAGGAGGAGGAGAAGACTGTTGTGTGAAGGTGGCCGTGCACGTTAGGCCGCTGATTGCCGACGAGAAGCTTCAGGGTTGCAAGGATTGCGTCACTGTCGTCCCCGGCAACCCTCAGGTCCGATTCCTTGTCGTTGTTGTTGCCAGTCATGAGAAGGAGCTTGCTTTCCGTTTGAGTGTTTTTTATTATTTACTGATTGTCTTCTGGGGTTGGTTAAAGTGGGTCGAATTTTGCTCTCGTGGACTGATGTTTTTCTTGGCTGTTTGGGGTGTGGTTAGTTCCTGAAAGATCTGGATCTTGTGCGCCTGGGAATTCCTTATTTACTGTTTTTGGGTGATTTTCTTGAGGTTCTTGGAATGAATAAACCCCTGTTGTTTTCTTCCTTTCCTTTCATTTTCAATTTTCTGGGTGCTGCTGCTGTTGTTGCACGGTCAGTGTCATGTCACCACTGGTTTACTGAAAAGAAGAAAAAAGTTCCCTTGGTTTCTCCTCTAAAATTGACACCTTACTGGTGTTGCCTTCTGGTGGAATGTGATTTTTTTTATTACGCTTTTGATCAATCTAGTTTAGGGAAGACTAGTTTTTTTTTTTTTTTTTTTAAATTACATCTTCCTTGATTATTGTTTATGTTTGGATGATGCTCGTCGACTCGGGCCAAAGGATACTTAACAGTTTAAGTTTCTGCTGCAGGTGCAAATCGGCGCCCACTCCTTCACGTTCGATCATGTTTATGGAAGCACTGGTTCCCCGTCATCCGCTATCTTTGAGGAATGTATAGCACCTCTTGTTGAAGGTCTTTTCCAAGGGTACAATGCGACAGTCCTTGCTTATGGTCAGGTGCAGTATAGTTCTGAACTGATTCGGAGTTTGATAATTTTGCAATGGAATGATAGGTCGACTCCCGTGCTCACATCGTTTGTTTTAGTGTTGCAGACTGGCTCCGGGAAAACGTACACAATGGGTACGGGCTTCAAGGATGGTTTCGAAACCGGTATCATTCCTCATGTTATGGATGCCATATTCAGTAAAATCGGAACTCTGAAGCAGCAGGCGGAGTTTCAGCTTCAGGTTTCATTCATTGAGGTTAGTCTCTGCATGAGTAATGTCTTCGCTGTCTCTGAGAATTGTCCTCTTAAGAACGTTAATTTTCTCATGCAAGATCCTGAAAGAAGAAGTTCGAGATTTGCTAGACCCATCTTCTTCAAACAAGCCGGAAACACCGAATGGACACGTCACGAAAGCCGCGATCCCTGGAAAGCCTCCAGTACAAATTCGAGAATCATCCAATGGAGTTATTACGTTGGCAGGAACAACAGAAGTTAGTGTTCGTTCTCTGAAAGAGATGACGGCCTGCCTTGAACAAGGCTGTCTGAGCCGGGCGACTGGAAGCACAAATATGAATAATCAGTCCAGGTTGTTAATGCTAATACTACATAGTTTTGATTTCAATGAATGTGGTCTATGTTTGGTTGTTAATGCATGGTCTTACGATGTATTGAAATGCCAATAGTTAGTCTCTCCTCTAAATCTAAGGAGACAGTAGGCGAATCCATTGAACTTGTGTTCTAATCAGTTGCAAGTACTAGATCCCCGGTAGTATTTGGCCTTTCTATGGATAGTATGCTAACATGTATTTTTCTCCATTCATGTAGCCGTTCGCATGCGATCTTCACTATTACAGTGGAACAGATGCGGAAGCTCAATCCTATTTTTCCTGGTGAAGCGGCTCCTGAGACTCTCCATGAAGATTACTTATGTGCCAAATTGCATCTGGTGGACCTCGCGGGGTCAGAGCGGGCAAAGAGAACAGGTTCTGATGGCATGCGATTCAAAGAAGGCAAGCGGAGTTTTTCCCAACATCTCTTATGCAAACGCATTGGATATTGCTCATCCATCTTTTGGTAACTGTGGCAGGTGTACACATTAACAGGGGCCTTCTTGCACTTGGTAATGTTATCAGCGCTCTAGGGGACGAGAAGAAGCGGAAAGAAGGTGTTCATGTCCCATATAGAGACAGTAAACTAACTCGGCTTCTGCAGGTTTTTAAATTTTTATCGTTGGAATAGGAATGAAAATCTTGCATTGAGGTTGAGGTTTGGAGTGTGTTCTACTAATAAGTTACTTTTTGGCAACAGGATTCTCTAGGGGGAAACAGCAGAACAGTAATGATAGGTAAATTAGCTTCTAACTATTGGCTGAACTGCGACTGGCTATCTTTTGTTGGGACTTCTCAACTCGCATCCTTTTTCGACCGCCCTATCTAATTTCTGCTCTTGCTGATTATCAAAACTCTTTATTTCCCTTTTTTAAGCTTGCATTAGTCCTGCTGATATTAATGCCGAAGAATCACTTAATACGTTGAAGTATGCCAATCGTGCTCGAAATATCCAAAACAAACCTGTTGTGAGTTTTTTCCTCCGCTTCATCTTTTTTTTAGATAGGTTATTGTTTATAGGTAGTCTAGAGTGTTGAGTTCCTCATTCATTTATCAGGTTAATAGAGATCCTATGACAAATGAAATGTTGAAGATGCGCCAACAGCTAGAATATTTGCAAGCAGAACTATGTGCCCGTGGCAGACCTTCCTCCAATGAAGTAAAGGTAAATCAGTTGCTATGCATGTATTTGACCTGTAAAAGGAAGGTAGCGACAGAAAGTAAGGGTTGTCGCTAGTTCCTTTGTTAGACGAACTTCTTTCCCTAAACATGTATGAATAGCTCATGGAAGAGGGAATTGCACCCTCACAACCTGAGTTATTCAGTAGTTGTAGGATTGAATGCATTGAAGTTGTTTCTTACATTTGTACAGGTGCTCAAGGAAAGAATTGCTTGGCTGGAGGCTACAAATGAGGATCTTTGCCGAGAACTCCACAATTTCCGAAGCAGGTGTCCATCAATGGAGCATTGTGACATAGATTCTCTGGTAGGATATTGATATGGGTTGGATAGTCTGTGCTTGCTGACTTTTCGATAGCTTCGAACCTTGGGATACTTCTCATATTCTGGATTTGCATGATTAAAATTTAATTTGTGCTATGAACATCTACTACGTGTCAACTTATCCTTCAGGAGGAGAATTACTCGGTGAAAAGGGAAGGACATGGGAGAGAATTGCAGTTTGTTGACTCTTGTGATTACCAGATGAGTGATGCTATTAGTGGTATGAAAAATACACCAGCTTTGGAAGCTGTAGGGCAGCTTAAATTGATTCGGAAGATGCGCTTGCTTATAGTATCATCCTTTTTGCTCATACTCACCAACTATTTGGTTGTATCTGTACTTCCAGCAGAATCTGATGATATAGATGAAGTAACCAAAGAGTGGGAGCACACTGCTCTTCAGAACTCAATGGACAAAGAGATGCTGGAGTTGAACAAACGCTTGGAGGAGAAAGAGGTATAAAAGTAAATTTTCTTTTGCTGCTTTCTTTTGAATGTCTCTGTTGCAAAGGTCATTTGATCTGTGTTCTTGTTGAATGACTTTATTTGCCATCAGTTTGAGATGAAAATTTTTGGAGTCTCGGATACTGTCGCGCTTAAGCAGCATTTTGGAAAGAAGATCGAGGAGCTGGAGAAAGAAAAGAAAGCTGCACAGGTGAGCATAAACTTTTATAATCCTTGTGCTGACTCTAGATATTGTGAATAATTGGCTGACATTCGTATGCACGGCAGCTAGAGAGAGATCGACTATTGGCTGAAGTGGAAAACCTTGCTGCTAACTCCGATGGACAGACACAGAAGATGCAGGATATCCATTCTCAAAAGTTGAAGATGCTTGAAGCTCAGGTGATGACTGCATGTGAGGGAGCTTTATCAGTAATTTTCAAGTCGCATTGATCTAACCTACCGTGCTTCAACTGTCTCAGATTTCTGACTTAAAGAAGAAACAAGAAAACCAGTTTCAACTTATGAGGCAAAAACAAAAAAGTGATGAAGCTGCCAAGAGATTACAAGAAGAAATTCAATCTATAAAGGCCCAAAAGGTTCGATCTTATTTCACTTTTCCTCAGCTTGGCATCATTTTTGTCTCCCATGAAATTTGAAAATGTACTCCTTATATTAGGTTCAACTACAACATAGAATGAAGCAAGAGGCAGAACAATTCCGTCAGTGGAAGGCCTCTCGAGAGAAGGAACTGTTGCAAGTATGTAAAATTTTCATTCATGAATCCTGCATTATTGAAACGAAACATGAGTCGGATATGGTTGCATTATAACCGAGTTATCCATAGACTTATTTTTTTTCTTGTGCATGCACATGGCAGCTGCGAAAGGAGGGTAGAAGAAATGAATACGAAAGGCACAAGTTGCAAGCCTTAAACCAACGTCAGAAGATGGTATCTTTGCTTCAAATGACTTCATATATTTATACGATTACTTCTATCATCATTGGAAATCAGCAGGAATGCGTGATTCCTAAGGTTGCTTGCATGCCCATGCATGGAGGGCTATGATACATGTGGCTGATGGGGAACAGCCTGCCATTTTACTTTCTAAAGATAATGACCAATGCCCCTGCGGTCATATGCATCCTTTTTTGAGAATGGTCGCATACTCTGTAGCTTTTCATGTGAGAAGCGGAGCTATTTGTTGCCACATGGAATGGTGGCAGGCAGTTTTGCCATAGTTGGCCTGATCCCGAGGGGATCAGTTTGGCATTTGTAGTACTTGGATTTTCTTTTCTTAGCATTTGATGGAATGATCAAAATTGTGGAGATGATCGGGACCTCCCTATTAGAGATAACCGGATGATAAAATATCGGGGTGCTTAGTTGGTTTCTTTTTCTTTCTTTTTTTCAAGGTTCTGCAAAGAAAGACCGAGGAGGCTGCAATGGCCACACAGCGTCTAAAAGAGTTACTTGAAGCTCGCAAATCCTCTGCTCGTGATAACACAGGTGTGTTTTCCTCATCTGTGACAGAACCACGGAACTCACTTCGTCACGTGATGTTTTTCGATATGTTTGGGATTAGAAGCTTTTCATGAAAGTATGTCACCAGAATTTTGTGGTTCCATATTTTTCATTTGTTTTGACTTTATCTCTTGGTGTCTTCCAATTACAGGTAGTGCTAATGGAAATCATGGACAGGTAATCATCTCGTCCCCTTTTCTGATTAGGGGCAAGTGCCTTAAAACACCGCTTGATTGATGAATGACATTCTCAGAGCAACGAGAAATCATTACAACGATGGGTTGACCAAGAGCTTGAAGTAATGGTAAATGTGCATGTAGTGCGACTGGAATACGAAAAGCAAAGCCAAGTGTAAGTCTATTGTGATGTTAGCAACAATCATTTGGAGTGCACTCTGTTCTTCAACTTATTGGAGCATTTCAGGCATGCTGCTCTTGCTGAAGAGTTATCTGTTCTGAGGCAAGTGGAGGAACTGGCATCAAAAGGTCTCACCCCTCCAAGAGGGAAAAATGGATTCGATCGGTACGAGAAAATTCATTTTGCAGTCCTCTGCTGGCATTTATGATTTACAGCATTGTAAAATGCATATTGCTTTGGTCAGCATCAATACGATAAACCTGACATCCTATGTTTATATTTCTAATTATCAGGCTTTCATCCATGTCCCCTGATGCAAGGGCTGCGAGAATGTCTTCCCTTGAGAGCATGCTCGGCCTTTCATCAAATTCCCTGGTATCCATGGCTTCACAGTTATCAGAGGCAGAGGAACGAGAGTGTTCATTGTGCACTCGTGGTCGCTGGAACCAACTCCGATCAATGGGGGATGCCAAGAGCTTGCTTCAGCACATGTTCAGTTCTCTGGGAGTGACAAGGTGATTCTTTCTGCTATTCTTAATTGATTTCCTGGTCTTTGACGTCATGGACATAGCAGTTACATCTTCCGATATCAACAGATGCCAGCTGTGGGAAAGGGACATTGAGATGAAGGAAATGAAAGAGCAGTTGAAAGAGCTCGTAGCTTTATTCCACCAGAGCGAGTTGCGCAGAAAGGAAGTTGAGGAGGAACTTAAATTGAGAGAGCAAGCTCTTGCTTTTGCATTCGCTAACTCGCCCTCGGTAAACTTCTATAATATCTAATAATCTATCTTCGGCTGAGCGAATCAGCTTTGAACTTCACAGTGATACACATGAATTAGTTTATTAAAGGATGGAGTTGACGTGTGCAGGCAAACTCTCTCAATTCTTTGAAATATTTTGCTGATGACCCAAGCGGCCCTCTCTCTCCGATGTCGATGCCTGCACAAAAGCAGCTGAAATATATCCCTGGAATTGTCAATGGTTCAATTAGAGAATCAGCAGCATTCATGGATAGGAAGGTTGGATTCCGCCTTCAAGATTATTCGTGATTACATTATTATTGGCTAATCCGTTGGAAACAATATTATTGCAGATGGTTCCACTGGGGCACCTGTCGATGAGAAAATCGGCTGTTGGACAAGCCGGGAAGCTATGGAGGTGGAAAAGAAGTCATCACCAGTGGCTCTTGCAATTCAAATGGAAGTGGCAGAAGCCGTGGAGACTCTCTGAATGGATTAGACACAGCGATGAGACCATCATGCGAGCAAGACATCGACCACAGATTCTGTCACGCACTATGTGATCCTTTCATCGGTTTCAACACGTACACCCTCCTGCTGGGATAGCATCAATACAAGTTCACTTTCAGTTGGCGTGGTGCAGACTCATAAGATGGTTGTTTGGAACAAAACTAACCTATTACATCATCGGTAAGAGCAGTCGAACATCCTCGCCTTCCTGGAGGACTACCTGTGATCTTGAGAATGCTCTGGGAGCTCCTTGTACAGGAAGGAAGATGGTGGTGGAGTAAACTTTTTCACTGGTTCTATTTCCATGTAGATTCCTCGGATGTGTTGTCACTGTCCAATACTCTTTTCCACATTTGTTTCCTGGGTGCACTTTGGCACCTCTTTGTTTGCTTCTCTTTTGTTTGATTGTACATGTAAATCACGTTGTGTTGTAAGTAACCTCTCACATCGATGATGGCAATACCATATTTATTCTTTTAGTTCCATCAACTGCGATGGCTCTTCAGTTAATTTGCTCCAATACCATAATCTTGAAGCGATCTTCACTTCCATAACAGTGTTGGTGCATTTCCACCAAACATGCCAATATCTCAGACAAGGGTTTGTGTAAGGTCTAAGCCAATGGTACATATTTACATGAATGATCCTCAAAGGCTCAACGGCTGTAAGGATCCAAGGAAGGCTGCATTCCCAGGTAAACATGCAAGTACACCATCTTCTAAGACCAATATCATCTTTGACTTGCCCCATGTAGACTAGCCACACCAGTAGGCATAGTGCTCATCCTTGCACTGCAGGCTGACAAGCCCTCCGCATTGCAAACAGATGAAACTGCTTCCATCTGCATATGCATCCAACACTATTTGCATCCTCCCACTTTCTTGCAAGATGGAAGGCCCACGGGTATCTACCTCAATAGATTGGGCACTCGTACTGCATATTGGTTCGACCTTTAAAGGTTGAGCTTCTGCAATTGCACACTCAGCAAACAGGGAAGCTAGCTGGTCAACAGCTGAGCTAGCAAGCAAATATGCAACTTATACTTTTTCATGGAAAACAACGGATTTTGGCAGAGGACGTCAAGAAGTCATACAAAGATATCGTCTCCAACGAAATCTCAGAAGTTCTTGTCAGGATCGCGAGTATATGCCGGTCGGACAAGCAAGCTATTCGACATCCAAGAGCCAATGCCGGCCAAACACTACCATCACTACATCGTCCCAGAAATATGCAGCAATCAACAACCTGGGTTTTCTCCAGCTATGTTCCACATTTCATCCCAAAAGGCGCTCTCGCGGACACGCTCAGGCTGGGATCGCTATCCAAGTTCTTACCCCCACACCCGATAAGGATACAAACCATTACCACGACAAATAAACAAACGAATCGCGGCAACAATCGTCCCTGAGGGAAGCTCTACATGACAGCCATTCTCACATCATACACATTTGGAGATTAAAAAAGTTCATATTTCATGGTTATGTAATTTTATAGAAATCCTGTCAGCAGTAGCGCATACATATAATGTGGCAAAGGAGTCGTCGGCGGCATTATCACCACTGAAAAATGATCAAAGGTAGAATTTCCAAACGTGGTAGGTATACATCGTGCTTACTACTTGAGTGGGGAGTGTGACTAAGACCCATTCCAAATCAACAATGAAAAATTGGTCACTACGGGTTCTTACAAATATCATACGAATTGTTTGTTGGTGGGTGGGTTGGGTACATGGGAACTTGACTAATAATATGATCTAATGATGGATAGATAGAAAGCACACAATTGTTGAATCTAATTGGAACGTGAGTTGGTTCCTGGGTTGGATCCATTATTCCTTCCCTTCCTTTCTTTCCATCTCTGTCTTGTCCATTTCATAACCAAACTTATTGTTTTTATTTATTTGATGAGTTAACCATACTTTGTAGTCGATATAACTACTTGAAACATTATCCCTCCATGTCCATCTCGACGTTTTCCTACGTCCCCGTCGTCTTGCTCCTTCTTCCCGCGGCAACGCCCGCGGCGTCGGAACTGACCCTGGTCGTGGATCTGCAACCTGTCCACGAACTCCTACAGTTCGTGGACCAGAGGCTCGCGAGCATCTACCCGATTATCCAGAACTTCAAGTCCACCATCACTTCGGACCCGCTAGGGATCACCGCGTCTTGGAGGACCTCCGACATCTGCAGCTACAGGGGGTTCTACTGCGACAACCCACCCGATAACAAGTCGGCGATCACGGTCGGGTCCATCGACTTTAATGGTTTCCGGCTCGGGGCGCCAACGCTCGAGGGGTTCCTCGACATGCTCCCCGACCTCGCCCTCTTCCACGCCAACTCCAACGAGTTCGAGGGCACCGTCCCTTCAGGGGTCGCCAAGTTGCCGTACCTTTACGAGCTCGACCTCAGCAACAACAGGCTCACGGGCCCCTTCCCGACCGTGGTCCTCGGCATGCCCGGCCTGACTTTCCTCGACTTGCGCTTCAACCAGTTCACCGGGTCAGTGCCAGGCCAGATCTTCGTCCAGAACCTCAACGCCCTCTTCCTCAACGACAACGCCTTCGATCGACTGCCTCTCGACAATCTTGGGATAAGTCACATCCTCTACCTGACGCTGGCCGACAACAGGTTCACCGGCCCAATCACCCCCGGGATCCTCAAATCCCTCGCTACCCTCAACGAGGTACTCTTCCTCAACAACAACCTCACGGGCTGCCTCCCTTACGAGCTAGGACTCCTGAGGGAGGCCACGGTCATCGACATCGGCGACAACCAGCTGACGGGCACGCTGCCCCTGTCCCTGTCATGCCTCACAAAGGTCGAACAACTAAACTTGGCAGGTAACCAGCTGCATGGGGGGGTGCCGGAGGCGATATGCCGGCTAGGATTGGGGAACCTGGCGAACCTGTCGCTGTCAGGCAACTACTTCAACAACGTCGGGCCGTGGTGCAGGACCATGATCGAGAGAGGGGTGTTAGACGTAAGGAACAACTGCATCCAGAAACTCCCGTCGCAGAGGCCGGTGGAGGAGTGCGCTCGTTTCTTCGGACACATGGGGACGTGTCCAAGGATGTGGTCCTACTCTTACATACCATGTAAGAACCCCCACTCGGCACCCACAACCGCTCCTTCACCGTGAAAAGGATCGATGCCACTTATTTGTTGCTTCTACGTCCATATCACTGTACTTGTAATTGTTGATAATTCAGAGGCCGAAAATGATCAGAAGATTTTTACGGGTAATCTGAGACTTTTTGGAGCAATCCAGGGTCTATCTTCTTTGTACACAACTTGTTGCAATCCGAAGAGATAATTGGACAAGACACGTCAATTTTAGGCTTTGTCCTCAGTGAGCCGAAGAGGTAGAACTATATATGAGTGCTACTCAATGCCTGCTGAACATGAGCCCAAGATTAGCGTCACTCGATAAGTACTTCTCGAGTATATCATAGATAAGTTCATAAAACTCGAGACTCGAATAGCCTCTCACCATTCGAGAGTACGTAATATCTCGAGGAGACATAAAATACACTGAACACAACTCAAACTATGAACTCAGATTTTTTTTCTCCTTTTTCCAGCATCTTGAAACCAACGTCCCGAAACCACCTTCACCTTTACTACGTCCGACCGCCAATTCACCAAAATAAATTCCACAATAGGATCTGTCGTAGTCGCCGTTCGTCCGTCGCCGTCCGTTTGAAGCGTTTGACTATCGTCTTCCAATTTCTTTTGTTGTATTTTTACTTCGCGTCATATCTATAAGTGTTCTCCTATAATTCAGTACTATTTGATCAATTCAAGTATTGTATTTTACTTTCAACTTGCGTTCGTTTACTCTACGGCGACCACACGGATCAATGTAAAATTCGATACGTGTTTCGGATAACAAAATTCCTCGCCAACAACAATGTTATTGATTTAGGAGAGGTATGAATAAGGTGAGTTTGGGCCGAATCTGTCCGAGTCCGTGGCCTCGCTTTCGGACAGGGACGTCACGGGCGCGGGGTCGTCCCGCCCGATTTTCCTCGGAATAAAAATCTTCGAGCTCTGTCCCAGTTAGGCTGTGTTTGGAACGGAGTATTCGGAAGGAATTAAATATTCTTCCCTTCGTATCATTTAAAATTTTTTCTCAATTTTCCCTTCTTCACCTTCGTTGGTGGACAAAATAATTTGGCTAATGAGGCGGTAAGTTCCAAAATTACTCAAATAATAGATTCAATTTATAAAATAACTGGGATGGAGAAACCCTATTTAGAATTTTTTTTTTTATTTAACTCCCCCTCTCATGCTTTGTGCTCGGATCAATTTCCTCACACCCCCAAGCATCCAGATGTCGAGCCACTTAGGACCAGGGACATTACATTTTCGTGAGCGGAGAAGAAGACCCTGTCGGCAAGGCCGCAGGATTTGGCTCTGAGAGGCCAGACCTGGTTAGAGGCGTGAGCGAGCATTTTGGAAGTAAGCAGCAGCCCGGCATCAGGCGAGCGAGCGAGTGAATATAGTGAGTGAGCATCAGGTTTCATTGAGCAACAAGACAAGAAGCGAGCGAGGACGACATGCGACCAAAGGAGATCGAGCATGGTCGAGTAGCCCGGGAATGAGTGCTCACGATTGGAGGACACGAAACCTACTGAAATCCGCGTCTCCTCACCGACCCGAAACCGACATTCACGTTTCCTTACCGGCCTGCAAATAAAGGGAGCTCTCACTCCACAACCATCCTTAATGGTCATGGTAAAATCCCATGATCTAGCAAATTTACGCCGGTTTCTCCACAAAGCGTGGCGGTCATTAGCCATCTGGCTAAATAAGATGTTTTGACGGTCACAAGTGGGTGTTCAGGGAGACTTCGACCGATAACGATCTGAACTACATCTCTTCCTGGAATGCAGCATCCGAGCCGGTGAGAATTGGATGCCTTTCGGAGTAACTCGTCGAGTCGCTCGCTCTTCAGGCCTGATATCCGAATATCAGGAAGACTTCTCCTCAAAATGGGACTTCTCCTCATAATGGGACTTCTCCTCCGTTGTCTGATGACGTTGAGAGAGGCCATGCATATTACCCTTCAGTTAAGCCTTAATCGTGTCGTGCCTTAATCGTGTCGTGTCATGGTTTACTGCTCGTAGAGTAACTATCCTATCAGCCACTATGCACTATCAAAACGAAATGTTTATCTGAATAAAGATAGATCGGAGATGAACCGTTTTCCGAATACGTGTCATTTCCTTCTGTCGTCGTAACTCGACCCGATCGACCGACAGAGAACGTGTTAGGGACTCGATACGCTTAGGACCGATGACAGTTATCTACGAGCGCCGAGAGAAACCACTTACAATCAAGGCAGATGAACGAAAATCATTCATTAGTTGAAGTTGATTGATATAGGCTTCTCCTCACCTTCACCGTCCCTGTTGTTCGAAGGCTCTAACTTCACGTCAAGCAGGGCATTGAGAGCTTCCGCAGGGTGGTAATAAGGTGGCGAGGTCGGGGAGGGAATCTTTGACAGGACGGAGCCGAGATTGCAAGGACTGAGGCCTGACCAAAAGGGGAATTCGGGGGCGCCGTCCCTGGGGCTATTCCATCCCAAATTCAAGGACTTGATGGGAGTGCATTCATGCGCCTGTTCCAGGAGTCGTTTCGTTCCCATCGACAGCAGTTTCTCATCTTCGATGTAGGAATGGCCCTGCAAAGAAAGGTATGGCCTCTGGACCGGAAAGATGCCTGGAATACTGTGGAGATAACCGAACTTCCTCTGGATGCTAATCACCAAGTTCGTGTCCTCAGGGATCTGAATCAAGACTGATCTTAAGTACACTTCAAGGGAATTTATTCCGAAAAATGCAGGAATATTTGGGGAACGACCTTATTCAGCGATCCTAGCTGGACTATGCCTTCTCGAACTGAGATTACCGCGATCGTCTGCACAGAAAGAGGGTCAGAGGACATAATGAAACAGAGATTTGATCTTCTCCTGTCCTGTTAAGTGTCGAAAATGCTAACCTCAATGCCCGAATTGAATTGAAACTCCCACGCCTTCGGCTGCTGCATTATTGAAAAAAATGCTAAAATATCAGGCCTGAAGAGCGAGCGACTCGACGAGTTACTCCGAAAGGCATCCAATTCTCACCGGCTCGGATGCTGCATTCCAGGAAGAGATGCAGTTCAGATCGTTATCGGTCGAAGTCTCCCTGAACACCCACTTGTGACCGTTATCTGCTGCAACTTTCCCAACTACCCTGCAACTCCGCAATGCCAAAGTGAAAACCAATGACTACCAGGTGTTGCGAGAAGAGCGAAACCCGACATAAATCAAAGCCATTACATACCCTTCGCCGTAATTATAGACCTCGTGGGCCATTTTGAAGAAGACTTCGGGTCCGAACCCGCCTTTGTTGAAACCACTGGCCCCTCTTTCGCATTCGTAGACGTCGCAGAACCCGTCTTCCCAGACAAGTATCCTGAAATCCTTAACACGATTTCAGATGCAGAGGCAAGGAAAGGGATCCAAAGCCAGTCGGCGTAGGCATTACCAGTTACGCTTGTTCCCTTTGGCTCGATCGACGGCTCCCCCTCCGAACTCCCACCTGCAATGCAATGCCGTGCGAAAGGTCGATTCCTTTAAAAGGACACCAAACATTCCATCATCAGAAAGATATAATCCTCCAGATAAAAAGGGGTCTTACTTGGGCGGGGGGTAGTTCCGTGGCAGGATTCTCCAGAAGACGGCGTAAACCCACTTGTGAGTGGAAGAAGAAGAGGAGGAAGAAGAAGAATCGGAGTCGGAAGAACACAAGCTCCTCAACGTGTGCTGCAACAGGCAATTCAGTACTGGGAGCCCGCTATCCATTTCCCTCCCACCCCACTCCAACTGAACTAAAATGGAGATGAAAGCAGGACCGACAGGCGCACGGAGAAAGACTTATTACAGTGGCACGGCCTTCTTTCCCGTTCGAAATCTATAACCTCTGTAACGAGATTTCCTCTAAACAAATCACAACATCCTCAGACAAGCAAATTTTTACATGTTGAGTCCCGTCCTAATAACTAAACTCTAACCGTGTTGTCCGTCCTACCGTCCACGACGAATCCCAAGATCGCTCCGGTAGTTACGAACTACCCGCCGAAGTCAGATTGATAGTTAATGAAGAGATGCCGATGGTTGGACCATGAGGAGGACGACTGATATTTTTTCTTCCCGGAATCCTTTTGGCTTCATTACACGAGCAACTCCTGCAGTGGTTTTTATTTTTTAATAATGTACGGATAAGGGATATTAGTTAGTTAATCACATATCTTTTTTGTTAATTAAAATTTTAATAAAGCAAGTCGTTATGTTAGTTAGTCCCACTTATATCAACTCGGTTTTATTGTTCGTAATATTATTTAATTTAACCAAAAAAAAAAAAAGAAGTGGTCGTTTTCATTCAATGAAGGACAAATGGTCCACTGCAAAAACACACAAAAAGGAGGTGGTGGTGGTGGGGGGCTACTTGTTTTCTCCCCATCATCAATCACCCCCTAAAATCTATGGGAATCAATGCATGGAACAGAATAATTTCTAAAGGGTAGGGAAATAATGCATTCATACATACATGCTTATCATTATCATAAGGTGTTTGTTCTTGAGTTAGGATTTTAGGGACTAAATTTGGTGGGAAAGACATATTAATCAGTTGTCCTCTAGATTTTTTTATTCCAGTGGGCACGTCACATGGGTTTGTAGTAGTGAAATCCCGGCCGAAAGAAAGAAGATGACTGTGTCTATGTGTGTGTGTGAGAGTGAGAGTGAGAGAGAGAGAGAGACATTGAATTGGGGGGGGGGGGGGCATGGGGCAATATGATATTTAGGTCCAGGTTCAGAAGACATAAAATTGATTGAAAGGTACGAGACCCGCCGTGGGGGGAGGGGGGGTAAAAAACAAAACAAAATAGAACTCAGAACCTCCACTTCACATTACTGTTTGTTGTCTTCCTGTAAAATACAAACACTCCTCCTCCTCCTTATCTCTTTTACGTCCATACATGAAATGACACGTATAAAATCTCTAAATAAAGAAGGTACATGCATCGACTGGCTATCACCCCCCCCCCCCCCTAAACCCCCCTATCCCCATCGCATCACACCCTACAGTGTAATCAATTCCCGCCTAATTGGGCCGTCTTTTGGGCCTGCATGGTAACCCAAGCCCATATTTTGGCCAACTTTTATTCCCTTGGCCCAGCACACATCCGCGTAACCCCACGGGCGAACCGGTGGGCCCGCGCTCCACCGGAACACTCCCCCCCCCCCCCGGATCCGCCTTCTCCGTCAGCCCGATCCCCTCCGGCGACGGCGGATTTCTCCGAAACCGTGAGTTTTCTAGAATCTTCCGGCGATGGTGTTCCGTTTGCTTAGGCGGGGGTGTTTTTTTCCGGACTTCATTGTCCTTTAGATTGGAATTCGCACGGCGGACAAGAGATTAGTGCGATTGAGCAAGTAAGGAGTCAAACGGGTGATGTCTTCTGGGTCAATACTCGGTGGTGGTGGTGCTTGTGTCGTGGCATGGGGAAAAAAGTCTATCGTATTCAAGAAAAGGGCCTGAAAAGACTGCATCAGTGTCGTGCGATTCTATGACCACCCGAATCCTCCCCAAACCTTTTCTTTTAATGTTTTAGGGTGGAAGAGGAGGAGGAGGAGGAGGAGGAGGACAGCTAATTGTTATTTTTTCTAAATAAAAGATTGCCAGGGGGTCAATGGCCTAGCATACTACTTTAGAGTCCTACGATCTTTGGTGGAAAAAAGCAACCTACGAGTTGGATGGGATGTACTCTACTCTATTGCAAGGAGCAAATGTCAGTGTCAGTTTAGTTCTGAAGTGACAGTAGTAAAGTGAGTTAGTCCCCTTGATCCTCAACCTCAGCCTGAACCTGCCATTTTGGATATGAGATCATTAACACTTTGATCCCTGATGTGAGAAAGAACGAGTTGAAGGGGTGGGTGTGTGTGTTGGTTAAAAAATGATTAGTCAACTCCTCCAAATGATTATGTTTTTTTTTTTTTTTTGGTGGGGAGGGCAAAAGGGCCATGCCATGAGCTCTAGGTAGTCTTCCCCGCAATATCATATCCAAAAGGGCCAACACTCGTGCTCCTGCAATTGCGGGGACATGAAATTTTTTTGTCATGATTCGATCCGGAGCACCAAAATTCTGGACAGCTGGAACCAATGGGGTGGGATGTGTCTTTCCTTTTTGTTTTGGGTGTTGCTGGGTTTGGGGTGGTGGGGGGTTCCTACTTTTGAAAGGCATATGCATGATTAGTTCTTAATGAATGGGATTAGTGGCTGCACATGTTAACAACAACTCTTTCTTTGGATGGAGGGGAGGGGAATGATTTCTCTAAACAGAGGATCTACTTTCATGTTAATCTCAATATGGGTTGCTTAAGTTTTTCTGCATGATGAATTGGGGGTGGGGGGATAGTGTTTTGGGGTGGGGAGGGGGCAGGGCAGGGCAGGGCAGGGGGAAAAGTGAAAGCTAAGAACCAGCAATTGTTGAGTCCCAATAAAGAAAAAAAGGGATTGTTGTTGTTGTTGTTGTATTGCATTGAGTTTCTTGATGTCATTGGCGTGCCGAGGTGTAGGGCATGATGAGATCTCCTTCTGATGATTTTTTTTTTCTGGGAACATGGACTGGGTATGGATGGGAGCTCCATACGACTGTTCTTTTTTCCTTTACCATTTCATAAAAGTGGGTTTGACCACATAGGTTTTATGATCATGAGTATTGAAATGACTGTCAAGGACAAAGGCACCTGCTTTTGATTGCGGTTGTTATGGTTGGGGCTGGTGTTGGTGGTGTTTTTTTAACATGATCAACATCACCCCACGGTTGCATCAGCCTCAACTGTCAACCTCACCCTCTTGTTGACACAGTTAAGGTAAAAACTGAACCACATTCACTGATCCTCATCTTAAACCCTTGACTGCTTTTTCCTTTTCTCTTCCTGTGTTCCCTGCCTTCTAACAACACTAACTGCTAATATTATTAATATCCCTCGGTTTTGCAGGCATCTTGGGGATTGAGCCAAGGCCCCCCCCCCCCCCCAATAAGGACATATAAAAGAAGTGGTAAGAGAGACAGACAGGGATAGGAAAAGAGAAAGCAACCCAACATTTGCATTTGCAGCCCCCCCCCCCAATCCTCTTTTCTCTTTCCTTCTGCTGTTTACCTTTAGCATGCCAACCAACCCCCCCAAAAAAGAGGGATTGTAAATTGGGTGGTGGGGGGAGGAAGAAGCAGACCAAATTCCTCCAACACTGGCCAAGAAAACCCTCGTTCTTTGTTTCACCGCAGAGTGTTTGTGCTAGTGCCCAGACTAAGACCTCAACTCTACCCTCCTCTACTGTCTGTTTGTTCTTTTATCCAAACTAGTATTACCTGTTACATGTTTACATGTATATATATGGGGGAGGGATGGGCTTCAGACCCATGTCACAGCCCAAGTTACATTTTTGGGAGTATAGTTTGTATGTATCTTTTATACCATTAATCAGAGAGTTCATGAAAAAGCAATGGTGGGAGGTGGAATTGAATTCCATATGGTCCCAAAAGGCTCTGATTGGGGGAGGGAGGGGGGGGGGGGGGGTACAACAGTCAAGTCTATGTGTATTAAATAGTTTGATATACAAGACCAATGTTGGATCATTAAATTATTAGAATATGAAGGAAAGATTTTGTGGGAGATTGTGGTGGGGGTTGGGGGGGACATTCCTCCTCCTGGACCAATTTAATGAACGCTTACGGCTCCCTTACTCCCTCCATCCATCAACTGATCTGACCAGACTAGACAACGGGCGGACCCCACCCCTCCCCCCCCCCTCCCCCCCAAATTTCATTGTTTTTGTATTTATTCGATTAATATAAAATTAAAGAGACAAAAGGAAAGAGAATAAAAATTATTAAAAAAATGTAATTCTAGAATGTAAAAATTTTACCCTTTAATCTAAAAATTTAAATTATCAGTGAAACAGAAAATAAACATTAATTATGAATGAGATTAATTCATTGATTAGACCCCCTAACTTTTTCTTGGATAAGACAAGTGTAATTATTTATGTCATGATCCAGAATAAAAAAGACACCCCCCCCCCCCCAACTACAGAGGGCGCGCGCGCACAGAGTGGAAAGAGGTCCGAAAGCTCCGAGAAACAAGGAGATATGGTGAAGGAGACGATGAAGATGGCCTTTCATCTCTTCTCCTTCTCCAACACTATCACTTCATCCACATCATCCCCAACACTAATGGGCTAGAAAACCCGAATGCTCTCTCTACACGTCCCCTCGCCACCCCAACTAACACCAACACCAAACACCAACAAGCAGATGAAGGTGGAGCAACTCTACCGGCACCACCCGCCACTCTTCCTCTGCGATGAAACCTGGGAGTGGGACTATGAAACTGAGTCCCTCGTCGAAGACCCCGGCCTGCTCCCAGAGTTTGGCGCAGAATCGGCCCACGGTCCCCCTTCTGCCCCTCCTCCGACCGTGCTCGACCATGACTTCCACTGGGACCCCCAAGAGCTCCCCTCCCTTCTCTCCAAGCAGGAGCTGGCTAATCATTCGTACGGCAGGGGGATCGACCTGACCCATCCCCGGTTGCTCGAGGCGAGGGATGATGCCGTCGATTGGATCATGAAGGTTCACGCTTCCTACTCCTTCTCTGCCCCCACCGCCGTCCTCGCCGTCGACTGCCTCGACAGGTTCCTTGTGGCGTGCTTTGGTACACTCGGAGACGACAAGCCGTGGACGACGCAGCTGTCCGCGGTCGCCTGCCTTTCTCTTGCCGCCAAGGTGGAGGAGACAAGGGTTCCCCTCCTCCTCGACTTCCAAGTGAGCGGCACCCATCCAATTCCACCACATTGTCGTTGAATGCTGGAACTCGATTGACCCATGTAGGAGGTTTGTAGGTTGAGGAGAGCTGTTACGTGTTCGAGGCGAAGACGATACAGAGGATGGAGGTGGTAGTGTTATCCTCCCTGCAATGGAGGATGAACCCGGTTACGCCGCTCTCGTTCCTCGACTTTGCCATTAGGAGGTTCGGCTTCAAGGATATGGATCTCTGCTGGGCGTTCCGGAGCAGGTTCGAGAAGCTGCTGCTGTCCATTCTTCCAGGTGGGCGAGCCATTCCTTCTGATATTTGGATTTAAGTCCCTTTCTCGATCATGTTGGCTAAGCATACCGACTGATTAATCTCTCCCTACAGAATGTAGATTCGTGGGGTACCTCCCTTCGGTACTGGCTGCCGCCATAATGCTTCACGTCGCGGCCGCCCTTAAGCTGGATTTGGACGTGGTCGGCCTCCTGGGGACAGACAAGGTTGATGCAGGCCGTAAACCCGCCTACATGCTAACTATTAAACGGCTCGGATTTACCGTGTTATTCATACTCACTGGCTTCCTTTGTCTACAGGAAGCCGTATACGAGTGCTACGAGTTCGTGGCGGACTCCACCTCAAGGAGGCGGTCGAGCAAGAGGAAGTTCGGTCCCTCCTCGCCGGGCGGCAGCAGCCCGAGAGGGGTGATGGAAGCGTGGTGCAGCTGCTCGGACAGCTCCAACGACTCATGGGGCGCGTCCGAGGGGTCGTACTCGCCGGAACCAAACAGGAGGCGGTTCCAATCGCCATATCATTGAGAGCAGATTTATATAAATCATTATCTTATAATATGTACTATATAAAATGCATGCAAATAACAATCCTTGCTAAATTCCTGATGAACTAAAGGATTTGAATTCTGGGTTTCCCCGCAATTTAATCATTCAACATGTTCCAAAAACAAAAAACACATTTTATTTTTATCTTTTCTTTGTTCTTTTTGTTGCTTTTGTCTTTATTTTCAATGTTTTTCCCTCCATAACTCTTGTTGCATTGCATACACACGTACACACAATGTTCAGCCCTCCTCTTCTTGATTACATCATAAACAAGATTCATCTAGTTTGGACCTTTTTACACAAACCCTCAAAAGAAGCCATGAAAAAAATCCATGGACGTATTCCTTTTTTTCCTGCTGTCTTTTTAAACTGCTATTATTATTATTATTATTATTCATTACCATCCCGGACCTGAAGAAGAAAAAAACACATGATAACACACACACACACACACACAAGTCGCTGTCCATCCAACTCCCTCCCAAAATCCATCGTTGTCTCTGCTATGCTGGAATCACTAATGCTGTGTTTGGATTTGATTCATTATTCCGACGTTTGATTCCGCCGAAATGAGCCTGTAAAACTAATCACCCCCATGACAAGTCTTCTTTCTTCTTTTCTTTTCTTTCTTTTTTTTTTTTCCTTCAATTTTGACTGTACCTCAAGAAAGAAACAACCCATTAAATTACCCCCCCGATTCTTTCATTCTTTTTGATTTTTTGTTGGGAATTTATAGCAATACCGAATTGAGAGGTGGAGGGGTGGGGGGTGTCCTTTCCTTATGAAAGAGAGACCGTGTCCTCCTCCTCCTCCATCATCCACTCCACACAACGAATTGTCAAGACATCAGCCAGCTCACTGCTATAACCAAACACTCTGAGTAAGAGAGACCACTCCCCCCAAAAATGAGAAAAATGAAATAGAATTGTTCCCCAAATCATAAAAGGAGACGATCTCCATTATGAGACTCTGTTTGTGTAATGGAGTTGTGAAAGTAGAGTGGACCTTTTTCCTAAGACCCAATTTTTTGCTCTGTCTCTTCGAAACAATTTCATGATGTTTCGATAATGAGCAAAAATTGGTAAAAAATCGCTGTTTCGAACAACGACTTTATCCAACTAATACGAAAATGCATTTTTACCACGGTTTTGTACATGACAGAAGAAAAAAACTTCAAAAACTAATCTTATTCAAAGTAAAACCTGATCGCAACGCTTCTGCATTACTAAGGTGAAATAAATGATAAAAAGGAAACAATCGTACGATGTTTGTTTTCCCCCGCTTTTATGAAACGTTGTTAGTGTGAGTAGCGAGCGGCCGTAGGCTTCGTTACAGTGATTGTCCGGACAGAAAGAGAAGAGTGAGTAAAGGAAAACCTCAGGACATAAATTGTTTCAATGCTGCGTGCGCCATATTTGATATGCCACCGGCAGCAACGACAACAACAAAATTAATTGAAAAGCTGTGGAGGCTGAGACTGACCCCCCCATAAGTTATTATTGGGAGTAAGTAAATACCCCCCACCTGACAAAAATTATGTTTTCGCCACAAGTTTGGACAATGAAAAAGGAAAACAGTTCTTTTGCATGTGTGTGAGGTGGGTTTGTGACAAACTTACCTTTTCTTTTACTTGTCGAAATTATTCAGGCCTACTTACTCTTGTCTTGTTGACCACACCATCCTTTGAATTGGATGTGTGTGGGTGGGAGTGGGGGGGTGGACTATTCTTATATTCATTAGGGTTGACCAAGAAGTAAACAAGAAAAGATTACATTTGATCAATAAGGCCCACTTTGTGTTGTGTGTTTGTGTGTGTGTGTGTGGGGATGGGAAGAAGAGAAAGAGAGTGAATCCCAAGTCCCATGGGCCTGCCTGTTGGACCATTTGATTGATACCTTTGTTATTTATTGTGTCGAAACTCTTGTTTTTCCTCCCCATACACACAATACACACACACACACAGAGTGAGGGGAGGTTAATTGTCAAAGGGAACTATTCAATTCAGTTCAGTTCAGTTCAGCTCCCATTCTCCCTTTTTGACAATTCCGTACCTCTCTTTCTGTCTGTCAAACTGATTTTTCATCCTAGTCCAGACCCATCCCTTTCCCTTTCCGACAACACCCACATATTGTTCATGTGGGGGAGGGGTATCTTGTTTCTTTATCTTACCACATTTATCTAGGATTGGGAGAGACAAATGGGGTTCAATTCAATCTGGGGGTGGGGTGGGGTGGGTCCTAAAGAGGAAGGAAGCTCCCCCTAATTGGAAGGGAAAGTGTTATTTAGGTAATTACTTGGTGTACAAAATCTCTTCCTTCAAGAAATCACAACATTGTGTAAAAAACAACAAACCCAAGTGAGTGTGTGTATGTATCAAATATCATATGAGTGGGGTGGGATTGGACCCCCTTTTTTTAATTATTTCTAGGTTTGAAATTGACCCCGAGGGGGGGGGGGGGGGGGGTGTTGGGTTAATAGTAACTAGCTTGTTGGCATGCCTTTTCTTTTTGGGTAAGCCTGATCTCATTTTGGGCCTTACAAAGGAAAGCCCAAGTAGCAGAGGCCCAATCAATATTAGAAACACGTGATTATTATCGGAAGAAAAAGAAGAAGAAATTTGGGGGGGAGACATTTTGATTAGAGGGACAACCACTAAATAAACGATTGATTATGATGTGTTGGGTGGTGGTTGTTGTTGTCATGCTCATGCATGCATGTATTGGGATCCCACTAATCTCCCATCTATTTAAAACACTCCCCTTTTCCCTTTTAACTTTTTTTTTTTCATTTCAAGTGAGTCGACGTTTCTTGCGGGAAACAAAACGAGGATGTAATAAACTAAGAAATTCCCTAAGTATGAAAGGAATACCACCTCCTCCTTCTCGGGAATCCACTTCGTTCCTATCCCAATCCCCCTCCATAACCAAAAAAAAAAAAAGAAAAACAACAACAACAAGAGGGTGTCGTGGGGGATGCCACCACTTTTAAAGGCAAAAAGAATTAACGATGCCATCTCGATTAATACAGTGACGTCACATTACATGAGCAAGTTGTACTGTATATTTGGTATTTTTTATAATTAAGAAGTTCCTGACTAAGTTTAAAGATTCTGAACGATCCCTTATGAAGATCGCAAGATTATGTAATCTACTAGAACTTATATGAATATTTTATAATGCGATTGCTAAAATTTAAATATGAACAAGATAAATTCTTGATACCCTTACCACTTGAGGAGTGAGACTATAGCGTATTGGTTTCGAGGCCGCGGAATTAGGGTAAGGACAGCTGACGTGGCACCCAAGGAATGTGGTTGTCCTTCACAAGGTGAGTTATCCTCCTTCGAAGGCATCTTGTCCCCATATTTCATCTCGAGTGTCGGAGACTATTAAAAAAAAAAAAGACAATTTTGAAGGAAATTAAATAAAATTAAATATTCATCGATTGTTTCGAAGTTACCGTGACATTCGGATATATCTTGACGAGTTTTTCTCCGTTTGGAATAAGTTTCATATGCCAAGGTAAGATGGAAAAAGGATTAGACAAAACAAAAGGAGAGGCGAGAGTTTTGTTGGTTTAGTTCAGGAAGACAAGACCAAAAGGGTGGTTGCTGTAAAGAAACAAAGTTATGCGTAGACTTAGCTTTCATCTCCCCGTCATTTGGTTTAACTCCAAGAACAAAACTAAAAACAACATTCAATTTTTGACCGTGTTATACAAATCTCAAGTCCCAAGCAATTTCCTCCATCATTCCCATCGACTTTTCGTTTGTTTCATGATTCTTTCCTTGGTGTTAACTCATTAAAACGAACCCAGAAGAAGACAACTAAACAAGAAATATCGTTGGTAACTCAGTCACGAGCAATGTGAACGGAATCACCCGGCGTCCAATTCTATGCCCACCCAAATATTCCAAGTTCTTCAACAATGAATCTATACATGCATGCATTATACACATATATGATATTATGTTGCTTATAACAATAATACACTCACACTCACTTATGGGGGAATGGATAATTATTGTTTATTTTTGGTAAAATATTAAATTATGGCCTCAATTAATTTTCTGTTTTAGCCTAAATTTTATTTATTATATGATTTTGACCCGAACTTTCATTTCAACTTATTTTATGACCAGATAACGACGACGTTACGGAGCTTCCTGACGTGGACATAACGGCAGCTGATGTGGATCCGAGGTGGAGAGTAACGTGGAGAGTGAAAATATTGCCACCTCGGATCCACATCAGCTGCCGTTATGTCCACGTCAGGAATCTCCGTAACGTCGTCGATGTCTGGCTATAAAATAGGTTAAAATTGAAATTCGAGTCAAAATCATATAACAAATAAAGTTTAGGCCAAAACAGAAGATTGGCGAGGGCATAATTTAATATTTTGCCTTTATTTTTTAATGTCCACTTTTTTTTCATAAAAGTCCCGTCAACTATTATGCGGTTCACAGAGACTGATGATGATGATTCGGGATTAATTTTCCGTTTTTATTAAAAGAAAAGTTAAACCATCCTTTCCAACCGTGTTCACATGTTAGAAAAAACAAAAACAAAAAGTTAAATATTTTGATCTGGGCCTATAAAAGGGACTCCCCCCTGGTTATTACTTCTTCATCCCCGCCCTCCTAAAGTGTTCCTTTGTAATAAGACAGTGTGATCGAAAACAGCAGTTACCAACCAACTCTGCCCCCCGCCCCCCGCCCCCTCTCGCCGGAGAAGACGCCCGGCCAGAGACAGAGAGAAAGGATGGGCGGGTGGGCAATCGCTGTTCATGGTGGCGCTGGCATCGACCCCGACCTACCCCTTTCCCGCCAGGAAGAGGCCAAGTGCCTCCTCTCTCGCTGCCTCCAGATCGGCATCGACGCCCTCCGCTCCTCCAAGCCAGCCCTCGACGTCGTCGAACTCGTGGTGCGTTTTTGTTATCGTCGTCCCCTCGATGGCCGAGGACTTTCCTACATGGAACTGAGGAGTGACGCGGGTGGTTTGTTTTTTTGGTGTGTGCAGGTCAGGGAACTGGAGACGGATCCCTTGTTCAACTCCGGCAGGGGAGCTGCCCTGACGGAGAAGGGCGTGGTGGAGATGGAGGCCAGCATAATGGACGGTTCGAACCGTAGGTGCGGCGCCGTCTCTGGCCTGACCACGGTAAAGAACCCGGTCTCGCTTGCCCGCCTCGTCATGGAGAAGTCCCCCCACTCTTACTTGGCGTTCTCTGGAGCAGAGGAGTTCGCCCGCCAACAGGTTCCATTGCATATATCGTTTTCTTTTTTGTTTGCTTGCTTTTAAGGGATTGATTCAATCCTAAACACATAGCGTGTTCGGACGAGAATCTTTTCCTTGTCGCTCCTAAAATTCCATTCACTGCATGCGTGTGATTAAGGCAGTCCCATCGCGATTCGGTCTGCCACCGCCGTCCTTTCCCGACTCCGAACTCTCATTTCCTTCATCCGTTCGTTTACTGAGGTTGTATTGTTTGAATTAATTCAGGGCGTCGAACTTGCGGACAATGAATACTTCATCACAGAGGAGAACAGGGGAATGCTTGCCCTGGCTAAAGAAGCCAACAAGATCCTGGTAAGCCTCGTCGTAATTCCAACGGTTGCTGGGATTCCGTCTTATCTAATGATGTCGTGTTTGTTTGTTATGCGGTCATTTGGCAGTTTGATTACAGAATCCCGGCGCCTGAACCCGAGACCTGCGGGGCAAGCACCGAGAAGCCACTCCAGGTAATGAACGGCCTCCCCATCAGCATATACACGCCCGAGACCGTGGGCTGCGTCGTGGTCGACGGGCAGGGGAGGTGCGCAGCGGCGACCTCCACCGGCGGACTGATGAACAAGATGTCCGGCAGGATCGGGGACTCGCCTCTGATCGGTTCCGGGACCTACGCCTGCAACCTCTGTGGGGTGTCCTGCACCGGGGAGGGGGAGGCTATTATACGCGCGACCCTTGCTAGGGATGTGGCCGCATTGATGGAGTACAAGGGCCTGGGGCTGAAGGAGTCGGTGGACCTCGTGATCAGGGAGAGGCTCGACGACGGCGGCCTGGCTGGGCTAATCGCCGTATCAAGGGATGGCGAGGTCGCATGCGGGTTCAACACGAATGGGTTGTTCCGGGGGATCGCAAAGGAGGACGGTACCATGGAAGTTTCGATATGGGGACAGGGGTTGAACTGAGACTTGGGTGGGGGGTTGTTGAGTAATAAGTCGAGGGGGGTGTCAAAGGTTAAGGTTGACGACTCTTGTAGTAAAAACTGCCGTAACTGCTGTCTTCTTCTTGTTGTGTTTGACTTTTTATTTTGGGGGTGTAAGAACTGGAATATGGCGGCGCTTTGTCAGGGGGACTTGTTTGTGACAAAGTGCCAGTGTTAATGAACGATGAACGAATATCTCTACTTGTTTTAATCTCTTAATTGCAGAACGAAAAACTCCCTCAATCATTCTCAGGAACCGATCGATCGATCATTTCCCTCCCCTCTGTTCTGCAACAATGAAATCCTTTGAGTTGAAGGCGACTCGGCATTGCAGGGCCGACACTGCAGTCGGTCGCTGGGATTGTCGGTTCCTCCGAAGACCACTGCTCCTCCTTCAGGACCCGGATTGTCTGATAGCTATGCGCGGTTGTACAGATGCATAGAGAAGATTAGCCCGGCTTGTGGGAACAATGTCTTCGATTACGTCTTCTTGGGCGGGGATTATCCTGGGACGAATTGCTGCAGGGAGCTCGTTGGGGATGGGAAAAGTGTGCCATGACTCGATGGTCGAGGGTATGGCGTCTGCAGATACCGAGCATTGATGCGAGCTTACAGCGAGCGGAAAGAGCGAGCTCGTGTGGAATCACTGTGTGTCGAATAGAGGAGGGATTTCGCCATCTCCGAGGTAGGAATACCAAAAGATTGAATGAATAAGTCTACTGTTGATCTAAATCTTCGTATTACTTTCTGAAGAGGCAATAGTTCCGAATGTCCTGATCCCCGTGCTCACCGGCAGTCTGGCCATGGATTTCCGCCACCGCCGACGATGGCGTCTGCTCGACTATCCTCTTGTGGCACGGTTTCTCCATCCTCACTGGCTTATTGCACGAATAAGTGTTCCAGTAACCGTGGTTCAGGGTCATGAACAGGAAGATTTCATCCCCGCTGGAGATGTTACTATCCCTACTCAACATGATCCGACTCCTCGTCCTCCCTCCATTCCGGGGGCTAGAAAGCATCAACCAAATCCCCATTGTCGGTAATGGCCCTCAGTGGTTCATCCTCACCAATGTTGCCAGCCGCCACCACCGATAGCCCTACCAATTCCATACCCAACAGCGAAAAGGCCTCGAAAGCTGAGGTGGTTCATATCACCTCGCTGCATCGGACGTCACCACGGTGTCACTCTCCCCTTGGAACCACAGCAACCCCCCCCATCCCCCTCCCCCGCCATCTCCATCCACACCCATCATGGCCTTAGCCCTCTGCCCCCCCGCTCCCACTAGGCAATTCTTCTCCGGCCAATCGTGCAAGGCACTAGAGCAATCCTCCCAAATCCTGCCGGGTCCCTCCTTAGCACTCCTTTGGCAAACACCATCCCAGGACCCTCACCATTGGTCTTTTTGACTCGATGCCGGCTCCCGTGACAGGACCCACGTCAGTTTGGTGCTCAGCTGGAGGATCCTTCCATACATATCAGGAGTAGCTGGGATCACGGCGGCAGCAATGACTGAGGCGCGTTGATGGATGGTAGCATTGGGTTTGGTTAGATGAGGGAGTAATTTAGTTCCGACTAACTAATGCCCGACAAAATCGACATCCACAACAACGTAAGATAAGATGCTTTGCTTGGATTTGTCGAACACAAGAGCACAGATCTGGGTTCAGATGTTTTTGGACTAAAAGGGACTGTGTTTCATTTGACATGGAAGCCAGTGTCGACAGGCATATAAGGCCAGAAGACAAGCTGCCGGCTGGTGAACACTTGAACTAAATTGAACCGACAACATGAATCGTTGCTGGTGAATGCGATGTGTAGGAATTTTTCGAAACACTCTGCCAGATGCTTGTTCCATCTCTCATCCCATTACAGATAACATTCCCATTTCAAGTGTTAACACAAGGGCAGAACACTAGAGAGTTTCACTCACCCTTTAGTATACCAGCTAAAAGCGCCGCACCGGACCTTCTAGAAAGGAAGATCGTCTGAATGCCAACCACCCCCAGTACCTAACCCCGAAAACTAAAAGAGCATAGCTCTTGCAACATTGTCCTACACGGTTTCTATGCTCTTGAATCAACCATTATTCCAACTAATTCCAACTCAGCTCAACCTTCACATCCCACTATTCTACAGGTCAACACCAACAGATTAGATTATAGCCTAAGATAAAGAGGCAGCAAAATCCTGGCAAACCATGGCCAGATGACAAGCACAGATAAGAGGCAGCAAGCTATTCAGTATTCCCACATAGGATGCCTAATAGAACTGGTATCATGATTCGAGACAACTGATGAACAAGGGGCACCATTTGCCCAACAGCTTCCCTGATCAAGTTCAAGACTCGATAAAAAACTTCACCAACATACTGTCGTGCCAATAATAATGTATCGATAAGCAATCAAAAGGCATGCCACGGCAATGCTATGAACTTGGCGTGCCACCTCCAAAGCATACCATGCCCCCTCCAAAGGCGTATCCATCCACCGAGGTGAATGGAAAATCACCAAAGGGATAAACTTGGCGTGCCGCCGTACAAGATGACAGCCACAATGTCACCCATATCGTGAGAATATCATATCCCACCCATTGTAGAGTGCCACGAATGTACAGCAAACGCCACAAAACCCTAAAGTTAAGATAACTGCAAATAGCCGCAACCAGCATCTCGCTTTTCCCTTTTCCGTCTAATAGCCAATAGAGGAAACGGCACCTAAGCTTCGGCATTAACCGTGACCTCAGAATCGGCCTTCTCTTCGGCTGCAGCCTTCTCGTCCACAGCCTGTGCGTCCCCAACAGCATCCCCTCCCTCGGACGCAGCCGAGCGAGCCTTCACGGAGTCAAGCATCCTCTTACTGATCTCCTTCGAGTAGATCTGGAGGATCTGGAGCCCATCGTCGTCCGGGGCAGCCGTGGACGCTCCCCCGGCGGCATTGAAGGCCTCCTCCTCGATGGCGCGGGCGGCTTCCGAGGCCTCATCCTGGGAAAGGGTGCCGTAACGCTTCGAGAGCACGGAGGGCGTGGAAAGCGTCTCTATCAGGCGCGCTATGACGGCGTCCCGCGTGCGCTGCGAGGGCGGCCATAGGCTGAAGGTGATGGGGCCAGGACAGGGGACGGCATTGGGAGTGGTATTGAGTGCCGATTTTTCCATCGGTGGTGATGGGGCTGACGTCGGAGTCGGAAGAGTTCCCTGCGGAGGAGGATCGGCGTCGGCTTTTGAGTCTTCGTTGGCGGCCGCGGCGGTGATGGCGGAGAAGACGTCAGACTCGGACATTACGATTCGATTTGTTGGGAGACGGGGAGAGGGAGGCGATCTGGTGTGGTACGGAGCACGGGGGTAAATTATATACGCAAGCCTTTTTGACGGTGATGGGGCAGCGGATGATTTATGACCGTCGATCGTACGGCAAAAAGGAAATGAAAAAGGTTTGACTTAAAAAGAGCGCTTTCATGACTTTTAAGGCACTCAAATTCTATTACATCGCCCCCGTTCTTGCCTTGTAAGATCTCCTTTCGTGTGGAGCCGAATCATTCTCCGTGCAGTTTATGGGCAGAGAAGACTCCTTCGAGCCGACATCTGCTTGCTTAATAATCTCGTCACCACCATATAGTTTGCGTTTGTTTCCATAAGAAGTCAAGTCCACACTACTAACAAGAAAATGACCCCAAAAATGTTTGCCTGAGAAAGATGGATGCGATATTATTGCAGCGGATGGCGGTGGCCATGCGAGGACGTCGGATCAGATCTCATCACCCAACAACGTTGTCGCACGCCTGCTCGTATTTCTTTTCCTCCTCGACGAATATGCCGTGCGTCAGATCTGTGTTCGCCAATGGTTTTTACGGTAACAAGGAAGCCAAGACAATTGGGCTGAGAAACGCTGGGCATTATCTTCACGAGAATTACGGGGGAGGGCTGTTCCCGATCCTTGGACATACGCCGGGCAGTTCATCATGGGAGGTGTCCTTAACTTGCACCTGAAGAGATGGCTGAGGGCAACCATCTCAAGGGGCCTCCGCCATTGTCCCCACCATGATTGTCTCCGTGGCTTTCAACGCCTCTGAGGCTTCCCTTGACATATTGAATGGATGGCTCAATGTTCTGCAGTGCATACAGATGCCTCTTCTCACGATGGTGTCCAGGGACTAATTGCTCTTTCTTGGGTTTCGACTCACAGAGTCACCTGGCCACAATCCCGAACCTGATCAACGGGTATCTGCTCGCGGATATAATCGTATCCGGGTTCCTCTACATTGTCTTGGTGTGGGCAGCGGTCGCGGCATACTTACTATTCATAGCCTACCTTCCCCGACCCGGCTAGGCCGGAAGTTCGGGCTGATCAAAGTGGAAGCTTGACTTCGAACTCGGGGGGTGTCATGTTCATAGTTCATACAAATAATATAATGTGTAGTTAGTTGTAGGCTCAGAAAAGGTAACCCAGAAGCAACACAGAATCTGTATGCTCTTTTGTTTTACCTAAACTTGATACGATTCACATGTAAAATGGGACAGAGAATTTTGATCCCCTCAACTCAAACAACTAGTTACTTTCCCTTGTAAGTGGGCCTGGGCTGCACATGTTTCTATGGGCCTCGTGGCCCATGAATAGCAGTAAATTTTCATTACATGAACACCAGAATTCGGATGATATCACTGGAGAATTCGAATTGGGGTGATCGAACATAGTTTGCCTTCCTTCCTCTCATTGTAGAAGCATTCAATGTCTCATCGAATTCAGACAGGAAGAATTTCACCTGTTTCAGACAAAGCAGAACTAACATGTGTTCCCAGGATACAGACAACAAACCCCTACAATGTCCACTATCTCTCTTCTTCTTCGTTATTCAGAAACCTTCTACAATATTTAACAACACGCACCTCACATGACGCTACCAAGGCCGCGGAGGATCCCGACCACGAAAGCTACGAGCGGTCGCACTGTATTTACAATTAGGAGCAAAACTCCCGCCCGATGCTCTCCCTTTACTGGTTACCCTGATCTGCGAGTCAATGACACAGGTGTTACTAGATCATGCCGCCACCGTGGGACCTGTCAAATGACGCAACCTTGGCACGATGGCCGGTAGGCCCGACATTCCGCACCCTCTGACCATGTTGGAACTCGCATGCTTCGGTGATTGAGGATAACCGGATTTCGGCGGGCGGAATGAAGCAATCAATGGAAAGGCCTGGAACATTGAAAGCCACTTCCTCGATGGTCCATGCCTCTTCCATCCTGGTCTTGCTGTGGCTCATTGCGGTCTCCCCGAACCTAAAGAGGGTAACCACTGATCGCCCAGAATGGGCGATCACGATTCCCTCGACTGGTCTGTAATCTTCGAGGAATGAGTTGATCGTGGTCTCCCAGTACACTGCGTCCCCTCCAGTATTCTGTATCCGCGTCAGGTGAGAGTCCTCTAGGTGGACGAGAAGCCCTGTCTTCTGACTGAAGTATCCGAACAAGACATGCCTTATGATCTCTGCCGGACCTTCGCTTCGAGCCTTCAGGGTCTCAGGATCAGCACAGAGCTTGAGAATGAAACAATCCTCGCCATTTATGTTCTTCTCGCCGATGCACTTCGCGTTCGAGAACATGCTAGCCGTCGTCCTCGGGTCAAGGCCCTGCAAGAACCCAAAGACCTATATTAACCGCCACACGATTACCGGCACTGCACCATTGCACTCACTTTGAACACGAGTTTGTTTAGCGGCTCTTGCCTGAAGAGCGCGACGCAACGGCCTTACTGGTCCCTTCGCAGCATGTGCTCTGAGCCAAGGAGTGTGCCTCCACACGACCTTACCGTTGCAACCAGCATGAACCTTACTACCGCCGAGTGCCAGTTCCACATACCACATATCAGGACTCATCTGCCAGAGAACAAAACTGCCCGACTCGGCGGACTTGGAGGCGTTCTTATTCCTAACGAGCTTGTTGGCAGTCTCAAATTCCGAGGCCACCATCCTCACCTTCCCCATGGCATATGCATTATGGATGGAACTCTGCAGTTTATACCCTCCGGACGCGGCCGTGTACTGCTGCAGTATATACTGAGCAGACGAAGACTCCTACAACCGCAGTTAAAAGAAATCCAAAACCACTCCTAAACATCAACATATAACTCCATACCCATAAAAAGGGTAACATCTTAATCAATTCCTAGTTTTGAAGGATGCAATGAAACTCTCCCAGGATATTAATGTGATGATGTGGACCCAGCAAACACAACACATGCATGCCTACCAAAAACGAAGCAACAAACAGCAACCACAGCAGCAGTTCCCATACTTGGCTTAGAAGAAAAACACAACCAGACAGAACCTACTATTCTTGGGACTAAAATGCAGGACATCACAGCAGCAGGCAACTTTGGCCCTCCTCTTCCATTAGAAGCTTGTCCTCATTCAATTCAACTCCTTTTTTCTTTACATCCAACTAAGCCTTAAAAAGTACATGGAAAGCCATGTCTCCTCCACAGACCAAATTTCTGAGGTAGAAGTAAGGAGAGAGGGTAATAAAACGGGATGATGCCGAATAAAATTACTGAGAGGAGGTAACAGAAAGTTTCTTTAAGTAAAATCATAAATCTTTACGCAGTGATTAAGACTCCCATCACAACAGCAATGACAATGTGAACTGGGTTTCAATAAAGGAGCAATTTTTTTTTCCATCCAGATCTAAGGAAGCAAAGCTGCATTCGAATTGAAAAGTCAAGGAACTGGGAAAAACGGATTTTAGGGATGAACCCAAAATGTACATACGATGGGGGTGTTCTTGATGCTCAGGTGGACGATCCCCGCGAGGCTGCTGACGTGAACCGGGGCGAGTGGAGCTCCCAGCACCCCGAGCAGCAGCCTCGGATCCGAGTTCTTCCCGGAAACCTCGCCGCACGAGCTGGAGCATGAAACCTGGCGCCTGCCCAACCTCCTGAGGTCCCCGCCGCCTTCCTCCCCGGCGACGTATCCGTCCTGATCCGGGCCCTCATTGAGGGGGGAGAGGGCGAGGGACGCGTCCACTAACCCGGAAACAGACCGAGGAACGGACAGCATGTCAGGGGCAGGCACATGGGTGGTGGGTCTCCGCCTGCGGAAGAGGGACATGGGGGAAGCGCTCCTGGACCTCCCGGAGGAGGACGAGGAGGCTGGGCGGGAGGGACGGGACCTGGAAGGAGAAAGTCCACGGACAACCTCCGACTTGAGGGTAGAGAAAAAACCTCCTCCTCCTCGTCCTCGTTGTCGCAGCAGCTGGTTCTTCTCCATTGCGGAAGCAACCGAACTCGAGGTGGGATGAACAGAAGGATTTGGGCTTGTCTTTTTACTTTGGTAATGTGGGTGGGAAAGGAGGAGGAGGAAGATTAAGTGTTGGGTTCTCACAGGGAGTGTCTGCTACCAAAGCTAAAGCCGAGAGAAGGAGGTGAGGAGCTTCCTTTCCCTTTTGCTTTTGTTTAGGTTGTCGTCGTCGTTAGTCTTGTTTTGTTCCCTTCTCTCTCTGTGTGTGTTCCTTTTCTTTTTTTCTTTTTTAACTTTTACGTACGCTTGTATTCTTTTCTTAAATTAAATCCTATGGTTTGTTTGGGTGGACCCAAAACACTTCTCACCTTCTTTGCACCTTCCTATTAATTATCCATAAACCTAAACATAAGGATCTTTTTTAAAAAAAAATAAAAAGAAAGGGAGAAGGGGAGGCCAAAAAAGGAAGTAGAAGAAGAGGAAAAGGGATGGTTTTTTTGTTTTGTTTGGGCTGGTGTTGGGTCTATGGTCGTCTGCTTCAGACACTGAGTGAGTTGGTGCGGTTCCCAACTGTCGTCTGTGTCCGATGACTAGTTTGTATCTCAGAGTTTTGACATGGGTTAGCGGGGGGTAAACCGAGCCTCTCGAAGCTTTTTAAGCAGCTTAAGCTGGAATTGGGGCAGCGTGGATCACGATGGACATTGACATCTTCCTCCCCTCCCCCACAAAACTCACCCACCCCTGATTGATTGATTGACCCCAAAACCTAAATCCCATTTTTGTTCAAGACGACTGAGATCTTAGATTAGATAAATAATTTAAACTACAAAGTTTGGAATGGTAAGATCTCCGTAGTTTCAAAACATGACAAATTTTTATGTAAAACATTTATCACAAAATTCGAACGTTAGTAAAAGGTGATAAATTTTTCGTCTTAATTCATCGTTTTTTTGCCAAGATGATTCCTTCCATGGGTGACGTTAATTTCTTCGAAATCACTTAATAGCGACGTGCATTTTTATGTCAGAAGCTTTCTTGGCGAATCCTCCGATTCATGTTCTCCTCTAGTCTTTGATTACTCCTCCCAAGCCCGTAGTTAAGTGATTTTATTTCACAGATGCGTAGGTTTTTTAAGGGTAGTCATGTTAATTCGCTGTCTGTTAGAGTTTCGATGGTCGTTTATCAGCAAGTAGCTGTCATTTTCGCCCTCTTACATTCCAATAATGCCAGTAGTTTAGCTGCATTAGTAAGTATTGTGCCTTTTGTGTTTGCTGTGAATAGTTTGGCGCCGAGAGCCGCATTGTTCTTAGATGGTTTGGACAAAAGAGTATGTTTCAGTACTAGTATTTCTCTCGTTAACCTAAACCCCATTTGCTCATCAACTACTTCCTCCTCCTCCTCCAATCCAATCCAATCATTTGACAGTGTCGGAATAAGAGTACCATTTCCCTTTCCCTTCAATCACGGGGGAGGAGGAGTGGGGGTGGGGGCATTAAGCCATTCCCCCATCCACTACCACCATATACTATAACTGTCAAAATCATTAAACTAATATGTCCATGTCATTGTCATGGTCATGTAATAAGAGATCCACATCATCCCTTCCTCCCAATCATTGCCTCCTAATATCCACACATTCCCCCTCGGTAGATGTACCACTTACTTTTACATTTGATCATTTGTTAATATGATGCTCTAATAACTGTTATTAGTAACTATTTGTCTTTGATACTGTATAACCCTCTTACAATACCATTTTTCAGGAAATATTTCACAAAAAAATAAAATCATCACCGTTTGGGCTAATTATGCGTGCCCACAAACTAAAGAGGTTGAAGCTCTTGTTCCGGCAAGCCAGCTTCCACAGGCTTGTAGGCGAGGTAGGTTTCCCTCTTCTTTCTCCACACATACCAAACCCCGAATATCGATAACCCTAGCAAAAATGCCGACGCAGCCATGGCTCCAACGACTAGAATATGTTGCCACCACCATGTTCTGCACCAAACCCAAGAAGAAGCCGGAGCATTACCCGGAACTGAGAAACCCCCGCGAGTCGGTCAGCATGTTATTACTCAAGCAGAACCAGAAAACAGTGTGCATACCGATCTTTGGGAGATTCGACTTTCCATTCGACCAACTGATAGTCTCCAAATTCCTTCGGAAACTGAAGATGATGGTCTCTGAGGCTCGAAATTATGTTCTGCATCAAGACACCGTGATGCATTTGAAGAAATTATCAGGGGAAGACTCAAAGTAGAGTTTTGTTAAGCGGAAGGAAAATTGCAGATAAACCGACCACTGCGGTGCTGTTATTGAAGAAATTATCGGGTTTAGCGGGAAATATGGCCCATTGGATATCAGTCTTGTTTTCGGTAGATCTGACATTCAACAAATGAACCTGCAGGACATTTTCCGAACAATAAATGAAGCTCATTATCAAGACATAGGCATCGAGGAAACATACCATAAACAATCGAGGCACGCAAACAATTTGATAGGCCTATATCTTCCATTTCCAGTAATATCATCTGCTCTGATATGGTAAATGAGAAGTACCTGCGTAACATTTATTCCCAACTCTCGGGCAATAAGTTCTGCGAGTTCCGTGGTGTTAGGCTTTGAACCATAACTTGTGTCAACACTAAACAACATGTCGAATGTTATGACTCCAACTTGTATTACCCCTGATCACCAAAACCAAAAAAGGGAGACTTTAAGGGGAAAATGCAAATCCCACTAGAGAACTTTCAAATGGGTACTCTGATAGTTCTATAAGTTGATTTCTGCATATCCAATACTCGATTTCAGAAACTCGTCTATTGGAAATATACTGATAAACGTATCTCGGAATTAAAAGAACAGAGAGTACCAAAACACAATTCATATCTCAGATCACAACTCGAAGAAAAGGTAGAACCAGACTTGTCATGCAATAAAAGGGTGAGTAAGCATTCTAGAAGATCTGGTTACCTGGAAAAATATCGGCAGGAGGGGTGCTCGGAGGTTGAGTGGGAGCAACAGTAGAAGTATTAGGCCTAGGAGGAATTTGAGGCGCGTGCGAAGGATTCGGTGGGGGCAGGAACGAACTGTCATCGTTCTTTGTCTTCCCTAACTCAGAACAATTAGTTTTCCAAAAACCAATTCTCTTGTTCTCACGGTCATATGTGACTAGGGTATTGCGGACAATTATACCTAAGAACCAAAGCGTAAATGACATTAATTTTCATCCAAAAATAACCCACAATGCTTGCTTAGCAGCACTGACAATGCACTAGAAAATTACGAGTACACAAAGATCAACAGAATTTCACTATACCTCCGAGCAAAGTAGTCCCATCATTTTCATTCTGGAATATTCCCAAACAATACGCACCAGGGACCTTTGTATGCTGCATAATTGGGATAAGAAAATAGAGCTTACTGGACCAGAGCAAATTTTTAGTGGAATCTAGATGTACCGCAATAATTTGCAATTAATCATCATACCCTGAACAAGTAGTTCTCGGGAGAAAGCGAAAACTTCTGTCCATTGGAAAATACCATGTCAACAGCGGGAAATGTTTCATGCAATCTTGATAAGACCCTACGAACACATCAATCATTGTATCAGTCAATCCACTAGACAATAGAGAACCCAACAAAACAATTCAGCTGGTGCATCCTTCAGTACCATCCAGCGCCAGAGAAACAGATATCCGGGAATTTAGGATCAGGTCCCGAAATCCGTTTCAGCGAACCAACATTTCTTATAATCTGTGTGACATGTGACAATAGCACAAGCAGTATTCAGATTAAGATCAGGTTATTTGACTAGTGAGTGTATTTCAATGGGAAAATATCTTACAGAGTTCTTGAAAGCATCGAATGCCCCAGTTGGCAGGTAGGCATAGGTGGTTCCGCTATCTAGAACAGTCCCGTGCGTTTCATCAAATGTATTTGCTCTCAATCTCAAGGGCTCCCCGGCCACATGTATTTCCTTCAGCTCAATGTTGTAGTAGGGGCTGCAGATACCAGAACACTACAGTAAATGTGTGAGATGCTTAAGTGGATATATGTGGCATACTACGGAGAAGACCACCGTGCAAGGGAAAAGGCATGATACCTCCGGCGGGGATCTGAATGGGAAAATACCATTCCAGAAGGAGGAGGAATCCAGCCAAGAATCATTGTGCCGCCACCCACACCCATCCCTCCATAACATAACGAGAAGGAATCATCAATGGCATCCTTCTGAACAAGTTGATCTACTATGCTTAGTTGACCCCGACCCAATCCCATGATGCCATCTGCTCTTTGGCTGTATAGATCGCCAGATTCCGCTGTCTCACAGCCAAACATGGCATGCTGGGGTGAAAGCTCACTTGAATTCCCAAAAGAAATAATATCCGTGCCTAGCACACCAGAACTGGAGCTCATCTCGGCATAACGTCTCTGATAAGTGCACTGTTTTCCTTGAGCATCACAGTGGCATCCGGCGTTGCATCTCACAGGTTGGTAAGTGTTAGATAAATCAGGTCTGAACCTTGGATCCTGGGGGAGTAGCGAGACACGAATTAGGATGTATCACTCGGAATACCCTTTAATGACTAAGATCAAACAGCGAGTTCCATGCATAATAATATCAAAACTACTGCCACAAATAACTGAATTAGGCACTAATAAGAGACATTCGTGATTGAATACCCTCAGCAAACAAACTACACCGAATATCACTCCGATGAATTTAAGTTCCATCTAATAGGAGCGCTGTTGCATACAAGAAGGAAAATACATATACGGCAGAATAAATGAATCACCTGATGTTCCCCGCACTTTTCGCAATTGCGGCAGGGAACATATGTGACCGTACTCCCCGTGTCGACAATCAAGGAGAATTCCTGCGGTGGCGTCCCCACGCCAATCCTCGTCGTGTAGTACCTGAAAAAGAAAAATCAATGTCACCCACAACTGCAAAACAGCGGAATGAGTAGGGACAGGAGCTGACCCATCAGCCAGGAGGTCATCGTACAGCCGCATGCGGGCGGAGGAGGTACTACCAAGTAGCCGCCGCCGCCGCCGCCGATCATCATCAATCAAGTAATCCCCGGAAGGAGAAGAAGACAGTGGGAGGATGAGATGTCGGTTATTGGATTTGGCTCGGTCGGCGGAGAGGGTGCCGCCGAGGGATGACGGGAGTGACAGAGCGAGGAGGAGAAGGAAGCGGACGGGGACGGGGAAGAACATCGGAGGCGGCGGTCGCCGACGGGAGGAGGGGAAGCAAAGGGGTTGGTTTGTGTGGCGTTGAAGTAAAAATTGTTTCTTGATTTCAACGCGGGGTGATGGGCCTTTTCTACGTTTGCCTCGGGAGTTGCGTTTCCGCTGGGTTTAGAAGGGGGGTGGGGGTGTTTTGTCGGCGGTCAACGGCTGTCCAAACGACAAGAGAGCGGACGTTCGTTGGTTTGGCCTTTGGTGTCTGTCTCTCTCTGGTCCTTCCAATTCTGACCGACTTGATCTGCTGGGAGAAAAAGAATGCAACTTTTTCGTCCCAGCTCGCAGAAAAGGCCGAGAACTCGGCCAGGCATGGCACAGCTATCGGTCGAGCTGAAAAGGGGGTCCGGACAAGAAGGGGAGAAAGAAGTCGCTTACTTATGCATAAACAGAAGCTCTGGTTTAGAGGTATCCGGCCAAGGAGGAGTTCATTCGGTAAGCTATGTAGTAGTTCAGAATGACAGACCGGCGATGTGAGGGAGCCGCCTTGATCGAGGAGGTCCGATAGTAACCCTGGAGAGGCAGCCTGATCAAATTTACATTTATGACAAACTTCACGGTCCTTGATAAACATCCTGCTGCAGAAGCATAGAATGTAGTCATAATCTGTCTCCAAAGTTCATCATTATGTCCTACTATTAGCTTTTCCTTCTTCTTAAGTAAACCTTGTTTAAGTTCAAACTTGAAAGGCTGCCTTTCATGGAACTGCTGCAAAACGACCAATAGATATTTGTCATGCTACCAACTAGCTTTAATCGCATCCATCAACGTCCCCTGTTGCAAGTCTAAAAGAATAGCCATGACTTCTGACCCAGTAACTCTAGACAGTGCATCAGCCACCACGTTCTCCTTCCCTTTCTTATAGCTTATATCACAGTCATAACCCAGCAGTTTGGTCAGCCATTTAAACTGCATCTCATGGTGTAGTTTCTGCTCCAAAAAGAAATTTTAAACTTCGATGATCTGTTTTAATCACAAAGTGTCGTCCCATAAGATAGTGCGTCCACTTCTCCACTGCGTACATGACTGAAAGCAACTCCTTCTCATAAACAGAAAGTCACATATGCTTTGGAGCTAAAGCCTTGCTTATTAAAGCGATAGGATGGCCTGCTTGCATTAACACTGCTCCAATGCCCAATTGGCTAGCATCCGTTTCTACAACAAAATCTTGGTTGAAATTTGGCAATGCTAATGTACGTGTAGTAACCGTTGCTTCTTTTAAAGCCACAAAAGCAGTATGAGCATTAGGAGTCCACACAAAAGCATCTTTCTTCAAAACCTGAGTAAGCGGTTTACTAATTGTACCATAGCCACGTACGAACCTTCTATAGTATCCTGTCAGACTAAGGAAACCCCTAAGTTGCTTGATGTTGATCGGTCGTGGCCATGCCTGCACTGCCTCCAACTTCCGAGGATCAATTGACACCCCTTTCTCCAAAATGAAATGCCCCAAGTATTCCACCTGCCTCATCGCAAAAGAACACTTACCGAGCTTGGGAAATAAGCAGTTTTTTTGTAATAACTAACGTACCTCCGTTAAATGCCCAACATGAACTGCCAATGTAGGACTATATACCGGGATGTCATTGAAGAAAACCAACACAAATTTCTTAAGAAAATGCCTGAAAAAAATCCTCATTCATCAAACTCTGGAAGGTGGATGGCACATTAGTTAGGCAAAAAGGCATTACAAGAAATTCATAATGTCCTTCATGCGTCTTTAAAGCGGTCTTCTGAATATCACCGTCCTTCACGCGGATTTGATGATATCTCGACCTGAGATCAAGTTTGGAGAACTAACTCGCACCATTCAATTCATTCAAAAGTTCCTTGATAATAGGAATAAGGAATTTGTCCTTAATTGTTTTCTTATTAAGCTCTCGATAGTCTATGCAAAGCCTCCATGAGCTATCCTTCTTCTTAACTAACACAACCGGTAGGCAAATGGGCTGGTACTTGGCCTAATCACTCCCGACTGCAACATCTCATGTATTAATGTTTCTATAACGTCTTTCTGCGCACTTGAGTACCTATATGGCCTCAAGCTCGACCCTTGTACTCCTTCTTCTAGTGGAATGCTGTGATCATGTCTCCTTCGAGGTGGCAGCCCCTTAGGTTCGGCAAACGCTTCGGGAAATCGAGATAAGACCTTCTGAATTTCCTCTGGAATTATAGTTGCTTCATCCATCACCTTTACCTCCTTAATCTTAAGAATTACCAACAGTCTCATTTCTTCACTGTTGAGAGAAAAGATTCCTGTTGTTACCTTCGCAAACTCTCCTTCACCCACCACCAATTATACTTCCTTGCCTTTCCATTTGTACTTCATAATTAAGTTGGAGAAATTCCACAGTAATATCCCTAGTGAACTTAACCATTCCATTCTAAGTATCATCTCACATCCTTTTAACGACATTAACAACACATCGGCTTCATACTGCTCTTCTTGCATCCTCCAATTAAACTCCTTAACCATCGATACACATGATATCCTTTGACCATTATCCACCATCATGCCCCTTCCCGGAATGGAACGCACCTTGCAATTAATTTGTTTAGCCACATCTAAATCTAGGAAATTGTGTGTGCTTCCGGAATCGATTAACATGGTTAACCTTCTCTTCTTGTAATTTCCCATCACCTTCATTGTGTGGTGTTTTTAGGCATTGATATCCCATACAAAGCGTGCAGTGACAATACAAGGGTATCTTCTTGTGCTTCTAATTCTTCCTCTGCTTCACCCGTTTCTTCATCATCTCCTTCCTTCTCTGCATCAAGCACGATTGAATACAACCTCCTGCTGTTACACTTATGGTTGAAAGTGTGTTTCTCATCACACCAAAAATACAATCCTTTAAGTCTCTTGTCCTCCATCGCCGTTGTAGACAATCTCTTGTGGGGTGGACGATAAGCTAAGGGTCTCACCTCCCCCATATTAGGTCCCCTTCCACCTCCTTCGCTTAGCTTTTTTCCCATTGACCAACGATTAGGAGTCCTACTAACTTGTAATGGAGCTACTGATCGTTGTCCTTGCTAGGGTTCCCACTTGTTTCCCTTCTGCCAAGTGTCTCGCCCTCTTCCTGACTGCTAATCCTCATCATTCGATAGAGTCTTTCCAATAGCGATAGCTTGCGGTAACGTTCTGGGCTTCAGCACAGTGATTAACTTCCTATTCTCTTTCTTTAATCCCCCACAAACAGGCCCACTTGATTTTCGTGAAATAAATCACATTTCGTCACCAGTGACACGAATTCTTCTACATACTCCGAGTAACTCCGCCCCGCTCTCAGTTCCTTCAACATAACTATAGGACGAGTCAACTCTGTGGGACCAAAACGCTGCAACATAGCCATGGAATATTCCTCCCAAATAATAGCTCCCGTCGATTCTCTAGTTCTCAGAAACGCGTAGTGCCACTCAATTGCCGGCCCCATCAAATGAATCGACGCCACATTTACCTTCAGTTCTGCTAGAGTTTCATCCAGTTCGAAGAAACGTTCACAACGGAAAATCCAATCATGCACCTGACTACCATCAAATGGTGGAAATTCCAGTTTCGTTTGTCTCAGAAATCTGTTCTCCGTCCATACACTACTCACCTCCCTCCGAGACCCAGAGTTTTGACCCTCTTCTGGCAACTCTTTCACGGTCATCTTACCTCTGGCTTCCATCGCTTCCATCCACTCATCCAGGCTCTCAAATTTCGCTCCCAGTCCATCGAACTTCCTCATCAACTCTTGTAGAACTTCCCTGAGCGAATCTGACTCCATCCGAGCAACTCTTGATCGTGTTCCATCCGCCATCTTCAGAAGGCCGAGCAATCCGTGCTCTGATACTACTTGGAACGCAAATCGGTTCACCACCAAAACGGAGCTGAGCCTCCCTTTAGTCGAATTTCATGTTCACACCCAATCCTTCTTCCTCCACAAGCCGGAGGAATAGCCACACCTCTATTTACACCATAACGAAAGCAACAACCCAAAACAACCCTGCATATAAATATTTCCCCATTCTACCAAAATCTTCTCATTCTCTTTCTTCGGGCGTTTCTCCCCCTTTTTAGCCTCCTCTGCTGATTCTGTTTTCCTGTTACGATCATCCCCATTTTCTTTGATTGACCCTACTTCTTTTTCCATTCTTCAATTAAGTCCTTTTCATTTATTGGATCCGATTTCGGGTTCGGATCCAGCTTCTTCCTTGCCTGAGCTATCAATGTGGGAACAACCCAGTCCCCCAGCTCCCCCTTCTGGTTAAGCATAGTTATTAAACTGAACTCTCCTTTCTCAGTTGACTTCGGTTGACTCCGCCCTTCCCTCTTCATTTCCCACCGGCTGTTTTCCTTGTAACAAAACGCCAAATCCGAAGAACGGGAAGAGATCGGAGTAAGAAAACCCTAACCTCGTCTTCCTCGAGAAGCTTCATGATCGACGGGTCCATGGTTTGCACGTCGGTCGCCTGGAAGTCCCCCCTCCGACGAACGAGACGAAGTGGAGGTAAAAAGGAGGGAGTGCCGAGGGACTCAGCGTATTGGGCCAATATTGCATTGGCCCATCGTCGACCGAGCCCAATACCATGGGCCCTGGCCCAAAATAGGGAATGAAATGTCGCTTTCTCCCGTCGTTCCCCCTCGACGGAACAACATCGATGGCTTCCGGTCGGAACTACTCGGCGTTACTGCTACGACTCCGGAAATCTCACGGGCATTTTCACAAACAACTGCGCTGCAATTTCGTTGCAACCAATGATGGACGGCCCTCTTCCCGTTCGTTTTCATCCTCGTCTTCGAAGGATGGGCTCCTTTCCTGGTACCTGACAATGCTCGAGACTCGACCTGTCGTCACGAAGAGTGCCACCTCCTCAGCGATCTACGCGGCTGCGGACATCTCCTCCCAGGAAAAAGATCGTGCCTCTTTCGTTTCCCGGATCGGGCATTCGTGTTCTTGGTGATTTGAGATTTCGTTTTATTGTGATCCCAGGTGATTACGTCCGAGGATTCTTTTACTTGGGATTTCGTGAGGACGCTGCGGATGTCCGTGTATGGGATTGCTATCTTGGGGCCGAGTCAGCACTTCTGGTTCAACGGAATTGCCCAGGTGCTGCCAAAGAGAGACCTTGTGACTACCCTGAAGAAGATCTTCTTGGGACAGGCAATTTTCGGGCCGATTAATACGTCTGTTTTCTTCTCGTATAATGCCGCCCTTCAAGGTGAATGCATCGAAATTGCAGCGTTCCTGGCATCCTGTTATGTGAAACTGATGTACGCTTATTGTTCGGCTATGAAACCATGGGTTCTGGTGACTGATTCTGTTTTCTGATTAGTGGTTTTTGAGCTTTTATTCAGGCGAGGATTTCGGTAGTATTGTTGCTAGATTAAGGAGGGACCTGCTGCCTACCATGAGAAACAGCGTGGCATTCTGGCCCGCTTGCGATTTCCTCACATTCAAGTTCGTGCCTGTTCATTTGCAGGTATTCTCCTATTGCTTGAGTTCGTAGTAATGATCTCTTTGAAGAGATTGAAATTGTTGTCCAATCTTGTCTGCTTCATGGCGGTTTTATTGTTTCATTTTTCAGCCATTAGTAAACAGCTCGTTTGCATATGTATGGACTGTCTACCTAACATACATGGCGAGCTTGAAGAAAGCCGGGGAGGAATAAAGATGTCCCCAAGCAAGCACGCAAGGGTACAAAAATATCACGCCAGCTGTTCCAATGCAGAATTCACTAAGGAATCGGTAGAGACACGAGCAGGGGAAAAAAACTGAGGAACAAGCTTCCATTGGCCATGTTTCATCTTAAAGTCGAGCAGGTTTCGATCCCAGAGAGGAAAAAACCAAATTTTTGTAACTGAAATCGTTGTTGTTCATTCCCAGATTCTGCCCAGAAAGGGAGAAATATTCTTGTTTCGGAATCTCATTCTATTAGCATTTACCGGGCAGAGATCTGCATGCCCTTTGTTGCTTTACTGAAATCTTATAGTATGTTTATGGAGTTCACAGACCACTTGGGGATTCATCTTTTTGCCGTGCTGGTTAATGGGGAGGCTGTGAAACCGCACTAAACTGAGAGGATTTTTTAAATTGGGTTCGGTAAAGTTGTGTCCTTTTGATGTTTAGTCAACTCCCACTTGGGTTCTCACAAGATCAGGAAGAAAAATTCATCACCACCGACCGACCCAGAACCGAGTGAACACGTGGACCAGTGGAGATCCAGTCAAGTGCATTCAGACATCACTGAGAGATTAACAGGGACACGTGGGGCTGGTGACAAGGACCTTTCCGATCCGTTGGTTGGATGGTCACAATCCAAAGTCAACTTTCGAAAACGTTTGGCATCGGTCACAGTTCACTGTTCTTGAGCTGGTTTATATATATGCAGACATTCTACAGTCGGGGTCGCCTTCAGAGGATCTCAATCGTATCCCATCATGTTACACTGGGGGGGATTCGCGGTGCCCATGAAGAGATTCCGGAGGCTCGATCGCCAGAAGGGTAAGTATCGTTCTTCCCTTATTTCAGCAAAGCTGTTACATCTGTTAGTAACATGTAAAAAAAAGTGAAGGTTTGAAATTAAATGCAGGACACAGGAAGCTACGCCACGATGTGAAGAGGTGCGAGTACGAGGATGTGCACGTAATGTGGGAGATCCTGAGTGGAAAAGTCGAGGACCCCACTTCGCCACCCCATCCCGGGGCGAGGGGTAGTTCGTTCTGCGGTTTCGGGACCTGGGTCCGGCAAGTTCCTAGTTTATGTTGCCGGCTCCGATGATAATCGCGGGCCTGGTTGAAATCTGTAAATAAGATCACTGAATGGAGATCATCATGCCTTAGATTTGGATCTTCTGAGATCCTATGAATTGATTGAGGGCTCTTCGGGAGTTGGTTGAAGCTAATTTAAGACCTGTTCAATTTTCCTTGGACTTAACAAATGTAGCATACACTGACAGACAATGAGGCACACCTTTCCATCCCTCCCTACAACCTTAGCGACGTGTCTGATCGCCCCTGCACCTCGCTTACTCTGTTTTCCCACTTGAGAACCTCGACTGAACGACCCCCTGTTTCCTTTCTCCTTATGCACACAAAAACATCAACTTGGAAAAGCAAAGGTGGGTTTCCAGGACATATTGTTCGTGGCGCTTTCGGGAGGAGAAAAGCCCAGAATTTTTTGAGGAATATGAAGATATGGGTCGTGTTCTGCTTGGCCGGAGCCACATTGCTGTTCTTCTCGGCTAGCGGGACAACCTCAGACTCTGGTAAGAATGAGCACTGTGCATGTGTCTTGACTAGCCAAGTTACTAGTGCTGCGTTGTGTGAACTGGGGAGACCGGTTCACGATTCACCGGCGTTGTAGTTGCAGCGTCATGTTAGCTCAGCGGGGTTCCACTCCAATTGGCTGTAGAGGGAGTAGTCCGCTTAAGCTTATATACAAGGCCGGACACTTTTTCCTTTTCGACGTGGGACTTGGGTTTAGCCCATTTATGTGGCAACCATTTTCATACTTTGCGTTGGTGATCAGATACAGTGAAGCACACGTGGAGCTAGACGTACCAGTAAGAGGCCGAAAATCTCGTCCGTTAGCAGCGACGTGTGATTTTGGCCTTGAAAGAGAAAAGCAGCATCCCCATAGTTGCATCATATGCATACTCACCTTGACTTCCTTTGTCAAAATACACAGATTTACATGTGAACCACCAAGTTGATGAGATGGCGAACTTGTCTGCTGGCGACATTCTTTCGGTAAGAAATTTATGTTTCTAAATAGTCTTGCCAGTGTCAGTTCCAGTGGTGACATCATTGGTTACTTGTGTAGTAAGAGCTGGTGTTACTTTCCTGGGAAAAATGTGCAGGTGATGCATGAGGACGGGAGCGTGAGCCTGGAGGATTACCAACCTTCAGACCCAAGTCCGAGCTCGAAGAAATCGGTGAAGCCAGGGCCAATCGAGCATGGAGCTCCTCTGATGCCCTTCTTGCCAATCCCGAGCCCCGCAGTTCCCCCTGCCTCTTCCCCCACGTGCCACGGTTAAGGAAAAATCTGACGGTGGTGATGTAGCTAATATTGTCAAATCGCATAGCACTATCTTGCTTTTGGGCTAATTTGGATTTAAAACATGTCATCCATGTTGATGGTTGGGGATGAAACAAGCAGATTAGGCATGAGCAAAAGTACTGTGTTTTCCACGATATGTTTCCCGAAGTAGCAATTGCTACGCATTCTGTGACGACGATGTTGCGTAAGAGGTGATAACTGAGGGGACAAAAAAGCAGCAACCAGGGCATCAATGGAAGCAAAAGCGTGCATCCAAACAATCATCAACTCGACCACAAATACCTTCTTTTGGTCCCCCTCGAAGCAAAAGCGAAAGATGGTGATCATCTTCGTGTTCATTGATCAGGACACCTTCTTTCCCTATCATTCGGCGAAAAAGCACCCGGAAAAAAAAAGAGAATAACTGGCTTTCCGTCTCTGTTCCCACTAGACTTTTGCAAAGATGGTGGGGGCAGCTAAACTATATTCCATATTTCAACGTCGATATCAATGTACAGAGCACACGGAGACGCTCGAGTCCCCCCCCCCCCCCCCCCTTCCCTTTCTGGGGTAATGCAACATGGGAAACGTTAAAGCCGAAAGACGAAGTGACCGGATGAGGAGGATGATGACAGGGTTCGACAACCCTGGGCAGCATCACAGAGAAAAGGGCAGCAGGAGATGCTTTCCCTTGGCCTTTTGTTACACGACATTGCAGATATATATGCGTATCAGCTGCCTCTCCGTCCGTATTTCCGATCAGCTCCGAGTCGACCCCACCGGCCATGATTTCCAGCAACGACTTCTTCCGGGGGGGCTGCCTTGCAGGTAAAAAAGATCGATTACCGTAGAGATTGCTGCTAAATAATGACATGTTCATGACTAATGCGTTGATGATTAATAGCAGGGGTTCTTGGTGTCTAAGATGAGCTAAACGCGGGAAGGAAGGAATGCTGATCACCTTTTGAGTATATAATGATAATAAAGAGTTGGGTCATCGACATGATTATGTTTTTAATCTTCCTTTGATCATGAAGAATGATGATGATCATAAGTTAGCTTAATGAGAAGACTGCAATTGGTTGTGGTGGGGATTTTTGGAATTTGCAGAGCAGAAAGAAAACTCTAAGCCATTTTTTAAATATTTTTAAATTCAAACGGTGGTATTTATTGCGTGGTTTCGAATTAGAAAAAAAATTAAAATCTATATGTTATTACTGCAGCTGAATTATTTCCCGGTTCATACAAAACAAAAGCTATCACAGCGTAAATTAGTTCCCGGTCGTAAACCGGAGAGGTGGTTATTGAGCCCCAATCCGATCCTTCCATCCATACATTTCTTTTGTGTAACGGTCGTCTCCTAACCGCCACCCTTATTCTTCTCCTTCAATTCTTCCTTCCTATTCTTAGCTGACTAGGGATTCACTGACTATCGATCTCCTCCCGCTCCTCTCAGATGCTGCGCTGACTGTCGATGGCCGCCGCTCGCGTTGCACCGTCCCCCTCCTCCGTCTCCACCAGGACACCTCTCCTTCCTTCCGATTCCGACAACACGCCTCGCCGTCCCAAGGGCAGCAAGGTTGTCAGCTCCCGATACCTCTCCAGCTGTTCTTCGACGAAGAGGTGCCCCTCGCCCTCCCCTGGGGTTTCCAGGGGTGCCCCCGGGGCTGCAGCGGCTCCCCTGGTTAGGAGGTCTCAGTCGGCCGAGAGGCAAAGGACTGCCACGCAGCGGCCAGGGCCGAAGGTCGCGAGGGACTCGGACGATGGGAGGATTAGTAGTGTGCAGAGGACGTTGGCGTCCGTGAGGAGCCTGTCTGTGTCATTCCAGGGAGAGTCTTACTCTGTGTCTGTTGATAAGGTGAAGGCTGCCGGGGCGGAGAAGCCGATGCCGGCTGTGACGGTTAGGCCGACGAGCAGCGGTGGTGGAAGGAAGGGGACGCCAGAGAGGAGAAGGATTGGCATGCTGGCGACGCCGCGAGCTTCAGCAGATAACTTGAAGGCTGTTATGGAGCAGAAGCACAGGTGGCCCGGTAGGTCCGCAATGAGTAAGAGTCTGGATTTCGGGAGCATTCTCACTCTTAGCCATAGGACTGTTGCAAGGGATCTGGAGAATTCGATGATGGTGACCGATGTTAGGGGGTCTAGAAATGAGATAGATGGTACTACTGATTCAAAGCTAGATACGAGACTGAGAAGTGAAGGCCATTGCAGCAACAATGGAAGTTTGGAGATCGGACTCTGTAGAATTGGTTCTGGCAATGATACCGACAGCGAAACTGCGTCATCTAGTAGTATTTCCAGTGCCAAGCAGTCTAATGGTCATGCTCCTTGTGCTTCGAGTAATATTGGTGGGGCACTCCACGGAATTAGAGGGATTAAAGTACAGGCGAGATTTGCACAAGAACCGAGCAACCGGTTGGCGCAACGCCCTTCTCCGATGGCAGCAGCGATGAAACTTTCTTCGACGCCGAAGATAATATCCACAAAAAGACCTGGTTCAGATAGCCCATTGGCTTCGCCAAAAGGGTATGCGGGCAGTAGGCGGCAGGCTTCTCCATCAAGAGGTGCAGTTAGGCCCGCTTCACCGAGTAAGTTTGCCAGTTTGTCGATGTCATCTCCAGCGAGAGGTCTGAGCCCCTCTAGGGTGAGGGATGTGAGTGAAGAAAATGTGATCAGTGCTCCTTCTATGTTGAGGTTTGCCGTCGAGGCCAGGAGAGGAAAGATGGGGGACTGCCGGATTTTCAATGCACATGCCTTGAGACTGTTACATAATCGACTTCTGCAATGGAGGTTTGTTAATGCCAGGGCAGATTACGCACTGTTTCTCCAGACGTTGAATGCTGAGGTACGATGCGTTGTCCTAATCCATCGTCTTAATGTTGTTGTGTAAGAGCTGTGGCATAAGGCTATTTGATGGATCTATGCTGCTATACACATATGCGCTAGAGTGCCTGTGTTTTTGTTTTAAACAAGTTAATCTTTCTCCGTCATGTGATTGCCTTTCTGATTACTATTGAGCGGAGGAGCAAAAGGTTCTACCAACTCACGACATACTTTTTTCACATGCGTCCTGCAACTGGAAAGTTCAAGTCCCCCGAACAAGCTTTATTTATTTTGTAAGGCTGACAGCGCCATAAGATGATGCTCCTGTTGTTTCATTGATGCGTAAATTCTTTTTCTTCTACAATGTTTATGGTTTCATTCATACTCCTCAATCGAAATTATTTCCCTCCACTTGTGTATCAGAGAAGCCTCTGCAATTCCTGGGTGAAGATATCGAACCTGCGGGAATCTGTTAAAGCAAAGGCACTTCAGTTACAAATGCTGAGGCATATTCTGAAGCTGTCCTCTGTGCTCAATGGACAAGTAATCACCTTTCTCAATCATCTGATAATTGATTTCTTCTCTGTCTATACTATATATGGCATCACACGGTGTTTACTTTCTTCTTCTAGACGGTTTATCTGGAGAAATGGGCTTCCATGGATAGAGATTACTCGAGTTCTTTGTCAGGCGCCACAGAAGCTTTGCATGCAAGTACTCTTCGGCTGCCAGTCATTGGTGGGGCTAGGGTATGCGCTTGACCTGTTTTGACCCGTCTGTTTACATCTTTTCATGAGTTAAGTTTGACCCTTTTCTCCACCTTATTTGCTCCACCTGCCATGTGCATGCAGGTTAATGTCCGGAAGCTGAAGGATGCCATCAATTCCGCCCTTGAAATGCTGCAGGCAATGGGAACCTCCGTGTGTTTATCTTCATCAAAGGTGAAATGGCCGACCTTCTGTGAATGCAGCTTGTTCTTATCAAATCCATTACTGTTATTTGCTAGGGTAAACTGGATTTGGTCCGAATGCGAAGAGGTTGTCACGTCTTCTGTGTGGAATGCTGATCCTTTTCTACCTGTTGTTGATATTCCTAGGTGGGTAGAGTGCATACTCTCGTGACTGAACTGGCAGATGTCACTTTACGAGAGCGGGCTCTGCTGGTCCATTGCAGAGATCTCTTGTCGTCGAACGCCGCACTACAAGTAAGCAGGCATCGTGTGTGTAAATCTCTGTTAGTTTTTTTTTGTTTTTTTTTTTGCTTTGGATAACCTTTGTGACTATTTGGTTTTCTGTTCAGATCAATGAAAGCAGCCTGAGATCACATATTCTACAACAAACTAAAGTTTCCTCCGTTGGTCGAATTAATCTCCAGCCGACTGGATCATCGACAATGAAGCAGATGATTTTAACCGCTGAAGATTAAAATAAATATACATATCTATCATTCGGCTAGGACAGATTGCAGAAAAGGTTTAAAGGTTTGTGGATAGTAATCCTACACGGACATGATTAGAACAAAAAATGTACATAAACCCATGATCTCAGGCTTGTCCCTCTTGCTGTCTTGTTTTTTTCTCAGCGATCAAGTTACTACAAAGTGTGAAAAGGGAAAAGCTGGCAAAGCAATACTAAGCCCATGGCTGATTTTACTGTGTTTCATCGGTATCCTATTAGCTTTTCCTTGCCCTGCATTTGATTGTTGCGACTTTGGAAAAGCGAAAAATGGGGCGCCGCATGGCTGGAGGATACGAACCAAACACCTCCCGCGTGCACCTCTAACGTTTAAGGCGCTGGCCGAGGTCATGAGGAAAGGGTAATAGGGAGAATCTGGGCTGTGGTTGCAGCTAGCAAATCTGGTTAATATTTAGGTAAATTTGTCCTCAGTGAAAAGCCGAATCAATCCTCATTGGCTCAAATGGCTCGTCTCTTTCTCTCTATAGTAATATCTTGTTTGGTATCATTATGAAATATGCTGGTGACAGAATCTCGAAAATAATTAATAATAAAAATTCTTCATCAGTTTCATTGGTACTTTGTGAAAAAGATTGTCGAACACTAAAAATTAAACCAAACAAATTCAGATTAAGAAATGGGGTTGGTAGAAAGAATTGATGGACTGGTGGTAGTTAGGAGTTAAAAAAGTGGGTGGAGGAGAGGGCAAAGCCAAACAAATCACGACCACCTCGGTTTAGTTCGTCACCCGCTCTCTCTCTGTCTGTGTCTGTGTCTGCTTTCTTTGTTTGTCTGGCGGCGGCGGGCGGAGGAGCCGAGCAGCTGAGGATGGAGGAGTCCAAAGGGAAGGAAGACCCCCGTATTGCCGGGATCTCCTCTTCCATCCGTGTCATCCCGGACTTCCCTAAACCCGGTAGAACAGCCCAAAAGCTTCGATCTTTCTCGCTTGATCGTTCGGAAGACGGCGTCTTTTTCTGTGTTTTGCTCTCGGGTGTGATCGAAGTTTCTGGCTTTCTTGATGGGTCATGCCCGGATTGTTGCTTTTAACACCCTCCCCCCCCCCCCCAATTGGAACCTATCGCGATGGATCTTCTTGGTTTCCTTTTGTTGTTTTGGAGGAAGTGGGATTGTGAAGTAGTTAACGAATGCTGGTGTTATGAACTGTGATTTTGACGTTTGCTTGTTTTGTGTCTGTCGGGGTTGGGGACAGGGATTATGTTCCAGGACATAACGACTTTGCTCCTCGATCCCAAGGCCTTTAAGGACACCATAGACTTGTTTGTTGAGAGGTACAAGGACAAGAAGATCAGCGTTGTCGCTGGTAACATTCTGCTCGCTTCTGCTTCTGGTTGAGTTCTTGATTGGGGATGGTTTCACAAACTGAGATGTGGGAGAAAACCCTGTCGAGATGTTGTTTGTTGTAATCGTGCATCCTCTCTTTAATCCAGCTCGTTATGGACATTGGTTGCAGGAATTGAAGCCAGGGGCTTTATATTTGGTCCTCCTATTGCGTTGGCTATCGGTGCTAAGTTTGTCCCCATGAGGAAACCCGGAAAATTGCCTGGTGAGCTTCATTGCCCTTATGTTTTCCCCCGATGTATATTGTAATGGGCCAGATAATGGTTTTTCAGGATGCAGTATGTTGAGAGTTTAGTTCATCATTCGTTATGACAATTGGATGGTACTGTCTTAGGATAGGCACAAAGGAGGGTAGGTTCACTATGAAGTGGTTTTCTGAGATCTCTAGCTAGAATGATAGTTGCGGTTTGCACTTTTTTTTTGTGGAGGGGTGTTTTCCAATCAAGAGCGCTTAGTGAGATTGACTTTCTGCCCGCCGTGTGCAGTCTTAAATTGTGTTAAGGTAGAATACTTGAATAGGGAGGATTTTATTTTGTCAATTTGAACTTCTAAGTCTTCGTGGATGTTTGGGTTGGTGTTGAGTGTCTAACAGTGCTCGGGCATTGATATATCCAGGCAAAGTTATCTCGGAGGAGTATTCTTTGGAGTATGGCACAGACAAGATAGAGATGCATGTTGGAGCCGTACAAGATGGCGAGCGTGCCTTGGTTGTGGATGATCTCATCGCCACAGGAGGGACTTTGTGTGCTGCTATCAGACTGCTAGGTATTATTTTTCAGGCTTTTCATTATTTTTTGATTTTGAGTGCAGCGCCACGTCCAAAATATTCTAGACCACTCGATGGAAGAACATGGAATTGTTGTCGTTATCAATCGTCTAAACTTAGCCTGCCTTGTGGCCTGTAACCAACCATTCGCCGGCTCGTGTTGCAGAGCGTGTTGGGGTCACTGTGGTTGAGTGTGCATGCGTCATCGAACTGGAAGAGCTAAAAGTAAGTATCTCTTCTGATAAGATAGAATGTCTCTGATTTTCTTCACCCTCTTCATCGCCCTTTATTTAGTTAAGACACTAGGAGCGCATGGTCGTAACGTAATTAGTGTTTGTGAATCAATCCACCAAAATGAGAGGTCTGACGACTTAGCTTACCCCGGCAACTAAGCCCCATCGGCTGCTTCTGTCCATTGTACTGTCGAGAGTCGAAAGACACCTATTAACCTAACTTTCCTCGCCAGGGTCGGGTAAAGCTCGGCGACAAGCCTTTGTTCGTCCTCATAAGTTCAACCTGATGGAAGAACGCGCTGGGGGGGGGGGGGGGGGAGAGCGAAGCCAGCATCAATGTACTTGGTGTATTCATTCCATTTGGACCAGGAGAGGTGGGCGGGGAGGTGTACTTTGGGAACTCACATTTTGTTTTTGCAAATGGCAAGGAACTTTTCAATCGATGCACCTCTGTTTTGCTACATCATCCTTGTAACAATGGTCCTTAATTTCAAAGTTCTCCGAATAACATCCCTAATTCGGATCGAATTAATTCGGTGTTTCTAACGTGATTTAAACGTGCCATGTGATGATTAAACAAGAAAATTTTATTTATAAATTCCACCCCATTAAAGAGAGAGATAGAGTGTGAGCCTTTTGAAAATTTCTCCCTGACAGCTCAAAGAAATAAATAAACAAATTCGAACCCAAAATAAATAAATGGTTGACTTATTAGAAGCATTCGTGTCATATGAGACAAAATGTCAACAGACCATCCATCTGTCATTTAATTTTTATTTCGCACAACACGAATGAACGTGTCAAATATCTATGTCCGACCGAATATCCTTGCCATTTTTGCATTATTCTTTCTGCGCTTTATCACGTAACCAATAATAGTATTACTCACAATCGGGTAAAAGATTACTTTAACGACGTCAAAGCGCGTAAACTCTATATATAAAATAAACGAAGGTTTCAAGTCAAAAGACTAATTACTCGTTCATAAAGACGATTGGCCAATGATGTTCAATACGTGGTATCCTCTTAAATGAGTCGTGTCCAGTAACTCTAATATCATGGTACCCCTAAGTATAACTTGGATATACTCTTCCTCGGTCTATCTTGACCTTAGTTATACTCAACAATAATCTAGATGTCCATGTCCCCTCTAATTTGTGGGACTTTATCATTAATAATTCTCCGTGCAAAAAATAAAATAATCAATGACAAATACTCATATTTGTTAATTATTTATTCATAAATACAATTGTCTTAACATATAAGTGCACACACTATCATGTAGGCTCTGATCGCCTGCATTGGGAAGGAAATTGGCCTGGACATGAACCGATGTTTCCCTCGCGATCCTGATTCGCTTGCTGTTCCAACCCAATTGACAAGATACTCCCACAATTACATACACACGGCAATGACAAGATAAAAAAGCCCGATGAGATCCAACTCCCAGCTTGAAGATTGTCAAGCTCCATATCCTAATGTTCAATCAAAACTGACTCTGATATACATATGATATCGTATACACGTTTTCTTTCCCTGGTATTAAAGGAGGTCGGTACGAAACTAAAGTTAGTTTTAAAAAACTTTTACAGACAATTTTTCAAATACCCAAAGTATTATTTATGTTATTCTTCCGGCCATAACATTAAAAATACAAAAAAGTCGCGGTCAGAAACTAAGGCACTCACAAATTCCATGGGATTGCGACTTTATAATAAATAATATCCTTGCCATGAAAACGCGATCCAAAATCACGACACTACTAGATATACTGATTGAAGTTTGTTCTGGATCTCGACATTGCTAGACATAATGACTGGCGTGGTTTTGAATCCCATTAGACACTTTATAAAATATATGACGTGTAGTTATCGTAGTTTAGATGGTTAGAATAGGAGTTTTTTTTCCTAAATAGCGTTGGTCCGAAAAATATTTTCAAATTTACGATTAAAAATTTCAAAATTACAACTTTACAGCCCAAAGAAATCGAATGCAGTCCCCTGGCGTGAGTGCTTACAACCCTTGGTGTTCCTGACTGTTGACGACCGTTGGTGTTCCGGGACTATTGGGTTGCTCGTGGCCGCATGATGTCCAAGTGTCCATTATTACGTAATCTTGTTGTAACTCCCCTTGGCCCCTATAACTGTGTGAGCGGGGACTTGGGCAAGACGAGAGCTTATATAAGCATGTAAGTGTGCTTAGCAGGAGCCTGTTGTACACACGAAAGTCTTGTAGTCCCTTTGTATTATTGTGAGTGATAATACGGTGATTGCCACTATCTTGTTGGGTTGGGTGTTCTGGGTCGAGGTCATTGTGTTCCTGGGATAGTGAGATTAGGCTGATCGTGCTTGGGTGAGCACGCGCCGGGCGGGTAGCGTTGCTAGGTTGAGTTTGTCGTAATAGCTCTATGAGTTCGAGTTCGGGACAAGTAAGACGAACTCGAACTCTATGAATTTGACTACATGTGGATGGCACGATTCCACATGTAATCGGACTCATAGAATTCGACTTCTTTAGTGCCCTAAAGAAGACGAACTCCAAGCACTTGAATTTTTTCCAAGTGTTGGAGCCATCCTTAAGGCAACTAAGAAAGCATGAATTTTTAAAGTTTTTGAAAAACGGAAGTCGAACTTGACTTTTGCCTAAATAAGATACAAACTTATTTTATAATCAAATGGTTTAGTGTGTCTTATATTTGTAAATGGGTTCGAATTCCCTTGAATACGTTTTTAAGGAAAATTTTAGAAAAAAATTTGACGGGAGTTCGAGTTGAACTTACTACCTTAAAATAGGCAACGGTATTAGGAACAAAACTCGGTTAGAGCAGCCCTTTTACAAAACTCGTTATTAGCGTGACGTGCACATTTCAACGTCGGACAAACTGGGCCCAATCTCCAGTCCAATTGTAAACCCGCTAGCCCCCCCCCCCCCCCCCCTCTTCCCGTCCCTCTGTTTTTGCAAAAATTCACGCTCGGCGCGTGACCGAACCCACCGCCCCTCGGCTCCCGCGGCAACCACCCCTTCATGGCAGCGTACGAGCGGCAGCCCCTCAAGAAGCGGCGCCTCTACGAACCATCGTCGCCGCCACCACCCCCGGCGGATGAGGAACTGCGACCCCCTTCCCCGCCCCCTGGGAGGCCCAATCGTCCGGATGGCCCTGCGCCGGCTGCTACCCCGTCGCCTCCGGAGGAGATGTCTCAGGAGGAGGTTATCTCCAAGAGGAGGAACAGGGGGGAGATTAGGTGTGTTTATGAGTGTTATAAGCGTGTTAGGTCCTTCGTCGCAACCGAGGAAGGGAGGCGCTCCCCGGAGTTGGAGCTGGCTTACCTTTCTCTCATTTCCGCTTCCAAGGGTGAAACCCCCGTGCTTTCTTGATGGAATTTTGGGGACTCGTTTCTTCAATGGTTTTAGTTCGTCTGAAGTGGTTGATGCGAGGGAACATTAAGTGTTTTTCATTCTTGTTAGTGTGTGATTAATCCTTGGTTTAGTCGGCGGTTCTGGTGAAAATTGAACGAAACGTGCTTTGATGTGATTGAATGATTCTTGTGGTTTGAGGTTGCCAGATTTGGTTTTCCTGTTTCTAGGGTTCCTGTGTTGGATATGGATTTGGTTAGGTGTATGCTCATCCTCCCCTCCCCTTCCACGTCATTTGTCATTGACCTCTTGGGACGTTAGAGCTGATCTTCTAGTGGCCTGCCATTGATGGAATGTTTCATTTTAGTATCTCGGATAGTAGTATACAACAAAGATTATGACTTAAATGTTGATTTTTTTGAAAAGGGGACATTGATTATTTTTGGAGTTGAATTGTTAGGATGATGAAGATAGGAAGGTTAATGCACCTCGTATCAGAAGAATTGATGCTGGGCAATGTGATCTGAATTATTGATGGTTATTGAGGAGTAATTTGACTTAAGGCTTCTTACCCGGAAACATGTTTAAGTTATTTTTTTATCAGGTTTCTTATCAAGCTGATTGTCTTGACTTGAGGCTTTTCTCTAAAATGAACCCAATCTGAACGTTTTAGTTGACTTTCGAATTACTGTCATTGATGTGGGTGAATAGACTCCATTTGTCGAATTAGCTTACTGATGGTGGCCATCTTTGTGGTGGAATGGTTTCCAAATGCTTGTAGTTCGAGTCCTATGTTTTTCTTGTGGTCCCTTTCACATAAAATATGCTTTTAAAATTACTTTTTACTTGCTACTTGTTTTCACTTGTGTGACTAAAATGGCCTTATGGTGAGTTGCAAAGACATTGTTGACAGCCCTCTTTCTTTACAACCTGCATTTGGAGGCTGATCTGGAATTTTGTAAGGTCACATACTGTAGTTGCTTTATCTGTGTTAATTACCTCACACTGTTAGTGCTTGGCTTGGTATGCTTAGGAGTGAGAAAGACTAGGAATTGTGGTGGTGGGTGGACATATGGGGAAATATTTACTTCTGAGCTCAGACAATATGGTTTCCTCTATATAAGTCTACACTTTTTAGTTAGTCCCTTATCTTGTCACTCAGTCACATCATTTGCCTATGCTTATACTAAACCAGCTTGATGCCTCCATTTACGATGTAATGCCTACCCCTCCTCTCTTGTCATACATGATGCTGAACAACCTTGTAACTGGCTATCAGGCTAATTCTTTTTCATGTTGCAGGCTGTCTGAGTGTACAACGTGTAGTTGCCGACCTTATTCCAAGATATGCATCCCATTGTCCATCCGCTCTTGAAGCTGCAGTAAAAAGCATGTTTGGCATTCATGATTCAAACGTGGAAAGGATAAGTAAGGGGCAGGATGCTGATGGTGTTGCATTTCTAACTGTTCAGGCCTGCATCCTCGGTCTAGTCGATATATGTTGTGCTGCGGCTTCTTCAGAGTCACCAAACTGTCCTTCTGTTAGGGAGACATGTGGGGCTGTCTTTCAAAATGTTCTGATGTTTTTTGTATCCTTACTTGGTGGAAGGAGTTTAGTTGAGATTTTGGATCCTGAAAACTTTGTAGTTCCAGATTCTGAGTCAACATTTTCTGATATGAAGATGGAGTTGTTAGACCATGAAGATTGTCCTTTGATTAGGTTAGATAAACTGCGCAGATTATGCCTTTTGAGGATTTTATTTGCTCGTCCTAAGAACATTCTGGAGGCTTGTTTTAATATCCTTAGCACCCCGACGGCAGAGGGAAGTCACTTCTTCCTACGTCAGGTATTGAGCAAGCTAGACGATGATGAAATGGCTTCATCTATGGTCAACTCGAGCGATCGACCTATGTTATCTACAGGTTCTGTTGGAACCAGCAATGATGGGATTGAGTTCAGGAAGTTTTCACTATCAGAAGGAAACCATAATGGTTCCCGTGGACCTCCAAGAGATTGCTTGTTAGGGCTGGTATGTTAAAGGCCATTCTCAGTAATCTATATATGAAATAGTTACAGTTTGTTTATATTTTTTGAAGGATAGGAACATGTGTTGGTTTCTTTTACAGAAAGGATGTAACTCTTTTCTTAATGAAGAGGCTGTGATGTCACCTGTCAAATTTGATGCGGACTGTGCATATGTGATAAATGTTTTTGTTTCCACTCATAAAAAAATGGGTCTTTGGATTCTCATTATTTTGGCCTCGCTGTTGAATCTTTCTATCTTCTGATTTGATAGAGAATTTGAATCAATTCTATTTTATGTTCACCTCCTTTTTACTTTGTGTAGAAACTTAGTTACAAAAGATAGCGTTTTGGTCTTTTGAGTTTATTGTTACATTTTGGGAAGTTGATATTACTCTTTCTGAACGTCTGCAACATGACTTGGTTTTTTGTGTTCATTTTGTGTTGTGGGAATTTTAGCAATCCTCAGTGTCAGTGGACAGTGTCATAGGAAGGCTATTTAGGATCACCTTATGTGCATAGCTAATGCATCCTTGGTGTAATGGTTGAGAATTTTATTTATTCGTGCACAGAGGTTATTTTTAAACCTCTATTTTCAAGGAGTGATTTGGCAATTGTTATTGTATGAGTTGTTAGGCCGGGTTAGAGAATAATTCTTTGAGGTGCTTACTGTGATCTGTTGAGAGAAGTGTTAGTTCTGTAGTTGGGGGTTTTAGTCAGAAGACTGCTTGTGACAGCATCTTATATGAAGGTGCTTGTCTGCAGGTAATCGCAAGAAATCCTACTGTTGGAAATTGGGTTCTCAGGAAGTACAAGAAATTGAAAATGATGGCAGCTTCCAAAGTTGTATCAGAAATCCTATCTGCCTTACGACAGTGTTTGGATACTTTGCCTGAAACAGTCAAATTAGAGAGTGGTCAAGCCACTAGCGACGAGGAGCATTCTGGTCCTGCTTCTACATGTCTGCCCTCTATGAGGCATGGGCTCTCTAATCAGTATGCAGATGCGGACAGGGAATTCATTGGTGGATCTGCAAGTTTTTCAGGCGATGCTTCACAGCAACATCTGAGATTTAATGGTTCAGCAGTCATAAATGAGAGCGATCCCAACTACAACATGAAAGCTCCCAATGGCATGTGTTTGACATCCAGGAGTGGGCTTGAGAATACAAACCACTGCAGTCTTCCAGGTTTATCTTCCAGAGCTCTGGATGGTCTAGAGCAGAAACCATCTAACGGAACTGTGACAAACTATTCAGCTTCTCGTAGAGACAATTACCCTAGAAGAAATTCCACTTGTCAAGTATCTTGGTACATTGATGGGGACTCTGCATCAATGGAAATATTTTCTGCTTCCAAGCAATTGTGGTTGGGCTATATGGGCCCCAATGTATTTGAAGCTCATGTCAGATATGAAGTTGAAAGGTTTGGTCCTGTGGAGAGCTACTTTTTCCATCCAAGAAAAGGATTTGCATTAGTGGAATACAGGAGTATAATAGATACTGTGAAGGCTCGGGATAATATGCGTAGACATCTTCCTTGGCGGGTTAGGTTTATGGACTCGGGAATGGGAACTAAAGGAATTATTAATGGTGTGGCGGTTGGTTATAGTACTTTTGTTTATGTGGGAAATATTCTAAATCAGGGTGCCAAAGATGAGATTATCCATGAAACTAAGAAAGTAATTCCTAAGGGTCCATATATGGCGACTGACCTTTTCTATGAAGGTGCTGTGTTGTTGGAATTTGAAACCCCAGAAGATGCTGCTGCAGTAATAGCTCATCTGAGACAACACCGGCGAAAAATGATAAGATGCACTCCCCCTCCACCCATCAACTTACCAGTAGCACATATGGACCATCCAAGATCTGTGAGCACCTCCTTTAAACATGATGACCGAGCTAGTATTCCGGCCAACCACATCTCAAATGCCATGGTTGAGTCTCCCCATTCTCAAAAAATGTCTGAAAGCCCTGCTGATAGTCAGACAAGAATATCTCAGCAGCTGGTTTCCCTGATATCTCTATTGAGTGCAAAATATTGCATTGCAAACTGGAATGCTCCAACCTACCGAGAAGAAGATAATTTTTCTTCAAGCTCTATTTTGATATATAATTCAAAGATGGATTTTTCACAAATCACAGACGATGAAGTGTTAAGCATTTGCAGACTTGCTATCGACAATATAGGGCGTGTCCTGCGGGTGAGCCGTACAAATATGCAGGGTGGGTGTGGTTGGCTGGTTGATTGTGGCAGCCTGAATGCTGCTACCACTCTCTTGAGGAATCTTCGAGGTTGTCCGGGAGTATTCTTTCAGATTGAATACAGGTTTACATCTCATATTCAATCTTTACTGCTTCGATTATGCTGTTTTAGTAGTCTCTTGTGTCACCTCTCCTTTTCCTTTCTGGCTGATTTTAACTGTCATGATTTCTTACTTATAGAGCTTGGCAAGCATATTTTGCTTCTTAAGGTTCATCCAAAAATCTTCCCGCCATCCTCCCCATTCCCTCGAAAATACACACAAATTCAAAAAATGCACCGGACATCCCAGAAAAGAAGCGTCTGAACACACTTGTTCTACAACGTTTTGCTGGATAACAAAGTTTGCTTTAACGGCAATCTCATGCATAATTTATCCTATGTGCTTAAAGTGTGTTCATTTTTTGTGTCATTTTGTAACTTCCAACGCCATCTACATTGCAAGAAGATCCTGATTGATCTTCCTCAAAGGAATTTTATGAGCTGAGCTGGGTTAGTGGGAAGTAACCATGGTTGTTAAAACCCATGTGATATGACACTTTTTTTCTGATTTTTTATTTCTAATAGATTTTTTATTATGAATTCTTTCTTTTTGTGAATTTCCCGTATAGATTCAATTGAGCTATCTATGACATTTTTTTTGTGATTGAACTACTCGATGCATGTTCTTGAAAATTCGTTTTCTGAAGTGCTTATTCTTATTTGTGTTGCAGTCCGGCAGATAAACATGTTGCTCCTGTCAATGTAAAATCTGAGAAAATCCCTGCGGGCCTTACTTCCCCTGCGTTTCGACCTGCTGGTGCCAATGCAGCACAAGCTACCACTCCATTCCAACCATCCTGGCCTGCCTCTGCTTGCTCCAATAATAATAATATGGCGGATACAGCACAAGGTGGTTTTCTTACAGTGGCTTCTCTTCTTGAATTTTTGTTTGGAAGAATGCCTTTTGAATGATCATATTGCAGGATCTCGGATAATTTCTGGTCCTGATGCAAGGCCGTGGGTGCATCAGATGCCAAATTATGAAATCCAGTCAGCACCTGGCAGCATTCCAACGGCTGTTCCTTCACAGTGTCCAAATATGCAGCCCCAGGCAGTGCCAGGGACTCCTTTCTTGCAACGTGCCTATCCTCCGTCGGGCGCTTGGGATGTTAGAGCTCCAAATGCCCACTTACCTTTGAAGCCGATATCACCAGGAAAGTTACCAAATAATTTTCAGAATGGTGTTGTTTCAGCGCCTTATATTCAACCTTGTGTTCCCCCCTCGACACAGGTATCAGGCAGTGTTATTAGATCTGACCAAACTTTTCCCCAGATGCCCTCGGCAGTACCATCTCAGCCACCTCATGATGGTATTCCACCCCCATTTCAGCCAGGTTTCCCTCCGTTGCCGCAACCTCACCCACCTCTTGCTCCACCCCCTCCGAGTTCTCCTCCTCCGCCCCCTCCTCCTCCCCCTCCCCCTTCCCAACCTTCTTCTGAGTATTCTAATGATGTGAGTTTGAAAGACGGGCTTGAGTACCTCTGGCGTGGCGAATTATGTAAGGGTGGAGTCCATTATTGCACTGTTAATGCATCCAGAATCAATTCAGATAAATGCAAGTACTTGAAGAGTGCTCCGGAACCGACCGAGTAAGAATCTTTGTATCATGTATGTCTTACAAGGGCAGAGCATGAAGTTGAAGCTCCTCATTTAATTCTCTGTGCAGGTGGCCAGTTAAACTAGACATGACGAAACGCACTGATTTTCGACATGTCAAATCAACATTCACCAGTACGCCATCGCATCGTGTAAGTCTTAGCATTTGTAATTATATTTTTTTCTATTCAGTCTTCCTGATGAAGTCAGGGATTTATTTATCTATCCTTTCATTATTTTTTAAGAAATTGATCCAATGTTTAACTCCCGCCTGGAACCTTTGTTGACATTAGTAAAATAGTATCTGCCTCCACATTAAGAATAAAAATTTCCAACTTAATGGCTAGTACCCCTGGCATTTTAAATTGATCATGATGTTGCATTAGAGAAGGATCAATGTCAAAAATTTACTGTAGCTTAATTCATGTCATTTTGATCTTTTTAACTAAAAGATATGTTGAAAACTAAATTTCGCTTGGTGTGGGATTCGGGAAAATATAGCTCTATCTTTTTAGCAACATTTGACTTGTTATAATATGTTACAAGTAATATCTTGTTCTTTTAACATATTGCAGAGAGAGGTGTGTCAGCTGATCCCATCTTCTGCAGCTGACTGTAAAGGGGTGAGTTCTCTATCGGCATTACATTATTGTTTTTTTTTTTCTCCTGCATGTTTTGAGAAATAGTGTCATATACATTTTAACTCCATGTCATCCAGGATATGAATTCTCAAAGTCATTCAGTTTTCCCTCCCAATAGAACTCTTACTGATCTTTGACTAATTTTATGCAGTTCTCCAATTTCATATCGTACTTGAAGCAAAGGGAGTGTGCAGGAGTAATCAAAATTCCTTCTGCAAACTCCATGTGGCCAAGGCTCCTATTTATCCTCCCGTATTCGCAGGATGTCTGCTCCATGCTATCCGTAGCTCCTAGTTCAACTGACTGCCTCCTTGCGCTTGTAGTTCCTAAGGATACGAACTCAGAAGGAACGTGATTGATTCCAGCCAATATAGATCTTGCTGTTGCAGGTTAGCTGCTCCTTTAGGCGCCTGGGATCGCTCGGCTCATGGGAAGTCACTGTATAAGATCATCGGTTCTGGGCAACAGCAATGGGTCGGATTGATTTGTGACCTAAACGGGTGTACACATGGCTCACATTGTACAGGTTTCTTCATGAAAAATTTTGCTTCCTGCTCTCTGCAGGTAAACCTGGAACCTTAATTCTTCTTTTGCCTTTTTTAGCTAAGTGGGGAGTACATAGACAAGTGATATGGTTGGCTGTGTTTTGATTCGTTTCTAGATAGGAAGTGGAAAGTCTAGGGGCTTGTGAATATTTAGAGAATCTTGGAGATTAGATTGTTTGCCAGTATTTATCCCTTATCTTCTGATGATCTGCTGTTAACAGCACAGTAACATGTCTTATCTTCAATTCGTATGCTGTTTGGAGTTGTTGGCTCTGACTGGACATAATACCTGACCGACTTGATGGCAATGATGGTTATCGTAGTAGTAAAGAAAGCCGTATTCCATGAAATGTGTGGATGTCGGAGTATCACTCTTCCTGACATTCTAAGATATGTGCCAGCTAGTAATCAGGTGTAGAGACATATGTCTTGAATTACAAAAGGCGTGGACATTTGGTTGCTTGATATTGTTTATTGCAGCTGGCCACTTGGGTAGAACCTGAACTCAAGAATTTTGTAATAATGGTAAGGGAAAACTATGTCAAAACCTCAGGCCTTGACAAGGAACATCGGAATTTTGTGTGTGCGTGTGGGGGTGGGATCAAATGGGCCTGATTGACCGCGACATCAATGTGTTCTTTGTCTGGGCTTGTTTTGTTTTGTTGGGTTCCCGGGAACAAACCTCCTCTTCTTTGTTTCTGCCAAGGCTTCTCAGAATGGGAACTGGTGGAAGGGTGGGGAAGGCCTTGGGGACGTCAGTCAATAGATTATACTAAACCCCGCTTAGCCGTGCCGTGGGGACAAGTAGAAGACTTGGGACGACCTGGCGTGTAAGTTGATTTACCCTTTCCTCAAACCAAAGAATCTTGCCTGATACTACTGATCGTTGTTTTCATAGGACAAGCATGTACATGTGAAACTAGAGGGTAGATCCCATTGAAATAGCTCAATCGTGTAAAGATATCCGACTGCACTCTACTAGCATGTTTTCAGTGTTACACCGGTACATGCAAACATGGGCAGCAACCAAATTTGCTACTATTCTTGTTTGACTCCAGATGGAATCCTATCAGAATGAATACTCTATTATATATAACTATGCTTTCAATCAATGATCAACCCCAAATATCGAACTAATTCATCCCCCAATAATCCAAGAGATCCAAAGCCAGTGCCGATATCAGATCTCATCCTCAGCAGCATTAACTGCAAAGCGTCCCACATTTTTACCCTACATCGACACATTGGGAAAGAGTTAAATGAATAGGCTGTGATGGCTAGGAGACCCGGAACTGATCAACTTATAATCAGAGACACGCTTACTACTGATAACATCCGCTGTTTGTTCAGGTATTGCGTCCTTGCCTTGTTGAGGATTGAGTTGGGCGATTTAAACAACCTCTGACCCCAGATAGAAAAGCCAAATATTAGAAGGCATGGGAACTCGGACTAGTACCACAAGATTAGCACGAAATGTTGAAAACAGTTGTTAAGCTGGCCGGGTTAAAGAGACGTCAGAGCGTCACTTTCAAGGCACCCTCAAAGAGAACGGCATAAGCAGGCTAACCTTCTCTTCACGGGACATTTGATGACCTGGCACCTCCGGTGTTTTTCTTTGGGGTAAATCCAAATATTTCATGCAGCAAGTCATTGTCCTACGCGAAGATTATTTCGAAAATTCATTATGAAATAAGAAGCAATCGCTGAGGCTATTAAACTGAAATTAGGGTACTTTAACAAACCTGCATATGCTTGACAAAACCACTCCCAAGGAAATGTTTAAGATAGTTCAGCTGTTGAAATAAGCAAAAAGCGAGGCCTGAGGAAGAGAACAATCTCGCACTCGTGTAAAATAAGCCAGAAAGATTTGTGACAGTAACCTGAACCAACTGTGACCAAGTTGTAGTTGTGAGCATATCTCCTCCAATCTTAACAGACATCTTGGGACAGGAACCATCCTGTATCATTGAGATTAGACCGATGGGATTTAGATAAAGTATTTACTATTTGAGTGAAAATAATGGCCTGCTAAAATGAAAATGACTAACCTCGAGAAATTCCAGAATGTCCTTAAACAAGTTCCGCTGGCTGTTCAGATCTCTCTTAGCAGAACCTTTTCCCCCAGCTTCCATCGAGAGGTTTCTCACTTGGTTCAGGACTTTAGCCCTCAGCCCATGAATATGTACCATTCCACCTCCAATTTTATCACTTCCGTTGTTGGAACCATCAACAGCACCCATGTCCGAGGCAAACTTCTCTAGGCTTCCCATTTCGAAAATCAGAGCTAGGGCCTCTCCAGCAGCGATACGGACAGATCGGTCTTCCTTCTCAAGAAGGCTAGAGAAGTACGATATCGAACTAGATTTAACAGAAAACAAATGTTAGAAATACATCAGCACTCAACATGACACTGAAAAGAAGCATTTTCTTCATGGTTATGTAAGACAGGTGGTAAGTTAAGTCCTCACTCTTGCCATTTTTTGGGATCTAGGCTCCAGCGATCCATCGAGGTAAGAAGAAATGACCAAGCAGACACCATTGCAGATATCACAGCTGGAGAAGGTTTCGCTGCAACCACCTATGATAAGGAAGCATATCAAACACAAGACAGGATGAAACATAATATAACCCATTACAGAAGATGGTGAAAGTCTGCTGGACAGTCTCAAAATCATTAATTCCAAACCATACATTAGAACCCAATTTGGGAAGGACTGATTGCCACATTATTTCCATTGCCTTCTCTGTCTCAGCCGGATCACTTCCTCCAACAAAGGTGATGACCGCCAAGCATTCCAGAAGCTGCATCAAAAGCAAAAAAGATCACAAGTTCAAACAACAATACAACAATTGAGAAATAGCAAAATCATCTACCTTGGACAGCTTTTGAGGATCCCCTCTAGATTTCAAACCTTGTGCGAGAACTGGAACAGCATCTTCCACTATTTCACGTGCATTATCCCCGCAACCAACAGTTATCGCCAACAACCCTAGGGTATTGCTCACAAATTGCGCTGCTTATTAATCACACATTATTTGAAAAAAGGATATAGCCCATATAGATTACATCCTCACCAATGGTTTGAGATGCCAGAGATACTTCCTTGGCTGAACCCTTCTTCACAGAAGCTACACACTGGTGAAGCAATGTCGCAAATCTGAAAAAACAGAAGCATGAGTCATAATGCTCTCAACCTTATTGTCAGGATTTGCTTCATTCACCATTGGTTATGCCCCCACCATCTCGATCAGGTGAAGATGAATTACAGGGCTATTAAACATCTCAACAACCTAATCTTAGGCCTATACTATAATTTGCCCAACCACCTTGTGAATAATTAATAATTGAAGCTCAGTATTCTTACTTCTTCTCCAAGAACTCGTGCTGCATCTCACTGTTGAAAGCGTCAATGATTGCCTGACAATGCTTTCTCCCTCGTGGCACCCCTTTCAATCCAACAATTGAAGGATCAATTCGTACTCAAAAGTATCAATCTACCAAAATGACCATTGAAAAACCCAAAAGATTCCCATTCACAAAAAAAAATTCAAAAGGACCAACACGATTAATCAGGAGTAAACTGAAGGTATTACTTGTTATTTTCTATTCTGTACAATCACAAGCATATGTAAAACACACGTATTTCTAATTTCCAATAGCACTATGGTTGGCGGAGTCTGCATGTAGGTACAGAAATAACAGGTAGAATCAACATCAGTTATCCTCTTTTCAAACAATGCATCCAGAGCATGATCAAGCAACTTATCCTTCTGAACATCTTCCGTCTCGGTCACGGACATCCGGTCAGACCGCGTGGTCGACGACGAACTGACGCTGTCGTCGTCATCGCTATCCAGATCCAGCACACCTAGATTTCTCTTTGGCACGCTACCTACACCTGTCAACACCAGAACCACAACACATACGCCTCAATGATAATGAAGCTATTCGCCAGGCGATAAAAAACAACAGTTCTTAACAGGCTCCCCGCGCAATAATTTATCACCCTAACCGATTTAATCAGATTATACCACGCAAAAAATTGAATCATAATCATAGAAGCAATTAGTCAAACGAATTCAACAACAAATGCACGCCGACCGGCCAAGTCAAAATCCCTAAAACACGACGTTGACAGCCAAAAAATCCGAAACTCACGCTTCCTCATCTCGACGAAGGAGCAGCTCCTGGTCCTCCTCCTCCTCCTCCTCCTCCGGCTTCTTAGCGAGGTAGTCTCGTCGACAGGGGGAGGACAAAGGGAGGGGGGGCGGCGTCAGGAGGAGGAGGAACAAGAAGAAGTAGGAAGACGAGGGGGATGACTACAACCTGACAGCAGGAAGACTCGGGAAGAAGAAAACCGAAGCAACACCGATGGCAACAAACCGAAAGCACCGTTGAAGAGTAATCCGCCGGGACGCAATAATCTTCCATCAAATCCAAAAATCCAAATCCAAATTCAAGAACAGCGGGGGAAGCCTTTCCGATCAGATTTCTCCGGATATATCACAGAAAGGAGAAAGTCTTTTCTCGAAGGAGAGAGAGTTTTTAAGAGACGAGAGGATTATTCGGTGGAGTTTGGATATTCTTTCCTCCCCTTCCCAGCCGTTGGTTTTCTGGACCGAGGATCCTTTTGGGCCTTGAAATATGGGCCCAAAGACATACGGCAAATGTTTTTGTTGCTTTTGCTTGCTTTCATCGTCTCCGCCGGCAAAGTATAAGGGGGAATGGCATGACCGAAGCAGTGGTGGCCGCTCAACTGCGAGGAACAGCAGCTCCTCCACGCACTGAATGTTTTCTTGAACGACGAAGATTACGACTGTGGCTTTGACCACGAGGAGATTGAGCAATCGAATCATGCCGTACGGGCTAATGGCTACACTCCACTTCTTGCTGTTGGTTCGGATGTCCCTGTTGCGATTCGTGAATTCAGCCAGACCCCTCTTCAACACGGAGGGGTTGCATGACTGCACCTGGACCGCTAGCTCGAGTGTTCCGACAAGTCCACGTGCAGAGGACATGTAGGAAAACGTTATATTTTCACTACTGCTTTGAAGATCACGAGGAGGTTGCACAAGGCAACCAACGTGTGATTAATTATATTTTACCACTGAAGAGATCCTCTGTTACTCGAGCAACGAGTAAATTTCGTGCTGGGAACAAAATCATCGAAACTCCAGACCCCGCCTTTAGATTGCTATCTCAGAGTTCTAGGAGCTTCGATTTTAGGACAGCCAAGTGCATCAGAGACAAAAACTCCAAGCGCCTGTCGCTGCTACCGAGATAGTTGGCGTCTCGCTCCTGCGTTTCATCAAGCAGTTCCTTCACGTCAGCAAGGAAGCTGAACTGGGAAAACAAGTTTCAGAGCATGTTAAACAGGAATCTCATCAGCCGAAAAATGCAGGAGCCGAGGTGACACCACCAATCTGGCTCTGGTTGAATATCCCTACGGTAGTGGCATCTGGCGGAAGCCATCAACTTGCAAAGATTCCGAGATCGTTGTCCTATGGATCTGTCCCGGTCTTGCCAATTATGCCCGTCACGAAATTTTCTTTATCTTCACCATTTTTAGCCATTACAAAGGTGATTGACAAGGCAAGTCAACTGCCACTCTACGACTCTACATACAATGAAAGTGCACCATCGGATTGAAGCTTCCGTCCATTATTTGAACTTTTGCTACATCATGGCATTGTATCTATTGAATATTCGCAAGTATCCAGTAGATACCAACAAAACAAAGAATCATCCTTGGAATCTTAGAGAAGAGAATAAGACTGATCAAAGCTTGACAGATAGTCCCAGCCCGAATTTAGGACACTTTCGCAGCGCCTTGGTGTCGAAGGAGCCAGAAATGGTCAGGAAGGACTTCGGCTTCAACTCGTGCTGTAAGAGAACCCTGAGGCCACCGTGATTGTTGAGCTTTGCCGTCAGGATCGTGTGAGGATCAATATCATGGGAGCAACCGACGGTGAGCGCGTTTTCATTCCTTGAGATGGTTCGGCATATCTCCCCCACAACAGCGCCTCAAGAGTAAGGGTACATGAATAGAAAACCTCAAGGAGTCTCCCTTCTCAGCCCTGCAACGACGAGGCGACATCAGCACCAAGGCCTAGTTTAGCAAAGCCGTCACAATCTAGACAAAACAACCAGAAGTACTCTACAAAGCTTCAACACAACCAGAACTGCATCGACCACCATATGCAATGAGGAATGGCGATCAATGCTCCCACAAATCTGCCCCAAAGCAAATCATATCCTGGAAATTGGCCCGATTGAGAGTACTTACAGTATTGCCGAAGCATTGTAACTGGGTTTTGTCATGGTGAACCCAAATTGTACTTCACGAACTTGCTGCAACCGGAAGAAAAGCTGGTCTCCGCACCAAAAGCCAGTAGCGGGCGTGCCAATGGTCACGGAGGCATCAAGTACAGGTGACTCGCAAAAGGTGGAAGCCGCAATGAAAGTGGCAATCGCATGCTGATGAAAGTATTGAGCTCCCAACTACAGAAGGCCCACCATAAATAAATCACATTCCAAGAAGCAGTTAATATAACAGAATGAATCCTACCTTTCTGTCAATGTAGTCTGGCAGCTTTATCGAAGCAACGGCCTTGGTCGATGGTAATGTATCCGTCACCGTGATGTTCGCCAATAACTCCTGAACTTTTAGAATGAATCTATTAGAAGAAACGGCGACTAATTACACTCCTCAAAATGAAACAGAGAGAACACAATATCAAATCGAAACGAAAAACAAAACAGGAAGAGGAGAAGAGTACGTTCGATTCCGTGTCAACTCTGACATCGACAACGACATTCTCGAAGCGGCACCGTGCAGTCACATTTCCCGATGAAAGGGCCCCATTTTTCCAACCGTGGAGCCGAGTAGCTGAAAATGGCAGTTCAGATAATGTCTCGGACAGAGGCCATGACGACAAGGCATCAAACAAAAAGGCACCACGGGAAAGCGGAAAACTCAGACGGAACCATGGGGACAGATTACAGCGGTCCCTTACCAGACCTGTGGTGCTCTCGCTGAGGACGGCGAACTTCTGGTCACAGGAGCAATCCTTGTGAAGCACCTCTGAAACACAAAGAAGAACCAATTCACACTCCAATCGACAGGCCCTCTGCTCATCGTCGGGATGACTCGGGAGTCTGCCGCCGATGGGTTTTGGGAATCGGGGAGTAGGTTTATGCAAAAGAAAACGCGCCTGAAGAGGAAAATGACGTCGCTTTTTGCTCAATTATGAAAATGGTCGTAAGCCTGGGTGCAAAAATATTGTCAAAGTATTATTACACTCTCTCATTTACTTAATTAAAAACAAAAAAGAGAAATAACACTTTCTCAGGCCCTTGAGATTAGAATTTCCCTTCGCTTTCCCCGCCTTTCCTCTTCTTCGATGACTTGTTATGGGAACTATCTGGAGTCCCTGAAGAAACCCCCGAGCTGTTGCGGCCTCCGCCTTGTCCCACCGACCCCGTGATCGTCGTTGTGCTTTGACCGCGTACATGCCCGGAACTCTTGGTTTTGCTCCACGCGTGAGAGCTGGGGCTGCTCTCCAGCTCCCTCTTTCGTTCCTTGTATGTCTCTGCGGGGCCCGAGACGTCGCTCTTGGGCCGACTGCCCTGAGTTGATGCCGTGTTCGCCCGGCTCATCAGAGAACATCTTCCAATTGATGGCCTAGATGACCTCAGCTGCTTCTCGAGCTCTTCCGGTTCAGGGTAATGGACAAGAGACACTCGTCGTGAAATTTTCCCAACTGACATGGTCGCAATGAAAAATTCAGATAGGATGCTACAATTGGGAACATTATCAAATAACAGGAGCAGTAATATACTGCAGACAAATCCGACGCATGGAGTTCATCACTAATCTGAAAATACCACAAACCATGCCAAACAAATAAGACACTATCGCAAACCCTGCATCGCTCCATCACCTGAATGAATATCTTTCTTACTGCTCTTTCGAAAACATATCATACAACAATAGATGTAAAAAGCTATCAAGTCGGCAAACATTGACGATAACAAAAATTCAAGTCCTGCGCTTCATTACTAAACTCTTGTAACAAAATCTGGATTTGGGCAGGCAAACAAATGAATAAATATGTCGGCCCATCAAACAGATATTTCATCTGCAGCATACTAAACCCCATCGAGTTTATGGCTCAATGTGAATGAGATTAGCAACTATGACTACAAAAATGAATATACCCCAGCATGTACCTATTTTAGAAGACGACACAGAGGGCACAAAAACTGTGGCATCCGAGTCTTGAGCAGCATTACTGACCAACTCATATTCTTTCCCTGAATCAACATGGCAAATAGTCGGTCAATCTAGAGAAAGAACAGAACGGCAACAAAACAATATGCAGAATAAAAGCGTAAGAAGGACAACCAGATGAACCCTCCAGGGTACCCAGCTTCCCATTGTGGCGAAGCTTGAGAGTCACTTCTTTCCCATCAAAATCAGGGACCTGTTAGCGACCGGAAACACATCTCTTAGACGGTTCAACTGTGGCTAAAACAAAAACCAACTCTGAACAGTTCAACGAGCGCCTAATACCAAAATGATTTAATAGTCGCATAACCTATCCGGAATACTGCTCGGCAGCAAATCAAGCAGGAGTTCATTCGCAAGCACAGGCCACGCCATATAATCGAAATAACGCGATCCGATGAAAGTAGTAATTACCAGATTGCTAGGCCACTGGATGAGCCAGAGCTCCGTGGAATCCGTTACATCCAAATCAATCAGAGCCTCCTTAGCGTTCTCTTCGAAGTTCGGCTGAGGTTGGTAACCCGAATCCCCACCCATTCGCCTTGTAAACAATCTCCCCCAGAAACTCTCCAATAGCAGTTCCACAAACTGCGTCTCAAAAAAAGACTCAATTGGTCCGCATCCGATGGCCACGAAGCGACTACCCCGAGTTGTTACGAGGAGGGTAGCGTTGTCACGGCGGTGGGAGTGCAGGCGAAGGTCCGTTAGGGTTTTGAGGTTTTGGGAGGGCATTAGGATCAGAGAGGATCCTTTTTATAGGTAGGGTTATATTTTTTTTAATATTATTATTTGTTTTTCAAATTTACAATATTATTTAATATTTGTCTTTTTATTTTTATGCTTTAATATTTATAGTTTAAGATTTATGATTGAATGTGTTTAGGATTTAATAGGGTATCTTTAAAATTTAGAACTTTCGTTTAACACTTCGGTTTTTATAATTTATGGTTTAATTTTTAATTGGGGTTTAATATTTTGTTTTTATAATTTCTAGTTTAATTTTGAATATTTAGGATTTATAATTTATGGTTTAGCTTTTAATATTCATAATTTAACATTTCGGATTTAATATTTTGTATTTATAATTTAGTGTTTATAATTTACTATGTTATCAATTGAATGTAGTGTTTAAAATTGTAGCTTGTCTTGAAATGACCCATGGCTTTTGATACAATTACATCTGTCGACGTGAACTATCTAATAGAGTTACAACTTCGATTGCATGCAAGAGTATTAAAAAATAATTATATAGGGTAACGTCAATTTTGAGGTTACCATAATTAAAATAAGATAAATTACAACTGTTAGATTGAATGACACTCGAGGATAATAATTCATGGGATAGCTCCTCCGTTTCAGGTGGCCAAGGGACACTCGTCGTGAAATGACATCAGTGTTACAGTGGCCGATGCCAATGGTCCTAAAAGTTTTGAGTGGTCAGATAAAAGCGTCATATATTATGTCCGATTCTCATGGAAGTTGCCGCTAAAGTCAATTTTATCCTTACCATAATTAAAATAAGATAAATTACAACTTCTATTAAAAATATAAACATATAAAATGGAGATTATTCTGATCCAGAGGTTGAGTGGATGAAATGACAAAATACCCTTAACTTAGTAAGAAATGAAATAGCATTCCTCATCAGAGATCGTTCTTTGAATAGGGATGATAATTCATGGGATCCTCCTATCGACGGCCTTGATGGCCACGAAGCACAGAGAATCGCTTCTACTAACCGACGACTCGTACCTGAAAAGATTACTTCTGAGTCGTTCCCTGGGAGGTTGGTCACGAGAAGGAGGGTAGAGAGTAAAATCCCTGCGCTTCTAGATGAAGGGAGACTATTTCGCCATTTCGTTATTTCCAAAACATCACTTATCTTGGAAGTTTGGTAGGAAAATTTGGGACGTGGGCTCTGTTAATTAACGTGGCTTGATCTTATCGCCAGAATCCCCCTATTAACATCCCACTAAAGTATTTACACTCGAGAAGAGACTTGATCATCCTGACCCGAGCGTCCCAGGTTTTCCAACCTGTCCCTTTTGGACTGTCCTATGCAATCCTTGGAGAAGTTTTTCTTCTGACTGCCCCCGTAGTCTTCTTCATGCTCCCATCTGATGATTCTTTTGCACCAGTCATAACTGTGAGCGTGGGAATCAAGTACCAGCCCATCGACGTACAAAGGATCGCGAATGACCTTCCGAAGATGGCCAGCAGGAGTAGGATAAGGACCCGCGAAAATCGGGATGTAGTAGCACGGCCTCCCCGGTTTCCTCAACCCAATGTCCCGAGCCTTCCCCGTCTTCTGTCCTGTTTCGATCTTCTCGTCCTTTGCTGCTGCAACCTGCTCCACCCCGTCGGCAGCTTGTTTATTCGCGCCATTCCCGCTTCCCAACCCATCCTCCCTCTGACCCACCACACGTTCCTCCTGCTTCCTGCCCTTCGACTTGACGACGATGGGGACAACCTCCTCCGAGCCCGAGTACACGAACCTCACAAACATTATATCCTGAGAATCCTTCTGCAGGTATATGTTCTTCTTCTTCTCCTCGACGTCAGACAAGAGGGAGGAGAACTTATCTAGACCGACGGAGGAATACGGGTTCTTCCCTCGGCTCGCGCTGTCGCTCAAACACCTCCGTCCGAAGCTCCGGTTCTTCGCCCCCAACTTCCTGGTCGATCTAAGGGAGTTAACACCGCTCCACGGACGGTCGTCTTCCGGGTCCCGTTCATGGAAGCTGCCGCAGATCAAGGAAGTCAACATATCCCTGGCCAAAATGCTGCTTAGGAATGGAAAAGGGGATTTGGTTTCTTGAAAGAGATCGCAAGGGGGTTGAGAATACTTATCAATGAAGAGTAGGGCAGGTATTTTAGGCCATATATGATGAAAGAATTAAATTAACGAAACCAACCTATGTCAATAGAAGTTTCCATCACCAAAACACGTGGATAAACTAATGAAATGCTTATTACGTGCAAAATAAGAAGTTGCGAAAATTAATAGAATATCTCTAAATTAGTGATTAGAGTTATATTTTTGAATGATTTGGCAGGACGGTCCGTTGATTCAAGAAGTAGAGAAATTGGGGAGAGGAGACCGAGAATGTTAGGTTACCTGTGCCAATTCCGGAAAGGATGTAGTGAATAAAATTGTTTTTGTGGAGGTAGAAGAAGCATATCGTGTCGTGTTAGCTTGGATGTCAAGCAGAGGCACAATCACCTTCTCCCTCTAATTCAATTGTCCTAAAGAAAGATAAGCCATTCCATGCGCGGAAGGGGTGTGTAAATGTGCATATTCGAGTCCGAAATCTGGTGAGCTCGAGCCCGAGCTCGATAAAACTAAAATAGTTAGGTTCGAGTTCGGGCTCGACTGGTAGTTTATAGGTTTGAGCTCGAGCTCGATAAACTCCGCGGGGTCTCGGGGGGGCTGCCATTAAGGCCGTTGTTATGGAGGGAGCCGGCAAGTCTGGTTGCATCAAAGGAGCAGCCAGGGCAGCCCCAGAATCGACGGGACACGATTAGGATAGCTTAAAGTCGCCACGAGCGAGGACGGACTTCCCGGCTCCGGGCTGGATGTGGATGCGAGATTTGGAGAAGAATAAGGGGTGATGATAGTGGCCGCACATGCTAGAACTGCAGAAGAAGATGGGGTGATGGTGGTGGCCGCGGATGCGAGAAACCTTGTATCTCCCGCGTGCAAATCGGACAATCCACCATTTGAGCTATCAAACGTCATAAACTCATTTAAGCTTTTCGCGAGCTTATTTTGCAAAGAAATAGCTCTGGCTTAAGCTCGGGCTCGTTCGAGCTATTTTCGAACCATTCCGATCTTTTGCACGTTCCACATTAGTCACACAGGACAGCCACAGGAGAAAATTGAACTCATTTGCCCCTGCCTTGTCCGGCCTTCCAGATCCAGACAACTAAGATGCAATCCATAAATAAGACCCAACACTGGAGTTCAAATTTAAAGGCGTTTGATCAATTATATGGAAATAATAGATGGACAGTGCCTCTCCTGGAAAAACAACAGGACCCAAGACTTTGATCGGTTCTTTGGTCAATTTACACCAGCTGAGGAGGACTCTCTGACTATAGTGACCCCAAACCTCCCCACTTCCTACTAAGATCATTGAATCTCAGCACAGAGAAGGACACTGTCTGCCAGGCCGTAGCCAATTTTTCATTCTAATTTTTTATTAAAATATAATGTATTAAAGATTTTAATGAGTAATTAATCCCTACACGTGGCCGGATTTGAATGGATATCTCCGATCTTAAAACAAAGAGAAAAAAATCCAAAAGGAATATTAAACTACGAGACGACAATAAGTGAAGAGATTCGAGCAAATCCCACGTGTCCATTTCCACTCCACCACGTACCCCACTTCTCATGCCACGTGTCCAACCTCATTTTGCTTCCTTCCTCGTAAAAATCGCCACCCCCCCAACAACACTCCGACCACTTCCTCGTACTCCCCCCAACCATGATCAAGGCACTCCCTCCTCCTTCCTACTCCCGCACCGCCGAGATCCTCTCCCGCTACCGCCCCATCGCCCCCAAGCCCCATCAACTTCCCTCCGACTGCACCTCCCCCGACAAGAGCACCCCCTCTCCTCACCTTAGGACCCTCTTGCCTCAGGTCCATGCCCGCCCCGCTCGTACCAGGAAGCGCGGCCGCGGTGCCTCTGCGGCTTCTTCCCTCTCCTCTTCCTCCTCTAAGCGGCATCGTTCATCTGCCCCCTCAGCGCATGCGGTTCCTCCGTCTGTCCCGACTCCTCACCCTCGCGTCTTTGGTTCGAATCATGGGGTCCTGGGGGACGTCCCCATGGAGAACAGCGTCCGGGGCTTGGTGACACTTCCGCTTCTCCCGGGATCGGAAACCGGTTGTTCCTCGCCAGGCGGTCTGAATAACCAGGAGGAGGACTTTGTCATGGTAGCAGTGGCGGAGGTCCTGGAAGAGAAGGATCTCCTGCAGCAGCTACAAGCTCCTCGTGAAGGGAGCAGCAACAGCGGCGGCTCTGCCTCGGTGATCTCACCCCGTCCAGTCAGGCCAGTCGGGTCGAGCATCGTTGTTGGTTGCATGAACGAGTACGCCGCCGTCAAGGACATGCTGCTTTCGATGAGGAAGGCGGAGGAGGTCGAAGAAGAGGTGGAGTCTGAGAAACTGCCGGCGGTGATATCAGACTCCAATGGCAGGGTGCGTCTCGCGAACTCGGCCTACAAGGAGATGGTGGGACAGCCGGAGTGTCCGTGGTTAGATTCAGTGGTGGCGGGGCAGCACCCCAAGAGCAAGAGGATAAGCGGGGACGTGATCCTGAGGTTCTGCGACGATGCCTCCGCAAAGCTTGCGGGAAAGAAGGCAGGGGCATGTTTCCGTTCATGGGTAAGGATCGAATGGGGGAAGAGGTCGGTGAAGGCCGTGTGCGACGTGCAGAGATTGCGGTGCGAGTACAAGGACTACGTCTTCTGTTGGAGGTTTCACGCGGAGGAAGAAAACCCACTTGGAGAAAATTAGAGGAAAACTAGGGGAGTAGCGAGAGTTCCTCCTTTAAGAAGGTTTGCATGCAAAACATACAGAAAAATCTGTAACCAATGTATAAAAAAGATAAGGACATAGACATAGGAAGGAGGATGTTCAGATCGTATCCTATTTTCCCCTTTGTAAACTTCAGTTTTTTTATTATTATTTTAAAGTCCAAGAATGCAGTCTTCTTCCCCATTAACTCTGATCAGGTACTGGGAGTCGTCGAACTGGTGGATGCAGCATGCCCCGATCCCCATGGTTTGGTTTGGTTCAGACAACCTCAGAACCCCAAGTCCCACATGAGTCTGTACATTCCATCACGAGGGGTGATCGGGCAAAGGAATGCAAAAGCCTCGCTGACCAATCCATCTCATCAGATCGCCACGCTTATAAAAAAGTCTCTCGACAGGAGGTTTGTGGTTCCTCCCTTTCTCGGACATTTGCATGTAGTTTGAAGATGCGTGTCCAGTATTAACTCGAACGTGGAACCATGTAACTGGATAGATAGATGGACAGATGTTTCCCTGCATGCAGTTGGGATCTGTGCCTCCAGCTTTCGCCTAACAAACATCCTACAAAAATATCAGGCAAAATACGTTTACGGCCTCTAACTTTGAACTAATTTTTCGTTTTGTTATTAATTTAGTTTGTTATATAATTTTTTCACTAACTTCTATTTTTATTTTGATTTTGGTCAATTATGAATTGCTTCTAGCGAAAGCCAAACAAGACCTTAATATAGTCTGACCCGTTTCATATAATAGTGGAGTTTCGACCTCTCATTCGTTCGTTTCATAATTCACTTTATTCGTAGTAGTCGCCCCCTAATAGAGCATCATTCAACCTTTATCGATTTTTCATATTTTTTGACAACATTAACTGTAGTTAACTTCGACTTCCAATTCACTTGATTTGTCCATCAAAATTTTAAAATAAAAAAATAAATGAAAGGTTTCAATATTATTTCTTAATTTTTAAATTTTTTTTTACTTTTTAGTCAATAAATGAAAATTGTCTATTAAGGTCTGTTTGGCTTACGCACGATAAAATTCAAGATTGATCAAAATCAAAATAAAAATAAAAGTCGATGACAAAATTATATAACAAACTAAGTTAATGACAAAATCGAAAGTTGGTTCAAGAGGTCATAAATTAATATTTTGCCAAAATCTTATTCTCGTTACAAAATAAGCACACCATCAAATTTCTTCTCCGTAATATCTTTAGAACTTTTAAAATAATTTTATAAGTGAATTATTTTCGAGCTAATAAAAAAATTATCTCACATAATCATTTTTATAAAAATGTTAAAAAACTTTTGCTTAGTAAATATTTTATATTTTATTATTTGAGATTCATAACATTTAGAGCTTTACCGCCAATTGAAATTATTTTATGAATGTTTAAAACTAAAAATAAAAAGGATTTGAAAAAAAAACTATTTACGGAATTTTTTTAGGGAAAAAAAAGTAAAAAACGGATTCGAAACCATAATTCTACCACATTAATATATTTTGCGATTTACAATTTTTTAAGCGTGTTAGTTTCGGAAGCGGCTAACGGTCCGTGCACGTAACCGTTACGTTGTTTACTAAATTCGACCAAAATTTTAGTAATTTGTACTAAAAATCGACTTTTTTTAGTAAATTGATTAGTAAATTACTAAAAAACTTTAGTAATCGGTTACTAATTTTTCACTGTTTGACCATTCGGAAAGTTACTAAACTAGGTTTAGTAAATCGGCCGAAAAATTTACTAAACTTTTTAGTAACCGATTACTAAAAATAACGTTGATTTGACACTTTTTTTTAGTAATCGTTACTAAAATTTCACTGTTCAACTTTAGTAATCGGTTACTAAAAAGTTTAGTAATTTTTTCCGCCGATTTACTCAACCTAGTTTAGTAACTTTCCGAATGGACAAACAGTGAAAAATTAGTAACGGTTACTAATTTTCTGTTAAAAAATTAGTAATAGTAGTAATTTTCCAGGTTTCACGTCCGGAGATTTTATTAATAATTTACTAATTTTGTTAAAAAAATTAGTAAATTACTGTGTAACATAGTAAAGTCGTTAGTAAATTACTAAATTTTTAAAATTTTTTTCGTAATCGTTTACTACTTTTGGAACAAAATTCAGTAACCAATTACTGAACTTTTTAGTAATTTTCTAAAATGAACAGTACATTCCGAACCTAAAACTGAACCTGTTTTCAGTGTGAAATTACCATTTTACCCCTGCGATAAATTACAAAATCGTTTACGAATTTTCAGTCCGAACCTAAAACCGAACCTATTTATAATTTTATCGTAGCGGTAAAATGGTAATTTCACACTGAAAACAAGTTCAGTTTTAGGTTCGGAATGTACTGTTCATTTACGAAAATTACTAAAAAATTTAGTATTTGGTTACGGAATTTTATTCCAAAAGTAGTAAACGATTACGAAAGAAATTTCAAAAATTTAGTAATTTACAAACGACTTTACTATGTCAAATAGTAATTTACTAATTTTTTTAACAAAATTAGTAAATCATTACTAAAATCTCCGGACAGAAAACCTGGAAAATTACTACTATTACTAATTTTTTAACAAAAAATTAGTAACATTTACTAATTTTTCACTGTTTGACCATTCGGAAAGTTACTAAACTAGGTTTAGTAAATCGGCGGAAAAAATTACTAAACTTTTTAGTAACCGATTACTAAAGTTGAACAGTGAAATTTTAGTAACGATTACTAAAAAAAACTGTCAAATTAACGTTATTTTTAGTAATCGATTACTAAAAAGTTTAGTAAATTTTTCGGGCGATTTACTAAACCTAATTTAGTAACTTTTCGAATGGTTAAACAGTGAAAAATTAGTAACCGATTACTAATTTTTTTTAGTAATTTACTAATTATTTTACTAAAAAAGTCGATTTTTAGTAAATATTACTAAAATTTTGATCGAATTTAATAAAGCATGCAACGGTTACGTGCACGTACCGTTAGCAGCTTCCGGTAGTTTCGAGTGAGGGCGGATAACTTTTTCAACAAGAATCCTTTTCCCCATGCATTGGACGGACCCGGCCCAGATCGAGGGAAACAGAAACAAGAAAACTGAAGTAATAACACAGACAACTTTCCGTTCCCTCGTCCTCCTTCCGATGGCGGCTCTGCCGGATAACTACGTGAGTTTACAGCAACTCCGGGAGCGTTGGCTCCAGCGCCAGAGAGAGGGTCAGCGAACCGAGGCGGATGATCGGGAGAGGAATTGTGAGAAACGGTTGGGTAAGACGAGGCAGAGTGCGAGGGAGAGGGAGAGGGAGGAGAATGGAGCCGATGACATTGACGATCGGCGGAGGTCCTCTAACTGGTCTCAGAACAAGGACGGTGGTGGTTCCGATGGCCGCTGTGGGAAGGGGGCGGCCGCTGCTGCTCCAGAGGGGTTTGCTCGGGATTGGCGCTGTGTAGGTAGGGAGGTTGGGGAGTCTTCTTGTTCCGCGAGGGCTGTTGTTGGGGACGGTGTTGGAAAAGAGGTGAAGGGAGGGGACCGTCGTCGACCGACAAGTAGTGATCGGGGTCAGAGAGGTTTTGAGAGGTCTGGTTCGGGTCTGGTTAGCGCAAAGGAGGATGGGGCTCAGGGTAACGGGCCGCGTCCGTCCAGCAGAAGTATGGCTGGCGGTAGGGATGGTGGTGGTGGTAGCCGGAAGGAGCTGGACTCACCGACTCTGGAGAGTAAGGCTTCGGATCGACCTAACCCAAAAAGGTCGGAGAGGGAGGTCCACTATGAAGCTCGGAGAACGAGGATTGTTCCTAAGGAGGGCGGGGATAGTATAGAATCTGTTTGTCTCTTTAGCGCAGTAGCGGAGGAAAGTGCTGGAAAACAGGTGAAGAGTGAGGTGTTCCCTGAAAAGAGGGGTCACTCTGGGAAGAAAAACCGTGGGAAGAATAAGGAGGCGGGGGTGGTTGGGGCAGAGGGGGTTCAGCGAGGAGGAAACTGGGGACGTCCTCACTTCAGGAGGAATGAGGGAGGCCACAGTGGCAGCCGTGATAGAAGCCTTAGGGAAGAGGTTGCATCGGTTGTAGGGATTGTGCCTCTAGGACAACACTGTCCTAGTAGTTTGAACACTGAGGTAACCTTGGGCGACGATATACCAAATGCTGTACCTGTACGTGGCCTGGAATCGCCTCCTGATAAAGAACTCATCGAATCTGTTTGTTGCGCCAGTGTTGTTGTTGAAGAGAACAGTGCAAAAGAGATGAAGAGCGAGGAGTATGAGGGAAAAAGTGACGGTGGTTGCGGATGGAGAAGGTGTGATAAGGGGAGGAATAAATTGGGGCTGTTAAAGGGAAAGGAGGAGGAAGACCGGGTGGATAACCTGGCAGACGATGGGCATGACACCCCTGCTAAGGCTACGAAGGAGGAGTGTAAGGGAAACGAGCTGAGGATCAGGGAGGATCTGACAAGGAGTAACAATCCCAGGCGGAAAGGGGGCAAGAAGAACAAACATAAAGCGGGCCGAAGAAGAGAGAAAGAAGTGCAGGTGGATAAGCCAGCAGATGGACATGACATGCCACTTGATGCTGTGGCAATGCCTGGTGGTAAGGAGAGCCTGGCATTGGAGGGAACATGTTTGGGGATAAATGATAGTGGAAATGCTCGTGGAGTTTTCTCTGGTCCAAGAAAGAATGGTTTGTCCTGTAGGGAGAGGGTAGTTATTGGTGAGGATGTTAAGATCCGGGAGGATTTTTCCGAGGATAAGGAGACATTCAACAAGGAGGTCGAGCCTGCAGACATGAGCAACAGAACTGAAGGAAAGCTTGGGTATAGGCAAAAGAATGACTTTTCAAGTGAAAAAATGGTGTTTTGTAGTAATGATGAGGTCGTTAATAAATTTAGGGGTTTCTCAATTGGTTCTACCAGGAGACGAGAAGGTCAAAATCGAAGATCGTCCCCTCTGGCTGAAACTAGCCGTAACTGGACGAAATGGAATTCAAAAAGGGAAAGTAGGGATCTGGCCTCTCATTTGGAGACAGACATGATTTGGGTGAAGAAAGGAGATGCCCTTGGTGGCGGCAATACCAATTATGTTACTCGGGCTCGTTGATTGGCTGAACTGTTTCTCGCGTTGCTTATGAGGCTGGCAACTTTTTTTCAGTGTGGTTGGTTAACGTGATTTCTATCACTTCCAGGCATGCCATGTTGCATGTCCTTTGTGTTTCATTAGTGGGCTGATTGTTGTGATTGCTAGTCACCAGTTTTTCTTCGGAGCATGACTCCTTCATGTGTTATGAATCAATAGACATCTGGCATCTCATTTGCATTGGAGTTTTGAATCAATGATTAGACACAAGATTACGGTGTCAGGCTAATGGGTATTTTCTAGTAATCTTTGAGAACTAGGGTTAAGCTTATACTGGTTCCAAAAGGGATTTGCGGCAAGTTGAGGTAGGTAAGAGGTATCTGGTATTGTCTGCTTGCTTCTTCCGGCGTATTTGCACATGTTCACCCGTAATGATGTTACGAAATGGATACGTTCCGATGTCATGATTTTAACATCTATGTGCGGGTCTGCTGGTGATGCCGAGTGAGTAGGATAGATCTCGCCCATAAGAAGTTCCTCGCTATGCTGACAGTAAATACCTTGTGCAGCTATTCCCTTGATTCCAAGTGACTTCTTTGAGTTCTTACTACCCACCACATTATCTTGCTGAAGCGGCTCTTCCCTAGATCATTTCGCTGGCGAAGAACTAGAGGTCACTGCTTTAAGAATTTGCCGAAACCGAGCTTATCCTATGTACATACGAGGAGGAGGGTATGTGAACATTTGAGATTGCGGGTTGCTGTTAAAAGAACTGTGACCATGTTTCTTAAGAAATGCATCCATTCTACGCCTAATCTCTGGGTTCCACTGTCTGTGTATTTTGGGTGAATGGGTTGAAATGATTCGATTAGGAGTTGGTGTTGATGGGTTTGGGGTCGGACAAATAATGCTCCCACAAGCCGGCCCGGATGAGGCTATTTTCGTCATTTCATTCTTTTTCTCAGTAGCTCCTCTCGACTTCTCGTCCTTTTTCGTTGTTGCTACCGAATGAAGTCCTTCTAGGGGGAGAGGGAGATCGCACTTTGGGCTTCTCTTCTCCATCTCCTCTCCTACTGCCGAAGTCTTTAGAAACCCCAACTTCGGCGACCTCGATTGTTGGGCTTGGGATGGACGAGTCGTACACGCAGCTCCACACGAGTTACCTGCTTGGCTCAGTTCCGGTACCGTCGCTTTCGATGAGTTCCGCTGATGTTATCCACGTCCGGCCGTCTCGTTCCCGTCGGAATCTGTTGTAGGATTGTCCGCCCTGTTCATTCTGCTTCTTCTTTTGCACAGTTACATGGTTAGTTGGCTTTCCTGTGGCCCTTAGTTAGAAGCCCCCCTTTCCATTTTCTGCCTGATTAGGAGGTTGAGTGCTTGATAGACGTATGTTTATGAGATTGGAATCCTGGAAGGCTGGAACCTTATTTAGTAACCTTGTAAATAGAGCTGTATTATCCTGGGATATGTTTCCGCGCTTTTGTCCTTTCGGTTTGCATGGTTTACGCTTTGAAGTATGTTTATGATGATATCTTTTCCTCATGTTAGGCTGTCGTAGATGAAGGGAAAAGCTCCACAAGTTATGAGGGTATTTAGCTATGTCTTACAAAGTAACTCTGCGTTTATAGTTTTGTCCATTATTAGAACAGGAGTTACTTTTTCTTGTGCAATTTTAAACAGCTCCAGAAGCAAATATGCAAACATTTCCACCTGCTAATGGCGGTGAAAGGGGAAGAGGGTATCAATCTGTTTCAGGTCCGACGGGTATGAACATGTGGAATCTTCTCCCCTCGGAATAAAAAGACAATTATTGAAAATAATCATTGTCTTGCACCTTTCTATGCTTATTTAAAAGATTTTCATTTGATATGAACTCTTATGGCCCCCAGAATATGCTTAGTCCTTGGTTTAGTTATATTTTTTAACATGAGCCGCTCGACGAAGAACGTAAGGGCTATCATTTTCATTTTATTCTTGTATTGTCTGGTTGTTTGCCCTTTACTGGGTCTATTTGCCTGTTAATGTAGAGAAATTTGAGCAACAACCAACAGGCAACTGGAGAGGAGTCTTCAATATATAATCTTAACCCAATATTTCGATGTGGACACTGATGTTGTCTTTAATAGATTACTCAGCTCTTTTTCCCCATTAAGTGGAGAATTTTGCAGAAAAATTGAGGTAAACCCAGATCTGTGAGTTCGTTAGAGACTATTCGCCTTTCCATTCTTTTGTTAGTTTATGTCGTTCCATAACTTTACCAATCAGCTGATGCGGTATTTCCAGGTAAACTATGGCATGCCTTCTCTTGTCTTTTTTTCTTCCAAATATAGCCTCTTTGTTTGCCTTTTGTCCTAAGAACCTTTTTAGGATGGAAGTTTCCTAGTGGAATCTGTTGTGATGTAGATTAATAGTCAAATCGGAGATATCTGTGATGGATAAGATCTTCTGTTAGAATCAACATCTCAGGTCAAACTTTTTAGGATGTTAACCTACTGCAATTTTCGTTGTATAGTAATAGTATCAATATAGAAGCTATCTTATTGAAAACATAATCTTGATATGCAATTCTTTTGCGATTTCTAATTTTTGTACTTGATGCTGATCATTTTATCATGGATTGGTGGAATTTTCATCTCAAATAATTGCTCTGTTGACATGCTGCATCTTTATATTGCTCGAGCAATGATTGTTTAGTTTAATCCTAAATGAGCTGTTGCAAAATTCTGCCTCAACATCCGTTGATTAAAGAAAAACCTGCAATTGTCAGATATGGCCCCATTTGGATCTCAACAACCTTGGTGTTTGTCCTGGCTGCACTTGGAAATTGTGCCACCTTTCTCATGGACAAGAGAACCGACTCAAGTACATCCTGGAGTTTTGACGTTGGGTACATAACTACTGCCTTATGGTCAATTTATGGTTATGCCATTGTAGTGCCATTGGGATTTTACTTCATGCTCAAGTATTTGGGATCCAATGCTAGCCTCATCCAGTTTTGGGTCTTGTGGGGGGTTATTCGCTGCTTATCTTCATCCCCGTTTCTGTAAGTATTTCCCTAGTGTCGATATTTTTCCCCCAAGAGTAAAATGTCACATCTTCTTGTTTGGATCATGTCCTATGAGCTGTTTGCAATGCATAAAGATCAGTCCTACGTTGTTGTTGGTCCTTACAATTTGTTTCAAGAGCAGTCTAAATAGTAAAGGTCCTCGTATATTACAGTAATAAAAATTGAAGTCGCCTTTTGATGACTTTCTGTTTGGCGTTTGTGCCTTTGCTGTTTTGCAGTGTTTCCTGTTGATCCCTGTTGAATTGCTTCGGTGGATCACAATAGTTCTTATTGGTGGGGCGTCGGCTTGCTTCATCGCCTCCAACCTCAGATCATACGTGGAGCAGAATTATCTTTTCATAGTTGTTGCCGCTGCATTCTCGCTGCAAATAGCTCTGGCGTTATTCATCGAGGTCTGTTTCTTCCCGTAGTAATTGGCCAGAGAATCTATGGTGCGGCTAGTATAATTTGCAAGGGCATCATACTAGAGCCCATATTTTGCTTAATCGCATGCTCCCTCATCTACGCTGGTCCGGTGGGTGGGTTGAAGTTTCGGCAATGACTAATGTGTTGAGGGGGGCGGAAGATGTAGAAAGAGATGCAGAGTAGTGCCACTAATGATGACGAAACTCAGACGGAGGGACAGATACATAAGTAGCCATTGGTGTTGCTTTGTGGGTTCTGTTTCCCTTCATTTCACCTATTTCGTCCTGTTCCACGAACTGTCAGCACTGTTTGCTCTTCCCCGGGAGTCATTAATTTGGTGTAGTAATTCAAAGTACCCCAGTGACACGTATCAAGCTGTGGGCGAGGAAATCAAATCGGAGTTCTCCTCTAGTACCAGTCCCCAAGGTCAAAAACTCGTCCTAAGTTTCGGCGGAAAGGCAGGCGGGCGGGCGATGGGACCAACCTGTGACTGCTAGGGTTTGAGGCAACCAGCTCTGCTCCCCACCCCCTTCGGCCTCGTGCCGCAGGAAATTTGGAATATTCCTCATTGTGTGTTTTCTTTATTTTTAAAAGAAATGAAATTTAATATAAATATAATATAATACTTTCAATTGATAATTAAAATTTATGATTTATCAATATTTATTATATTACTTGTTTGGCCACCGGTACAAAAACCAGATGCCAGTCGAGAACCGCCGACGGCTTCTGTCCCACGCTCTCTCTCAACCCTACGGGAAAAACAGACAAAACAAAAAGAGAAAGCGTGCGGGGCGGCTCCTGGCTAGCCCATCTCACCCCCATGGATCCAACCCGAGCTTTCGTCCGGGAAGTCAAGCGCCTCGTCGTCAAGGTGAGGGCTGCTTCCCCTGGCGGTTGTTGCTGTAATGCTGTTCCGCGCCTGAATCTTTGTGCTTTTCTTTGGCATTTCGTTGTTCGTATAGGTGGGGACGGCCGTGGTCACGCGGAACGACGGGAGATTGTCTCTCGGTAGACTGGGCTCATTGTGTGAGCAGGTCGGAATTGGTTGTTCTTATTTTTTTGGGGGGGGACTGCTTTTCCTCGTCTGTATTTGATTCCTTGTTCTGTTTCTGTCGTTGTGCCGCAGGTCCAGGAACTGAACTCGCAGGGCTACGAGGTTATACTCGTGACGTCCGGCGCGGTTAGCATTGGGCGGCAAAGGCTTAGATACCGCAAATTGGTGAATAGCAGGTGATTTTTTTATATATAACTCCTCGGCTTGCTTTGACTGCCTTTTTTTGTCTGCGAGCATCGATTGACTTGGTTTCTTGTGTTGTGTATAGCTTTGCCGATCTCCAGAAGCCTCAGGTTGAGCTTGATGGCAAGGCTTGTGCAGGTGTCGGACAGAACAGTCTCATGGCATTGTATGATTCTCTCTTTAGCCAGGTGACTTGATTTCGCTTGAGATGGTCTTCGGTGTTGATGACCTCTTCCGAGTGGCATGTTGCTCTTGCTATGCACACGCCTTGATTGCTTATCTGTTTGATGACCTTGTATGGGCTTAGATTGTAATTCTCTATGTTGTTGGATCTGGACATTCTCTTTGCAGTTGGATGTCACATCTGCTCAACTGCTAGTGACGGATAATGACTTCCGGGATCCGGACTTCAGGAACCAATTGAATGAAACTGTAAAGTCTTTAATGTCTCTCAGAGTCATCCCCATATTCAACGAAAATGATGCTGTCAGTACGAGGAAAGCTCCTTATGAGGTACTGTTCTCTTTCAAGGTTTAAATTGGAAAGAAGCTTGGGAACTAATCGAGAAATAGAAAAATGACACTAGCCTGCTGGTTATGAGTTGCACTTTCTTTTATTTCTCTTCTTAACTATCTAATCTTTGAGTTTGAATCTGATCATTTTGCTTGAGGGAATTCCGTTGATTTGCTCGTTGATGTCTCAGGATGCATCTGGAATTTTCTGGGATAATGATAGTTTGGCTGCACTATTGGCCCTAGAGATCAAGGCAGACCTTCTTGTCTTACTAAGTGACGTTGAGGGTCTTTACAGTGGGCCACCCAGCGATCCTCGATCAAAGCTTATTCATACATACGTAAAGGAAAAGCATCTTGGTGGAATAACGTTTGGAGACAAGTCTCGTGTAGGAAGAGGTGGTATGACTGCCAAAGTAAATGCTGCTGTGAATGCAGCATATGCTGGTATACCTGTTGTCATAACAAGGTACTTCTGGGGCAGTATTGGTGATCCAATACTTTAAAACGAGGAACAGCTGGGAAGCATCACCTGATACCTAGAGCATAAAAAGGAATCAAGCATGAGCAGTATTGGTGATCCAGCTGGAATACCAGACTATAATCTCCCATATTCACTGTAGAAATTTGTATTGATTATTATAGAGGAAGTAGCTGTGATGGGTTAGCGATTAAGATACCGTGTCTGCTGAATGATCTGGTGCTCATGTCTGTCTTATCTTAGTTTGAATTTGGTTTCTTTTGCAGTGGATTTGCTCCCAAAAATATCCTCAAGGTTCTTAATGGTGAGAAGATTGGCACCCTTTTCCACAAAGATGCGCATCTTTGGGCACCGGTTAAAGAAGTCAGTGCTAGGGAGATGGCTGTTGCTGCAAGGGATAGCTCTCGCAAACTTCAGGTTATATTTGTCCTTAATTTATGGTATTTTCAACAGTGAAACTCTCAGATTTAGTTAGTTAAATTGGAGGGCTGTATCTAATAGAAGTAAGTTTCTGCATGAAAAGATATGTTCTGCAACATGATTTCTCATAGAATCATTTGGGCCAGTTTGTAGCCTTTTCCATTGATGAGGAAGTGTAGGCTCACAACTTGTCCATTCTTTAGGCTTTGTCTTCAGAAGATAGGCAGAAAATTTTGCTCGATGTAGCCGATGCTCTTGAACGAAGCAAGGAACAAATCATGATGGAAAATGCTGCAGATGTTGCTGCTGCAGAGAAGGAGGGATATGAGAAATCATTGGTTGCACGGCTGTCGCTGAAACCTGGAAAAGTATGCCATATTGAGTGAATATTGTGAATAATTTTCTACCTAGTTTTATGACTTCCCTGATTTGTTGAGGGAAATATATCATGCTTAAACCAGGATTTCGTCATATTTCTGAAGTGGTTTTTCAATTGTGATATGCAGATTTCAAGCCTTGCCAATTCAATTCGTGTTCTTGCAAAGATGGAAGATCCCATTGGACGTGTTTTGAAGAGAACAGAGGTGAGAAGTATTCCCTGGATACACTTGACTATGACTTTTACTTTTACTAGTCAAAACTAACTGCATTAAACTGAATAATGGGGACTTCATCATATGTCCTTTTCTTTTTATTTTGAGTGAATGATCTGCATTGTAGGCAACTCTGTCGCTTCTTTTGTAATGAATCCTAGAGTTTGTTTTAAAGCTTTGGCATATTTATTAACTTTGCACCTTTTATGTGGTTTCTGCTGCATTTAGGTAGCTGATGGACTTGTCTTGGAACAAACATCGTCCCCTCTGGGAGTACTTCTGATTGTCTTTGAGTCTCGACCAGACGCGCTCGTCCAGGTTAATTCACTCGTCATTGTTCAAATATTAAAAATATTATATTGGCCGTGATGATAAAAGTGGAACCCATAAGCTATTTATAATGATAAAGATAAATTAACCCCACTCCATGGGGTTTCTTTGCTGAGTATACACATGAGATGAATATGAGTCAGTGTATAGAAACATTTTATTTATCCTGCATGTTTCCGTGATACCGTTATCAGATAGCATCATTAGCCATTCGCAGTGGGAATGGGCTACTTCTAAAAGGAGGAAAAGAGGCGAAGCGGTCCAATGCCATTTTGCACAAGGTTTGAATGCAAGAAAACCTTGTGAACTTTTTTAAGCTCATAGGTTTAGCTTTTTTTTAACTAATTTTCTTAAATAACAAGGTGATCACTGATGCCATCCCCTCGAGTGTCGGTGGAAGATTAGTTGGACTTGTAACTTCTAGGGAGGAGATACCGGATTTACTTAAGGTGTGTTGTGTGGGAGTTTTAATGATTTTCTGCTGTCATCACAAGTATTATTTTATTTTAACTGCGGCCCTCAATATATTGCAGCTTGATGATGTTATTGATCTTGTAATTCCAAGGGGCAGCAACAAGCTTGTCTCTCAAATAAAAGAATCAACTAAAATACCTGTCCTGGGTCATGCCGGTGAGAAAAAATTACATAAAACGGACTTGTGGCAACTACCTTTTTAAGTGAAATGGACAATGGTTTGGTCCCTAAATTTTTAAATGGCATCTCATTCATTTTTTGAAGATGGAATATGCCATATATATATTGACAAGTCAGCGGACATGGAGATGGCAAAACGCATTGTGGTGGATGCTAAGGTAGATTATCCAGCGGCATGCAATGCAGTGGTAAGAGCACTAAGGAAATATACATTGCATGGTTTTTCCATTAACCCAGCTCAACAATATTTGACTTGTTTGGATGTCTATCTGATTTTTTTTAATAACATTATTTACTGACTTTACATCTTCAGGAAACTCTTCTTATCCACAAAAGCTTGGTACAAACTGAAGGGCTTAATAATGTAGTCGTGGCCCTTCAAATTGCAGGTAATATATTTTTTTTCTTGGGATCCAGTTCAGGTGTATCCGCACAATAAGGTGATTTTGTGAGACAAATATGCCAATAGTATCTCATTTCAGGTGTTAGTCTATATGGTGGACGAAGAGCAAGTTCTGCACTAAATATTCCTGAAGCGAAGTCATTCCATCACGAGTATAATTCGTTGGCATGTACTATTGAAATTGTGGATGACGTTGAAGGGGCTATTGATCACATTCATCAGCATGGAAGGCAAGTTTGACATTTTTTTTTTCTTTCTTTTAAAACTGAAGTACGTCAACTTTGCCCATATTTGTTGAGGAAAAGTATTGATGGATGTATTTTCCCCTCCTTTCTCTAGTGCGCATACAGACTGTATAATTGCCGAAGACAAGCAGGTTGCGGAAATCTTTTTACGTCGAGTAGACAGGTTAGAACTCTCCACAAGATTCATGCCATTCTCTTTGTATTTGCTCCTTTGTAAGCTCGGACTGTGTTAGGCATTTGGATAACATTGGGCAAGATAAAACCGTTAAAGCTTTAGCTGTGGACTTCAACTTTGTCACACAGCTTTTTTTTTTCTCTTTGAAACTCGATATGTTTTGATTTAGCTCAGTTTACAAGTCCGTCTCTCAACGAGGCTTTGCTATCTGACTTGAAGTGATAATCCCACTTGTCTCCTGTCTAATTGGCTCAATGAATGTATTGCAGTGCCGCTGTTTTCCACAATGCAAGTACCAGATTCTGTGATGGCGCCCGATTTGGGCTCGGTGCAGAGGTAAGTTACTAATTCAAGCCGGACGGTCCATGAGACGATAAACACGTCATTTCTAAGGGAGCTGTTTTATCCGGCATTAACAGGTCGGAATAAGCACGGGCAGAATCCATGCACGTGGACCTGTCGGGGTGGAAGGCTTGTTGACAACGAGATGGTAGGTGCCCGATAACTTAACTAATATGCTTATACCTACCGCCTTAAGTGCTCCCTTCCTGTCTTGAAATGACAGCGTGACAGCATTCTCCTAAATCACAATGGTAATCTCTTGTGGCGCAGGATTCTCCGGGGAAGTGGTCATGTGGTGGATGGCGACAAAGGGGTAGCTTATACCCATAGAAACCTGGAAGCCAACGCCTCATAACGCAGTCGAATCCCCCGCGGAAACAAGGTTTGGCAAATCTGTGAAATTTTCGCACCTCCAGACTACCCTGTACCCTTACTGTAGAATTTGTCAGTACCGTGTGTTGCTTTGGATTCATAATCTCGCCCTTTTGTTTAGGGGATCATAATAAAAAGGACTATTGCTTCTTCAAGACTGCTTACCTTAACCAAGAACTTGAGTGTGTTTAGAGGCATGATTGGCTTTCGAAGATCATTTTTTGGTTGGCCGGAAGAAAGTAGTAGTAGGATAGGAGGGACTTGCTTTCTGATTAGTGAGGCTAATAATAATGCAGTTGCTTGCTTATCTTTAATCCCAAAGGTCAACTCAGGGGAAAGCAAAGTCATCCTTTTTCTTTCATTTTACTTTTCCTCCTCCCTATTCGTGGGAGTTCGTAATGGGAAGAAATTGCTGGTTTGGGTTAGGAGTCTTGGCCTAGCTGGAATGCTAAAATATTTGGCCATAATTATACAAAAGAAAAAAAAAATGGGGCCTCCTATTTCTATCTCTACTAGTACTTAAATGCATTTGCAACTGCAGGACCGGACGAAAGCAAGGGCTTGCCCCCACACTAAAATTAAAAAAAAAAAAAATGAAAATGAAAAGGTCCCATCATATCAGATCACCCACACACACACACACACATGTTTCTATATTATTTGTCCTGGTCCATGTGGTTGTTCTATTCCAGATTTTCTTTTGGAATTTACTCTTATCCCCCAACTTTATGTATGTATATATTTTGTATTGCATGTATGATCTGAAATAGTTTCACGGTTTTGAGATTTGGGTCTCCTGGTATTAGTTTTTTTTTTTTTTCATCAATTTCTAGTACTACTACCACAGTATGAACACAACAGACCATAAGATTCCAACCACTTTTTTCTCCAAACCGAACCGATCCCTCAAACGCCCGAGCTGAAATTGACAACGTTTTTGAAAGACAAAAGGCCTCAATCAATGACACCACCACTTCAGAGAGTAGTACTCCTTATGCATGTTGCTCTCTGTGCAGCTTGCAGTCCTTGAAAAAAAAAAATGGGATGGGGAGGAGAGGGAGATGAGGGAATACACAAATATAAATGCCCACAAGAAAAGGTCCCCCCCCCCCAACCCCACAAAAAGATTAAATTAAATAAATGCAAAGACATCCATCAACTAAAGAAAGCACTCTAGAAAGAAAAGGGTGGAGGGGGGGAAACAAACTTATGGTCCACTAATGATCATGCTAATAAGAATTATTTCAGCTCTAAGATTACCCCCTTTTCAACACGCCTCCAAACAAATCAAACCAATCCAATCCCTACCATGTTCTTCACTTTACACTCCTTTTCCTTTTGCAGATTTCATACTTCACTCCTTCAACCTTCTGGCATTCCACACCAATAACATCAACAGAGGAAACTTAAAAGAAAAAAGAAAGGCAGCCAACTGGCAATTTTTGTCCAATTCATTCGCTATCAACATGAGAAGGAGTGGGAACAATCGGATTTCAAGTCAGTCTAGGATTTTTGAGAGTGATGATACCTTTTGTTGTTTTCTCCAGCTACTCTTCCTCATTCTCTCTCTTCCCCCATATAGACTGTACAACAAAACATACAAGTAATTGTGTATGAGAAGAAAAGAGAAGAGAGGGACACACACACACACAAACAGACACGCACAGAGTGAGGGATCCTCACTTTCAAATCACAATTTTTATATATTATTTATCTCTTCCTTGGAGGGTTCCTGAGGCTTACACATTGGACAATGACTATAAAAGAAGCCTCTTGAACCTTGGTCTCAGAATTATAAATCCCACAGCTAACATAGAAAAAAAAGAAGAGTTGGGAATCAATGAGTGTGTCCGCTTCAGATTGTAGCAAGGGTTGCGAATCCGGTTGGACGGTCTATCTCAACGAATCATGGCCGCTCTCCCCCGAGGAATGGCACAGCAGTGCAGGCAGGGGTTACCCCAGGGAGGATGGCTTCTATAGGGGGAGAACGAAAGATGAGGAAGAGGAAGGGGAGAATCTGTCCATGGTTTCTGATGCGTCCTCTGGGCCGCCTTCCCGCGAGGTCGAAGACGACTGCTCCAACGGAAGTTTCCCTCCCTGGGAACACCGGAGCTGGGCCAAGAAGAAGACCAGAGAGAGCAGCAAAGTAGAGCAGCATCAGAATTACTACTATTATGAGGACACAGCCTGCTCAACTCATCTAAAATGCACAGAGGCAAGTATCATAACTAGTTTACGTCGTCTCCCGATGAATATGAACGACTGGCTCTCGCTATCCTATATTTCTTATGTCACTATGAGTGATTTGTCCTTTGTGTAATAATATAGCAAGAGAAGACTGGCTCTCGCTGTTTCCAATACAACAAAAACTCAGCTCCTGCTGAAAGGGCAAATTCTGGGAAAAAAGGTTACATGTGATTTCAGTCATTGATCTCATATATTCATCCTGTTGATGCTACTATCCAAGGAAACCTGATTGAGATTTGTGACAAAAACAGTCTCCATTGATTTTTTTTTCAGGCAGTTCGAAGAACAGAAAAGGAGCATGAAATGTTCCAGGAGTTCATGTAAAGATGAACACTTTGTATGGAGTTTGGATGGATGAATATCATGTTATCTGTTAATTCTTTCAATGAAATCACCCATTTCGTTTTATTCTCCCAGTCAAAAAACAGGAATGTCATCAATCTAATATCTCCCAGAAAATTGACCGTGCAGATTTTATCAAAGATACCATCTTAAATGAAATGTTCAACCCTAGTTAAAACAACATGACACCTGGACCACATGAGTGAGATATGCTACACAAACTTTACTAGTAAATAAATAATGACATGCAGATAATCCAAATGTAAGGCTGTTGCTCTTAACAGGATAAGGAAATAATGACAATAGAATGGAAGCATGTAATGACTAAAAGAAATGTTTCGAATGAAGATTGAACTCAAAATGCCAGCGTCGCTTCCATGATTAAGCACTGTTCAATTCAAACAGAGAACAGAGTGCCTGGGGCCCACCATCCTTTTCTCTCACACAGACCTATTCCAAATAAAAACCCACATAACAACACAGCACAGAAAAGTACATACAAAACCCTACCAATCAACCCACATAGGAACAAATTGATAGGCCCAGCATTCATGGTCGCCACCTTCCTTGTATTTTTTTCAATAAAAATGCATATCAGTCCATAACCATGAATCACCTTAAAGGTATAACATAGCCAATCAAGTTTTAGTACTTACAATACGAATAACACTGATGTAGAAAGAAGCCATCGCTTTCTAGCCTAATGATTACATTATCCCCTGCAGGCATATGTGGTTAGGATAAATGAGGCAAAAGGTAAACTCGTACAACTTATCTAGAGTTTTAATCCACTGTACATTGTGCTCTACATGCCACTCCATTACCATACAACTTCTTATCTGCATCTACATGAAGTACACAGCCAGCCTAGCAGGGAACTTGAAATAGAAATGAAGCTTTGGCACAACAATCCCCATCCAGAATGGAAAAAGAAGACAAACGCTTAGAGAGAAGAAATCCAAAAGGTAAGTTTCGGTTTCCACCAAAAGCAACCAAACACAGCAACCTCCACCGGGAGTAAGGCACTAAGAATCTGATCCATGCAATTATACCCCCGCACCCCCTGGTACAATAATTGAACTTTTGTTTTGGAGGGTTTCTCCCCACCTCTCAAGCTCTTTATTGAAGTGGGGCTCCCATCATCAGTATCAGCAATCGAGATAGCATATCTTCAATTGGGAATTGGCCTTTTGCTAAAGGACAACAGCCCCACTCCACCCACATACACCCACACACACACACACAAACACACAGAGAAAGAGAGAGCTGAGCTAGTCATCGTGATTTCAACCTTCGAATCACTATCATCTATAGTACAACATTCAGGGTCTACATAAAATGATAAGGTACTATACCTAAAGGTTCTGCATACAGGCGATAAGAGTGGATGGGGCATATTGCCAGCCATCATTCAACTACAGGATTAAAAAACATACTCCAAAACACTACCCCGGCTACTGTACTATGAAACCATCAGAGCCATTAATAGCATCCCAGAAGACATGGCACCTTTTCCGTTTTCATGTGAAGCTCACAGTACAAAGGCATGCAAGTTTATGATGACATCGCATGCACAGCTGGCGATGCATCGAATATTTTGTCAGCACGAGATTTCAGAAATCCAGTGAAAGAAAGAAGAGGCACAGCCAGTAACATACACTAAAGCGGGAGCCATTTAGATGTATATTCCCCTATCGTAGTAATCATTTGAAAAATTGATATTCCGAACAGAAGTCATAATAAGTCCAAATTTCCTAATAAGAGGAAACAAACCTTACCAAAGAAAGGAATCTTAATAAGACAAAAACACGATCAAAACTGTGAACGCTGAATGGTAGGATAACGCAGGCTAAAAATACAACCGATGACATACTGTAAGGATCCTGGCAATCACAAAGGATGTCTTGAGACCATGATGATGAAGGGGCTTGGTGGAATACCGATGTTCTAATCCATGTGCTGTCGGTTGTTGATCCCCAGGTCATATAAGCTTCAATGTCAGCACCCAAACCAAATAGTGAATCCTCATGCTCTCCAATTGGGCTGCTTCTCCCAGAACTCCATTTGGCCCGGGCCTTACTCCCCTTTCTGATTCCCTGCAGCAGTTAGAATATAACATACTTGATTACTAGGACTGTAAATGTACATAGATGATGGATTTGAGGAAAATAGAAAAGAAAGCCCAATGACCTCCCCGGGGAATTTCAGAAGTGAGAAGGAATTTCGGTCAGACCATTCATCCAATTTTTTTCTTTCCACATCAAATACAAATACTTAGTAGGAGAAAAACCGCCAGCTGTGACAGATGCACCACCGAGCCTTGATATGAACCAGCAGTGTCTGCATAAAAGGTGTTCAAATTTTATTTTCAGGAACCTAAGAATTCACAAGTAAAAAAAAATATTTTGGATAAGTGAGGAACATATTATGGATAATGGAACTTTGAGCACAGGAGGAACTCTATCACGATAACATAACCTGCAAGAATATGATTGTGCCCAATTTAAGGGATGCAAACATGTTTTTCCATCTTGCGCTGTTTGATAAGCCAAAAGCCAAAACCAACAGCTCACATATAATTCCCTTGAAAGTACATACATGAACATTGAGTTCTCAGTGCCAAAATTATCAAACAAAGTCAACACACATTATAAACAAAGTTAGCAAAGATGCATTTTTCTCTGTTCTGCTCTAGTTCCATCTATTAGAGTAGTTTAAATCCGCAAAAGAAAACCATAGCAGCTTGACCACAAACCTCTGTGTCTCGAGGCTGTATATGCATATATCTCCAAAGCAATTAACAGCAGCTAGCCACAGTCCATCAGAACCGGGAAACATTCTAGTGATTGGGGGATCCTCGTGTATTGGTCATCATAAAATCCTCCTGATGATAGAGTGAGCACAGACAAACTTTAAGCTTCGAACATTCCCAACTGACAAAACAACCGGACATGATCTCAAAATTAAAATTATGCACTACGTGAAAAAAAAAAAACAACGGCATTTTCACCAAAGAATAGTGAAAATAACTCAAAACAAGAAATTACATAAATGATCTGATCATGACCAGCAACTATTAATCTATCAGAGACAAAACTGAACAAAATAGAATCATTAGATGGTATTTTCAGAGGAAGTTGTTGTTACTCATGATCCATGCACTTCTCCCACCTTCTTGCTTCCTTAATTCGAAAAGACTAGTTTTCGAAAGATCAGAGTAAGCAAAATGCTCCCCAGAAGGTGAAACGGCACTGTATATAATTTCCCAAGAAGCCTGACTCTTGCCAATAATTGAGTAATAGCCCTGCCCCCAGATGCACTCTTAGTCCACAATGAAAGAATATCCAACGATGTACGAGTCTGGACAAGAAGGAAAGAACTTTGGCTGAAAACACTTGTGTGCACCAATTGAATGGACAGTCTCTTGAGGAAGGGGGCATATGTCATGAGGTGAAAACTTCGTGAACTCCTGAACAGAGTAGGCAAAAAGCTTTGTTTCGTCGCCGTCAGATACGCGCATGGGCATCCCAGTATGAGCAGCTAGAAAATGCAGCCACAAAATAAGACATTGCCAGTAAGCAGATAACGAATACAAGAAACATGTTAAATCAAAGACTAGTCACCAACCTTCGCAGCTTATTGGCACAGCTACTGCCATAGAACGGATATCATGGGTATGATCTCAGAGATAACCAACACAGACCCAGCTCTTCATATCTTTGTCAGAAATTCAGCAGAAGATTCATCCCCACAAGAGAATTTACAGAGAATAACCTGCAATCAACTCTAGCAATTTATTAGGACGACAGCCGAGGAAACAAGAAACAGCAGGGAACATACTCTAATGCTTGGCAAGAACAACACTTGGAAAATAAAGAACAACCAGTGGAACATGGATCTCATCTGCAGATATTGCATCAGAATTAGGGGGAAAACATATCCAATCATTGTAGCTGATGTATGGAAAAATTGCAGAACCTTCGTATGTACAAACAATCATCCAGGTAACTGCAAATATTTTAAGACGTAAAAACTATTAAGCAAATCAGATTTGCTAATGTTAACAGATACACAATCTCTCCACAGATAATTTCGCACAATTACTTAATTATGCGAAGTAAATAACAGCTGAAAAATGCACAAGAAACATCAAAGGGGATTGCATTTTGAATACTTAAAATTAATGTACAACAGAAAACCAGAGGACCTTCCCTACCTGGCCATCAGAACCAGCTGAAAAACACCATTCATGACTAGGGGCTGCTGTAAGAGCATAAGTATCTCCTTTATGCAATGAATGTACTGTAGGAGAGTCACATGCCTGCTATCCGAGAATTGAATGCTTCCAGTACCATCCGCACTGATGATTGTTCCAGATCTAGCATCAAATTATGTCCACACAGTTGTTTCCCATCAAAGGCATCTTAAACTATACCAAGTCAATCGCCTGATGCTACCTAAGAGAAAGCAATGACCATAAGCAGATCTGCTGCCTAATCCTCCAAGACCTGCAGTTATTCTGTAAATCTCATGACATTATTGGATATCACAACATCTTATAAGCCTGCATCATGCAACTAACTGCGGGAGAAATTTCCAAAAGAAAAAAGTTCAAAGCAGTTGTTCTGTGCATTTATTTGAAGAGTAAACCGACCCATCTCTACTTCCAGAATATATCACATATCCTTTGGGATTCCAGGTGACACTCAAAATCCAGCCTGGGATAAAACAAATGATTAGAAACTATTCAGAAAGGCTAAAATAGAGTGGAAATAGAGGCAATCTTAAGGAGCAAACCATCAGGCATGAAAGGCTTACCACTGACCCTACGCAGGGATCTGTGATATGCGAGAACATCTGAGTCTGCGATATGCGAGATCATCTGTGTCGGACAACATATATAATCGCACAAAACCATCATCACAAGTGAGTGCTACATAAGCATCTTCAGAATATGACTGTTCGTTTATCTCGGAAATGTGTGAATAATCCTAACTTAAAGTGAAATAACGGTCGATCACATCCGCCAATCTTCCATCTGCGTGACCATTCTCAATCCGATGCAGATTTTGCTCCTTACAAAAAATGAAGATCATTGCCTTTTGTTACTTGGGGCAACAGCCATATGCTAAACTGAAACGCCAATTGATTCCAAAACAATCTGCAGACGCAAACACCAAAAATGCATGAGATAACCTCATACATGTTCTATTATGGATTGCTAGCTAATTCAATAAACAGTTTCTGCACTTAATTAATATGTTTGACCAAATGACACTTCTTGTCAACGTAGGAGGGAGAAAGAAACTGTCTTTCCAAAGGAGGTAGCTGAAAAGTTCAATTGTATTTTCGAGGGAACAACGAATGGAATCACAATTCAAAATATGGAAAACGATCGTCATGTCATTTACTAACAACCTAATAAACAACCGTCACCTCGTCGCACCTTCTGCCGCTAGCGAAAGAGATCCCACTCGTAAACAGCCCCGTCCACACATGATGAGAGGCACCCTTCCCCGTGGCTCGAAACTCCGGACCCCATCCGACACCACACTAGCGACGTGATCCTCGCATCCACCTCCGGCCGCGGCGGCGGCGGCGGCGGATTAGTGTATGGAGAGTCGTCGGCGAGGGCTTGGGGGAGGAGGAAGGGGTTGGGAGTTGTTGGGCTCGGATTACATTTCGTGGGCTTTTAGGTTGGGCCAATACTATGTGTTACAGGCTCGGTCCATTGAAATATGGGCCATTTAATTTGTTATTGGGCTTGGTCTGGTTCTTGGGCTTACGGTCCAGTTAAAAAGGACAAAGTGGGGGCATTCTGCGTACGTGTCACCGGCGGAAACCCAACTCCCAAATGATTATTTATTTATTTGCAAGTAAATGTTGGGATTGGAAGATGTTCTGTCGGTGTCAACTCACACAGTCATTTTCTGACCAGACTAATAGGACAATGCTAACCATCCTCCAAGTTAAGTGGGGGTGCTTCTTCTTTTGTGGATGCTTTTACCCCATTTTGTCCATTTCATGGGACAAACTTGCCTTCCCTTGCCTTGGCTTGGGTAAGGAAGATTTTTCTGATGAGGGGGTGATTTTAGTCGCATGGGAATTGAATGTGTGCCTCCACTATTCTTCACAATATTCCCATTGTCTGCTCCTGAATATACTAAGAGCAAGGGAGTTTGGTGCTATATCACTTTCTTTCATCCCAACCATCTCTGTGGTCTCTTAGCCCATTGGAGAAAGAGGACTTTGCTTTTTTTTTTTTTTACCACCTTCTTCATTATTCAAATCCAGAAATTGTCTTACCCACCTAGCTTAAAATAAGACCCACAAAAAGTTACACAAGTTAATGGCCTTTCCCTTTGGGACAATCCAGCCATCTTACAACATTTGGATCCCATGAGGGCCACATCAAACTCCCCCTGTCCTAACATCTGTTCTGTTGTGTTCATCTTCATTTCTTTCTTTCTTTCTTCCTTCTTCTCCTCTTCTTTTTATTTACTTTTTTATCATCCCTTGCTTTTTCAATTTTGGGTTTGGTACACTTTTTGTTATACTTTTCGGTACAGTCACGTCAAGTCCCCATCTGCTTATTTCATTATGCATTAGCCCCTCTTAACATGTCGTTTGATTACTACACTAATCGTGTCATTACTCGACTAATCCCATCGGGGTCGGCCCCACGGCGCGGCTTCCATCTTCCCCTATAAATACCCTTGCTCCATGTTCACTCCCAACTCCCCCCGTTCCACGCCCTCTGCGATCTAACCTCCGTTCCCGAGTTCTGAGCCCTAGCCAGTCATGTCTCTTCGAGATCAAGCCGTTCTGGGAACCGGAGTCAGTCTCGACGAGCTAGAACATCTGTGGTCCCTCCTCCAGGAACCTGTCCGTGGCCCGACCTCCGTCTCTGAGGGCTCGAACATTTCCAACTCCGACAACCGGACCACGACCGACGACTCCTCGGCTGCCGAAGTCGAGAGGAAGCGGAAGAGGATGATCTCGAACAGGGAGTCTGCCCGACGGTCACGGTGGCGGAAGAAGAAGCACTTCGAGGACCTCACCGACGAGATGCACCGGCTTTGCATGGCGAATCATGAGCTCGGAGAGCAGTTGGGGCTCACGGTGCACCGATGCAGTGAGATGCAGAAGGAGAACCAGCGTCTACATTCTGAACGGGCGTCACTGTATGCCATGCTCTCAAACCTTCACCAGATCTCCATCGGATCCCGAGCACGGAATCAGATAATCTACCCGGACTAAACTATATATATTTGATTGAACGAGCTCACCTTTTCATCATCAAAGAGCTCGAATCATTGTATTTCATCCACCCCCCTCCCCCCCCTTCATTACTATATGATACAATAACAGGGATACCCTTAAAATTTAGATGGTTTAGTAGTTAGATAAAGGGAGAATTTCATGTAAACACTCAATATTTGCCCCATGGGAAATTATTTCCCATTCATATACTTTGTTTGGTTGATCATTCCTCATTAATACATATATTTCTAAATTTTGAGTAAATTTGTTGTCTCAAAGACGCATCATCAGTATCAGAACGTTGCTTTGACGCGTCTCAATTAGAACTCATACGGCACAATAAGCTGTTCGAGTTCGTCAACCATCCGCGAAATATCTATTTGTGCCTCGAACATGACTTGAATGGGGGTATATTCAACACTCGAGAGATCAGTCAACATGCCGTAATCAAACTCGAACTGGAAATAGAGCTCCCGTGATGCCGAGTCCTACCCGGCACGAAAGAAACTCGAACCTGAAAACCTTACTTTACCGAATCATCCCATTAGAACCAACCCGTGGTTGGTCCGAAACATACAAAACCAAGGATTGATTGTCACGGATGAGTTGTTATACCCTAATGTTCAGGGATCACGTTGGGAGATGAAAACGAAAGAGAGAAGAGAAGTGGAGTTAGGAAAAAAAAGAGGTAAAGAAACGACGAGACCGTAAAAAAGTGTGGGCTGGGGGAGACGGACGTGTTGCTAAGGTCGGGTGGTGGGGTTGTGTGTTTAGAAAAGCGAAACCCTAAAAGGAAGTCGGCAAAGCCCAAAAAATAATATATGACTGGCGTTCGTGAGTGCCGGGGAGGGGGTTTGGAAAGTCTGGGAAATGAGTGGGTGGTGGGAGAGTTGAGGTCAGCCAGGTGGTTTGGGTCGAGATAACACTAACTACTAATATCATCATAGATTAAGCTTATCCGTTCTAACCCCCTCATATAAAAATAAAAATAAAAGGGGGGAGGGCTTCCTTCTTCGTTGGAAGTTTCGGTGTCGAAACACTTTAGGGCCGTGCGTCTTTTATCATGGCATCGGGGGGTCCTTATATCATAAATTCCCAACCAAGGAAGGTTACGTCCTCGACACGTTCATTTCTTTGGGTTATCATCCCCTTAACATGTATTTTATTCGATCGACTACACAGCAAACAGCTTCCACGTGGCACCTCGAAGGAAGTCGAGGCCAATGCCACCTGGCCGAGCCCTATATGAGCCCAATGGGCTTACCGCACCGGAAATCTTTCAAAACCCGAGTCCAATGTCGAATTGTCCCGCCCGAGAGCCAACCAATTCGAAGAAGAAGAAGAAGAAGAAGACCAAGACCTTCGCCATTACTGAGTTGTTCCCAAGAACGTTCGAGCAAGGGCAGGCCCGGCTTTGGTTGACTGCTACTTGGGTGTAGGAAGGATAGAGAGGATCTGCATGGCGGTGAGAATGAGGGCGAGACGTAACTTAGTAATATCTCAAATAGCATGGCTATATTTTTTATAAACCACAGATAATTCCTTAAAAAGGCTCTAACTCCTTGACCAATATTATTTCTCGAAAAGCCTGACCACCCCGATCAGACAATCGTGGTAGTAGTAAAATATTACCTTCGTAATTACGAAATAGTCCTTTAAAATATTTAAGTAGAAACGAACACTCGATTCCAAAATTACCGATTTAACCCTATGTTTTGGTTTGGTCTTATCCAGTCCGAACCCGACAAAACCAGACGCGATTCTTGCCTATTGCTAAAAAAAAAAAAAAAAAAATCTATCTCTTAGACTCGTCATATCAACTCTCCCGCTAAACAAATTGAATCCAATGCGAACATCTTGAAACATCAATGATTAAATCCAATACGAGGATCTCGAAACATTTAATAATAATAAAATATTGTCAAAACTATAAACAAAAGAATATATAAAAAGTCCACCACAGGTTAGTGTCTTTTCTTCCCTCCTCGTTCATACCATAACAGGCGTACCCCGCGGGAGAGGCTTCGACCCCAATTTCGGGGTACTTTACCGGAAGCCGCCCCAGTCCTCGTCCCCCCGGTCCTCGTCCCCCCCCCCCCCCACCCCACCCTTGTTCCAACCTCCGTCTCCTTTCCTTATAAACAACTTGCTCTCTCTCTATCTCTCTATTTCTTTAAAAATTAAAACCTGAAGTATAACACATGGAAGTGCGTTCAGAGATGCTCGAGGTTCGTGTCGATGGATTGCCGGCGGGAGCCACGGAGGGCGGGCTCAGGGAATACTTCTCCAGGTACGGGGAAGTCGTCCGGGCGCTCATCGCTAGGGACGAGACCTCTGGCGTGCCCAAGGGTTACGGTTACGTGTGGTTTGCGCAGGAGAGGTATGCTAGGGCTGCTGCCGCGGATGCAGCCGAGGAGCATATCATATTGGGGACTAAGGTTTGGCACAGACGAAGTTTGATTGTTCTGATGTAGTAAACTCTTTGGCTTGGTTTGTTTGGTCCGGCAGGGAAAGAATCTAATCGTTTTGGTTTGGGTCTATGTTTGGGGTTTTAGGACATGTGCTGCAATCGATGTTAGTCTTAAAAGCCTTGGGATCGACGTGCGTATTTATTTTTTATTCGTCGTAGGTGGAGTTGACCATAAGGGAACCGTCTCCGGTACGCGGCAAGAAGATATTTGTCGGGGGTCTGCCGATCGGTCTGACGACGGAGGAGTTCAGGGAATATTTCGGAGAATTTGGCGTGATTACAGACGCGGTGATCATTACCGATCGCGGGACAAGAAGGCCAAGGGGGTTTGGGTTCGTCACCTTCGACACTGCAGAATCAGCGGGGGCTGTCTTGCAGAATCCCAGGCATCGCATCCGCGACAAGTACGTGGAGGTGAAGCTGGCAATTCCCAAGGAGGAGGCGCCGGCGACGGAGCAACCCCAAGGGAATTTTCTGGATGTGTATTATCCGGGCACGTTCTTTGACACTTCCGTTGACCTCAACGGGTTCGCTGCCGCTCCCGCTCCGGTCTTTCCCCGGCAATTCATGGGGTTCTACGGTCACAACGGGATGCTAGCCGGAGAGCATCGACCAGGGGTCAGACTGATGATGCCTTGGGAGCAATACCCTCCCTTGTTCTCCGATGACGATTACATCAATCCCGCTAACTGGCCGCGGTACAACGGGATCCCAAATTTTTATGGAGGTTTCAACGCGTTCGTCCCGGCAGTTCCCATGCGATTCCCGGGGGTCCCAGGTTACAACGGGATGCCAGCCAGGGCGCGTCAACCGGGCATCAGAATCTCGGCGCCTCATGGGCTGAATGGCGGTGCTTCGTCGTCTAGTCAGGAAGTAGACCAACCTAACCAGGAGGACGGTGGGGAAGCTCGATGACTTGTAGGTCATGTCTTAAATTCCAACCTCAATTGTTAATTATTAGGGGGGAGGGGCGGTAGGTGTATATTCATAACAATTAATTACCTTTTTCTTTTGGGGGGATTAAGTCATTTTTTTCATTATTTTTTTTTTAATAACTTTGAATTGTTTTCGGCTTCCCTGACTCGGCCCAAGAAAAGGTTGCCTTTATGATGACGACGACGATTATTATTATTGTTATTAATTTAGATATTATTATTATTCCCCATCACCTCGACACGTCACGACCCGATTTCCTATTTGTTCGGAATATTCTGCCCGAAAAAGCAGCAGATCAACCAAATAAAATAATAATTTTTTAATTTTCCTTTTATTTTATTGTTTTTTTTGTACGAGGAATGGAAGAATTGCGCGTTCCTTTACTCGTGACGGGGAATTCCTCTCGTTTATTCCATTTCTCTCATACTCGAACACGCGTCGTTTTTTTTTTTAGTAATTACCATTTTTAATTATTACTCTCCCTTCCCGTTACATGAATCCCATTTAGAAAACCAAACTGGATGTTAACTCCAATCAACAGGTCTTTCATTAACAGTAACTAAAGCAATAGGTAACATTTCCGGATTCAGATCCCAACCAAAAATGGGAGAATTACTTCCATTTTCCGACAACACTAGTTTTGGCATCGACTCCTGCGCCGAACCAGACACACAGTTTGGATTTGATGATGATGATGTTCTTGTAGGAGCTACGGGTATGCAAAATCTCATTTATTCTTTGACAACGAGATAACATGAAATTTAACCATTCTATTATTCCCATGACGACCAACGACGACGACGACAGATACAGACACAAGTAATCGGTAAATTTAGACCTGAAAAAAAAAACAAAATAGAAAATGCAATAAATTCGTGGAGGAAAGGACAAGGGAAGAACACGATGACTTAAGAAAATTAATTACCACCACACACTTGGTCTTTCTCTCTAGATTTTATTATTATTATTATTATTATTATTTTCCCTGATTCTCACGTGATCCAAACGAGACATTAATAAAGTCTCCGCAGAAGAGGAAATCTGTGTATAACAAAGACAGCAGGTAAAAGATATTCTTCTTCAGAAAGCATGTAGTCGTGATTTGAAGACACTCTCCGTAGAAGGATAATAGTCGAAGGTTAGAAGGCAACTCAGGGACACCGATCGACTGAAGACCAGCTACGATTTCTTCTTCTGAGAGAGCGGGATTAGAGGTTGTGAGTGTCTTTATTCTATAAATATAGTCAGTAATAAATGCGGGGAAAGAACATGACAATCACTTACATTACATCCCCCCCATACAGACATTCCTCTTAGCCCTCATGCATTTGTTACTATATGTGTTAACTCCAGTGCAAATGGCAATAGAAATACACGAGGACTAGAGTTTTAAAAAGCCCAAATAAAAGGGATTATTTTTGCAAAAAAAGAAAAAGAAAAAGGCAAATCTTTAAAACTTTAACAAAAAGGACAAAAGAGAGAACACAGCTCAGATCCCCCCCCATCCCCCAGTACTCAAAACACTCCCTTTAACTTAGTCCAATTAGTCAGTCATATGGTTGTTGTTCGTCGTCGTTTCGAAGCTCTCGAACTCCACAGACACATATATATATAATGCAAGGGGACGAGGTATGATCACAAGTAATTAAATGGACGTATTTTTCTCTTCCCTTAGGGACACTCCTTTCTTCCAAGAAGCATAAACCTGCTCCGAGTTCTGGAGGTATTATTTTCTTACCACCAAGATGGTTTTGAGTGGGGTTGGGGGAATGGTCAGTTAGTTTCTGTTCCATGTCCCCCCCGCCCCCCCATCATTTTGAACATTTCTTTGCTTCTTTCTCTCTACACAGGCTGTGGCGGTGCAATAGCATACTGATAGGAGATGAAGTTCGGTGAAGAGACCACGACCCACCACGGAGTTGGTTGGCTCGAGTTCTCTCTTTCGCCCCGGAATGGCGTTTCTGTGGCCGAGCACACGCCCGCAGGTGGGCTTCTCTCGCACCAGAGCTATTCCGACACTCCCCTGTTCTTCGGAGGTTATGTGGAGAATGGTGGCAGGCACGGTTCCTCGCTGTTGGCCATGCCGCTGAAGTCTGACGGCTCGCTCTTCCTCTCGGAAGCCATGTCCAGACCGCGACCCGGCTCACAATGTTAGTGACTCCCTCTAATGCCGGTCTCGAGGGAACCGGCGGTTTTGTTTTCTTTTTTCTTCAACTCCTCAGGGTATCTTGACAATGTGTTCTGAGTACTCTGTTTTTTGAAGCCATTGGCCCGGTATCGACCCCTAAGCTCGAGGACTTCCTCAGTGGCGCCCGGGAAGCTCCTTCCGCAATCCCTCTCGGCTTGGACATGAACATGTACTTCCAGCAGAACCAACCCCAAAGTCAAGTCTTCTGGCACCCGCATGATTTTACCCCGGCTTCCGCCATGTTACAGCCAGCACTTTCCTCCGACAGGGTCCTCGGAAACCAGCATCTGCCAGTGCAGGTGGCAAGTAGTAGCGAGAGCGTGGGGGCGATCGGGTGCGCGGATCTGCAGCACCTGAGCCTCTCCATGAGCCCCGGCTCGCAGTCAAGCTGTGTCACAGCGCCTCGGCAGATCTCGGCCGAGGGGACTGATTGCGTCGCCAGGATGGATATTGCGAAGAAGAGGGCGATGGCCAAGCAGACCACCGTTCATAGGAAGTCCACCTACTCTTTCGGCCAGAGGACATCTCACTACCGAGGAGTCACAAGGTCTGTCCGTTGGTCATCTTCTTTCTCCCTTCAAATTTTCCTACCACGGTACAAGCTGAGAACCTCGGGGCTGTGTTTCTCCGGTTCGAATGCAGGCATAGATGGACGGGTAGATATGAAGCTCATCTGTGGGATAACAGTTGCAAGAAGGAAGGCCAGTCCAGGAAAGGAAGACAAGGTGATTTGTCCTGTCCGTGTCTGTTACATAATTGCACACCTGTGACCACATTTTCCTTTATCTGCAGCAGCTGTGTTTTTGGTCCCTCTTGTATGCATTATTCCTCCCTTTTCTAACCACTGTAATTAATTCCTTCTATCTTCTGTGTTCTGAATCATGTGGATGCAAAATTGGGGCTTGAAAATTTGGATCTCTCTCTCAGTCTATCTGGGTGAGCCCCTCTTTTTTTGTTCCCTTCTTTGAATTCCTGCTTTCTCTAGAAAAATTTATCGTCTCTCTGATTATCATGTTGTTCCTTTTAGGAGGTTATGACATGGAGGAAAAAGCTGCTAGAGCCTATGATCTTGCTGCACTTAAATACTGGGGCCCTTCAACTCACATTAACTTCCCAGTTAGTGTCCTTAGATTTTTCTTACACCTAGTGAAGTAAGAATTAGAGGCGATGTTAGTTAATGGTGTGGATGGATAATGGTCGTATTCTCTGTAGTTGGAGAATTACCAGAAGGAGATGGAGGAGATGAAGAACATGAGCAGGCAGGAGTATGTTGCCCACTTGAGAAGGTGTTGTTATTACATATTACATCGTTTGTTTCTGTCGTCAGTGATGATATTTAACTGGGTTTGTGTCCTTGTGATTTGTCTGTGTAGGAAGAGTAGTGGGTTTTCAAGGGGGGCTTCAATCTACCGAGGAGTGACCAGGTTTGCTCTAATTCCTCTGTCTCGAATGCACAAGAAGTCTACGATTGTGGTGCAATGAACTCGATGTTGGTGGTGCAGACACCATCAGCACGGAAGATGGCAGGCTCGGATCGGCCGTGTCGCCGGAAACAAGGACCTCTACCTCGGCACCTTTAGTAAGTGTAGCCCGCATGTTTATTCCTTTTGCCTGATCATGTAAAATGATCCTAGCTTAAGTCTTTTCATGATCATTGATCACTTCCCCTGGTGTCGTGCCTTTCCTTCTGGGTGCTTTTGCTTTGATAAGGCTGAAAACAAACAGCCGACTTTGGGACGCCATTTTTTGAAAATCTGTGGTGAAAAATGATTTACTTTTATGACAAGGCTGTGTCCGGTAATGTATTGGGTGGTACTGTTTGCTTATCGTTTCTCAACTTACGTAGGCACCCAGGAAGAGGCTGCCGAGGCTTATGACATCGCGGCGATAAAGTTCCGTGGCACGAACGCTGTCACCAACTTCGACATTGGTCATTACGAGGTCGAGAGGATAGTGGCGAGGGATGGTCTTCTCGCTGCAGAGCTCGTGAGGCGACCCAAAGAAATACACTTGGTCAGCGATGTCGCTGTCCGCGGGACCGGGAACTGGTCGATGGTGCCGTATCTGACCTTCCCCCACGACCAGGTTTTGCAGTCCAGAGACGAAAAATCAGCATGGTCCGGTGGTGGGACATACCGGGACCACGCCTTCTCAATTGCCCTGGAGGGTCTGATGGGTGCAGATTCGGTCGCCAACAATGAGTCGGCAGAGGGTTCCGCCAAGATGGACGCTCACTTCTCAAACCCGTCATCCCTGGTGACGAGCCTTAGCAGCTCGAGGGAGGGTAGCCCGGATAGAGCCGCAGGATACGCCGACAAGTCTCAGATTTCTCCTCCGTCGTCGTCGTCGTCGACGTCAAAGCTATTAATGAACGGAGCCTCCTCGCGTGCAGTGGCAATGGGATCCTGGTTCCCGACAACGACTACCACAACGGCGATGTCTCATCTCCCAGTCTTTGCCGCATGGAATGAGAGCTGAAATGTCTTTCTTTTTCTTTAACTTTTTCTTTCTTCATTTTCATGGGTTTCTCGGGCTCTCTCTTGTTTTGTATTATTTTTTTTGAATATTTAAGGTAGTAATGTAATGGAAGAAATTGAGGGAATTAGAGAAGTGGAAGGGACAAGAGATTGGAGGAGGTGGGGCCCAAATTCTCATGCTTTGTCTGTATTTTAAAGTTGTAAGAGCTCGGTTTGAAAAGATCATAGACAAAGTACAGTACATAGAAGATCAATCAATCAATCCATCTCATGGGTGTTTTTGCCTAACACAGCATTAAAGAAAGAGTTGTGTCTCCCCCTCCTCCACCACCCCTTTTTGGCTTTTGACCAATCCATTCATCCCATCGAAGTAAATGGAACAAACAGGAAACAAAGAAGGTGGTGGTGGTGGTGGTGGTGGTGGTGGTGGGGGATATGCATATAATGCGAATTTCCCTCTTTCTCTTACACGTAACACCGTCATTGCTAAAATCCTCTTTTGCCCTCCCCTATCTTTTTAATCTGTTAAATTTTTATTTTCTCACTTCATAAAACCTCGAACTTTCCTCGAAACATTCCATCCCATGATTCACAAAACAAAACCAGAAAAGAAAAAAGGGTGGGGTTTGGTACAAATATTCTCCAATCTCTCAAAGCTTGGCTTTAAATTTTGGATTATCATGCAACCCAATCAAAGGAAACAAAATAGGCTCCCTGTGTGAATGCCTTTAATTATTTATATTAGTTTACTTTCCGAGGCTATACCCCAATTAGTCAAAAATGTCAAGTCATCAGAAATAAGGGGAAAAAAATGACGGAAAGAAAAAAGGAAAGTGACCAACAACTATATAGCAAGTAAAAAAAAAAAGAGAAAGAGAAGAAAACATCAAAGTTTCCGATCCAATCCATGGTCAAAAAAGCAAAAGCAATTTTCGGGGAGAACAAAAAACGAATTGGGTCGTCTTTAGTTTTCTAATTACTATTACTAGTTAGTATATGACGACGATTCATTCATTCATTCGTCATAGTAGTCCTCCAGCTTACATTAGTCGCATAGATGAATTTCGGCATCATCGACAAAAGGGATTTCTCGTTTTTTTTTTTTTACACGAGTTGAGACTGGAACTGAGTATTTCATTTTCCCTTTCCCAAACCAAAGCAATGTCATGAGGAGGTGCGTGGCCATTTTGAATAAAGTGAAAAAGTTAAAATAAGGACGTAAAATTAAATGGGACTTGGGGGGGAAACCAATCAAGTGGGAGAATAATTCAAAAGCCTGTGGATTTTCACATGGGGGCAAGAAAATATGGATGAAGCAAGAGAGAGGGGGGCAGAGGGATATCGTGGTTGGTGGTTGCACCATTCTCAAGTTTGTTTTTTCGAGTTAAAAAGGGATGTTGAATTCGAAAACTAGGTTGGGAAAGAGATCATAATATGGGAAACAGTGAGCATTTCTTTCCTGCTTGTTGGAGTCATTGAGGTTGAGGCTGATGAGGATGGGAGGGAAGAGATGATTATTGGTGATGATGATGAGGATGATGCACAACATATGGTTGTTCCCTTTCGAGGAGTAGTCGTGTTTCTTCATGGGAAACCCTAAAAACCTTTGTTGCCATTGGATTAAGGTTAAGGTCGACCCATGTTTGATATAATTTTCCTAGCCATAGGGAAATGCTAAGTGAATTACTTCTTTATTTTTCATCGTCATCATTATTCTTATCTGTTCCGCACAAAACCTTAGGTGGGTGATGGTCCACATTGTGGTGGGGGTTAAGATTTTATCGTTCTTAGAAGATCAAGAGGAAAGGGAGTGTGACTACCGCTCCAAGTCGGCAAGTGTGATCGGCCTTGCCTGCTTTTTTCAGTAACGCCATGCTATCATAATATATATATATATATATGATCAAAAGGGAGGATGGGCATCCTCTTTGTCCTTACAAGAACTCTACCCGACTTAGCATTGCATGCAGTAGATGGGAGCTGCGCTGTGCCGCTGTCCGTAAGGGTTATCTCTTCCATGGGATGGATGGGATATGTTGTCGTTCTGTCTCTTATGTTTTTTTCTTGCGTGTAGGTAAGGAAGAGGCAGCAGGATCCCAAAAGGGGGGGGGGGGGGGGTGATCTAAACCCTAAAAGCTTTAGGGAGGACAGGACTCGAATGACCAATTTAGGCCAACAAAAAAATGTCATCTCGTCTATTTCTATTTCCCTGATAAAATTGCTGACGTGATGACGGGATCGGGATGGGCGACCCCGGGCCGGGGGGGGGGGGGGGGGGGGGGAGGGGGGCCACCACAATTCATTTATAATTTTATTGGTCGTCTAAAGAGGACAAAACACAACATTCCCCCGCCGTTCCCCCTTATGGGCCTTTATCAGGCCCAAACAAACTGGCCCATTTGGTAAAGCCCATTGGGCCTACTGATTCTCTCTGGATTTATGGGCCTGCCGGACCGGAATTATTTGGGCTCCCGAGTAGGCCATAAACATGTTCGTCATCGAATTACCGTCGTCGGCAAAGCGGCGACAATCCGGGGCGTATGATTAGGGTCATACCACGTCGGTGGGGATTTTATTGCAGCTTTTGCAAAAGTAGGAAAAGCTAGGGGCAGTTAGTGGTGGTAATAAGAAGGTAAAAAGAAAAAGGCAAAGTTGGAATGGACCGAGAGATGATGAATATATTGTCAAAAATGACGGGATTCAATGTAATGTAATGTCACACGACGACGTTTCTGTGCATGGGGTAAAAAGAAACAAAATAATAAGAGAAAATATGTTTATGTGGTTTTCTTCACGAATTCCCATGATATTCCCAATTTAAGGAATCATCGCCCCACCACACCAACATCATTGCAAAATGAGGAGGGGACCACATTTTATATAGATTTCTTATTACATGACTATGTGGAGAAACCCACTTTCAATAATATCCATTTGCATTGGCACGCGTGATCTTCTCCGGGGGGGGGGGGGGGGGGAGTTACTTAGTACTTCCTTTTGGGCCATATTTTGCCACATTAAAATATGAATCCATACTCTTATCACATTCACATATGATCACGAACCAGAAGAATTCATGCAATTCATTCCAAATTTCATGTTGGGCTTTTAGGATTCTTAATGAAATTTATGGGGGTCGAGGAAGCAAACAGGGTGAGGAAGATGACAGCAAGGGTTAAAGATTATGTTATACTATAAATTGAGGATCAAGATTCCAATATTCCTAATATCATGATGTCACATCACACACTATCATTATCTTAATCTTAAACTTGATTGAATAAAAGCAGCAGAGGATAAAGTTTTTACAGCTAACCCTAATTAAATAATTAAGTAAATTTTTTTTTTTTAAAGGTGGGGGGGCAGAGATACGTTGCGTGAACCCCCAAGGTTTGTTCTCCTGGTTATCCAGTCTTATCCCTACACGTGTTCAATCTGCGTTGACTTCAATAGTCCTGTGGGGATTGAGCGAAGATGCAGGAGAAGTAATGTGGAAGCTACCGCTGGGGATGAGAGCAGGCCGTAGTAGAAAGTAGTAGTTGGCGATGGACCAAAAGCTGGGGGGTGTTTGTTTTGTTTATGTCAGAGTGAGAAAGATAAAAATATATACATAAATAAATTGAAAAGATTCAAGCTTTAGTTCAGAGGTGGTGGTGGGGTTGGGTTTGGATTGGATGGGATGGGATGGGATTTGTGGGGGGTCAAAGCTTGAGCTCGAAGCGAAGAATTCCAAACAAACCCCCACGTCCCAGGAAGTAAAAAAGGGATCAGTTTGCCATGCCACCCTTCTGATGATGATGATGATGGTTTGGTTCAGTTGTTGCTAGTATAGTAAAATATTGAAGTTCGTGAGAAGTAGTCGAGGGAAGATTTCCTTTCCATCTTCTTTTCTGGGTACTCTTCCTCTTGTAATCATGCGGGTGGTTCCTTAGCTTGGGAAGGTAAGCAATAATCGAGAGTTTTTAATCATCATCATCGTATACATCATCTTCTGCTGTCAGAATGTGTCTTGTCGGGGGTGGGTTTGAGAATTCGTGATGCTTCTTCTAATCTAAGCATCCTGTCCTTGTATCTTTTCCGGAAGTCAGTTTTCGGCGATCGATCTCCTTTGGTGGTTGTGGTGGTACGAGTACGAGTGGCGAATTGTGGGTTGTCTTCCATCTTTCGGTATGCTTTGCTTTAGTCCGTGTGATTCCCTGTGCTGCTTTTCAAAAAAAAAAAAAAATTGTATTGTCGTTTCTTTCTATTAAGTGGAGGATTGCTAAGTCTCTCTCTGGTAGTAGAATTTGATCCTTTCCCTTCTTTGGGAAGTGGGAAGGGGAAGCTTGAGGGAGTGATTCTGTTGTGCTGGATTACATTACATTGCTCAAGATGCTTTCACCACTCTTGCTCAAGATGCTGTCACCACTCCTGGGTGCAGCCTGAGGTGATTAGATTAGATAGATTAGTTCTTTGGTGTGTTGTTAGAGATGGAGGATGAAAAGAGAATATGCTCTGTTGGTGGGATTTAAGTTTCCGAGTTATTTTAACAATATGGCAATTGCTTGTTTGGATTAACTCATTTTGAAGGAGAAAGAGAGCACTCGAAAGATTTTGCCCTTGTCCAGTCACTTTTGTAAGCTTCATCGAGTTGCTTCTCCGTTGCTCGCAGGCACTGTTCTATCCCTGGTTTGCATCTGTACTTTGCGGTGTTGCGTAGGGCTCTGTTCTCCGCATAGCAGGATGGACTCTACCGGAGGCAGCGATGTGGGTATGCAAATAGAGGATGTTGGCGCATCAAGTTTCCCATCTTTGGATGTAATGGGAAACGCTGGATCCGGTGAAGCTTTGACAATTAGCAAACCCTTGAGTGCCTCGCATTCTTTCTTCAGTGCTGGATGGGATTCACTCATGCAGTTGGGTCACGGTGAAAACTTGTTGTCTCGAAATGAGCCCTTTGTTTCTAACTTGCATTCTGTGGGAAACCAAGCAATTGGAGGAAGTAGTTCTCCTTTTGTGGGTCAACCAATTGCAGATGCCAGGCTTGCATATTTCGGGAATGGAAAACTGTCCGAGGCAGTTGCCGGGTCATTTTCAATGCCGGAGTTTTTTGGAATATCCGAACCTGGCTGCTTCCCGGTTTTTGGGTCCTTTATGAATGATGGTAGCGTGAATGGAATGAACTCCAGAGCAGGTATGAAATCTCAGGAGTGTCAGAATTTGGAGGATGGTACATGTGGAAATTCGCCAATCAGTGGAAGGACGAGAAAGCGAAGCCCCGATTCTAGATCATCCTATGATCCCAGCGAGGTAATAAACAATTCTAAACTCCTTTTTCCTTCTTGTATAGTTCCTAATGTTGTTTTTTTCTTTTACTTTTGGACAGAATAATCCCAGCAAGCTGCAAGGGAATAGCAGTGGGAAATCATTAGATGCTTCAAATGCAGAGGCAGAGAAGAAGCAGAAGCTTGAGCGGAATGAAGGTGCAAATATTCCTAAAAGGAGTACCAGACAAGCTAAAGACAACTTAAGCGGTGAGGAGGCGCCAAAGGAGTACGTTCATGTGCGAGCACGGAGGGGCCAGGCTACAAATAGCCACAGCCTTGCCGAAAGGGTACATTTTAGCTATCTGCCTGAGCGGATTTTAATACAGAGTATTCGATTTACAAGGCTATACTTTTATAGATTAGAAGAGAAAAGATCAGCGAGAGGATGAAATTGCTCCAAGAACTCGTCCCTGGATGCAGCAAGGTAAATACCAACATCATCTTGGCTTCTGGGTTTGTTTTGAAACGAGTTCCCTGCTGCTATGTGGCATATTGTCTTTGCTTAGATAACTGGGAAAGCAGTGATGCTGGACGAGATTATTAACTATGTGCAGTCGTTGCAGCAACAAGTTGAGGTACAGTCCCTATCATATTTCAACTTAATGAGAAACTATTGAAAAAGTTGCTCGGACTATATTAGCCTCGATTGCTGTAGGATTTCTCAGCTGAGGGCTTGCTGAATTCAGATCATGGAATGGTGATTGGATTATACGTTGGTTTACTCACCGCTATAATTATTTGCAGTTCTTGTCGATGAAGCTCTCAACCCTTATTCCCGATATTTGCTTTGATGCTGGGAAGCCTCTCCCAGTGGATGTAAGCTGAGCCATTCTTATCCCATTATTATTCAACTACTCTGATGAGATAGCATGATTCACGCACTTTGGTATGCTAAAAATACCCAGATTAACTCGCAACACACTGGTGCAACTGCACTGGTACTCAGTAATCCTGATTAGGATCCTTAACCTTGCCGATCTCAACGAGTGCAGCTCAGTATCTTTCGCTTAGTCAGGTATGTCACACCTGGACATTGCCAGCGCTCTGGTTCCAGTTTTGGTTCCGCTGACCGGATCACGCCTTTCGTGTAGCTGCCGTTGGATAGCGAGCTTCATTCGCTGTACCATACTGGCTTTGTCTCCAATCCTGCCGATACTCCCAAACCTGAGGGTGAGGTTCCTCGAGGTTCACTTTGCCCTTAACATCGACCAAAGTCTCTCCTAACATATGGGTCTAATTTCTCAACAGGGTATCTCAAAACCGAGCAATGAGGTCCAGGAGAGATGAGAGCTGTGCAGATTTTTAGGCCCTATTCGAGCCATTCATTCATTAGAATATTTTTTAGTTGAAGAAATGAAAGGTGGCCAAGAAAAGCATTAACTAGCAAGGACGTGGAGAATTCAATTCAGTGTTGATAGGTTTTTGGTGTTGTAGATTAATCTGAAGGAAATTTGCTGGACAGTATTTTGCTACTGGCCCCAGTTGAACACATGAGCTGGACAATATTCACTTGCCTGATGCATTGATTGTATGTCCCTGATTGTAGATTTTTTTGCTTCCTGTTAGCACTTCAAGATTTGTTTGGATGGAAAAGAGTTTGCATAACATTGTTGAGGGTAAGGTTGGACAACCTTGTCCATGCAGAATTTGGCATGAATGTGAGTATGTATAGTCAGGGCTTCCTGGATAAGGAAAGGCCCAAACATATATATGTCCAAACCATGGCTTTTCCCCAAAGCACTCTCAAGTCAATATGCTCTTTAAATATGATGTCTGAGAGACCATCATCTCATCATTGGTCATTTTCAGATGAACCTGTCAGTCACGATTGCTTGGAAACAAAGAACAAGCAGAATTTGAGCAGTGCTCAGCATGTTTTAATCGAACCCTGTAACCCAGAGATAAATAAATAAGAACAAAACGAGAAAGGGTTGGTGGCTGAAAACAGGGAGGAAGATGCAGTATGCAGAGTGAAGAGGAAGCAACCACCAGGTATCGAGTGCTGAAAAGGGGATGTGCTGGTGGTCCAGCAGCAGAAGCAGCCATGCCCAATAGTAGACGAGGTTGAGGTTGTACTTCAAGTGTGGCCCCCAGAACCCCATTTCAACCTCAGGCAAGTAGCACACTTGCAGCACCCCAACAGACACTTCCCTACCCCCATGTGCTTGACCAAGTTTGATTAATTATTAACAACAGTCAACATGCTCCTGCAAATCAAATCACTCCTGTTTATGACACAGATCAATATTTAACAGAGGAACAGCCTTTCTATGCTAATCCTTTTCCCATGAAAGGAGGGTGTGAATAAGACGGTTGTGAGTGCACCAAATAGAATCACGTGGTTAGCTTCATCTTTGAGTTGGGGATCCCATCTGAAAGCTTTGCAACTTTTGCCACCTGGGAACATGCATGCAGTTGCTCCCTGAAAATGGTTGAAGAAAAAGCATGATGAAGAGACAACAGGGAGTTTTCCTTTATCACTTTCCTTATCAACCCTTTCCTTTGTTTCTCCTTCCCTTTTTTCCCATTTTTCTTCCACTGGGAATGAGTGGAATTCGACAAGTGGCTCTGGGAAAATTAAGTCAAGACAAGACAAGACTTTGGGGAGCTTCAGATGGCTTCCAGCAATGTTCTACACAACTTGATCAGTCAAAACCAAACTTCTTTTCCTGTCACACTCACACCATGTGCGTGTATGCAGGAAATGCTCGCATCACATGAACAGACAAAAGCAGCCCAAGAACGGCAAGAATAGAGACATCATTCAAAAAGAATCTTATTAACATCTGGTGCAAATCCTATTCCACCCATTGTCCCCATATGCTATAACCGTGTTCTCTGCAACTTCAGCCAAATGATTTCGCAATACAAGGAGTTATATCCATTGTAACTGATCACTTTTTTTTTCTGGGGGTTTGAACTGACCAAGTATTTCTTACAAAAGAATTGACCCAAAAACAAAAGAATCAGAAAGAGAATAAAAAAAACAAAATTACAGAAAACAAAGAAATAACGGGAACTGGATGGAGACTTCAGGAAACAAGGTGGAGAGCACAACCCTATATTCTAATCTTGCTCTTTTCCTCAATCTACAACATTTGGCCGTTCTTCAGTCGACCTGACTGTCATCTCCTATCACGAGGTAGGGGATATGGTGCCCTGAACTGGGGATGAGAAGGGTGGCACAGCAAGGACGGAAACCACCCTCATTCATCTACAACATGTATATCCCATTGAAGTTTCTCCTTCAGTATTACCATCTTTATCTGGCTATCCACCCGCATTTTGGGCTGTTTCTAATTATGTCTGAGGCATAAACGGAATCTCTCGCAAGCACGAAAAGCTTACTCGACTTGTTCCCCGATCAGGTCGAGACCAACCAGCAAGAACGATATACCCTGAAACAGCAGGAAGTAGAAATGAATACCCTGAGCCGACAGAAGACTTCTCGCCGAAGCCGTCAGGAGGAGGAATGCCAGAGAAAGCTCTTCATATATATCCTATTGTGTTTCTTCTTCCTAGAAGCCTTCAGTGACTTCTGCTCCTGTAGCCGTATTTCCTCCTTCATTTCCTCAAGATCAGGAGCAGAAGATCCCCTCTGATGATGCTTAGGCTGCTCCTTTTCCACCAGGGCCGTGAGATCCCCCTCGACGACCGCCCAGATTTTTTCGTCACAACCCACTCATAAGCGCTGCCGAGCTGAAATAACCCTGATATCATTGCATTGAACTTGGTGACTGACATTGTGTTCTCGAATAGGAGATATGGTACAATGAAGGGGAAAGATTTCGGGGCGGGGAGGATGTTAAGGAACGACATAGTTGCTGGGATGTAACACACCACCCACGCCGGCAGCTCAGCCTCGGGTACAAACATGGTCATTGGAAGAATGATGCAGAAGAGGGTGAAAGAATAGAAAGGCAAGATCAATTTCCGGAGCAGAAAGAATAAAAAGATTAGGTTGAACTTCTTCCATATGCTAATCTGCATTAATACCAGGCAATAGGAAGAAAGAGTCAGCTATAAGTAACTGAGAACCAAGAACAGTTTCTCAATAAAGAAGCTACATAAATTCAAGCAATCAAGACAAGTAGGCATGATCAATCCTTTGATACCTTAGCTTTGATGATGGCGGGCAAGCAAAGTCGAAACAGCTGCATTGGACCAGAATGCCACCTGTGTTGTTGTTTCCTGTACGCTTCATAAGATTCTGGTAGTTCACATTGACTCTGAAGATGGTAAAAGTAAAGGAAGAAACAAATTAAGTATAATATTAATAATGAAACATCGGCAGATCCCACAAAAGCTATTGGTACTGCTAAATCATGTAACTTAGGAATAAAGTCCATTTCTCTGCCAATACCTCGACATCATTGAGAAAAATGAACTTCCATCCCTTCAGATGTGCACGGACAGCAATATCCATATCCTCGACTGTGGTTCTCTCCAACCAGCCACCAGAATCTTCCAATGCTTTAATCCTCCAAACACCAGCAGTCCCGTTGAAGCCGAAGAAATTGATGAAAATGCCATTCACTTGCTGCTCGACCTCAAAATGGAAAGCCAGATTAATATTCTGCAATCTCGTCAGGAGGTTCTCATCCTTGTTTACAAAGGACCATCTCGCCTGAACTAGTCCAATTTCATCATTATCCTGCAGAGTTGATCAAATGCAGCATAGTCAGGTAAACTACACAAGGAAAATAAGCACCATTACTTTTTCAGATACATAATCAGCAGAAAATAATAACAATTAATGAACTACCTTGAAGTAGGGAACTGTTCTTTGAGGAAGTCGGGATTGGGCTGAAAGTCAGCGTCGAAGATGGCCACAAACTCGTAGTCCTTAACATAGCTACAATTCATGGCAGACTTCAAATTACCAGCTTTATATCCTTCTCTGATCACTCTATGCCTGTATACAATATTGGCTCCTTCCTGCTGCCACTTGTGAACTTCCTCCTTGATCAGCAATGGGCGATGGGGTCATCTGAGTCGTCGAGGACTTGAATCAGCAAATTTGATTTCGGCCAATCCAAACTGCAAACAGCAGCAATCGACTGCTGGTACACCTATTTCGAGAATAAAGAACTGTCAACCCCAAAACCACGGCCACCAACACCTCAAGTGGAAAAAGAAAGAAAGGCAGCTCAATATCCACGAAAAGTACAAGAACTAACTTCAAATACCACAAAGAAAGTTACCTCCTTTTCATTGCACATTGGGATTTGAACAAGAACCATGGGGAAGAACCCGCCCTGACCCGATTCGGGATCAGCAAGGGCATCGGGTTTCAATTGTGGTTTGATCTTCTTGAACCGGATCCAGAAGCACCCCAAACACAGCACAAGCCTATCAATGCTCTGGACGAGGAAGAGGACGATACAGGCGTTGGCAAGGAATTGTAGAGGTGGAGCAAGGTACTCCACCCTAATCATCACCCATTTGGAGTAAATCCAATCGAAGACGCCCTTCACGACTAAGGGACTATCCAACAGGTACTTCTGCAGGTCCATCCCGACGAAACCCCGAAATGCCAGCCCTTGAAGTAAGCAGCCACCTCGAAACCCAGCAGTACCACGGACAACCAAAGGAACACCTTTATACAGGAATAGAACCTGGACTTCACGGTCGGGTTCTCCTTCTCCCTACCCGTAGAACCCTCATCCTCCAAATCAGCGTCTGTCCGGCCGACGACACCCTCCGTCGCACTGCAGAGGAGAGGGCAACTGCCGCGGCAGCGATTGATGCGAGGCATCCCGCTGCCCGGTGGGCCTTGAGGAGCAACACCCAGGTGAGCTGCTTGGCGTTCTTGTTGCGGCGACGGTGGTGCCGGTGGTCGGGGGAGTCCAGGGCGGCTGTGCCGCCTTCCCCAACGAACAGGTCCTCGTAGGTGGGGCCCTCGAGCTCTACCATGGACCAATTTGGGTTCTCCATTTTGACCACCACCGGAGTCCCCTTGTGAACATCCTTAGACCACCAATCAAACGAAGGCGCCATCTCCACCTTCGTCCACCGACAAATCACGCACACAGAGAGAGGAAACACCAAACACCAAATCTCCAGGGAGACGCAGGCTTCAAGACCGACCCAGAATCGGGAAGGAGGAAAAGTTCAAAACTTTGATCTCATTGTCGGATAAGGACACCGATTTCAATACACCCACCAGGAGAGAGAAGCCGGGACGGGTAGATAAAGAGGGAGAGGGGAGAGCTTTGTTACAAAAGTGCACCGCGGTAGGTTGTCTTGTGTAATTAAAAGGATTGTAAAGAGGGGTCAGAAGGGAGGAGACGCGTGTAATGGATGGGGGTAACAGGGATAAGGCGTAAAATCTAGATCAAAGGTGACATTGAAGGACAGACACCATCGCCGCCGCCGCCGCCACACCACAACAACAACAACAATAATAACCACCTGGGACTAGTTCGAGAGTGCTTCAGTCTGAGACAAGTGGTGGAAGAAGAAGAAACGAGGAGATCTACTCGGAGGGAGGGATAAGAAGAAGAGATAGTTTCCCAAATCCAAATTACTACTACAGCTAGCAAGAAACGAAGCCTCCCCCGGAGGAATTAAGGAAAAAGTGGTGGAGGTTGATGGGATGGGAATGGGTACAGCTCAACACGTCTTTCTTTTGATTTCTTTGGCTTTAAATTTCATGTATTCTCCCCCTTATGATTTCCGACACAGGACACGAACACAAACACACTTCACAGATTTCACACACGGGAGAAAGGGTTTGAGAGGGGACTTGTCAATTCGTTTTCAATTTTCAAAAGATTCAAGTTTAGACAAAGCCATACCTTCTCCCACTATAAACTTAGTCAAAACAAGACAAAATTTTCTAATGGGAGAGGGAGGAAAGGAACAAAAGGGTGGATGGACATCACCCAGCACGTTCTCAGGACGTGTTTCCCTATTATCTTTCTTCTTCCTCCTCCCAACTCTTCCCACCAGTATTTCTGACCTTTCTTAGGAGGTCGTAAGAAGAGGAGAAGGAAAAATCCAAACATGGTAATAACCTGGCAATTGACAGCTGCTGAGGATAAAAGAGGTTTTTTTTTTAATAAATTGCAATTTTATTTTTGATAAATTAGATATTTCATTTAGAGAGATTTAAAAAGGAATTCTGCCATTTAAAAAAAAAAAAAAGGAACTTTCTAGTCTCTAATTTAGGAAATAATATAAATGCCAGATTATATAGTTAATGTCACGCGGGGGTTAGTGTCAATCAAACCGACAAACCCGCGTCGATTAATGTCACCCGTCTCTGCCCGAGTTGAGTTGACATCCAGGTTTAATCTTTTCTTCTTACACAAAATCTATTTCAAAGGGGTGGGCTGGGTGGTGGGATCAGTTATATTCAAATTTTAGCTCCCCGATAAAATCAAACAGTCCGACACCAAAAGGATTCGATTCAACCATGTAATATCACCGAACCGAGTCAAGTCGGCGACCAATTTTTTTTTCTTTCTTTTTTTTATAATTACAATCAAACAATCCTTTGTTTATTACATTTTTTTTCTGGGTCAAAAAAGTAAATATAAAAGAAAAGGGGAAATAGCATGTTGTCTCGGGTTAAAGAATTCAATGGATCGGACAAGTAGATTTACGAATAACTCCTTGGAATATTCTCAATCTGGTCGTCCGAGAATAGGGGCACCGACAGGGGCATCGTCTGGAGGGTATTTCTGTAATCTCGTGCCTTGTCTCAAAGGCGGTGGATTAAATAAAATGAATGGCTTTTTCACGTCTAGTACCTTTTTTGTTTGTTAGACGTGAATTCTTCGATTCTTTATTTAATGTTGTAATATCAAGATAAATATATCCCTGGATTTTTTTCCTAAAAAGAAACCATCGACATATTCAATACTTTGTCCTTAACTTTCAGGTTTATTTTGTGCTATCCCCGAATCATCTCCAATGTAAAATCTTACCACATATTACTTTTACTTTTACTCTTTCAGCCGTCAAAACGGACACATAATTCATCTCAACTTCCTATTACATAACAAGAAATGAAGGGTCGGTCGGTCAGAAGGGGTGGGTAGTGAAAAGGACGAGGTTTTTATTTCTTTTTCGATTTCGAAATTTGTCGTGTTGGAGTGCGAGAGTTTGAAGTAGTCGTGGTTTTTGACCCTTTGAATGCGCGAAGTTGAGACAAAACTTGGTTTTGATCCATGGTGCTCATGACAAAACTTGTCTCCTCGTGAACACAAATGTAAAACACGCTTGCTACCACGTTGTATTTGCTGTCTTAGGGCTGTCTGCGGATCAAATGTTGTCCGACACGTGTACTCCGATCGCCTTGTCAACAATTACTCCCCGCCCGTCAATCCTCCGCACATACAATAATACTCTTCCGCCACGTCGTCGTTTTTAGGAGAATAGTCCCCACCACAATACACCCTAAAAAAATGGACGGCCTAATACTACTACTATTATCATGTCGGTGATCTAAACATTATTACAAGTGATCATCCGAGGATGTTACAACTCATCGCCCTAATGATTAATGTCCACACAGACGACACAAGATAACATTACCCACACGCTAATAACAGTACTAAATAAAGCGGTGGACTACAAAAAGGGAGAAATACAAAAGCAAAAGTGATGAGGGGACCGACCCCGTTACCTAATCAAGTTGTCATTATCATCATAATTATTATCAGTCGAGACACCAGAACTACTTGCACATATACTACTACTACTACTTCTACTACTTGATCGTGGCATGCATGTGATTTCGAAATGTGATTGTTTTGTGCCGAGTCTTGTTTTTAATCGAGAAAAATGATACGGAAGCTAACTAAGTTCACGGCGTGTTTTTCCTTGTAATCGAACAAGAGTGATATCGATCGCGAAAAATCGAAATAGTACAGAGAAAGAAACCACTTGTTCGGAGAACTGTTTTAGGAATGTGCCGAGCGTCTTCGCTATATACAGTAGTATATACAGAGCTGGGGGGGTAGCTGCTATGGTTGCTAATAGAGACATGCAATTTGCATGCGTTTTAAAGACACCCCCCCCCTGGCAAGACAACAAATTACATGCCCCCCCCCCCCCCCTGCTTATTACTGATCTTTTTACTCTTGTCGGGTTTAGGGGAAGAAAAACAAAGGTGTAAGGTTGCTGGCTCGAGTGGAAGCATTCAAACCTAAGACTATAGGCGCGACAAATTATTACCTTCAACCCAGAAGGAACCAGTTTTGCTAATCATGATCATGGGAAAATCTTCCTACACTTGGGAATGGCCTTTCATTCCCAACGACCACCCATTTTCTCCTAAGTGAAACCATGGGGGAAAGGACAGCAACAACCCCATATCCACAAAATTGTCGAAAAGGCCAAAAGGAAAAGTGCACCGAGAAACATAGTGCTAAAAAGCTGCAAGCCGGTTGACAGAAAACAAGGGAAAGGACATCATTTGATGAAGCAAGCAAGCTACAAGGAATCAATAAGACAAAGACATGAGAAAAGATGAAGCGCCCCCCCCCTTAAACGGGTCTAATCCTAATCAGGGTGGGATAAGATACTTCCCCAGGTGCCCACAAACAATCAAGACTCTGAGGGGACACACGGGAGAAAAACAATAACTTTTAAATAAAATGATGTTGACAGACCACCACAACCTCGCCAGCCCATGTGATATGTCCGATTATCACAACAAATAATTGACCCAAGTTGGGGTTTGGGGTTTATGTGGGGGGGGACCCCTTCTTGTATTGTGAAGAAACAACATGGACATTGCAGACCATGCAAATGAACCAGACAATTCAATAATAATGGATCTGACCTGATGAATAATTCCTCCCAAACTTTTGCAATTGTATTCAGAACAGTGGAGATGCTTCCACCATCACCATCAGAGCACTGTCGAGATCTACTACTGACTAGGAGTACTAGGTAAGATGGAGGCTTTAACTGTTTTGTGACTCCCTCCTTGGCAATGAAGGAAGGGACAAGAAGATGCTGTCCTGAGTCCCCATGTGCTTCTTTTGGACATCCAAGTGCTGTGCTAGCAGAAGATCAAGGTATCATTGAAGTAACATGAATGGAACTAAAAACAGACCACCAGAGACTGCATTCAGATTGCCCAAGAATTCACAAACTTTGCAGTAAATTCATCCCGCTCATGCGTTCATAGGAGAACCCTGGCTATCGGGCCGTGGCTGATGTTGGAATCTTAACACGTTGATCGACAGTTTCTCTCTTACCTCGTTCCTCTCTTTCTTCAAACTAACAACGATGTTGGAGCACTTTGTATTTGTCTGCAATCTGCAATCACATTTCCAAAAGTTTCCTTATTGGAAAGCCCCTTATTCTTTGATCAGGCATATCCTCTCTTCTTGCCATATAAAGCTCAAAACTGCAATTTGCTACCACAGGCATTCACCGTGGTGCTTCATGACTCAATTGTATCCGGAGGGTTGTGATTATTTTACTTGGTTCAGCTATTAGCAATACCATAAGTGATTGCTGCATCCACCCCGGGTGCAGTGCCTTTCCCATCAGCTTCACAACCAAATAATTATATTTGTTCTTTCTCTATTTCTTAATCGCCTCGTATGATCTCAACACTTCCTTGAATTTGGCCTCCGCTTCTGCATCAACAAAGGTAACACCCACATTTTCATACTAGTTAGGAGAGACAGATCATACGCCTTCATTATATGGCCGTCAAGAACCTAGGTGTCCACCTTTGTTGCCCTGATTCTGATCACCATTGACTTAGCCCTGAATGCTGCCTGCAACCACATTAAAGGCCTCATGATCAACACCATCCATCTGGTAGGCCCTAGCATTCCTCCTTTGAAAATACATGCTAAGCAAAGCATGCCTTTTTGTCTTTTTGTTAATCACAATTCCAACGCAAGTAGCTCTATCAGGATATTCCCAGGCATATATATTTCTCACGAACAATGTAACTATACTCAAAATGAGGGTCAGGACAGCATATAAACTAAGAGAAATATATTGCTGCAGAGGAAGATGCCGGATTTTACCTTTATCTCCGTGTCTGTATATGTCGTCTTTCTTGACCTATGGAAAAGAAAAGACGTGAAAACGAAGGTTACGGGAATTAAGGAAATCAGGAACTGCATGCAGTTCTCAAAGAGGGAAAACAGATAATGAACTGGAAATGGTTGAGTATTCATCGTCCCATGAAGCAACAGAGATAATTGAATAAGGTTACACAAAATTAAAGATATCGACATATTAGCACATCCTGGGCTAGGATTACCTGTCGAGTCCCAAAACAGAGTAATGATGTGACAATGGAGGAGAGCACCCTGCGAATGAGCCCACTGATTTTGGAAAGAAGCTTCAGCCTTCCAATACCAATCATCGCGTTGGAATTTCGGATTATGACCATTAGTTTCAGTTTCCTTCCAGCCACCATAGCCCCTTCTATGCTTATTCCTTTCTCCATCAAATTCACTTTGCATCCGCTTTATCCGCTCCTACAAAATGATCGGGCGAATGATCACGGCTTTATCAGATACTGACCACTCTCTCCATCTCCTCTTCGTATGCCTCATGCATCTGCTTGTTGTGTCTCCTCCAAGCTTCCTTCCTCCTGGAGTGTTGTCAGGAAAGATTAAGCCGAGTCACATGACCGGATCAACTTTTCGGATTCAATTAGATTCTAGTGAGATTCCCGCGTTCAGGTCACAAGGCTCAGCCTCTTTTATCGTCTGTTCAGGGAAACAAGAAGCAATCACAGATGCAATTCAAATACCTGATAATAAACCCAATCAACAGATTGCCGAGGACGCATTACCTGTGACATTCCAAATACCAGTCAGCAAAAATAGACCCTCTAATCTTGATAAAAGCAAAATCCCCAAGCCAACACAAGTCAGATCTTGAGAATGGTAGAGATTTAGACTGAACAAGAATTCCACCACACATCTGAGCACCCTGTTCCTAATATAACACACCAAACTTTGCCGAATGATAGAAGCAAGTAAATAAAGCCAGCAATCCTTGAATTCCGCACGAAGAACCGGGATTCATAGAGACACGAGGCGAGAAACTGGGCAGCTAATTGATGGCAATCACATTGAATCTAGGAACCAACAAACCGCCCCATCGCATGCGTCGATCGAATTCCAGCAGAAAAGCCACTGAAAACGAGAACTTGCGATCCCACCATTCCACGATCGCGATCAATAACTCTCCAAAAAAATCCACGACTCATAGGCCAAGAGAAAGAAGAGGACCGCCAGAGTGGTGGGGGTGGCACCGACGAGAACGAACGCGAGAACCCCCCAGGGCTTACATCTCAATCTCCCTCTCCTTCCCTCCTCCATGCTGAGTCGATCGCCACGACTCCCTCCCATGATTTCCTCCACCGTCCCCATTTGCATTCTTCCCACCACCCAAGACGAATCTCAGGATTCTCCCCTGAGAATCTTCCTTTTTTTTTTTTACGGGATGATTGAGAATCTCCATCGTCGAGGTTGCAATGGAGTTGGCGCCCGTGGTTTCCCTCCGTTGGAACCCGGTAAACCACGTTTGGGCCATTTGAGCCCAGCAAGCTTTACGGGCCTTTAGTCCATGGGCTCAGAATCAGTTTACTATGACGAGAAAGGACGTAGAAGAGGCAGTTTTGCCCGTTACACCCCTGTCTCCGCGTCCTCCACGTGGCCACATGCAAAAATAGAACGACAACTGGAGCCGGTAGATTGGAGATGGAGAGTACCGAACTGCATGCCGGGGGGGGGGGGGCATACGATTGCGTACCGACCGTTATAAATAATATATTTAGGTTGTTACTCGTGCCCCTCATCTTAAGGAATGTTTTTGTGAGTGTAATCATGTGGTTGATAGCTGTGTTGAATTGGGTCAGGAGTGCTCCAAAAAGCTACGAGGTTTTTTTTTATAAACGTGTGGGTCCCAATGATGACGTGTCATTTCGATTGTCGGGAGGGGAAGGCGGACATCGTCGTTGGGATTCGTTTCCCGCTTCCTTTCCAGAAAGAAAACAGAAATATTTATATTGGTGTTGTCGTCGTCGTTGATTCGATCGCAGCGAATGAAATCCAGCCCTCCTCCCCTTCTGAATCCCAGTGAGATTATAGAGAGATTGAGAAAGGAGAGGACGAAGAAAAACGTAACAACGGCGGGCGGTTTCCTTCTCCTTCCTTCCTTCCTTTCTTTTTTTAATCTTCGCGGATGATCTCGGTCGGACATCGTCGTCACAGGTTCAAAACTCTTCCCTTTTCCTAGTACTTTTGGATTCCATCCTGTCTGGAAGGGAAAAGGGTATTCGGGTGTCGTCTAAGAAACTTTTTTTTTTGGGGGGGTGGGGGGGAGGAATTGGTTGGGTTTCGTGTGAGGAGGAGTAATGTTGTTTTGCACAGAGACTTTGCTTTTACTTCGGATGATTTGTGATGGGGATAGGGGAGGGTGTTTGGATCTTGCTGTGTTACCCGATTCTGTTAGTGCTTCTCCATTCTTGATCGGTTGATCGGGGGGTTGCATGCGTTTGAACTCTTGAGTGTTCCTGTTTTTGTCGAAAAGCTGTTTGTATTGTCTTTCGCAATGGAGAAACATCAAAGGTCTGCCCTGGGTCAAGGGAGTTCGCGATCCGCTTAAAAGACGTCGTAGTTTGTTTCTTGGAGAAGATGCCATCAATCTTGTTTTGAGGCTTCCTCCTTTTTGTTTCTTTTTGATGTTTTTCCTGGTTGAGAATAATCCCAGGCTATCTTGTTTTGAGGCTCCTCCTTTTTGTTTCGTTTTGATGTTTTTCTTTCCTGGTCGAGATAATCCCCAGGCCATGTCTCTTCTTCTGTATCGAGTATTCAGACCTTGTATGGACAATTTTGTTTTGCTAACGCTTGGAAGTCAATCAATGACTATTGGCAGGTGAAGACTTCAAAACTTGGGGAGAAGCCGTTTTGATTTTTATCTCATAGGCGAAGCTTTTCGGCAGTGCAGTTGGTTATAAGTGTTTCTGCCACGGAGGTGTCCTTGCTCTGCTGTATTTATGAACTCAGCAGATAAGCGGATATAGCCTATGGTCATTAGGAGGGGGAGGAGATGAACGTTTCCGCTCTTTTGACTTCTGCCGCTATTAATGTTGGTGTATGCGTGCTGCTTCTGTCGCTATATTCCGTGCTTAGGAAGCAGCCCAGCAACTTGAGCGTGTATTTTGGTCGGCGGCTACATCAAGCGCCCTTGAGACGCCATGATCCTCCCTGCTTTGAGAGATTCATTCTACTCCCAGTTGGATATTGAGAGCATGGGAAACGCCTGAAGATGAAATATTGGCTGTTGGTGGCTTGGATGCTGTAGTTTTCCTCAGGATTATCATTTTCAGGTAATCGTAGATATGGTAAAGAGACTGCAAAAAGGGATTTATCATTGTGGCAAACAATTTTCTTGCTTTGGCCGGATAATTGCAATGATAGAAAAAGAACAGATCCTGCCTTTTGTCATTTTTTTGGTGCATAATTGATCGGATGTAGTGTGAATTTTGATTCATGATATTTGGTGTCTTATATGTATACTACACCAATCCGGGTGACTTTCTTATATGTTTTTCCCCATTCTGCTGCAGTCTGCGGGGGGTTCTCGGTTTGCTGCATTCGTATGTGTGTTTCTGTACTTCCAGTGAATTATTATGGACAAGAGATGCATCACAAACAGATACCAGCAGAGTCACTGGAGGTTTTCACAATTGAAAATGTAAAAGAAGGCTCAAGAAGGTACTATCTACAGTATCTTCGTACTCCAATATTGAATAGTCACTGGACTTGGCATCTTCTAAAGTCCGTGCTAATTGTCATTGCGGGTTCATTTTTCAGGTTATGGGCCTCATTGTCTTGCACTATATATCATAACTTGCTCTGCCTGCCTCCTCCTCTATGCCGTGAGTACCATGCATACGACTTCTCCTTGGTGTTGTTTTTCCAGTTAGTTATCAGGAAGATTATTTTGTGACTCCATGCGAGCCTTTGTGTGATGGACAGGAAATACAAAACATATCTAGCATGCGGCTGGCATGTTAAAATGCTTCTTCCCCAAACCCCAGTCAGTTCACAGTTCTCGGTCCGCTCTATACCGTGGTCAGAACAAAAGTCATACAGTGATTCCGTCTGCGCTTTCTTCACAAAATATCATGGAAACAACTATTTGGGTCACCAGATGGTATACTGGTGCGGTGCAATAAAAAAACTAGTGGTATGGATCCTTAACATGTTCAATAATGGCAACCTTCATATTCTGTCATGATGTTTTTTGATCTACAAATACTTTCTTAGTTGGTTGGGAATTCTTTTGCTGAGTTAGATGAAACTTTTGTTGCTTCTGTTAACAAACTATGTAAGAGATTGTCCTTAAGTTGCTAATCATGTGATGTAGAGTTGCTTTGTTTTGAAATTGTTCACGGTTACTGAATACCTGGTGCAATTTCTGGACTGTAATTAGAAATTTGTTTATGCATACCTACAACTGCGAGCGGCTGGTCTCTCCTTTGTGCAGACTGATGCTCAGAAGATGTGTAGGGGGGTAAGCTCTGAAGATTATTCTAATAAATGCAAGCATCTATTAAGTTGTGGTCCGTGTGGTGGAAGCACAAAAACATTTCGCATTCTTTCGAAAGAACCGGACACCGTTAAAGCCAAAGTGTTTTATCGCGACTTGGATGCCACTATAAAGGGGAAGGTACATATTTCTCAGACTTTGGGAAAAATAAACTGCGTCTTGATTACAGATTCACCACATCTTCGATGAATTCTGTTTTCTGAGATTTGATAGTGCCTGAAACTAAATTTGGGCGCATGCCTTTGTTCCTTCTAGTCTGTATTTGATCATCATTAAGCCAACATATTGATTCAATAAATAGTTAATTTTGCAACTTTAGTTTAGTTACCCTGGTCTCTGTCCTATTTCTCGACATGATACCTTCGTGTCTTTCCAGAACACATGACTATCAGTAGCCACTGCTTTTTGAACAGGAAGTTCCCGCAGCTTTTGTCTTCTTCAGGACACGGTTTGCTGCCTGCATAGCTGCAGAGACTCTTCAATCATCGAATCCTATGTTGTGGTGACTGACTTCGCTCCAGAACCACATGACATCTACTGGCCGAACTTGTGCATCCCTACAGGCAGATTTGGATCAGGAAATTGCGACATTGCTGACCACTGCTGTCCTCATGTTTCTATTTCTCATTCCTGTTACTTTTGTTCAAGGGCTTACTCACCTAGAACAACTACAGCAAGCCTTTCCATTTCTTAAAAGTATTCTGGAAAAGTGAGTCGTCTTTTCGACTTCAAGGACCCCTTTATGGAACAAGATTGGTCAGCTTTTATATATTTGTCTGGGTTATCCTAATGTACCATTTCTTTTCTTATCAGGAAATTTGTGAATCAGGTCGTCACAGGGTACCTGCCAAGTGTGATATTGCTGTTATTTTTGTTAGCCGTCCCTCCAATAATTATGGCATTTTCATCTGTGGAAGGTTCGGTTTCTCGCAGTGGGAGGAAGAAAAGTGCCTGTTTAAAGGTCTTGTATTTTGTAATTTGGAATGTCTTCTTCGTCAACGTACTCTCCGGTTCTGTCATTAGCCAGGTCAGTGTATTCTCCAGCCCGAAGAGCATTCCGACACAGCTTGCAAAGGCTGTGCCAACTCAGGTTATTTCTCTTCCCTGGACATGATAAGTTTTACTTCTTGGTTGCGTGGTTTAATCCGCATTCTGCATGAAATATGGTTGGGTTTTGCGGACAAATGCCTCCTTTCTTTCTTCTGCCAGCTGCTGATCTGACAACTATTCAAATTGTCGCAGGCTAGCTTTTTCATGACATATATATTCACATCAGGTTGGGCGGGCCTATCAATAGAAGTAATCCAACCTTTGTCTCTCATCTACAATTTGATTAACAGACATATATTCAGAGGAAAGATGAACCGCGCAACAGCTCCTACACTTTCCCTTATCACACAGAAATTCCCCGAGTTCTCCTTTTCGGACATCTTGGATTCACCTTTTCCATTCTGGCACCATTAATGTTGCCTTTTCTGCTCTGTTACTTCTTATTCGCCCTATTGGTGTATAGAAACCAGGTAGGGGCCTCGGACATAGTCCACCCTCTTTGCACTCTCATATTATCTTGCTTTAACCGCAATTCTCCTTTCCGTGTTTCAGATTCTCAACGTATACATCACCAAGTATGAAGGTGGTGGGCAGATTTGGCCGGCTGTCATAACTGCACAATCTTTTCGTTGGTATTGACGCAAATTATAGGTCTGGGGGTTTTCGGACTGAAGCTGTCCACCGTAGGTGCAGGCTTCATGATTCCATTGATTATATTGACTCTTTTGTTCAACGAGTACTGCCGGAAGAGATTTTCTCCAATATTCAAGAACACAGCCGCGCAGGTAACCCTTTTCCGGCGAATCCCCCTAGTCACATCCCCAGATAAAAACAAGGACATTTACATCCCACGACACAATCTTACGTTGCGTCCTTGTTCTTGAAGGTTCTAATTGATTTAGATCAGGAGGACGAACGGTGCGGGAGGTTACAAGAGATTCACAAGCAGCTTCCCTCCGCCTACTGCCAACTGACGGTCAATTCCAAGAGTTCTGTCAATCTGGGTATAACACCCCTACTAGCGGAGATAGCAACCATGGTAACTCTTCTTCAATACCAGGTTCACATCTTCACATTTGTCTTGCTTCACCCTGCTCTTTCTCTCAGCCCGGGCTTATACTGAGATGCTGACTGTGTGCTCTCAACTTCAGGCACAAGCATGGGCATAGTGGATCCGTTCGTCGACAGTGAATCGCCGCCCCATAAATTGGAGAGAGAGCCCTATGCTAAGTTCTCCAAACTAATAAACATGTAGAAATATTCGGCGCAATGTTCTTTGACTCCTCATATTGTGTGCTGCTGTGAAACGGACTCCATTTGCAGCCTCCCCAGAAAAAAAAGTTTTGTTACTTAGCAGAAAATGGTATTAGAATCGCGTCATCCGTAGATGTTACAACAACACCACGTTCGGGTCGTAGATGTTACAACAACACCACGTTCGGGTCGTAGATATTACAACAACACCATGTTCGGGTCGATCGATACGGAACAATGACTAGCTACAGATACCGAAGCACTTTCCTCTAAGCATGATCATGTAGCAAACAATAACTACTCAAATAGCCGAGTTAGCAGAATTTATTTATGAAGAAAACGTATCCAAACACAGTTTCAAACCGGCGTTTGGCGGGAACTTAGGGTGGAATGAAATAAATTTGGACCGATATTCCGGCTCATTTTAGTGCAATCAATGAGCTAGAAATAACTATCACTTGCCCAAAAAAGAAATTCACATCCCCTACTCATTTCATCATCACTATTATCATTACAAATTCTATGTTTTGAACTTTTGAAATCATTTTTTACTTGGGCGAGACGCCTGTGGACCGGCCCATATTCATAAAATCTGACCCAAGCCCATTACAAAAATATTTCCACAAGCTCTAGTGTTATCGAATCATTTTACTGATCATGCTTAGAATCAAGATTTCCCGGACGCGATGATGAGCTCTGCCCCCGTGGTCGTCGACGACCGATGGCCGTATTATCGATGTAGTCGTACCCTGTTGTTAACCTAACCTTCAATAGGATATCATTTGAACAAACGTAACATTAGTTAGTCCATATAATTACTTGAATATGGATCTTGTTATTCAATTTTCTTTCGCATCGCCCAATCATGCTTTGTTAAGGAGTCAATTTAGATAAAAAGTTAGGGAAAAAGTGTTCCTGTCCTGGGCCAATGATGAAGGTCGAAGAATTGGAATTTGGTCGGCGGATGAAGACGGTAATAATCCCCCCCCCCCCCCAAATTGGCAATAATATATGATTTCTTTTTGTCATCTCAATCACTTCCACTTCTTATTCCCCCACCACATCAAAACCAAACCCTTTCCTTTTCCATTCGAAACACCCCTTACTTTTTATATATTAATAAAAGAAGATTCAAGATGGAGACACGCATGTCCTAACTAACGATGATGATACAGGAGGTTTGTACGGATGTACTGTTTGTTTTAAAAAAAATTCGCCAAAAACCGTTCGAGTTTGAGAAATTACGGAAATACCGTCGATGGGGCGCGTTTTCAAAACGCGCCTCTCGAATAACAAAGAGGGCGGGTTTTCAAAACCCGCCCTCCGTGAAAATGGGCAGGGGCGGGTTCTCAAAACCCGCCCCTCGAACACTTTAAAAAAAAAAAGAGGGTTTCGGGAAAACCCGCCCCTGTCCACAAGTAAACAAATTACCCCCTCTAGCTTAGTCGGTCAAAGTGTTTCGTTAATTTGCGAAAGGTCTTGGGTTCGATTCCTCTTAGCAACAATTTTGAGTAATGTTTTTTCAAAAAATTAAAAAAATTTTCGCCCTAACAGGAATCGAACCCAAGACCACTTGTAAATTAAAAATTATTTTTACCAACTCAGCTAGAGGGCGGGTTTTGAAAACCTGCCCCTTATTTACTTATTAAAGGGGCGGATTTTGAAAACCCGCCCTTCGAAAACCTATTTTTTTTTTCTAAGTATCGGGGGGGCGGGTTTTGAGAACCCGCCCCTGCCCATTTTCACGGAGGGCGGGTTTTCAAAACCCGCCCTCTTTGTTATTCGGGGGGCGCGTTTTCAAAACGCGCCCCATCGACGGTATTTCTGTAATTTCTCAAACTCGGACGGTTTTTGACGAATTTTTTTAAAAACGAACGGTAATACCGTACAAACCTCGATGATACAGTGTCAATCTTAAAGGTTAGATAATGTAATTAAAACAAAGTCATTTGTTTGGATGGTTAATGTCACGTGTAAATCATCGAACAAGATGGGGGTTAAAAACGATCATGTCATGAGTTGTTTTATCGGGTTACGATTCGATTTCAAGCCCGGCAATAATTAATCCACTAGGAATACCAATACCACCAAATCCCATTGAATTATTGTGCTCGGTATTGCGTGTCACTACAGAGGTTTGATTTTTTTTGCTACGTTCGTGAAAATAATTCAGTTTAATTTTCCTTATTTGAGCTGAACCTAGCAATGGGGTAATGCGAATTTGGCTATATAAAAGTCGAATTTGACACATTATTTTAGTAATTTCGAAAATAAATATCCTAAATCGCGAAATATTTTCGTGATTAACGCTAATTAAAAACAAAGCTATTGTATAAGTCTGTCAAGTTAGGGTCCCATAATTTTTTTTGTTTATGGCGCAAAATTTCAAAATTCATTAAATATAAAATTCGATGTTTTTAATCATGAGTTTCCATTTTTAGCGAGTGGAACTTGCTATTAGAAACAATGATTTTTGGTCATTATTAATTTTGAAACTTTATGACTTAAATGATAAATTATTTTACGGGCCAAACATTATTTATGAAGAAATTGTTGTATAGTAGATAACGTCAATTTTCTTAAAAAATCGAAGTGAAATAATAGATGGATGTATATTTCATTTTTAACGAAAAGCATGCGTGCTCCGCTCGGAAATTAACCTATACTATGAATATTTTTATTCCATAAATCGAAAGTTTGGTAATGATTGCTAGTCGATCCAAAATAAAATTTTACAATTATTTTTCTTCCGACTCCCTCCAATAATTTGAACATCCTTAGGGTTCGATTTATTTAAGGAAGGGACGGTCCAATTTATGAATATTACAATTGTTGTTTTTAATCCGAATTACTGAGTAAATTATTTCCATAATTAACACGTCTACCGAAATTCTCATTGCCAACCACTCGGGGCACACAAAGCTAATCTTTATTTTGGGTACATATAAAGTTTATTATTACATATAAAGTCTAACCACATCCCCATCCATTTCAATTCCCATCTTCCCTCTCATTTTCCTTTTATCGTCATGATCGACGGTTTCTCGCTCCCCAATCTTGACCTCAACCTTCTCTGTTATGGTGGTTGTGCGAATTCACGGCGTCTGGATAGCGGCGAACGAGCTCGCGAGGGCACCTGTGGGGTGTCACGGCCAGACGAGGACGACCCTCGCCTTCCTTGCCTCACCCTCGGGTTACCGGACTCCGACCCTTGTGTGGATTTGGGAAGATTCAACGATGGGAGCCCTCGCGGATGCGCGTCTCCTTCCTTCTCTGACTCCTTGGTGAAGGAAGATAAAGCGGCGGATGGGGGTAGTCCGAGGAAGAAGCTGAGGCTTTCGAAGAACCAGACCTCAGTCCTGGAGGAGTATTTCGACGTGAACGCTACCCTCAGCGGCGTAACTGATTATGCTTTTCTTGGCTTCCTAAGCATGACTAAATCCATACTTGATCGAAACTAATTATCGCGTTGCGATTGAATATGAAGCAGAGGCAGAAGCAAGAACTGGCTGGGAAGCTGAATCTTCGTCCTCGTCAAGTTGAAGTGTGGTTTCAGAACAGAAGAGCAAGGTCGGTTAGATCCTTGATTGATTCGGTCGAACTTGTATTGATTTGCTTTCTATCTTCTTCCTTGATAATGGTAGGACGAAGCTGAAGCAGACGGGGTTGGACCACGAGATGCTGAAGAAATGTTGCCAAACCCTAAAGGAAGACAACGCGAGGTTGAAGATGGAGCTTCGGAAGCTGAAATATGACGCAGAGGAGCCTTCGAACTCGCCCGTCTCCATCTGCCCTTCTTGCAAGACCAGTTTCCCAACGCCATTGCCTCCGACCCATAGACATAGGCTGTGAAGAAGTTAGTTGGATGCGCGATAACTGGCAGTTTGCTCGCGTACTTACTCTTATATTGCCGGAGTTGTGTACACGAGAAGGAACGTAGGCCTTGTTGCTTGATCTTTGAATTATTTTCCGTTTATTAGTCTGAATCGTGATTCGTATAATACCGATGGATGTATAGCATACTGATTTCACACGGTATCATCACACGTCGATGTAGACCTTCATCGGGGAGTCGCCCTTCTCAACGTGGATCGTCCGGCGGATCTTCTTGCATGTGCTCGCGATCTCTATCTCATACGTCCCATGGAACCCTCGGAAACAGAACTCCTCCTCCTCGTTGACCATACCGTGTGCGTGGCTCGTCCACTCCTGCTTAAGTTCGAGGAGCCTCTTCCCGGCCGCGTTCACCTCCCCTTCTGCATTAACCAGGTGCGAGTTCTCCCGGCTCATGAACAGCTCCCAGAACCCCCAGAGCATGATCCCATCCACGGACGGATGAGCAGAGCACTCCCTCAGCATCACCTCGAGATCGTCCGCCCTCACGTGCTCGTTGATGGACGACACGTCGACCTCAGTGAACCAGATCGGTATCCCGAGGACGGATAGTTTGTCGAGAGCGGAACGGACGATGGGTCCTACAGGGCTGTCTATGTGGCCTTGGATACCGATCCCCCCGACAGGCGCGCCCTGCTTCTGCAGGTCGATGATCTGGTCCATGTACTTTGCAGGCGATGACCTGGCATCACAGCCATCCTCGACATGGTAGTCGTTCACAAACAGGGCTGCAGAAGGATCGAGCTGACTGGCAATCTTAAACATGGCGGCGCGGATTGGTTTTCCTAGCTGGTCCTGGTAGAACGACCCATGCAGCATCTCGTTGTTGACATCGTAGTGCTTGAACTTTCCATTGTAACGGTTGAGCAGGCCAATGAGACGGCTCTGGACAGCCCTCATCAGGTCATTACGGTTCAGTGAGCGGACCCACGGCTGGACGTTGCTCGCCACTTCCCAGAATATGCAGTGGCCGCGAACTTGCTTCCCATGCATCTGACAGAAATCGAGCATCTCGTCGGCATCCCGGTAGTTGAAGTTCCCCTGCTGTGGCTCCGTCCAGTACCACTTCAGCTCGTTACCGAAGACCGCCCAATTGAAGTTCTTCACATAGAAATCAACAAAGTCTTCGTTATCCAGATTCGTTCGGAGGATGCACGATCCGATGGGGAAAGAGTTCTCTGTCTGCTTGACGGTAACGACGGCGCCATGCCATTCGCTTGGTCCCAGCCCTGAGAACTTCAAGATGATATCTCGTTTACGGATCTGTAATTTACACAAGAACGAGAATGTCAAAATTGCGCGTCGCGTCGGAGAGCTAGTGATCATTTTTCCGAAGGGTTACCATATCTATCTGTTCGTCCAGGAATCCGAATCTCGCTTGCCGGTCGACAGGGAAAACATGCAGACCTGCGACCATCAGGTCGAATCCAGCAGGGGGACCCTGGAGGTAAAGTATAACTCTCGAAGGTTTCTTCTCGATCCTGAATGAGCCACCGATCTCGTACCATTTATCATCGCTGACCTCCGCCTGGCCTCCATTAACGTACTGGTCATCCACACCGAGGGCGACATTCACGATCTGAGGGCCGCTGCCCGTAACGGAACGTACTCGAACCCAGGCGGACACCTGGTACGTGACAAAGAGCTGGATCCTCTCGGTGATGACTTGAGATGGGCCCATCCAGGTCTGAGACCTGTTTGTGACGAGGACGTAGCGTCCGCTTAATGGCGGCCGAGGCCCGAGGGAGTCCTTCCCCATCGGGGGAAGGACACGAGGAGAGCCTGTCTGGATGCTCAAGACACAGTTACCGAGCGGAGACCACCCATCAAACCCACCTTCCAGGTCACTGTTCTCGATAATGTTTGTGCCAAAGTCGACTTCCTGCATATCGGGCGGAGGCAATGGCGCGACCTTCTCGGCATGCTTGACTATCAGGTAGTTCAACAGAATGTCGGTGCCGGCAGGCGGGCCTTCGAAGTAGATGATCACTTTCGACGGGGAGCTGTTGATAAGGAACTTCCCCTGCAGCTTCGACCAATCCTTGTCCGTCGCTTCCATGCTACGACCCACAAAAACCACACCAAATCAGATTCGCGGCCCCCTAAAAATCCACACCACGACAACCGCAAGACCATCCCGTACCTCGCGAAGCTAATGTACTGCTCGCGCTTGTCCGGTGTCTGGACATACAGAGTGGCAAGCACGGTCCCATTGCTCGAATTCTTCCCAGACAATCGAACCACCGCAAGGACCTCATAAGCCAGCTTCCGCTTTACCTTACCCGTGATCTCTTGCTGGATACCGTTCCAAGTCTGCGTCCTCTCAGTCGCGGCAGCGAAGTACCTCCCAGTCTCCGGGATTATCCTCTTGTCGGTGGAGGAATCATGAAGGACGATCTTGCAGCCGCGGCCAGCCCATCCGTTCAAGCCGTCCTCGAACCTAGGATTGATGATGACGTTGTCGCTGTCATTCTTGCTATCGGAGTGAGCGGCCATAGCCTTCAGGTGTATATCTACAGACAAACTCTTGTTTGTTGTCGGGAATCAACGAATCGCCAAGGAACTGAAATCGTGAAACATCGAATGGGGGTTATTTATAGTGGGGGGGGGGTCGTAGCTTAGATTGGGAATCAAGCGAAGTGTTTTCGTGCAATGCTTTCGTTCATAGAAAAACGTGGATTATAATACAAGAATTTGTAGGTGGGGCACGTGTCTCGTTTTATTTAACACAACATGTGTAATAACCACTTAGGTTTCGTTGAGTTGTCCAAAGTCCGATCCAGGTTGCAGATCATCAAGTGATACAGATGATGATCGTTTTTTTTTTCTTTGTTTTTTTTGGGAGGGGGAATGAGTGACGGCATCGTGAACTCCTTGCTGGAAATGGCAGGCCGCCCCCGTCGGGAACGCCGGATGTTCTCTCACACACCCGCCGCCGCCGCCGCCCCCTCTGTTACACTGACATATTATGTTTTATTGAATGACTTTTGGGTTGACAAAAATCACGTTTCCTGATGTAACCCCCAGTTTTTTAGAAAAAATCTCAAGGCTCGGCTCGAAAACGTTGGGAGAAGGTGAGCCGCTAGAACGTCGTGCACGTTACGTGCAGGTTTTTTGTTTTTGTTTTCTCGAACCTTTCATGTTCGATCGACCGGTAAATAGATACCGATAAGATATTGATGATTTTGAAGTTGATCGGTCACGATAATTTTATTATTTTGTAAGCACTTTTTAAAGATTGTTTAATAGTAAGATTTGATTCTACTTATCTAAAAATTTGGATGACATTCATTCCATCGTTTATGATTTTACTCAATTATACTTAGCCTACCGATTCAAATATCTAAGGTTCGATTCGTTTCTATCTATCATGACAATCATACATAGAAATGCAACTGAGAAAAGATTTCATTATTAGATTCTTTTAATATTTCCCAAGTCAATCGACCATAAATAATTAAGCATTTACCGAATCATTATAAGAAAGTTCGTTCCAAAATCTTTCCGTATGAATTTTCTCGAACTGTTCCACAACCATGTCGTGTGAACAGTCTTGGACAAAATGAACTTCATGTGAAACAATCTCCACTATAATCATTACAAGAAAGTTTGTTACAAAATTATATGATACAACGAACTTCATGTCGATTAAACATCCATCGTAATTATTACAAAAAATTTCGTTCCACAACGATGTGGTACGAATTTTTTCGAATAGAACAAACTTCTTGATATGCAATCATTATAAGAAAATTCGTTTTAAGTTAAAATTTACGTGTTCCAAATGAGTTGCTGTCGACCTAAGAGTAAAAAATTAAAAGCTAAAATGAACTTCTTCTTCTGTTACGATCTATCGCAAAATTATTCGCAGTCTACATGGTGTTCGTATAGTTGAATGTTTTCAACAATTATTTTTTTTTGGCAAAACCGTTAATCATAAACGCCATGTCTGTCTCTGTTTGTCATAAATCAACATTTGGACGCTTTTGATACAGGGTGGGACTTCCGAATCCCTCTTAATGGGCCTATATTCATGGGCTTCGACAATTCAGCCCAATCACGAGGAATTGGCCCATTTTCGAAACCCAACTGTCTTGTGATAATATATACAAAATGAAATGTGCGTGTAGGACGACTTTTTCTTTATATCAAACGTTGAACCCCCTTACTTGTCTTTCTTTCATTCGTACTTTTATCAGAACCTTCTATTTGGTCAAATCATAGATCAAAATTCTTCTCCCATGTAAACGCAAACAAAGCCTAAATAAAAGAAAAGGAGAATCGAGTCTCTATGTTATTATTGTTTACTAAAAAGAAAGAGAAATTATTTTGATTTAGAAAAGAAAAAAAGAAGTTAGAGATTCGATCAAGTTTAGTTGTCGGGCAGTTGTTACCAACTAATGATTTTAGAGAAGTGGACGAAGACATTTTTGGGATCTGTGTCAGCTGGGGGAATGGGCAACCAATCAGAGGAAGCGATGGGGGCTTCTCCCGGAGCTGAGACGACAGCCGCCGAGGTTGTCCTGAAGTACGGAGGAGGGTCTGGCAATGGCAGCAAGAACAACAACGACGATGAGGAGATGGGAAGGCGTAGGAGGAGAAAGATGAGGATGCCTGATCTCAGGGTGCTTCCTTGCATGAGGGCGGTGGTGGAGGAAGAGGAAGGCGGAGGCTTCGACGTCCTGGAGTCAAGGCCGGCGGCGAAGGAGAACGGAGGAGGGGTCGATGTTCCGCAACAGCAGCCTTCCCATTTGGTCATCACCGTCAATGGTCTCTTCGGCTGGTCAGCTCCCCCTGCTTCCCCCCCACCCTTTTTTTTTTTAGTTTTTTTTTTCTCAAATCGCCTTTTATCTTCCTCTGTTGTGTTTTGTTTGTTTTTGTTCTGGGTCTACTTTGAAGTTTGTCCCTTTCTCTGTTTTTTGGATCAAAGTCACTCTTTTTTAGTTTTCCTAATAGTTTTGTGCTTTCGTGTTTCTGGGTTTCCTTTTATGGTTGCTCGTGATTAGTGAATTAAAATATATTAGTAGGGTTGAAGGTCTACTAGTTGGAGGCATTGTTGAAGCCAAAGTCCCAATGCTATGGTATATGGATGGAGCGTCTGATGAACGATCGGATTGTTTAAGGCTACTCGAAGTTCAATTCACTTTGTTCTGGTTGCATATCGTGCAGTGCCGACAATTGGAGATATGCTGCTCAGCAGTTTATGAAGAAGTATCCGCGAGACGTCATAGTCCACTGTGAGCTTCTATCTTTTCTGGTTTCATTGCTGGAATTACTTGGGTCATTCTTTGGCCTGTTTTTATGTTGTTTATTGGTGCTGTACTCTCCGCATATGTGTTCTCTCATGCAAGCTCATGGAAGGTTCATCAAAGATTCGGTTTCTCCACAGCTTTGAATGAAATATGCCGATATGGTTCATCCTTCCCATAGATTGCTTAACCTCATTGATGAACTGTATTGCATCACGGTCAGTGCAGGCTGTGAGTGTAATCCTCCATTGTTGACGTTTGATGGTGTTGATGTTATGGGAAACAGAGTAGCAGAAGAGGTGAGTCGAGCTTTGTTAGGACAAACCTGTTTCCATTTCTTGGCCGAAGTAGCTTTTGTACACTGGTATGTTTGTCCTAAGGACCTTATGGATTTGTTAATTTCAGGTTCTTTTAGTGAAAAAGCGGTATCCTTCCGTTATGAAGATTTCATTTATTGGTCATTCACTGGGTGGCCTTGTTATAAGATATGCTGTGGCCAAGCTCTATGAGCAGGTTCCGGTCAATGAATCACTCAAAGCGAACGGGGTGCCTCAGGGAGAGGAAGCCGGAAAAGATGCTTCAAATCAAACGTTCAAAGATAGAGTCGCTGGATTGGAGCCGGTAAACTTTATAACTTCTGCCACACCACATCTCGGCTCGAGGGGTCCTAAACAGGTACGTTTCTTCAATCTCCTGGAATATTCCCATAAGCCATGTGTATATGCATCACCAATGGGGTAAATTCAGGTTCCCATGCTTTGTGGAATCTACCCCCTGGAAAGATTGGCAGTTCGCTCATCTTGGTTCCTCGGAAGAACAGGCAGACATTTGTTTTTGACTGATGGTGGGAAGGGCCAGCATCCTCTTCTTTTACAAATGGTCCATGACACTGATGATCTTAAATTTATGTTAGTTAATGGCCAACTTCTTATTTTTGTTGCTCAATTTCTGCTGCTCTCGCTTATTCATGGATGGGGATATTCCATATTGGCTAATAATGCAGCATGTCTGCTGGGAATTTTGGTACAGGTCTGCTCTAAGATCCTTTAAGCGTCGAGTTGCTTATGCAAATTCAAAGTTCGACAGTATCCTTTTATTGATTGAGTGTTCCAGCAAGATAGTAATTCTATCCATTTACTATGATTTCGTGTTGTCTTGCTTTAGAAATTTTTATCCATTGGATACCTTGACCTTTCATAGCCCTAGTAGGATGGGGCACATCCTCACTCAGACGGCGGCACGAGCTCCCTATGGTACTTGAATGCTGTTTGATAAATGCTCCTTTGAGTTCAACATATTTTCTGGAGTGGTGAGTCAATCCTCGATCCTTTCCTTGTGGCAGCAACAATTGTCAAAAAATGAAAAATACAGGTATGTTGTGAATGTGGAACCAGCAAAAGCTGTTACTCCTCAACCAGAAGTTTCAACGAAGCGGCCAGTTGGTAGACGAAAGGCATTTGTTCTGGAAGGTTTGTTTCAATTACGATTTACCTGTTGTTCGGTTTTACTTTCAAACTTGGGTGCGAGTATTATTGGTCCTGCATACTTTGGGAATACAACTGAATGCTGATGCGTAAGAAAGGGGTTCCGATGAAACGATTGCACAAAGCTTGTCGTTCATTTAAATTGAATTTTCATTTTCGAGCTGCCGAGACGCTTCTGATTCAGTTAAAATTAGTGCAGAGGAGATGCTCAATAGTTTGGCTTCTTTGCCGTGGGAAAGGACTGACGTGAGATTTAGCGGAAGCAAGCAGTGCTTTTTTGCGCACAGTACCATTCAGGCAAGTTCTTTGCATGTAAGTTGGCACCCGTTGGAGAAACTTCCACACGATGACAATACATGAGTCCCTTGCGAAGAGTTTTTTCTCATTCCAAGCACTCGTGAATTTCACAGTAACATCGATACCTAACATTATATTCTGTTATCCATCTTTCAGGTAAATCGAAATTGCATCAACTCGGACGGTGCCGACGTGATACAGCACATGATCGACAATTTTGTATTGTGAACTCATCCTAGAGTATCACACAACCTGTGTTTCCTTAGTCTAACAATTGGCTTTGGGCTAGACAACCCTTCCAAGGTCGATCATCTCGAAGCCATATAATAGATCTGGGTCGGCAAAGCTGCCAGCATTTTTTTACACGATTATGAAAAAGACAAGGGGTATTGGTTCTAGCTGTTAATATATTCAAGAAGCTCTTCGAGGGTGCACATATTTTCATCTCAAAAAAGAATCCATGGAAGAGACCTTGATTATGATCGATCATTCATGTTGCTTGTTCGACTCTCGATATCGAATAATCATGAAAGGCAGGACCACCATTTTTATCTGTCCTGGACTGGTCCCAGCAAAAACTTCATCCTCGCTACAAGAAAAAATACATATAAATCTTTTGAATCTTACAACATAAGGGGAGGAACAACAGTAAGGCTGGACAGGCCACACTCATCTTCATCATCATCGTTTCCTATCAGTTTCACCTTGGGATCATCCCTCGTCCTCCTTCTATCTCGGGTAAGTCTATCTATTGTCTCTTGTAGTTAACTGGTTTTGAACTTGATGCACATGATGATTATGATGCTTCTGTTGATCTTCAACTGAAGATGTTTTTTTGTGGGGTGGGATTTGGATAGGAATTCAAGGACATACTGATTTTGAGGCAATCGTCAAGTCAGAACCAGAGGGCTGTTAATGGATTCAAAGTGAAACACGCCCATCAGGTTTTCTTCCTCCTTGCCGTCTATACGTGGCTGCTTTACCAGGTCAGGCATGGGAAGCAGGAGGGGTAAGAAGCACGGGGAGTTGATCTCCATGAGGAGAAAAGTGAGGGAGAGAGGATGAAGTTTTGGAGGAAAGTGTTGTGGCCGCAACAGGAGATGGGGAGTCGAGAAGAGGAGGACGAACCCAGGGATGAATTCGAGGAAATGGAGGTTGAAGGTCGGGGTGTTGGGGATGATGAGATAGATGGCAGTGATCAAGAAGCAGCAGAGGAGGGAGATGTTGCAGATGCGCTGGCACAGGATTCCGGTGAAAAGGAGACTGAGGACAGGGCTTATCATTCCGAGGATGCAAGTTCGGCAGCAGAGAAGGACCAAAGCAAGGGGGAGTTAAAGGAGGACCAGGCCAACGGATTCTTACAGGATCACCAAACGAGGAATGCTGCATCCGATGCACAGTCTCGCCCCAGTGCATGACAGTGCCCGTGTTCCAACAAAGAATTGCTCTCCAGTTCCATTAGATATGTGAAGATGGCAAAATCAAAGAACATGACGGGACCGACGAGCCAAGCTTGAGAGTCCAGATTTAGTCTGCAGTTTACGTCTTCCCTCAGCTTGGCGTAGCACCACAATGAGAGCCAGTTGAATTATGTTAAAGTCTGGTAGCTGCAGATAAGTAATTGTGAAAATGCATCTGCAGTTTCAAGAAATAATGTTGCCATTTAAGAATGAGTTAAGGGTCTTCATCTTGGTCCTTTTACAGCGGTCAACGTACCAGAGCCGCATGCGCTTGCTAGTAAGGATAGACAAGCTTATGGGTCCTTCTGAAAACCTTCAGCAGGTTACAAACGGTTTAAGAAAACCACACAAACTCTTGGCCCAGGATATAATGTCAGAAGCCAGGAGAATCTCGGTGTTGGCTACCATCTGGCTTCATCATACCAGAAGCACATGGCTCATAATCTCATCAATAGCTAAGACAATATACTCCAAACAAAACAGCCGCAATTTATTTCAGTGTGTCGTGGGGTTAAGACAATCTCAAAACGTAGATCCTTAGCCCTACAGCCGGAAATAAAAAGTAAAGGCAAACATTGCCAGGCTCAGAAAGATGGAGAAAGGAATGCAGAGTACAACAATCTCGGCAGATGAGATACTTTTGAACCTCATTGATGAACATTAGTGCCGTTAGCAGCTGGGTTCACTGAGAGGCTCTCCCGAGTTCAAGAATGCTTTTGGTGAACCCTACCATGCGCATTCCATTGCAGTAGCATCCATGCTATGGATGTCCCTGACAATTAGTTTGACAGAAACAAACCCAAGTAAGCGAGAGGAACTAGGGACTGTTATCGATTAGCCAAGTATTTCAAAACATGGTGAAGATAACTAATTATACTGTGAACAACCACTAATATGTACCTGCAAAGATGCCGACCGTGGTGAGATTTGAGGCAGACATAGTCTTGTATATAAGATATTCAGACAAGAAATGACCAAAGGCATAGACGAAGGAAAGGAGAGTAGCGAGGTACAACGGCCGGTTCTCCAAGTTAAATGCACAGAGGACGCAGAGAGTGCAAGTCAAGAGGGTCCACACCCCAAAAGTCCTCCCATGGACTTCAGTCACTGAAAGAGAGCAACAAATCTTATACCAATGATCAAGTTCGAAATCTCTAATTGCAAAGTGAAACAATGATCACGGACGGATAAACTCAGATTCATCTTAAACGACTGCTATGAATCATAGTCCCGCCAAATCAACCGAAACATCGAATAACACATCCAAATGCACAACATCCATAAACACACACCACTCGGGCGACAGGGAGAGAGAAAAGCCCAAATCTTTGGCAGGCAAGGGCAACATTTTCATCAGAGCAAAGATCCGCGTCCCTCAAATCCAGACAAATCCCATCCACCAAGAAATGACCTTTAAAGCTAAAAAGAAAAACCCAAAACTAAGACGACGCGGGATTCGCAAACCCCAACTCGGGAAACGGGGACAAAACAACTGAAAGATTGAATGGGAAGGGGACGAAACTGGTGGTGGAGGAGAAGACGGCGAGACGGAGAGCCCAAATGTCGAAGAAGCCGAACCAAACCGAGGCCAACCTCAGCGACCCAACCAGCAGCAACCACCATCCCAACGCCTTCATCCTTCTTACCTCCCCCCGCCTAAACAAGATCTCTAGTTCTACCCTCTTCCTCTTCTTTCTAATTCGCCAGTCAATCAAATCTGCTTCGGAAATATTCCTTATTTGTAAAAAGCTTTGTCCTTTCTCTTACAAAATTCGATAGAAAATAAAAAAGGACATCATTCTTAATTTATGAAATAATTCAAATAATATTATAGGCAAGATATTTTTGGTGTCATTTTCATTGCAAATCAAAGCTTCCTATGTTTTGTTTAGTACGGTCAAGAAGTAGTTTATTTCATTGTTTTTCCAATTATAATGTTTGGGTATAGGAAAACAAATCGAGATCTCCTCCTCTTCGTTTATCATCGATCCATGGCATGGCAGCCGCAGAGGGCGGAGGCTACGGCGGCATTCGAGGCAGGGGTGCGAGTTAGATTGGGACAGCACGGCGGCATTCGGAGTGAACTTCCTTCAGCCGATTAGCACAACATAACACGCACACACGCAGAGACTTCTTAGGCTGTACAAAATGGGGAAATATAATCTTATATCGTAGAAGGCCGGGACTGGAAATGGGACTGACTCAGCTGCAGCAGCCGATCGACGATCTCTTCCGCCCCTTGTTCTGCATCAGCCTTAGGATGAAATCCGTGAATATGTGCTCGTAATCGGGCATCTTCCCGTATCCTGCGACAGTAACGGATTACGATGATGATGGTCGAGTATGTGGGAGTAAGATGAGAGTGAGAGGGGGAAACCATGGGGGTGTTACTCGCCTGGGAAATAGTTGATGTCGATGACATAGAACCGGTCCCTCCTCCCGTGTTCTCGGATAATGTCTATGTTGAACAGGCGAAGACCCTGAAAAAGGAACGGATTCACTCATTAGGGAGAGGTCGATACGAAATGTGGCGAATATAGGGCAGAAGCGCAGTACCAATCTTTGCCGGAGCTCTCTCGCAAATCTCTCAAGTAATGCTCTTGGCGGATGCTCTGGAAAGAGAGCAAGGTTAAAACGAGACTCTCTCGAACATGATGAATTGAGTCACAGAAACTATGAAAAAATGATTGGACGTGAAGAATAACTCACCGGCAATACTGGGATCCAGATCTGCATCATCGGCCGAAGCTGCAGCACATGAAACCCGAGGAAATCGGAAAACCCCCTCATTTTTTGATAGCTCCCTCTTACTCACATCGGGCAAAGAGAAGCGCCTGACCACCTTTATGGTATCCCCAACTACATAAACCTTGAACAGAACGCCACCTGGAGAGAAAAATATGTATAGATTATTGACCACAACAAAGGGAAGCGGAAATCATTCATTGTGAAGATGGCTCATACCGTGATTGACAAACTCTTGAAGTACGAGCGGAGGTTCGAGTTTCTCAAGAGACAACTGATCATAAGCAAGTGACAATTCATGAGACTTCGCACTTCCATCAGCAATCAAGGGCTTCGCCACTGGAACCAAAAAGAAAATTCAATGCCCTTCTCTTGGTTAACATGTTTAACAATGGAATACACTCCAATATCGGAGACCAAAAACAGTCCCCTAAGCTCATACCAATAGGAAACCTAAGCCCGGCTTTTTCCACGGCGTCAGGAATCGAGGAGGCATCTTTCTTAATTACTATCTGCCTAGGAACGCAAACTTTACCTGCAAAAACACAATATTACTTATAAAGGTGCTAAAAATTTGTGAGTTCTGTCAGAAAAAGCAGATACTCGAGCTTAGCATAAAACCCTGAACTAACTTAATAATAGAAATGAAGGGAAGAATTACCGCAAGGGTCAGAAAAGTTCATATCAACGACTTCCTGAAGCATGCACTGACGATTACGCAAGCGTTGTATGGCATCAGGAGGGTCTAGCACAGTTACTTCAGGATTTGTTTGTCTGTAATCCTGTAAATATGTAAATACACAAACATTCAAGCAAAGACTATAAGAGTGCCAGACCATTTTACGAATCCCCAGGAAAATATGCACAAAGAATTCAACCCATAGAATATGGTATTAAACGAACAGTCAATAGTACAGCTCCAGTTGCCGTTTCAGTGGACCCAATTTTGGTGTATAATAGCGCCTAGATAAGGCTTAGAAAGGTTATCAAATTTGGTGCCCTCCATAGACGTAATCCGATCTATTATAAGCATTTATCCATTAAAAAATCACTTCTGGGGACAATAAACTTTATGACGACGAAGCAGTATCAACAGTGGTTCTTGGAAACACTCATTCAATAATGAAAAAAACTAGGATACTAAAATGTCAGGACGTAGACCTAATCCAAATGCACCCAGATCACGCAACCGAAACCTTGAATAAACCTGAATAAATCAGTTAGTGGGGCATTGCAGGGGAAGTGTCCTTTCCAAGTCTCGAGGCCTCGAACTTAAAGTGGATTCAACTAATGGTTTGTGCAGATGAAAGCGCAAGCAAGCACTCCGCAAGTTAGCCATATCTGAATGAGCTTAGCTAAATAGATCTCCCAGTTGATTAGATTTTGTTGGATAACCCCAAAACTTTTTGCACCAAAACAATCATTTCGTATGATATAAGAAAATATGTTCAGACACAATATATATTGACTATCCATTCAACCTATAATAACAAGAAATAAGTAATGGCGAACAGAAGCTAACCTCTAGAATCTGACGCCACTCCTTCCCAGACAACTGGAACACATATAAGACAGAAAAGTTATAAGCCGTAAGTTTAATAAAGGTGACTACGTTTACTGTAAAGCGTTAGAAAACAATATGTAAGCAGCACTGGATTATCAACAGAAAAATCTGTTTCAGGAATGCAGTGGAAATCTGGTTGGCAAAGCAAAAGAGTCGAAAATGCAAAAGGAGCTTTCTACAGCAAAAGCAAGGGATGCACCACCTCCAAAAAGGCCAACACCAAAAAAGAAGAGAAGGACAAAAATAAAAGGAAAAGAAACGACAAGTGATGCGTACCTTATGCAACACTATGTCAAAAGGTCCTTGGTCTGAAAGTGGCTTATTGTGATCTACAGGGACAAACATTATTCCCTTGAGTCTGCAGAGAATGACATCCGAGCGTCAACCACTCGTTTCGGTTCTGATCCTGAAAAAGAGATACTCTATCCCCAGTCTATGCAAATTAACACAATTTGTATTTATGCTTCGTATTATTTTTTCCAGTGATTACCAATAGAAGACTTGAAGCATTTTCAATTCCTAAAAGGAAAATAGCAAATAAAGTGGATCACAGCCAACCACAACTGAGAACAGACAAAGAGAATCCAAAATCCACACCAGCAGGGAGGAACCCTTCAGATTCGAGGATGAAATCCATCCATTTGGAATTATATCTAACACAACTTGACATTGTTAGCACATAGAAAAAGACATCAAAAGGAGAGGAAACAACAAGGCAAGGAAGCAGTTCCCATCACGAAATCACTATGACCGAGATTCGGAAATATCACGAGAATCATGCCATAAGAAACTAATCTCCGTAAAATGGTCCCCTCGACCATGCTAGAACTAAAGTAGTAAAAGCATTACTACAGACAAAAAGGATAGCAATTCCAGGAAAAAAAGAAGTCGACAAACGACAAGGGAACTACCACAAGACACCAGCTTAAAAATAAGAAGAATCCCAAACCCCGCCACCGATGGGACATGGGAAAAACAAGACCTCATTCTCCAACACAATAATTGGAATCACGACTCAGCAAAGAATCCTAATGCTCTCTACCGAGTTAGATTTCCTATCTCATTCTCTGCTCGCTGTAACAAACTACCGGAAACCGCATGACAGTAAAAGTTCTGAAGTCTGAAAATTCTAAACATCGGAAGCAATATTTTTCAGTAGTGCCACCCAATCTCGCCTTCTAAATCACAACTTCAACACCCAGTTTGACAGAGGCTTTGACGTTTCCATCGTAACCAAACAAATATTACCATGGACATACTAGAATCCCCAAACCGCAGTCATGGTGAGGACCCATGTACTATCCAATAGCTGATCAACCATTCACTCGTAAAATTAGCCCGCTTGATCAAAATAACCCAACAAATACCATCCAACCGACCGAGAAAGAATGGTTTCCGACAACCACAACCAATCATTCCAACACCAGGGTGACCCGATCCCAGAAAACCAATTTACCTGGCTACGCGCTCGAGCTTGGGCTGCAGGAAGCTCTCGACTTTCTTACTCGTGAGGGCGTGACCGACGACCACGACCGACCGCCTCTGCAACGGCTGCCTAATCGGGAAACCTAACTCAACATCACCAATCCCTTCCCCTCCTCCATCCCCGCTTCTCCCACCTCCCTCCGTTTCCACGTCCGCCGATTGACGCACCCGCGACTGCTCCCCGCCCCTTTCCCCCTCCGCCAAATCATTGCTACCATTACAATTACGGAGATGCTGACGACACTGAAACGGCACCGCGCCGTTCTCCCCCGCAAGAATCATCCCTTTTTTTGCCTCCTCTCCCGAACCCACCACCCAAAACCCGCAAAAAAGGACAATCCTTTCCCAAGAAAACCGAATCAGATCGGGAAATCCTTCAATGGGCCTCGGGAGGGGCGATTACTCCGTTCTGGGTCGGAGTGAAAACAGAGGTAGAATGTCGGAAGATGGTTTCAGGGCGTAGGTATCTTTCGGGTGGTCCAGTGATATTCGATGAATAAGGAGGAGAAGAAGAAAGAAAGGAATAAGATTACAATTTCCTTTCTTTCTTGAGAACGCAATTCCATTTAATAACGAGATAAGAAAGATTGAATTTGTCCCAAAGATTGAATTTATCCCATTTGTAATAATAATAATTTTGGGGTTAGAATCGAGAATTTCTTTTAGGGGGCCGACCACGAGGATAACAAACCAACCACCTCTGGATTTTCGGCATCTCCGGACAATATTATATTATTACATTACATTTACATGCACATTTTTTTGGTGCACCCAAAAAACAGTTATTCCAATAATAGGCAAGTTGCATAATTTCATGAGTTAGGTTTTTGTAGCTTTCTTTTGTTGATTTCTGTCACGTGTTTCTCGAGCCCCCAACAAAACCTTCTTCCCATTCCAATATTTACATATTTGAGTGCTATTATTTGGAATACTTATATGTGTGGGGAAGTGGTGGAAAGCATTGATGATGTTGTTTCCCCTGTCCAATCGATGTTGACTTGATCATCATCGTTGCACATTAATATAAGCGAGTTGTTAGTGCATAAACCAATTACCTTTTTAGACAAAGCCGGTCCATCATGGTTAAAGACCTTATTCATTCCCTGTCAAATCAAAGCCCACTATAAAGTTCATCGAATAGTTTTGAATGGGTCCTGATAAATGGGCCAATATCGGGCCGGCCCATTTATTCCGGACCTCAGGCCCAAATACGGAGATTCAGAAGCCGTCGTAAAAGACATGATCTCCGAAACATATTACGCCTTGTGCAGTTTTATTTCACAGTATATGTATAGATTGCTGGAACGGCTTGTGCGTCTTGAGGTCCTGCACCAGCCCTTGGACCAAACTGGCCGCGGACACTAGCGAGATGACCGGGCAACCCAGGCTGAGTGCCTTCAATGCCATCCACTTAGGGGAGAACTCAGGGATTGGATATATAATGTAATGCGGCAACGACGAATGAAGTTGGGGAGGAGATACTTCAGGACAGGATTTGTGGTTTCAATTCCATCACATGAAATTAAAACACTGCACAAGGATTTGGTCCACACATAGATGTTAAATGGTCCATAGGGAATCAAGCATTATGATAGTTCATGTCTTAGGGATGACAAAATGAGGATGTTTAGGACATGTACATACTAGTGTGGTAATAATATGTAATGGTTTAGCTGTTTATTTCTCTCATTTTCATCTCCACCATTTTTGCTAATTCAATTCATAATGTTCATCCATCTTTCCATCGATTGCTGCAAAGGGGAGGATTAATTAGGGGACCCTGTTTTATGACAGGATTAGTTAAACACTCTGGTTTTTAAAAAGTAAATAGTACGAGCAGTGACATTTTGTCATTCGGTTTCTTTAGCCTGCCAACATTCATGAAAGATAACTTCGAGCCTTTGCAACTGTTTTTCGAGTTTTCTAAGCACGAAATATGGCAATGAACTGTACACTGGCCTACTTGTTGCTGGACTCATTCAATATTTAAGAAGTTCCTGTTGCAATTATGAAATTCATTGAACGATGCGTTTCAATTGTTCTGGTTCCTTCGGCGACGGAGTATTGGATGAACATATATGAAGGCCAGTATTCGTGTATTAACAAAGTCGATCCGATTCGTGGTACAGAAGCAACCTCTTTCCAATGGTAATTGATTGCATATGCTTATATGTCCAAAAGATTCAAAAGGGGAGGTTAGAGGTTAACTAAATGTTCAGTGTTCTCTATTGGGTAATTTTCTTCTTTAGGTAGTCTGGTTTCCAAATCCAGCACATCCCTTAATACCATCGCAAAACCCTACAAATCACAACAGACCCTACATGTCACAACAGATCCATTAAAATTAGGGCCTGATAGGTACCTACAGCGCGACTACTGATATTCGAATACGAGATCTTTAGTTGAATTCTCGGTATCCTACAACTAACCTCCTCCCTTGAGGATAACTTTTTTTTTTCAATTAATAATAAAAAAATGCATTACTATTGGTAGTTTGACGCTGACGGGACTACTCTTAAGAATTTAGCAAAAGCACTTATTATTGTCCCCTATGGAGTAGGCTATGCATTTACTTTTGCGAGTTTTGTTCCATAACCATGATAGTCCATAAAATAATTTACATATTAGGCTAGAATAAAAAAATCGATTTTATAAATACTGATTTTTAAATTTAAAAAATGAAAATTAACGTTTGAAACACTGATTTTCTTAAAGTGCTTGTAAATCGGTGTTTGATTTCCATTTACTAAATTTGGAAATCGGCCTTCAAGGCACAAAATAGACCTTACAAAAGTCGATTTCTTTACATTAGTCAAAGAATTGCGAAACTTGATATCGTATTTGACGAAATAATGTGCGGAATAACGGGACAAAACTCTTACTTCTGCAGTACAGATAAATGCTACCCATTAGGTCATTCAGAGAATCAACTCTGATGTTGCTGTTGCTGTCACCAGCATTAAAGGATGAGCAATAAAATCTCAGTGGATATAGGCAATTCCCCTTTCACACCTAGACATCATCAGTAATAGTTCTTGTGCACCACCACCCAAATAGCATTAAGGAGTAAACCTAAACCTTGCAGTTGTGGATCAGTTTGTTGCTTGTAAATCAACATCAGTGCTGTTTTATCTGCAATTTTGTCTGGTTAGCAAGCTTATGCAGCAGAACAACATAACAGTCCCTTTTGTTAAAAGCTTCAAAATTCAGATTGTTCCTTTTTTCTCCTTTATTTCTTTTACTTTATGGACTCTCCATCATCCTGATAGAAAAAAGATGAGTATATAATTCCAAATGCATCATATGCCTTCTAAGAGGAGGACCCCTCAACCCACTGACAGAAAAAAAAGTTTGGATTCACATACAGTTGCAAAAGCTTTGACATTGTTCTGCAGGCAAGTGCAAATGTTGTCATGATTCCTCCTGGTAAGAAGCTTTATACAAGGTAGGTGTTTTTGAGTGGTTGTAGAAAAATTGAGGGATTCTCGTGTCACTATGGAGTGACTTTAACAGGGTAAAAATGAATTTTCCCATCTTTTCTAGTGGAAGAAGCACAACAAAGGGAACCCATTTACTGCTGCAGAACTTCCATTGTAGCGAAGAAATCACACTCAATTGGAAAGGGAAGAGGGAAACAATCAGATGGGCTGTTCCTGATTAAGCTTTCTGCACTGTTTGTCCTCCATCTATGAGATGGAGACAAAGATGCTCATGAGTCAATCAGTGCATGTTATCAATACAGAATCAGAAACTTTTTTTTCTCTCCTTTTGTAGTACTCTCAAGAAGGATTGGGTCCCTCCACTTGGCAATTATTTCTCAAGCTTTATACTCCTCTCTTTATTATTGTTTTTTTTTGCAGTCACCCTTTTCTCCTTTGCATCATTATCATCTCCTGATGCAAAGCTTTTCTAAAAAAATGAAGCAAAAAACAAATAATTTCTCCTTGACATCAAAGGAAGAATATGTTTATGTGTTGCATGCTTCTCTGAAGTGATCTCATTATTGATCATGTAGTACATCGCAGACATTCATTATTCTAATTTATTTACAGGAAGTAGGAAAGAGTGAACAAAAAGCAGCTGAAGTGTTGCCAACATAAAGCTTGTTATTGGCTGAAGTCTACAAAACACAGTAGTTATTTAGATCATAAAACGCTGCTGAGCTCTTTCTTCTTCTCTTCTGTTGATGGCTTAGGCAAAAGTCGGCAGTTTATTTGGCCTTTTCCAATGACTTGCAGGTGTTGAGCTTGCAGGGGTTCGCCTCTGTGAGTAACTGGACGACCTCATTCATGGTTGGACGTAGGGCCGGTGAGCTGTACGTGCACCGGATAGCAATTCGCAGGACACCGATCATGTCCTCGCCAAAGGAATCTGATATTCGCTTGTCCAGAAGCTGCAGGGTTCCTTCCTTTGTGTCAACCTTGGTCGAGATCCAGTATATGATGTTCTTGTTCTCTCCGAACTCTTGCTCTACCGGCTTCTTTCCTGTGATCAACTCCATCAGCACCACCCCGAAGCTGTAAACGTCGCACTTTGTGTTGGCCTTGGACGAGTACGCGTACTCTGTAGGACCAAAATTGTCAGCATGGTTCATATGTTATCGTTAAGGATTTTGATAATGAATCTAAACTGCACATCGACCCGAGTTCGATTGGTGAAAAGTTGGTGTTGTTTCCCGATTTTGTTTAACGCACCTGGAGCGAGGTACCCGTAAGTTCCAGCAATAACCGTGGTGGTAGAATCCTTCCCTCCACGAGCCTGCAATACCTTGGCAATTCCGAAATCTGCCACCTTCGGCTGGTAATCCACATCGAGTAATATGTTGGTTGACTTGATATCTCGGTGAATGATAGGTGGCGCCAGGTCGTGGTGAAGGTAGGCCAACCCTTGTGCGATCCCGAGCGCGATCTTGTGCCTCGTAGGCCAGTCCAGTAAGAAACTCCCCTCGTGGTGTAGAGCATCGTAGAGGTTTCCGTTCGGCATGTACTCGTAAACAAGCAGGTTGCAGTCCCTGGTCGACAGATAGCTGTATAGCTTTACAATGTTCTTGTGCCGAATGTTCCCGAGAGTCTCTACCTCCGTCTTCAGCTCTCGGTTCAGGACTAGATTGTCCTCCGAGAATCTGTTGCCACAGTCCTTTGTGCTCCTGCTCCATAGCTTCTTCACAGCGAGGACTTCACCACCTTTCATCTCAATCCTGTACACAGTGCCGGATCCCCCTTTTCCAACAATGTTCTTGTTGACCATGGCCTGGAGGATCTCTCGGTGATCGAAGTTTATTCGATGAAAGTTCTTGACATCATAGAAGAAGAAGGATGGGGACAACATCTCCTGCTCTTCCTTCCCAGGCCTTACTTGGCTGCATCGGCGTTTGAGAAACAGGAGGAACCCGAAAATGATTACGGCAGAGGATATTCCGATTACCCAGACAGAGTTGACCCTTTTCCGGTCATAGCTTTGTGGACAAATCGGGAAGTTTTTGTCCGATGAATTGAGATAGACCGAGACACAGAGGTGAGGATTGCCCAAGAAGCTCTCAGCGAGTCCTCCCTTGACCAAGCAAGGAGGGATCGGGCCTGCGAGTAGATTGCTTGAAAAATTGATGGAGTTTGGCAGCAACGCACACAGACTCTCGGGGATCTTCCCCATCAGGTGGTTATCGGAGATATCAAGGACGTTTAGCGACTTCAGCGAGGAGATAGAATCAGGGATGGACGATTCAAACCTGTTGCTCTGTAGCAGGAGCAGATTCAGCTTCCGAAGATTGCCGATCTCTGAAGGAATCGGACCCGACAACTTATTCCTGCTGAGGTCGATCTTTACAAGGTTGACGGCCGACGATATTTCTGGAGGCAGGGATCCCAATATATTGTTGTTCTGCATGAACAACTCTGACAGGTTCTTCGCATTTCCGATGCTTCTGGCGATAGGACCGCTTAGATTGTTGTAGCTCAAGTCGATGATCGAGGTGTGAGGCAAACCCAAAATTCCCTCAGGGATTTCGCCCGTGAGGTTGTTGTTATTGACCCTAAACCGCAGCAGCGTCGGACAATCAGCATACACCGAGGGGATCTCTCCAGTAAACGAATTCTGCAGCACAAGGTAATATCGCAACTTTCCGCTCCGGCATACTTCTGCCGGCAAGGGACCGGAAAACCTGTTCTCGGATATATCCAAGAGGACCATCCCCGAGAACTTTCCAAGATTCCTGGGAATTTCCCCAGAGAGGAGGTTGTCGTATAATGATAGGATGGACAGGGTGGTCAAGTCGCCTAGAGTGCTTGGTATTTCTCCTGAGAGGCTGTTGTTGTAGAGCTGTAGGGCCTCGAGATTTGGGAGCTTGCATATCGATTCTGGGATGCTTCCCCTTAACTGGTTCACCGACATGTCCAAATCACGGAGCTCGGTCAAGTTCCCGAGCGACTCGGGTATCCCACCAGTGAATTCGTTGTAGTAAAGCTCCAGCAGCTTCAGGTTCCTCAGCATCCCAAGTTCCCCTGGTATTTCACCAGAGAGGTAGTTCCCGCTGAGTTCGAGATCAACCAGTGACGTGAGGCTTCCTATCGATTTAGGTATCTGGCCCTGTAACATACACGTAGTTAGGATCAAGTACTGGAGCTTGTTCATCCGCGACACGTTCTCCGGTAGCTCCCAGAGGTCAAAACCGCCGTTCTCATTGAAGTTGAGCTCCTCGAGGTTCGTTAACTCAAACACCGACATCGGGAAAGCGCCCGTGAACAAGTTGTAAGACAGGTCCATCACCCTGAGAGACCCCATGGGGGAAAGATCCGGCACTCTCCCAGGGAGGTACAGCTTGTACAAGCTCAGCTCTTCCAGGTGAGAACAATTCACTATGCTCGTTAGGAACTTACCTCCTCCGCGGAACTGGTTCTCCCCTAGCCTGAGCACCCGCAACCTTGGCAAGTACTCGCAGATTCCATCAGGGAACTCTCCGGACAAAGACCACCCGCTCAGGTTCATCTCGACGGCATCTCCTGCCCCATCGCAGACTATCCCAGTATAGTTGCAGAACAAGCTTTCAGGCTTGCTAGCCCAGTCAGAGAGGGCGTTTCCCGACAAGGACTTCTTAAGGAGGGCGAAGAACTCCGACTGGTTCCCACCAGAAGCCACCTTGTGGAGGCAAAAGGGAAGCAAGGCGATCGCCACGAAGGCCAGGACGGCACGACGGAGAGCTGGAGAAGCGTGCATGTTAGGATGTAAAGGAGGCTCCCCAAGTTGATGTCTAAGAGTGGTGGGAGTTGCGTTTGTGAAGAAGGGGAGACTCCTGACTCTTTTTTATTTCAGGTCGTCCTTTTGCATAAAGAGTCTTTTTTTTTTCTTTAATGATATTTTATGCTCCTCGCCATTCCACTGCGTCCTGTCTCTTCTTCACAATCCCATGGTTTGGTTTGGTGGGTGGAGGAATATGTCCATAACATGACATGATGGCATAACATCAAATCTTTTTAGCCTTAATGCCCCCTACTTTTATGCTGATTTTGATCGTCTTCTCTTTCCCTTCGCGCAGTTTTTGGCTTCCCAAGTAATGTTATCAACAAAATTCAGCTAATAATATCTCGAAATCGGAGTTAAAAACCCGAGTTTTTTCATAATAACTTACTCTTTTGGCTCTCCTATCAAACGAATTCCTTTCAAAAGCCGTGTAGACTTTTTGCTGTTCTTAGCCTTGGCAGAATAAACGGGGGAGGGGGGAGGGGGGAGGGGGGAGATAACATTCCACACTAAGATAACAAAAAGGGTTCGCTTTTTTTTTCTTTGGAATCATATCCTCCGAATTTCTCTCCATCCTCCTTTACCACGACCAAATATTTTCCTTACATATCCACGCATTAACGGGTTTCGATTCCGTTTGCTTCCGAACCTAAGGACCGCGGATCGATCTCGTCCGGACTAAGTGGGTTGCTACATAGCGATGAACCCGACTGAGCTACGTATACTTCCGCATAGCATAGTGACACGAACTGCATAAATGTATGCATAGTAAGGGGCATTACTCACAGTTTAAAGCAATAATCAAATACCAAGGTGGACGACGACTTGTGCTTTCCATGATGCTGGCTGGCCAAAGTCAAATAAAATGTTGCACCATTAATTTAAAATATAGGGAAGAATGGAATGGTGTATATCTCATCATCTCATTGGCTCTTTCGTTTATATGTCTTGACCCATAAATAATGATTTCTCTGAAACTTTGGGTGCTTTTCATTTGTTGGGAATGAAACGGAGTTGATTGGAATCGAAAGTTATTTTGGAGTAGCGATAAATTCTTCGGATTCCCTTTCTCAACGCCTGTTGTTAATGGTTTCTTCCCACCTTATCAAACTCACTGTTTCGAATAACAACGCTACTTAGAATAAAGATTTTGTGTGGCCTAATTAAAATATAATAAAATTGTTACTTCAAGTAGCGATTTCGGGTAGAAGAACCTAATGACTTCTTTCTGTATCGAAGTAGCTGATAGGCTTGGATTTGAAACGAGTTTGGGCCTGTGATACTAACTAGGCCCATCTACTGTGTCTCAGCCCATTAAGTCCAGAGATTCGGCCCAATAATTATTTTGGGCTTAAAGGCCCAATTTCATATATCAGGAAAAATAACAGTTCCAGGAAATGAAGAACGGAGTTGCCAGAGGCCGGGCCGGCAATCGCCGGGATATTCTTTCCGCCGGAGCGCGGGAGACGGAAACCTCCGGTCCCGACGATTCTGCGCAGGTAGCGGTGTGAATCGTTTGTTTCTGTGCGGCGACGTTTGTTGGATGTGGTGCTTTAGCGTCGATTCTTGATCGGGAAACGTCGCTCTCGTCCTCGTTTCGGGGGAATTGCGCGCGGTATGGCGGGGTAATCTTCTGCACGGGGGGGCGGGCGAGCAGTTCGTTGATTCTTGTGGAATTCTGGTGATCGATCGGACTGCGATTGATTTTGTTGAGTGATGCAGAAGATGACGACGGTAGCGATATGCTTTTTGGCGCGATTGAGAATTTGCTTCTTCTTTTTCGGTTTCTTGAATTAGGATCTTGTTGCAGGACGCACTTTCTTGCTGAATAATTGTGCATCCTTCGTCGAGAGGTAGTTCCCTCTTATTCGACAGGGCAACTTATGTCATGTTTGAAACAACTATCTCGCGAAGCTTAAGAAGATGGCAAAATGATTGGGGCGTTGGGTTGTTGGCTTCAATATGTCATGTTTATGTCCCATTTCGTACTGGTTGTGATTCATCTGCCTTTTCCTAGCAGCCGTCTTCTTGACTCATGTATTTGGATTTAGTTAAGGTGTGTACAAGCTGACCCTAACCACACCGTTGCAAGGAAAGGAAAAAGAAAGACAATCATCTATGATTTGTTATGAACTTTGGTTCTTGCAATATTTTTGGATTTGGAATAGCCAAACTCATTTATTTCCTATCGGGTAATGTAGAGAGTCCATTTAGCTTTAATGTTAATTATGGATTAGTGATACCGTTTAAAGTTTGTTCAGTGGAATTAGTTGAAGTGTGTGTAATCTGACGTGACTGCACCATTGTAAGAAGAAAAAGACAATGTTCTTATGATTTGTTATGGAATTTGGTTCTTGCGATATTTTTTGGACTAGCCATCAGACTCATTTATTTCCTACAGAGGTAACATGGAGATTCCATTTAGCCTTATGTTAATCATGGACTAATGACTTTCTTTCTTTTATTCTTTACAGTGGAAAATAATCCAATTTACCAGCATGTAGTTTCTAGGTGTCAGTGGATGAGTTTCCTGGCTTGAAGTACGAATGGTGGTTTTCAGTTTCATTCAAAAAACTGCGAGGTTAAGCTCTTTGTATGCAGTGGCCATCACCAAGCTCTGTTATCATGGAAATATTCTATTGGTGTTGCAAACTTTATCTGCAAAACAAATTGATGGCTTGAAATGATTTCTTCCTCCCTTGTGTTGCTAATAATGCTAGATAGAGAAACTTTCTTCTGTGTAATTGTACCTTTTTCTTCATAGATAAATATTTCATCCTCATTATAAGCTTTCTACTGGAAAAGAAGAAAGGCCAATGTAACTTTAGCAACAGGACCGGGAACTGTTGTCTTTCTTTGCTGTAACTTTGTACTGTTTGATGCCCTGTCATGCACTTCCGGATGCGATAGGGCACTGATATTGTGAGGACTTAGATGGCCAGACTATATTAAATTCATTGGACTGCTTATTTCTTGATGAACAAATAATGCTAATGTAGAACAAGAAGACTATGTTCAGGAACCAGATAGACTAGAGGATCTACTGATGCTTTATGGAAAGTGGCGACAATGGTGTCACATTATTTAGAATGAAAATGCCTGTATTGTTCCTTTGGGTTGCTGTAGCAACACGTTTTCACAGGTAATCAGATTATGCTCGTAAACACATAATTTAGCCACGGTTTTTTACTGTTTCTGCATCATGGGGCAAACCATTTTTCATTTACTTAGCTTTGAGAAACTGCGCAGTGCTTATCAAATTGTCATGAAATACTGTAGGCCGAGTCGATTCATAATATATTTTACTGGTTTAAGGCAAGCCATCGGCCTTTTCACCAAGGACAATGGCAGCCTTTGTTTGTTGACTGATCCGGCAACAGGCTTTCCTTGACGATTGGCTCAAAAAGAAAGGGTCCAATAATTTGGTACTCAATTTTGTCTGGATTTTCATTTGATAGGCGGGGTCATTGTATTTAGTTTTGTCTTCTTTGTCTGAATATGCTCCACCCAATTTTGTGGTCATTTGTTACTGTTCAAAATGGCAAGTTACATTTGCCATCTGTCATGTGAAGATTGATTGTTGTTAGCGTTGCTGCTTAAAACCTGAACAGATATTTAGCAATTAGCAAGAAGAGATGGAGTGTCATTAAACCGTGTTCGGAATAGGACCTAATGTTTGTATTTTGACTTAGCTATTGAATTACCATTTCTACCCAAGAAAAAGAAGAGATGGAGTGTCATTAAACTGTCTGGGCAAGGCCAAGCTATATGATACTGGGATTCCAGGGACAAGTATTGAACTCGGGCAATGATACAAGTAACAGTGATGCTGGTAGACGTTGGCAGAAAAATTATGAAGAAAGCGATTTATCATGATCCGCCTGATATAAACTAATGTAAGGTTGGTCTTCACGTGCTTGATGGTAACTGAAGTGCAATGCATCATCTGCTTGGTGGGGTATGCTATCCAGAAAGGGTGAAGAACTCTTGCTCTCTCTGTCTCTCTCTATCTCAGAACATATATTCCACCTTCTGACAATCCTAAATGTAGGTTGTGGTCTTGGAGATGAATGTGGAGCCACACCTACAGATTCTAGAATTACTGCTTTGGAGTACTTCTTCACCAGCCATTCCAAATGCTGGTGATCAGTGTATATTCCTTGGTGAACTTAGATTTTCCTTCCTGCAAGAGTTATTCAGTGTTTTAACTCTGAGATGGAAGCAGCGAATCTACCTCGGTCGAGCAGATTTAATTTTATGGTAATGATTAATCTTTATTGGTGGATAACAGCTCATACATGTTTTGCTACTTGACACCTTGATGGAGACACTCCCATCATACCGTGAACTCTAATAGTGATTTTGTTCTTTTGGGTAAGATCCCATTTGATTGTTTCGCTCCCTGGTAGTACCTAAACCCAGGGATAAGTTCTTACCCAATTCACTTTATCTGATTGGGTTGCACGTTGCTATACTAGACTTCCCTAAAAAGCTTGCAGTTACAACCACCTTCAAGGTTGATGCGTGAGCTTTATTTGAAAATCATAAATGCTGTTAACTTTTTGTTCGACCATATTTATTTATATGATTGATCCCTATCAGTCCCCACTCCAGTGGAATTCAAATCTGTTTTATTCGTTTTGGTGGGCCAAAAATGCATTTGATGTGGTTCCTCCAGTACAAAGCTATTGGTTAATGCAAAGATTTGCAGGACAAATTCTTATGCTTAAGAATGTTTCCCCATGAGTCATATCTGTCCTCCTTTTTGAGTATTGAAGTACTGATTTCTGGCATCAAATCCTTTTCAGAGAACCTGTAGCAGGGACTGGATGGAGCAAGAGTGCTTAGTTGGTTTGTTAATCTTGAGAGGTACATTATACTGTTATCGACCCATGAAAGCACAGTTTCGTCTAGTCGCTGTTGCATAGCCTTTTCCCTTCTGAAACATGCCCCCGAAATTCCCACATTTCCTCGTGATGCGCAATTTTCTGTCCGATCTCCACTACACTGTATTTCTGTTTTTTGCCATTTCCTTTTTCTCTTATTGGTCTAGTGGGTGTGCAGCGAAATTTGGCTCCCCTCCATGTGATCATGGAGCTTGTCCATATTCATGAATGCAGTCTGGTAATGTGGGGGAGGGATCTGCCCCTCCTCATGTTAGCCCCATTTCCCCAGTTGGGGGATGCCATTTTACTAGTACAGAATCATATTCTTACTATTTTATACCGGTGCCTGCTTTGGCAAAAAACGATCTCTGAAATGATTTGGTGGGATTAATTTGGTAATAAGTTAGGTGCCTGTCTTGCTAAAACTGAGCAGTTTGGTTTTTGCATGTCTCGTGTAGGTCTCAAATCTCATGGTAGCGCCACCGAAGGATGAGCTGGTGGTAAACATGGACAAACTGACACCTCTAGCTTGGAAAAACGCTCTCGAAGGTAAGATTTCTTTTATTCATTTCCTTTTTACAAGAAAAATGAATGCTGGTGCTAGAAGCTACTCAGGCTTTGGGATAAAGTTAGGAGGAAGAGGTACTGCTTCGAATTGTTGGAGCAGGAGATGGGGTGTGTGCGTTTTTTTTGGGGGGGGGGGGGGGGGGGGGGGGTCATTTGTAGTCTAGCAGTATTGCAGCAGAGACAGTGCGCCCCCCTCACCCTCACTTTATCTCTATCTCTTTGTCAATTGTGTATCTCTCTCTCCCTGTTGTGAGTGAAGGGATACAAATCGAATGGTGGGAGTTGAAGCACGTAACTCGTCTGTGTTCCCTTTCCTTCCGTCTGCCGGGTTTCCCATGCATCCAAAAAAAAATCTACACTCATTACTCCTTTACTTCAGTCATCGTCCCCATCTCTGTCTCTCTGCACGGGTGGTCCCCCCCCCCCCCCCCCTTCTTTCTCCTCCTAACCCCATCTTATCCTTATTGGAAATAAAAAAACTTTCCCTTTCTGCCCTCTTTTGTTTGTTGGGTGATTACCATTATGCTTAATGAAAACTCACTTGTTTTATGCGTGTCCGTAGGAGGGATTCGAAGATGGCGTCTCGTCCTCACTCTTTTTTTTTTTTTTAATTTCTGGTCTCCCTGTGCCGGAAGATGCCCCCGCTCTCCTATCCGACTTTCTACCCCGAGGGAGATGGATAGAGCCGGTGATTGCGGGTATTGGAGGATTGGGGACAGAGGTTGCACGTTTCCTTAGATATCCCTGTCAACTCAGCTAGGCACAGCCTCAAATGGGAAAAGTAATAGTGAGGCGGAAGGTGCCAGCGGATTGTTAAAAATAGTGTACTAGTACAAGACATGGTATTCCCCCCCCGACCCCCCCCCCCCCGACCCCCCCCCCCCCCCCGAAGTGGGTTTCGTCGTATGGGGTTGTGGCGTAAGGGGGGAGTGGCAAATAATCCATGCATGCGACTGGGAATGCTATAGCTACAAGGCATGCAGAAGCAAACCTTTAATCAAAATCAAGACACCCCATCTAAGGAGGGGAACCATGTTGGGTGTGTCCCTCTCCCCCCATTTGTTCCTTTTCCGACCCCCCATCCCCCCTCAACCGGTATCTCCAAACACATTTCCCTTTGTCCCGATCACTCCTCTCTTTAGGTGTGTTGCTTCTGGTAAATAATATGCACCCAGGATGAAATGACAAACCACCCACCACCCCTGCTCCCCTAGGGCATAATCATCATGACTGGACTTTTGAATTGTCTGTTTTACAAACTAGTCCAAATTATGGGCGCAACCCAATCATTGTTGTGAAATGGAAATTTATGTTATCTATGTTCAAAGGTGTGCACCTTGCCTTCCGGTGTTTCGGGAGGCTATCTCCCACCCCCACCCCCTCTCCCCATTTCTTGACTTCAAACAACATCAAACTTTGTGCCATCCGGAAGCGGCTAACGCTACGTGCACGTAACCGTTACGTAGTTTACTAAATTCGACCAAAATTTGAGTAATCTTTACTAAAAATCGACTTTTTTTAGTAAATTAATTAGTAAATTACTAAAAAACATTAGTAATCGGTTACTAATTTTTCACTGTTTGATCATTCGGAAAGTTACTAAACTAGGTTTAGTAAATCGGCGGAAAAAATTACTAAACTTTTTAGTAACCGATTACTAAAGTTGAACAGTCAAATTTTAGTAACGATTACTAAAAAAAACTGTCAAATCACCGTTATTTTTAGTAATCGGTTACTAAAAAGTTTAGTAATTTTTTCCGCCGATTTACTAAACCTAGTTTAGTAACTTTCCGAATGGTCAAATAGTGAAAAATTAGTAACGGTTACTAATTTTTTGTAGTAAAATTTGTAATACTAGTAATTTTCCAGGTAGGCCGTCCGGAGATTTTAGTAATCATTTACTAATTATGTAACCGAAATTTGTAAATTACTATTTGACATAGTAAAGTCGTTAATAAATTACTAAATTTTTTATTTTTTTTCGTAATCATTTACTACTTTTTGAACAAAATTCAGTAATTAATTACTAAAATTTTTAGTAATTTTCGTAAATAAACAGTACATTCCGAACCTAAAACTGAACCTGTTTTCAGTGTAAAATTACCATTTTACCCCTGCGATAAATTACAAAATCGTTTAGCCGCTTCCTGTGCGCTCCCCTTGGCCTCTAAACTAATAATAAATTAAGTAAATTCACTCCATGTGTTGTATTCCCGCCCTCCCGCCCTCCCCCCCTCCCTCCAACACACAAATGGTTAAAGCAAAAGGCAAACATTTTCCTAAATGAAATGATTGTTCTTTTTGTAACATCGACACGCCCTTACCGGAACCAAACAAAGTGTAATACCCTCAAGGCCCCAACCTTCTTCCCCCCCCTCTATATATATGATATGTATACTGCACAAAACACACACAAACACAGACATTCCCCCTCAAAAGCACCAACAACACAAAATTCGTTCCATTTTTCATTCCTCAATGTGTAATCCCAAGCCAACCCCTCCTCCCTCCATCGACTTCCCTCGTGCCAAGAACGATTTCCCTAAGACTAACCCCCCACGGGACGTCGCGGAAGCCGAACTGGGTTGCGTCGACGAGGACCGCCTGTGTGCCGACCTCCGCAGGTGGCCGACCCCGTCCGAGGTAGAAATGACGGTTAATATAGTTCCCTCACATGACATGCACACGCTGCATGAACAGACAGACATGCCGAGGCCATGCTTTCTTCTCATTGTTCTCTTTTCTTTTCAGGCATTTGAAGAGGTTAAAGCGATCGGGAAGATCTCCTGCCCGATGGCTGTTACTGGTTTGCTCCTCTACTCGAGGGCCATGATCTCTATGCTGTTCCTCGGCTACCTCGGCGAGCTGGAGCTTGCTGGAGGGTCCTTGGCCATTGGTTTCGCCAACATAACTGGATACTCCGTCATATCCGGGCTCGCCATGGGGATGGAGCCGATCTGCGGCCAAGCGTATGGGGCAAAGAGATGGAAGCTGCTTGGGTTGACCCTCCAAAGGACTGTACTACTACTCCTCGCTGCTTCTGTCCCCATATCGCTCGTGTGGACTAACATGAGGAGCATTCTGTTGCTCTGCGGCCAGGATGAGCAAATTTCGTCTGCCGCTCAGACTTTCATCTTATTCTCGATCCCGGACCTCTTCTTCCTATCACTGCTGCACCCACTCAGGATCTACCTCAGGACTCAGGGCGTCACGTTGCCACTTACGTACTGCTCGGCCGTCTCGGGCTTCCTCCATGTGCCTCTGAATTTCGTATTGGTGGGTTACTTGAAGCTCGGGATCTCAGGGGTCGCGATAGCGATGGTGTGGACGAACCTCAACCTCTTCCTCCTGCTGCTCTCATACATCTACTTCAACCGCATCGTCCACGAGGACTCCTGGGTGACCCCGAGTCTCGACTGCCTCCGGGGCTGGTCCTCTCTTCTAGCCCTTGCAGTCCCGACTTGTGTCTCCGTCTGCCTCGAGTGGTGGTGGTACGAGCTCATGATAATCCTCTGCGGCCTCCTCACCAACCCGAAGGCCACCGTCGCCTCCATGGGCATCCTCATACAAACAACCTCACTCGTGTACATCTTCCCTTCATCCCTAAGCCTCGGGGTATCGACCAGGGTCGGGAACGAGCTAGGCGGAGGCCAACCTGCCAGGGCCAGGATCACCTCCATCGTCTCGCTCTTCTGTGCAGCTGGGCTCGGTCTCGGCGCCATGTTGTTCGCTGTCCTCGTGAGACGTCGTTGGGGGAGGATCTTCACCGAGGACCCCGACATCCTCGAGCTCACATCCATCGCCCTCCCCATAGTGGGCCTCTGCGAGCTAGGGAACTGCCCCCAAACCACTGGATGCGGGGTCCTCAGGGGCTCTGCTAGGGTAACCACCGGCGCAAACATAAACCTTGGCTCGTTCTACCTCGTCGGCATGCCGGTGGCTATACTCACAGGGTTCAAGGCTGGGGTCGGGTTCCCAGGACTGTGGCTCGGCCTTCTCGCCGCGCAAGCCACGTGCGCATCCCTCATGCTGTATACCATATCGACCACGGACTGGACGGTTCAAGTGGAAAGGGCCAAACAGCTCACACAACCACCTAACACGCCGGCCACAACTAAAAAGGTACATCCACTGCCGGCTTCTTCTTCTTGTTCTTCTTCTTCTTCCCTTCCGCCGCAGCCGAAAGCATCGGACCCTTCGACCCTGGCAGTCAACTCTCCGGATGCTGACGTTTCGTGCGAGACGGAGGCTTTGCTGTCATCACCACCACCGTCCTCGTTCGGTCCATAACATATTACTATAATTTTGTATGTACTAATTTTAAAATTAAAAAGGTGGGTTTGTTGATATCCCCCTTTCGTTTTTAATTAGTTATAAATTAATTCTCTATGCCTTTTGTTGGGTGACATATCATTTCATGAGTGGTTCTGGGTGTAAAGATATTTCTATTAGATTCTAACTCTCTCTCTCATTTGTTTTTTACGTGATCACCTTTTGCATGTAATTCCCCCATTTTATTACAACACCCCAAACAAAAGGAGTAAAACAAGTGATGAAATATCACCGCAACTGACCATGGTTGTTCTTTTGAGTTATAAAAGAGGTTAGGTTCGTTTAAGGGGGTTTCAAATTCGAAATCTACTGTAATTACCTCTTTTAGAAGAGTCATCCACTAAAAGTAGATATTATACGCGGGTGAGTCCTAATTAGTCGGAGCAATGCAAATACAGGATGAAACGAAAAAAGAAATATCACCGCAACTTGCACTTATAAAAAACAAATTAATTAAACCGACAATAAAGGTCCTCCCCGACATGCCTGAAAGTGTCGGTACAAAAATGGGGTGGCATAGAAGTTGGGCATGGAGTTTCTATATGTTATGGGTTTTGTTTAATGGGTGGAATTAGGCATCCGTTGAGAAATATAAACAGCGAAAAAACATGAACTACGAAATATATTAAATAATAAATTATTAAATTTAAAGGATATACTTATCGATCTCTAAAACAATAGTTAACAAAATCCATTTTTTATAGTTGTTATTGTCTTTCCTTGGCTAGTTTGATCTTCCCCTTTTGAAAGTAAAGGGAATGACAGACTCACAAACTCAGAAATTTAGAATAACAATAAATAAATATATAATTCATTCCCCTAGAGAGGACAAACATTTCCTGAAATTGAGTCATTCTTTTTAAGTTGTTGGTGTACTCCCTTGGATTTCATGTTTCTGTGATCATTGTTTGCACTTTTCTTTTTGGTGCCCCATGGATGTGTTGCTTTCCCTTATCATCTCGTCACTTTTGGGGCGGTGCTCCCCCACTACTTACGATGTATCTCCAAATTGGTCTGATCGCCCTCTATGAAGCCTCTCGGACGTGCGAATCCGCGGAAGAAACCAACTTACGGAGGGGTGTTTCACCTTCCCAGAATGAATGAGATCCAACTTACTTTCGCAAAGAGAAAACCCCCAGTTCCGTTCCGTTTATGGTTTGATCGGAATGATTAAACGGATATTGCGCTTGCTAATGGCCGGTCCCCATCTGTAATTCAAGCAGCAGCCGCAGAATCTGCAACACGTCGGATTCAGGAACCATGATCAAACACTTTTAACCCTAGAAGTAGGTCGCAGCTAATATAATCGATCTGTGCCAAGATCAACGGTATCCGTATCCTTCATACATTATCCAGGGGACGTATCGACGCTGACGTGTATGCAACACCGACGAGGTCGCATGGAGTTCGAACCCTCCCTACTGCACGAAAATCGACCACTTGAGTGTCCAACTGGCTTCCTTAAACTGTGACGACAAAGAAAATGCATTAAGCAGGGAAAGGAGAAGTCTCATCTTCAGACCAACCAACATGCCTTTTTGCCTAAAGAAAACCACATGTACCACTTTCCTAAGACGAGTAATCTTTGGACAACCTCGAATCAGTGCAATCCAAGTGTCGCGAAGGAACCAGGTTTCGAAAAGAGTGGCCGTTGGAGATTTGGCACGTGTCCCACGAACTTAAGAAAGGGAATGAAAAGGGAGGGAAAAGATTAATAGACCTTACACCGAAACAACACTTCATCAAATCAAACACCCCCTGAATATCACCATCATCAACACCAACTACAAATACCAATAAGCTCAATCAATCTATAATTTAATCAAAGACAAGCTAGAAAGTTACAAAATTCGACCTACCCCAATTGGCTGGCATACACTCACTAACCACAGATTCCAATTAAAAAGGGATTTCCTTAGTTTAATGATAAGGTGGTCATGGAGCTTATAAATAATCTAGTCATATGCTTCTCTTTTTTGCCACTAATGGTTGTAAAGCAAACCATGCCTAAACTGGAAAAAGGCATGACATTCCCTCTTTCCATTTTTGTGTCATAAAATTCTCTAATTAGCCCAAAGCTATTTCTGATCGATTCCTTTTCGTCTTCTTTAATTAGCCAAAGCTTTGTGAGATGACCTTGCTCCATATTGGGATCATCTTTAGGACTCTGCTCATGACATGACCCAACATTTTAATTTAGCACTTTTTTAATCACACCCAAAAGGAAGAAACACTGAGCAATCAGAGCTCAAGTGTTGGTGACTCGACATGATCCCAAATGTACACAAAAACCTTCAGAGGTTAACTTCTTTTATTGTTCGTCGTCTTCTTCTACTTACATAGGAGAAGGGGGGAAGTTTCACTTATACATTTAACAAGAGAATATCTACAAGTTATTTCAGCAAAACGGCATCATGTTAGTAAAATCAGTATCACAAAGTTAGGATTCGAGATTTTATTTAATATGAATGGAAATGGAGGGTATTACGAATATATTTAGCCAAAGCGGATTCCAGGCGATCTCGAAGGCCGTGACTTATGCAAGTGGGTTGATAGAAACGCACAACTCGAGCATAGGTTCGAGGCGCGACTCATTGTATTGCACATTCAGTGGGTAAAGTTGGATACTCTACTCTAGCGGCTCACACACAACCTCCTTTGTTGACGCTTCATGAGGCAGATACATTTTGCACAACACATACGGCAGGTATCATTATTAGCTTAATGGTATGATTATGCTGTCATTAATTTTCTTTTTCTCTTCGATCTAATTAGTGGGTTTGACAAACACTTGTTTCTATTGGAGGGAATGTGTATGTTTCAAGCAATGTTAGTGGGGATCTGATCAAGGACTTTAAGCAAAACATTCTCCACAAATGTATGTTATATTTTAGGGGATTTTGACTAATACTAGTGACTTTATCTTTGGTCGGTGCCAGATGATCACAAACCCAATTTCAGCGTTTTAGTCTATCATTCCGAGTTAATAAAGGAAGTTTAATGATTTGACACTTTCGGCTTCATAAGTCTCATCGTAAGAACTGGGCCCACGGGTGTCTTTTGTTTAGTGTGTTTTTGACCTACACGACATTCACTTAATCTTAATCTTAGTGGCGGATGCCCTTAGGGAAAAGCTCAAAACCTGCACCACCAAACACCAACCATCCACCTCACCATTCGAACATTCTCCATCTTCCCCTTTTGTTCATTACCAATGAGGTCGCGACTGGTGCTGCGTCTACGGATTAAATTCCATGCCTTAGAAAGGCTTGTCTGAAAGTTTTTGGATTCTTTTACCTTGTTCTTGTAGGGATTCTCTTCTTTACATGCTGCTGACTATCCAGAATAAAAAGCGTGGTCCAAATTTGCAGCTCGATTGGGCCATTCATTTCAATGGTAATTAGTTCACACACTCCTCATCAGAACGCCCCGTGGGATTCAACCATGAGTTTTTCCCTTCTATTTCGTCAAAGATTTCACACCGCGCAACGTGATAAACGTGCGAAAGGACGTTTTGGACTGTCACATAGGCTTGGCGAAATTATAGAAATTTATTGCAAAAAAGAAAAACGCGAGCTTCTGAGAAAAATATGATAAATGATTGTACCGATAGCTGTTGCTATTGATGTTAACAAACCCGTGAGTTGATGAAGATTAGTGAAGTTGAAAAGGCCGTGATGATATTCGACATTGGACTAAGGTAAGGCCCAGCAAAAAAAAAAATCGAATTAAGAATACATCAATTTTAATGAGCGGCCCATGATGAATAAAACGGGGACACTTTGTAATAGCTACTCGAATTGTTAGGTGAAAGCGTTATTAAGTTTTTCATCTTTAACAATCATTGCTACCCGAATCCACCGAGAAACAAATTTATCCGGGACAAACTCAAGCATCATATAAAACTTTTCACTTTTGAAAATAATACCATCACTGACGGACATTCAACTACAAGACCTTATTTACATGATCAATCGACATCAACATTTTCCAATCATGATAAGAATTGGGAAATAAAGGGGAGTTATTATTATTTGGTGAATATTTTTAGTTATATTAAATGAGGAAGGAGATCGTATAGAAATCAACCAAAGCCATAATCGAATTTGATTTGTTATATAAATAGAATATTTTTAGTTATATTAAATGAGTATTTTTTTTCACCGCAGTGTAGAGAATGAAAGTGACTGCGATCTAATTTCTAGTAGCTTCAAAATTTTATAACGAAGCTATTTCATTTATTTTAATTAATAAAAAAGTAAATAAGTTAATATCAATATTAATGTTACTCTGTTCACATGCATTCATTATTAATTCATCAAATTAATTGTGAAAATGGTTTAACTATTCTATCTTTTATAATTTTAAAAAAGAAATGCTAAAGCGTGAGAAGTAATACGTGACAGAACAAGAAAGATGAAATTAAGAAAGCCGACCTCTTCTTATTAATGTAAGTGAGCTCAGATCAGATTAACCAAATTGATATTTAAGACCAGAAACATGTTGATCGTCAGGCTTTTGACCGAGAAAGCGAATCCATAAGCATCCGCCCCGTACTTCTTCACCCGTCCATCGTCGCATGGCTTCTTCTCTTCGCCGTATCGACACCCAACAATGCTCCATCCCCAGTCGCTGCCTTCCGCGCTCTGACCTTCTGCACTCCTTATTGCCATCGACCCCAAACCTACATAATCAAAACAAAACACGTCGTTGATGCTTCGAGGATGACTGGCATCCGTCTGGATGCAGACGGATTTTACCTGTGACAATGAGGAGGACAAAGACGAGGACGAGGGCGTTGCTTCTTCTGTCGCAACCCGTCAACATGTCCCGGAATGAAATATTTTCGGCCTCTGCAGTATTTCGATTTCCTTCCTCCCTTCGCAAAGTGATTGAATGGATCACTGATGGCTTTTTATGACCCCGTCATCTGCCCAACCTGAATCGAAGTATGTGCTTTTTCTTAGCCTTCTGGATATTATTCTTTTGATGTGATCTAGCATTTAATTGGGGGACAATCATTTCCTGGATTCAGATTTAGGTTATATGCAGAGGGCCCAAGAACAGTCATGGCCCACTACAGGGCCCGAGGAAAGGCCCTCGATTTGACCCATAGGCCCATCATGGCTACTCGAGGACCGAGGATTGTTCAAGAGGCCCATTATGAGCCCACCCAGAAGATCGGACGGCTGAGAACATCCCCCGGGGAAGGTGAGAATTTTGGGAATGGTCGGTTGGAGTTTCGGCAAGGTCAAAGCTTTCTGGTCCATCGTCCGACCAAACCTACGAGACGTCGCGGTCGTTTCTATATTCCCCGAAGCGACCGCCCGCCCGCCCTGTCGTCTCTGCCCAACGACGAAGGAGCCAATTTGAATTGGAATTTGGTTCCTCCTACCAAACCCTCGAATTGATTATCGCCCGTTTTCGTCTTCGTTTTTCCTTTAATTCCGGCGATGGCCGCTACCGCTGTTGGATGCAGCGGCAGGTTCAAGGCGGAGGCTTTGCGGCGCCCCTGCAAGCCATCGACCTCCTCCGCCTATTCATTTTCTTGTTCTTACGCGAGGGGTTTGGTGCGGCTGGAGAGAAGGGAGCGCTTCGTCAGGTGTGAGCTGGGTTCGAGCGTTTCCGGGTCCGCCAGTGGTGTTCTGGGGCAAAGGTCGGATTTTTCATCCGTTTCTGCGCTTGAGCAGCTGAAGATCAATTCTGCCGAGCGTAAGTCGTGATCTAGGGTTGCTTTCTATGGCTTTTTTAATTGATACCAATGTGGTTGTGCCGCCGGGTTTCTTCCCAGAATGCCATTTTGGGTGTTCATGGGCTTGTAATTGTTTGGCATTCGTGTGATTCTGTCATCTGGATTTGGCAGGATTTCGTTAGGCTGTCCAGTGGATGACTTGTTTCGTTTCATTCACAACAGGCTTGCAAATTAGAAAGGGATTCTTTTGAGGCTGTGCATTTGCTCACAATAAGTCATGCTCTTGTGATTGTCAGGATATACAAAGGAAAGGAGTAGCATCGTGGTCATTGGACTCAGCGTACACACAGCTTCCATTGAGATGCGGGAGAAGCTTGCGATCCCTGAGCCAGAATGGCCGCAAGCCATTAGGGAGTTGTGTAGCTTGAATCATATTGAGGAAGCTGCTGTTCTCAGCACCTGCAATAGAACTGAGATCTACGTCATTGCTTTATCTCAGCATCGTGGAGTCAAAGAAGTGACCGAATGGATGTCTAAGGTGTTTCTTTTCTCCTTCTACAACTGTCAAGTTCTTCTTGAATATTTCATGATAGAACGAGTTAGCCTGTTCATTCAGGAGGACAGGTTTCCAGGCTCTATAAAAATACATGATTTAGCTTTTTATTTATTCGGACAGAGCGAGGCAATTCCAACTATTGTCTTTTCTATTCTATAGATGCTGTCCGGCTTAATATTATATTACATTACATCAGTCCCAAAGAACAACACAAGAAGTAATCATGCAGATGATGGAACCATTTCCTTTACAGTGCTCATCTTGCAGATTCGACCGGTTGCTTTTATGAGTAAATCAGAGTTTGTTTGTAATTCATGTTGTTTGTTTTTCCTGTTTCAGAAAAGTGGGCTTCCTGTGTCAGAGCTTTCTAAACACCGATTTTTGCTCTACAATAATGATGCTGCGGAGCATCTGTTTGAAGTGTCATCTGGACTCGATTCTCTTGTTCTTGGCGAAGGTCAGATCCTTGCGCAGGTGAAACAAGTGGTGAAAGTAGGGCAAGGAGTTGTCGGATTCGGTAGAAACATAAGTGGGCTTTTTAAGCATGCCATAACAGTCGGGAAGAGGGTGAGAACAGAAACGTGTATTGCCTCGGGTGCTGTCTCTGTTAGCTCTGCTGCTGTTGAACTAGCTGCCATGAAGATACCTGAGCCTGCCGAATTTGTATCGGCTAGGATACTTGTTGTAGGTGCTGGCAAGATGGGAAAGCTCGTGATTAAGCACTTGGCCGCAAAAGGATGCCAAAAAATGACTGTTGCGAACAGAAATAGGGACAAGGTTGCAGCCATATGCGAGGAGCTCAAAGGAGTTGACATAATTTTCGAACCTTTTGATCATCTTCTTGCTTGTGCTGCACAAGCAGACATTATCTTTACTTGTACCTCTTCGGAGATGCCATTGTTTCTCAAGGAGGAGGTTGGCAGTTTTCCCCAGGCAAGTCAAGTCATCACTGGCACGAGGCTGTTTATCGATATCTCTCTTCCTCGAAATGTTGACCCATCGATTGGTGACTCTGAAGGAGCTAAAGTGTACAACATCGACGATCTCAAAGAGGTTGTCAATGCCAACAAGGAAGATCGACTCCGTAAAGCAATGGAAGCACAGATTATCATAGCAGATGAGTCCCGACGATTTGAAGAGTGGAGAGATTCATTGGAGACTGTTCCTACAATTAAGAAATTGAGGGCTTATGCTGAAAGGATTAGACTGGTAGAACTAGAGAAGTGCCTGTCTAAGCTGGGCCACGATGTGCCGAAGAAAACAAAGAGAGTTGTTGACGACCTTAGCCGTGGTATAGTGAACAGGCTTCTTCACGGGCCGATGGAACATTTGAGGTGCGACAGCGGAAATGACCGGATGCTGAGTGAAACCCTACAGAATATGCATGCTCTTAATAGAATCTTTGGCCTTGAAACTGATATGTCCTTTTTGGAAGAGAAGATCAGAGCCAAAGTAGAACAGAGTAAGAGGTAACCATTACAATTTCAGCCTACCATTTTAGGATTACTAGTGAAACGCATTTTTACAACCAGGAACATCGCCATAGTTCTTCACAGTAGCTGAGTTATTCTACCGACTCATTGTTTTGTCAGATGAGAAAGATGCTGAAATTGCATCACTTGGCCATTGAAATATATCAATAATTGATTCTTTCATTCCAATCGTGATATGTGAGGTCTCCAGTGCGAGGTACATGTCTTCGGTGCGTGGCGTAGGTGGTAGGTACAATGTCTCAGAGGTGATGATAAAATCTCATGGAAATCTAAGGACGGCCAAACTGGACACGGGCAGGGTCAATCTCTTAACTAAATCCCAGAAGCAATGTTTCTGAAAGGGAAACCGATGATGCAATAATGACAAAGATGCCATGTGAACATGTCAAAAATTGCAAGTGATCCGCAGGACATCGTTACCCGCATCTAACAATTGGGGTCAGACCACATACATGCCCCCAACATGTCACATGCAGCTGGCATGAAGTGACAAGTGACCCCACCAAAGACTTGATAGAGCATTCAGCACATTCACAGCGAATCTGTTAAAGAGTAAACAGACACAAGCAGCACACACGGACCTTGCACATGGGATTCACCAGCACTGACACATAGTTGAGGAGAGGACTTGCACCTCACCTGTGAGTTCCCGACATGAATATGAGTCGGCGATGAAGACAGTAATGCTACTTTGGTAATGGTTTGGTTTCAACAGCAGACATACAGAACAAAACAATGCAAACAGATAATAACTTATCCCACTCCCAACATCCTAATCTCACTCCGGTATCTGGCTCAAGTCCAATGTTTCGTGAATCTCATGGAATGGCGGATGGATGTCAGGAGCGTGGGCCGGAGATTCAGTTCTTGATCTTGCATTTCTCGGCTGCCCTAGGTGCTGAGTAAGAGAAAAACATTCCGATCAACAACCTATGTCAATTCCTAGTATTTTGACCAGACAAAATGTTGTACAATGATGTCTACCTAGACCAATGGCATCGGAGCTCTTCATGATTCTTAGCTTCCGGCAGGTCTCGAGAAACATCCTGGTAAGATGATGGAATAGGCTTATGAACAACAAATGATTTGGATGCCATAGAACGCATTGTATGAAGTCGCTAAGGGCCATCCCCTCTTACTCCACCGAAACAAATCAGATACGAGATGCAAATGACACACAATTGCCAAGAATTTTAAGAGCAGAAGACAAATATTGATCGGACTATCTTGGCCTTAACGAAACATCTCAAATGAAAAAAATACAAAATTCTTTTTAATCTCCAAAATTCCATTTAGAACAAGTAAAGAAGTCACATAATGTAAGCCTTATTTTGTATTAGAAAACAGGCAAAAATAGTTCAATAAGCACAAGAAACCAAACACAATAATGCAGCTAGTTGTTTTGAAAAGAGAACAGGCAAGACATCTCTCCGATGTCCTGAATATTGTTCTTCGCAACTAATATGTCCATCAGTATCCAAACTAGAACCCTGATCTAAAAGTAGTCAATTCAGCAATAAATTGGGAAGATTGAAACTTATCTAAAAGTAGTCAATTCAGCAATAAATTGGGAAGATTGAAACTTACTCCCAAGGTACATCACCCACAAGCATCCAATCTCCATCTTTGTCCTCATACGTCAGCACATAATCTGTTCCATCTGCAGCATCTTTTGGCATATCGCCTTTCTTCTCTTTTCCAACAGTGCCATTAGATCCATACAGACCTGCCAATGATAAATAACCCACAGTAGTCGCAAATTCACGATGGAAAAGTTTATTCTGCATAACTCAAATTCACGAATAACCGATAGACATATCTCACCAATTATGAAACAACTGAACATCTTCTCCAGAGCGGAAGAAAGTTCCTGATATGTATCATAATTCTTCAAGTCAACTTTCCTCAGGTAAGGGGCACCATCCATGCTGACTTTAAGAAATATAGCTCCTGCTTTGCCATCCATTTCTTCAGCATTCTTGGAAGTGGCAACTAAGGAGTTCTTTCTATACGATCTAATTGGTGGCCAGCCCACAACCTGTGCCCTAATGAACATAAGAGGAAAAAAAGGATGCCCCAAGTTGTGTGAGGAGAAGAGCTGACATCTTAGAAATGAGAAGGCTTTCGATAAGATCTTTTAGCTTACTTGAAAGCAGGTGCGCTGCCACTATTTTTGGCAGCTCGTGATTCTTTTGCACCAGAAGAAGGGCACTCCGGAAGGGTGGACACCTCTTTCCCTCGACCAAGCATGGGTCCAAGGCCCTCGAGACCCGGCTTAGCTTTCTGTCCAATGTTTGCACCAGGTTTAGGCGATAGCATGGCATTCACATCAGAGTTGGCCATGAATTTTCCCTTCAACTAGAGCATGAAAACACATGAATTATAGTAATCCACAAGAAACAAAAAGATAAAAAAAGGCATGGCATATAGTGATGACAAGGCAAAAGTTCAACCTCCGAGACCTCATTGGCCTTCATAGCATCAGCAAAGCCTCTTTTATATCCCGAATGGATATTGTTCAAAGGATGCAGCGGAAATAGAAGTTTCTCATCAGGTTCTCCGGTGTTTGGTGTAGACAAATCAACAACTCTTTCGGGGCTCAGAGATCCAGGGAGACCAAGCCTCAATTCCGTAGCCCTCAGGTTGAGACTGCTGTTACAGTTGCCAAAGGCCGCAGGGGCAGTAGAGCCCTTCATGGATGGGCAGTCAAACAAGCCCATGTAATTGTGCTCATGCAACTCCAGGTTTTGAGACGAAGCTTTCAAGGAGGTCGAAGAGGATGGCAAAGTGACATTACTCTGACACTCCTCTTCCCCAACACCGACCAGTGGCGGAGACATCAAAGTTTGAGAGGGATATCACCCAATTTTTTCAATCCTGAGCTCCCCCCAGTCTTTAACTGAATAAGTACGCTGAGAAACAAAGATATAAATATTACAGACAAGTTGAGACAAAAAACAGAAAGCGTTCATCACAAGGCGTTGACAGTTCGATGTGATCAGACCAGAAATCTTTCGCGAGCCAGGGCAAACATCTGATTTGGAGAGGGATATCCTCAAGTAACCTTGAGAATGCCCCCAAGCACAAAAGTACAAAATGCTCTAAGTAGGGAGTCTTGACATCAAAATCAAGAAAAGGGCTAACAGGATCACCATCTCAAAAGCTATCATGAGGATGGGAAGCCGTCCTCCTTATATACTATTTTGGCGGGCGTCTCACCAGATGTGAGACTATTTTATGCATCAGCAATCACTTTAAAAGCCCCCAGTCACTCTTAGATGCACCTGGCGCAAGATTTCGATCTATGTTTTTCCTGCGGTCGAACTATCCAAGAACCACACAACCACACGAGAATCCTAAATCTCTGCTAGTTTACAACCGCCACATCCATCACCAACAAACAATATCCTCCCAGAATAGTCCCCTTTTTTTGAAAAAGAGAAATTACTTTTGCAGATAGGTTAAAATTCTAAGCTCAGCCAGGTCAAAATTCTCCTCTCTAAATAGGAACAAGACAACCGACAAGCTCAAGCAACACAAAACTACTCAGCCCCTGAACAAGCAGCCAAGAAGCCTCAAGAACTCAAACCGGGTCTAACCCAAAAGGTACAAACTTTCAGCCGAAACAAGCAAGTAAACCAAAATGGGTAAACAAAAAAAAAATCCCACACCTCACAGATTTGCAGACCCAGAAACAAAAAGACCAGGGAAGGTTTCACCAAAATGCGTGGAGGGTTTTCTGGGGATTTCGAGTTCCGATCCGGGGTGGTGAGGGAGGAAGAAAAAAGAAGAGTGGAGACAGGGGGTAGAAAAAAGTGGGTTTCTTTCTAGACCTTCTTGTGCATTTTTACAAAAAGAAAATGCAGACAATGTAGACAGAGTTTAGTATGCACAACAACTGACCCTGTTCCGGTTTTTGTTGTTAAAAAAGTTAAAACTCGACTCCGATATCTACTTCAGATTAAGAAGATTGCATTCAATTTCTCTGACTTGGAATCAAATCATTCGTGAATGAAATTTACGAAGTCTCCACCATTTTCTTCAACATCTCGACTTCAATTTCATGAACTGAGAAGATGAACGCATCATTTTAAATTCCTGTTCCTTTGAATAAAATCATGATAAATAGTAATAATAAATGCTTCCGATGAATTATTCGCCACGCCCAATGAATGCCCTCCTAACAACAATAACATCACCAACTCGATCGACGTATGTACGGATGTGATGGGATGGATCCCGATCGGTTTCCTGGTCCCCGTTTAGAAAAAAAAAAAAAAAGCGAAATACTGTTTTAGTTTGCATAACTCCGTAATATCCTCGTCGAGAATCGCGATAATTAATTTATAAAGAAATATATGGTTTCTTACCGTGACACTGCATTAGGAAATGTACGTTACGGTTACGTTTCGTCAGTAATTTTAATGTCATGTGTCTCAATCGCGACACAAGAGCAATATTAGGAAAATTTTACAAACTAAAATTGTATTTCACATTTTTTTTAATCTAACTCTATTATCGTACAAAGTTCATCTATTACATTAGTTGTACAACGAGGATTGTGTGTACGTTACAGTTGGTTTCACGAAAGAAAACATAGAAAGTAAGGTTTTCTTTCCTTTTCTATGAAAGGAAGAAAAAAAGATAAGAGGAGAGGAATTAGGAAACAGGCTAGTTCGGGGAAAAAGAAAGTAGTGATGGCTAGGGATAGAGATAGAGATGTTGTTTAGCCAAAAACATGCAAACCCATTATTATCTCCTTTCTTTCATTCATTCTTTCTGCTATATTTACTTTTCAACCGCTCCACTCATTACAATCACCACCCGATTCTTTATTCTTTTTGAAGAAAATGTTTTGCATTTAAACAGGGAAAGATTATGTCCTCCACGTTGTTATTATTACCAAGGTGACAAGCAATAATTCATCTCTTGTTCCTCTTCTTCTTTCTTATTATTCTGCCCCGTCCGGACAAGAAAATCACATGTTCCCTTTTGGCTAACGTAATCATGGTTACCAAGGTTGTTAGGAGGACCAAAAACATCAGAATCGAATTATCGTAATTGCTAAATGAAAGAGACAAAAGGAGAACTAAGGCTGATGCGAAATGCTGCATGGAAATCAGGGGGAGACAGGCACATGGGGGGTGTGGGGTAAGAGAGGGACATGGAAAAACAGGGCAAAAGGCTGGAGTCTGGGGAGAAAAAGGCTTTTTTTTTGAATAAATCATTTTATATTCGGTTATTTTTATTAAATTTTTAATTATTATTATTATATTATATTATGTTTTTAGAGACAAGGGGAGGGAAGCTGCGGAACTGAACTTGACAACTTTGGATGAGTCCTGTCTGGTCTTGTCCTGTCCCCCCGGGACTTTCTTCCTTCTCCATCTCACCACTTAATGTGAACAGCATTCTAGTTCTCTCCTCCCTAACCAGCGGTTTAAATTCGTATGTGTGGAGGTAGTTCCGTTTCAGTTCGTTCAGATGTAGTAATAATGAACTTGATTGAACCCAACAAATTGAGGTACGAGGGGTGGGTCCCAATACAAAAAAAAGTTGTAATGATAGTGTCGGGGAATTAATTGATGTTGATGGTTAGCCAAAAATCACGTGCAAAGACACGCGCGAACACACCACAATATAAAATGAATTTCCTGCAGAATTTGGGTGCTTACTTGCATTTGCATTTGAGTGTGTGTGTGCGTGTGTTTTGGTTGGGTTTGGTGGGAAAGTCTGTGCAGTGGTTGCACGCTTTGCCTTGCCATTCCCCCATGCAATTCGCATTCCTCAGATCAGATCACAGATAGTGAATCATCCTCCAACGGACGATGTTTTACTTTTAGCTAAAGGCGATTACGGAAAATTTCGATACTTCACCATATTTGAATGATATCCATAGTCTGTGTCAATCATTGATACTGCTCTCCTTCTTTCGTCTGAATTTGGGCTTCGGACAACATCGAATGGGCCGACCCAAATGTCAAAAGCCCATTTAGATGGTTATATTGTAGGTGACGGACCGTGAACTTGATAACTAATGGACGATGCATCAAAGTCACGGAGGAGAACAAGCATCAATATGTGGACTTAGTTGCGGATACTGACCGTATGTTCTCGATTTTTCATTTGTTTTGCTTCTTTGCAATATAATGAAAAATGCTGACAGATGGTCTGTCTCGATGCTTTTCGGTGGACGACTTGAGGGCTAACACTGAATACTAGCGCTGCTTCTCCGGTGATACAGTGGTTTCGGGAGGTCGTGCAAGGTTTAAGCAAGGAAGATAAGGCCCGCCTTTTGAAAAATAGTGTCAAGCATTACATTTATCTTTCTCCACCTAGTTCATTGTTCTCTGTTGTAAAAATTGTTGGATGTGGACCTGAGAACATTTGTAGGCATCATTTTTTGGTAGTGGAAGCATCGTTATTATTCTAACATCGTCTACTCCGAGTCGCTACTGACCACTCTCAATCATCAAAGCATCTTCCAGATACTGGCGCTTTCGGAGAAGCGCAGATCCCGTTTTATTTTTTCTTTATGAGCCAATACTGCATCTGTTAGTCGATTCCTTTGTCATGTTCTTTGTCAGGTGCCCCTTGAAGGCTTCAGCGCACTTCAAGGGATTTCTGGCTCTCAGAATTTCCAGATTCACAACGTTTATGGAAGCCCTGATTGCTTGCCTTCCGCTCACACTTGGTATGTTCGAACATCGCGCGAGCGTACGGGTCGTCTGAATCGTTAGTGAGTTCTCAAGTGCCTTGTTGACGGGCTTGACATCAGCTCCTTCTATTGACGTTTGAGTTTTGTATGAAATACAGTTTCAATCAGCTGGACATGCCGGAATATCTTTCTAAAGAACAGCTAGAGGAGGGATTACTGCTTGCGATCCGGTTTAATTATAGCCGCCGTGGTGGCCTGCTAGTTTATTTTCTGATGTAGATATTGCCAGTCCTATAAGAAATCATGCTGATGATTTTTTGTGAATCCCTTTTTGCAGGAATGTAATACAATCCTGATCCTTATTATTGCTTGATCTTTAAGCTGAACCGCGTTGTGACCGGAATAATTGTGCAGCTGCACGACTAGTTCTGACAGTCTAGATTACACCTGGTTACAGGTTCGGCGAACCTCTCATGAATCGATAGCCATAATCAGCTAAAGGTGACAGTGAGAATGATGGAATAGCTTGGTGGTGCCCCTGATGGGGCATCTTAATCCCATTGGTAGAACCAAATCATGCAGTGACTGTATGTCGAAAACCAGTCTCATAACTGTACAATTTAACAGCAGAATCATACAAAGAATAACCAGAGAATACTTCGCGCAAAATTCGACCGTGGAAACAGGTAATGATCCTTGTTCAGCAGATTGATCTCAGTGCTCGGCTAATAGAGTGGTGCCCGGGTTGCCCTTTGGAAAACTGACGAGACTGTTGTTTGGATGCATGCCCGCCCCGGCTCCTGGGTCATTCATCTCACCTTCACACTGATTCAAGGCATTCCTTTACACCATTGACCAATAAGTTAAATCAGAATCACATCAGGACGGTAAAGGTGGTGTCATTACCTGTTCTGCGGAGTTTAGATTAGGATCCTGGGTTCTCTTCGAAAGATCTCTCAGAGTACCCTACAATAACCACAAAGAGCACATCAGTGAAAAAGGACACAAGTAAAGCTTAGCCAGGCCATGGCAGGAGATCGTTCCAAGTAATAAGCCTTGGAAAGATCCCTACCACTTTTGTTTTTCCCCCAGATTTTATTTTGGACACTCTACATGGGGACATTCCATGTGCTAGGACTTCTGTAACCTAAACCCTGAACGTTAATTCTAATGCTACCTTCCTTGCTTACCCAAAAAAGAAAAGCCTTGGATTTAGAATCAGACCTTTAGACGTGTACTTTTGCACAAAAATACGGCAGGCAAAACCCATATGGTCAACACACTGGCAAGAAACGATTTTGTCCAAGTATACCAATCAAAATGCTGCGAGACTCTCATTCAAGCATTTCAAGACAAAAAGACACAATCAAAGCCACTACAATTCACAAAAATCAATTAAAGATATGATAGCTTTCACAATTTGTGTATAATCCGCATTGCATTAACCAAAGGAGAAACGACAGCAAACTCCACAACAAGTAGACTATCAAATCCAACAAAAGCAAGAAAAAGTTAAACATTACTATTATGTGAATTGCAACCAGAGAAGTTCACTCTTTCCTACCTTACAATTTGCCTCCGCAAATTACCAGCAGACGTAAGCATCCATTTCCAAGACTGGAAAACATGGACAATAAAACGCATTTGCTGTCATCATGTCCAGAATACTTACCCTATTAGCCCAGAAAAGACCGCATGCATTGCAAAGAGATCTAGGGCCGGATGGTCCACGCCTCATCATCGGCGTACACTTTGCACTGATACCACAATGTGTGCAGCTGAGTAACATATGAAGATTAGCGAGATATAAGCATCTAGTGTAAGCAAGCTAACAACACCCTATTGAAGCAATGAGTAGATGCATAAGCCGACCATGTCTCAAATGGCAGCTCATCTTGTCCAGAATCTGGAGCAGAACCCCAGCCACAATCACCGTCAGATTTCTTGGCCGATGTGAATTGACCTTTATTTCGCTGCATCCTACATTACCGCAAAATGTTAGTAGGGAGTTAATATTGTTGAAACTACATGAAATAACAAAATCAAAAGTTCACCTGAGAGCGACCTCTTGGCGGACGCTATATCTGACCTTCTTATCGAAGCATCTCTCTTTTCTCTTTTGGCGAAACCTATTTAAGGAGGCAACCCTTTGCGGCTGACTGCATCGTGGGGGGAAGTCCACACTACCCTAGAACACACACCAGAAAAACCAATCAGACCAACTGGAAAGGATCTGAAATCTCCATATGAATTATCAATGATGATTCATGAATTACCCGCTGGCTCTGCATGTTCATATCCACACCTTGAGCACCGGCAGATAGTTCACACCCTCCCAACAGTAATAGCACAGCGTGAACCTGATAAAAAAGGACACGATAATCACATAAAGCTTCAAATTCCCTCATGCATAAGCATTCAGGGACACATGCTAAAGACACGCACTTCCCCAACAACTAGGGAACGACCTGCCCAACAATTTCAGCCATTTCTGTTCTGCTCATTCCCCATAACACTTAGTAAGAACCTCGCCAATCACTGCAAACCCTGTCTACCTTTTTAGGCGTCACAGCATCGAACACGTACACCTGCCCTCGGAACGACAGGGTCAGCTGGCTCGCCTCATCCCCGACGGACACCCCGAGATGCCCAGCGCCGCCGGTGGCGTATACGGCATCCGGCGGGATCTCCTCGATCACGGAACCCATGGCTGTCGCGGCAGCCGCGCCAGCTTCGTCATCCGCAAGGTGCTGGTGGTCGTAAGGGGCCGCAGAATTGTCCATGGAGTCAGGGCCAGAACCCGAGCCATCGTCGTCCGTGGCAGCAGCGGAGGAGTTCAGCTGCTTGGGTAGATCCAAATGGTGGTTGTGAGAGTGGTGGTGATGAGTATACATCGACGTCACATCAATGGGAATCCACCCGGACAAGCATCACCATCCCCCACCAAAACAAAAAACAGGGTAAAAGGGAAGTCGTCGAGAAAGGGGAGGACAAAGGGAGAGAAACTTGGGATCCAAACCCTAACCCTAAAAAATCAATCGGGTCTGCTGGGAATCGAAAAGATTGGATTTTGACGACTAGGGAAAGGAAAACTTGGGATGCCGGGAAGGAAGGAAGATATCGGGCGAGGAAAGGAGAGAGAGGATTGACTGTACAGAGGAGTTTCGTACGGAAATATTATTGTGTGGAATTTTTAATAAATTTATGAAATATGATTCTAGTAAATCTTTCTCCCATTAAACTAAAAAAATTTTTAAAATAATTGAAATCTTAATTGAATTATGTCACGTCAAAAATTGATATTATATCAGATTCAATTGGGCATTATTTGCTCATTTATCTGTCCTTTTCTCCATTTACTTTAAATTAAACGGTTATGATTTCATAAGGCAGGCAAATTATGCGCCGCAATTGTTCTTACATGGTGTTCGTTCTTCAGCAATGATCATGTGTCCCAGTTTCCTCTTACTTATCTTCATCGGAATCGTATCCCGTTGGCTCCGATCGTCCGAGTCTTCTTCACAGCTCCACGAATCTTCGTCGTTTCCAGTGCCATCGCTGAACTCGACTACAACCCCTTGCTTCTGTCCAGGAAGCATTTCCTCAAGCTGGCTCGCCGACTTCTCCCTAACATCAGTGGACTTGCGCCTCTTGCTTGCTTGATCCGATTACCCCTTGAAACAGACGAGACTCGCATCACGAATATTCGATGAGTTCAATGGAGAGGTGAATGATTCAAAGGTTTTTACGAGATCCAGAATTTATGCTTACAAGGGCTAGTAATCGAGATGTTTCCACATTGAATGAAATCAGTCAAATGACCAAACCAAGGAGAAGAGTCGGTAAAGTCCTAGGAAGGAGGACCGCCCGCGTTTGGATCGCTTGGCTGCTGCTGCGGCTGCGATGACCACAATTGCTGCTTGTGCTTCTTCAACTTGACGCCGAACAGGAACGACCTGAGCGGAAGCTTTTGCCTGTTCGACGATCCCCCTGCCGACAAGAACCGGCCGCTCCTGAATCCTGATCCACCCATACGTTCGTCCAGGCTGCTCAAGGACTTCTCAATCTCTCCCTGCAGCTTATTCACGCGGTCCAGCCCTGCCTGCAGCTGGTAAGCCACCTTGTTGTTCTCCTGCTCCATGTTTGTCACCTCTCCATGGAACTTTGCCGCCTGGTACTTGCTGAGGGCCGCCACCTCACCTTGCTTTGTCTCTGATAGCCGTGATATGTCGTCCTGGATCCTCAGGAGCGATATCGACCTGTTCTGCTGCTCCTCCTTCAGTATCGAATGGTGCTCCAGCCACATCCTTAGTTCCGTCTGGATCTCCCTCATGTGTTTGTATATCGGCCGTGCCTCCGAGCTAAGGGCTCGGCTGAAATGACGGCGGTGGCTGCCGTCGCCGCTCAGATCCTCTTGCTGGTGCTTCTCCATCAACTTCATGACCTCGCCCTGGAGATCGTGGACGGTCGTTAGGAACTTCTGGACCATGTGTATTGATGTGCTAAACCGAAGCCAAAACTCAAGGTTCTCCTCCAACATCCCGTCAATCTCCGTCCTCAGCGTCTCTTCCACCGAGACGAGGTTCCATTTTGGTTCACTTTCGCTCAAGCTGCCAACGAAATTCTCGTTCTGCTTGAGCAGCAGCTTGTAGAGTGGCAGTTTCGGCGATTCCGACAGCTTCTCCTCTCTCACTTCTTGATCCACATCGTCATGGTGAATGGTGGTGAGGCCTGCATCCGAAGAACCATCCAACTTCTGACGGAGGGTGGCAATCTCCTGATCCTTTGTAGCATTGTCGTCTCTTAGCTGTTTTATCTGCATTGCCATCTCGAAAAGCCTGTCCCGGTTCGTCTTCTCGACGTCACTCAGCTTGTTCTTCACATCTTTGTAACTCCGAAGAATCGTCGTGTACTCCTCGAACAGAATCTTCTCCCGATCCTCCATCCCTTCCAAGAAGAACTGCCTCAAGTTCGGCTGATCCTCGCCATCAAGCCCTCCCGTCGACTCATCGTGATAGTCCCTATCAGCATTCACATCCACAGAGCCATACAAATCCGGAGTCTCCCCCTTCTCAGAGAGCACATCCATCTCGCTGTTCGGCCCTGACACAGACACTGTCTCCTCCTTTGCGAGCTTCACGGTGCCTCTGTGCTCTTGCAGATCTTCAGCCTGCGCCTTGGACTTCTTAGATTCCTGGAAAAGCCCGGAGTCCTCGATCTCAGCATCGAGCTTCACGTCCTGAAGCTTCTCCGAGAGCCGTTCGAGGTTAGTGCTTGCCTCATTGAACTGGGAGACGATGCTACGGTCACGCTCGTGGAAACACTGCTTTGTTCGCAGGAGCTCGTTGAGTCCCTTCTCAAGCTCCTTCACCCTTTTGTTGGCGTTTGCCGTATCTTCCACCAAAGTCTCCTTTTCTTCCTCGAGAGCCTGAACTTGTGCATTCAAGCTTTCTGTTTCTGACCGCAGTTTCTTAACCATAGCAGACTGGGAAGAAACTTGGGTCTCCAGACTCACAACCTTGTTAACCAGTTCGTCGATTTTCTCCACCAACTCGGTCACACTTAAAGTCGCCTTGGCATTCCTATCAAAACTCCCAGAATGATCCCCATTTTGCTTTGATTCGCCATTATCTGGATCGATCGATTTGTTAGTCTTTGTTTCTGAACCCGTCGCTTCCTCGTCATGGTGCAGAAGCTCACATTTTAGGAGATTTATCCTTCCAGAGGTGTCGTCTATGTTTCCACCCTGCATTCTTACCTCATCGACTGAGTTTTTCTCCTCGTCCTTCAGACGGGACAAAGCCTCCTTGCATGACTTCAAGGCAGTGGCAGCCATCAGTTTCCGAGCCTCGCTATCCTCAATGAATGTCCCAATACCAAACTCATCCTGGAGGTTACAAACTCTCCCTTGCATCTCTGTTATCTGATTCTCGATCTCCCAGAATCTTGCGTGCCCGCGCTCGTATGAGCTCTTCACGAACTCCTTCTCTGTCTGTAATGCCAGGATGTCCTTCTGAAGCATGTCAATTTCCTTGAGTGCCTCAGACTTGGACAGCCCCGAGGCAGGAACAGCCGCCATTGCATTATCATCCATCTGCTTTGGTTGTCCCTTTGCCAACACTCCCGGAAATTTCCTCGCTGGCGGCTTTGGCACCTGTGGAATGCCCAATTTTTTGGCCTCTGGGATATCACTGGCCATCTTATCCTCTGAACCAAGGCTATCCTCCTCATAATCATCCTCATCGAAATGGACCTCATCGGGGAAAACGGTTGCAATCTTACGGTTTGCGCTCTGCAGCTCCCGGGACAGGTGGTCGTACCTCTCCACCAGAGCTCTGTACGCCTTGAACGACTCCTCCACGAAGTTGATGAGCTCCGGCCTCCTCTTATAATACATTTCCGCTCTCTTCGCAAACGAATCACCATCATGATCGATTATTTTCAAAGCACTCTTAACCTTCTCCTCCATATCTACGACACCAAATAACAGAATCCAACCATCACGACAATATTGCATCAATACTTTTCAGAACAAATCACGCACTCGGACACGGGTTCAGGCCAAGAACATCGGAGGAAAACATGAGACGTACCTTGGAGGCTCTGGTCGAGCCATTTGGATTGCTTGGTCCTGATGTGGCTAGCCCACCACCAGGAATAAGCATTCCCTGCAGCCCTCTGCAACATTTTTTGCTCCTTCCTGTCTCCTATCGCGCATATCAATCAAGCCACGGCATGGTCACCAAAGTCTCGCCGCTCTTCATCATCTTCTCCTGCAAGAATGTTGAAGGAAAGAAAAGGACGATGACGATGGCGAAGAAAAATAACAAAAAGGAAGCGATGTCATCATAGAAAATTGGCTAAACATAGCAAAATGGAATGAACAAACCTATTTTGTCCCGAATTAGAGAGTAGTCGTCATCAAAAGATTTGTCTTCCCTTGAAGAGACTACTTGTCTTCCATTGAAGAGTCTATTGTTAACATCGACTCAACCATATCCCTTCTCATTGCGAGTGAGACAGTACAGTCATGCATAAGCGCAATGCTCCCTAGCGAGTTCTGGTGGTAAACACAGCGTTTCTTCAGGAAACACTCCGAATAGACTGAGACCAAAAGGAATGTCTCCAAGTCAAGCCATCACGTTCCTCGAAAGAGGGACTTGTTCCAGCATGCCATGATACAACTGAGATGAGAATTCTTCAATCCCTCCCATCAAATGATCAATGGGCAATCACGCCAGAGATGAACGACCACACAACTAACCAACATATTTTATTACAGACAATGAAAATTACCAATCACCAAACCTTTGTCATCATTCAACAATCACAACCAGTTCAGGAACTACAATTGCAAATTTAACTTTTTCAGACAATTCCCGTTGTCTTACAACAGGGATATATTTACACGGAAGGAAAGGGCAGGTGGGCAGCAAAGCACACAAGCGCAAGAAGGTGTTCCTCCACACGAGTTCTTTTCATGGGATAAGAAACTTATATACACGAACCAAAAGAATTTAGACATCATTAAACACTCAGGATGATCCTCCTCTTTCTCCCATGATTAGCCACAAGGCACATTGTTTCTATACCAGTACCAGATACTTTTTTGGCAGCGATCGTCATAGAAGGGCGCGATCCCTTTTACTTTTCTGTCTTTTTTATTTTTTTTTTTAATTTTTTCCTTCTTCAAGAGTCTTTCTACAACCATTAGACTATGCTTGCAAGATTGGCGGCACGTTGGCATAGGCGAAGTTTTGATACAGTGATCGACTGAGGGAAGGTTCCACAGCAATACGATGATGCCTCGTCAGCTGCTCTGGAGGGAGCATAACCACTGTTCCATGTACTTCTGGCTATCTGTAGAGAAAAATTCCAATATCTGCGTCAGAATAGACGACTAGAATCCATCCAAAGTAGCTAAACCGGAATTACACCAAGCAATATGCAACCAAAGGTTTTACATGGAGAACCTACATCGGCTATCATCACGAGATTCTCTATTTATGACAATACAATTAGGTGAATGGTCAACTGTTAAGATCTAGAGGCTTAAAATGCTGGGGTTGCGTACTCAGCCTTAGGTCCTGAAAATGACTACCAACAATATGAGAACGGTTAAAGCTTTGACATTCCCATTAGTGGAAACCCTCCGCATTAGTCCCAACAGTTTTAAGAAATTGAAGCACTCGTTTACAGATTGAATCTAAACAAGTAACAGGTCAAGGCATCGCTAAAGAAAGAACAACGGACTGCAGATACCAATTGATACTATGACTGATTATCAATGTTTCCATCGTCATATGAGGACAACTAAAATTAAAAGCCCCCTTACCTGCATGTAACATGTCAGAAATGGCACTGACAATGCCCACGGTGACCTTGCTGTCAGCTTCGCCCCTCATATCCTCATGAATATGGCCATAGCATGGAACCAACACAGCGAAGCTATCATCAGATTCATCATCACTCTGAAATCCGGGTCCGTGAGGTTCCAGCCACCCGATTGACCAATCCGAGTCATCAGATTCTGAACCCGAAATGCATCCTCCATCTGAAGGTACAAGCACAATATCATGCTCCTTATCTATTTTCCGCTCTTCTCGACTGCGCCATTTTCGCTTGATGTTTCTAGATGATGTCACGGCTTTATTTCTCGATAAAGGAAACTTGAGAGTATCCGATTCCCACGAGCTATCTGATGAGGGGTTTAATTTAGACCCTCTGGGGATCCGAGGCTTCTTGTGCTTTCCGCTCGACAACCACCACGCTAGATGAGTGAGTGCGATGGCCATATATCTTAACAGGAATCAATACTTCAAAAAACCAAAGGGTTGGCAGCACTCAAATCCTGAAATCGAATTCAAAAACATCAGAATGACCCCAAAAGCCGATAAAAAATCAAGTGTACAGAACGACATTAAGGACCCCAAACAAATATCCAATACACTAATAGGAATATGCTCGTATGGTTTTCTCCCTATAAACCCCGTCATCTAAATACATAGGAAATGTCTCCGACAGGGATTCGTCCCATTTTTCAGAAATCTTGTCAAATAACATCCATCCCTTCTGATACAACAAGATTAATCAGAGAATCACGGGTTTATATAATCCCTTCATGATCGTTTTTTCTAAACAAAAAAATAATAATTCACGACAGAAAGACTGACATAATTGAATGTAGACACTTTTCCCAGTCCAAAGATCTGTCAAACTTCAACAACGCCCCGATTCCAAACAAGGTTTCATCCAAGAAAACAACCACTTCCTCGACTATTGCGACCATACAAGAAGGCCTTCAAGGTTAACCACCATAACTAGCATCCACGGTTTCCATAAAACCCAAAAACGAATCACTCAGACAAACAATCGTCGGGGATGCAACCCTTCTCTCGCAAGATTCACACTGTTGAGCTCAACTCCCCCCCACCCCCACTTTTCCCCACAACTTGAGACACAAGGACAACATCAGACCCACCCACACATCAAAGAGGGAAAAAATACCCCAGCCTGTCGATCAAACCTCGAAGAATCAACACAGAAGGTCCAAAGCACCAAAGCGCACAAACCCAAATCAGCCCCACCCAGAGAAATGAAAACGAGGATAAAACTCAACCCAACAAAAAAAGAAGAAGAAAAAGAAAGAAGCAAGAAAGCAACTTTCACAAGATACCTCGGGAGAAAGAAAAAAACACAAAAGGCTTTTCCGTGGGATTACGAGATCTATCAAACACACGGAAGCGACAAAAAAAAAAAATCCCCCTTGATTTTCTTGTTTTCCAAACCGGGGATTCCGGGAACCTTTGCGGCGCCCTCCTCCCGGTTATAAAAAAAAAAACGTAAGAAAGATAAGATTTTTCCTCTCTTCAGGGAGGAGAAAAGGCGGAAAACCCACGAGAGTCGGGGAGGACGAGAGAAGTGGAGCGAGGAGATGGAGGGAGAGGTCTTTATAAGACCCGACCAGGGGAGAGAATTCGATGATGGGGGGTGCACGGTAATACGGTAGGTGGGGGGGGGGACCGCAGGCGATCGGGGGAGGTGATGACGTGGCGGGAGCATAGACCAGCCATTGGAGTGTGTCTTCTTAATTTTGGGGTTAAGAAAACAAGAAGGAAGATAGATATGCCCACTCATGTTTGTGTCACTGTGCTTGTCTTCTCTCTTTCTTCTTTTTGGTATTAGTATTAAAAACTGCTAAATCATGAATTGGGAAGGGGGGGGGGGGGGGGGACACATGCTTGATGTTTAAATGTTTTATTATTGTGTGGTGGGGGATGGATGGGTGAACAACAAAAGGCCAATCAATGGGTACGAACTGGGTGGGTGTTAAAAGGAGGGAATTGACATTTTCGCTTCTGTTAATAAAATTGAATCCGGACCAGTGACCTTGGGACACAATAATCATTCATGTCTAACCTCCAAAAAATGCTTACCATCAATCAATATCATTTCTTTCGGTTCACCACCCAAAATAATAATAACTATAATAAATACAAAAATTTTCATTGCATTTAATATTTTAACTTTTCGAAAGTTTGATGGCCAATTAAATAATCTCAAAAGTTCTTTTTAAGTGGGACTTTAAAAAACGAGGGCCACCAGTTTGCCTTTCATGGCCGTTCGGTATCGAGAGACGCTATCAATCATCATCTATAACCTCGAATACCAATATTTTTCAAAGTGGGCAATCCCAGTCGTACTCCCGAAAGTATTGTTTTATTAATTAATTTTAAAAACTATAATTCTAATTTTTACTAAATATTTTTTCAAATGTATGGAAATTAAATTTGAACATAGCTGGTCATACTCTACCCGGGGACAGATGTGATTTTGATTTGAGATGTTGCAGTCGCACGCGTAGCTTTGCCGTGTCCTAATCAGTCAAAGTTAATCATCCGCCCTCCCTCTCCCCCTAATTATTATCATTACGTCATCCAGAAAACAAAACCGCATGTTTTTTTTTTCCCAAAACATGGTTGTCAGAATGAAGACGGAAGTGGGTTGCATCCCCCCCTCTCACGAGTGGTCTTAGTCAAATATTAGTTTACGATTACTAGAAAAAGGAACCCCCCGGCAGCCACCGTGTCAAAAATCCCCACCTCGGGGTCGTTGCGGAAATTTCGTTTGGGGGGGGGGGGGGGGGGGGGGTTTCAAACAAACTCACCGAAAACCAGTAGTATAGTAATATAATGTCTGGTTCCAATCACAAGCCCTAGCAGGAAATTCTGAAAAAACTAGAAGATTTTTTTCATGCCCAATCAAAAGGTGAAAGTGGATTTGGGGTGAAAAGATTGGGAATTTTGGGGCGAAAGTTCGGGAAGAAGCTCACCAGGAGCAAGCGTCTCGTTTGACTCAGTTTCGTCCCTTCTTTTTCTGGTTGTGTTTCCCCGTGAAGGATTTCACCTGACAAGGATGTCAGAGCTTCATAGACATCAAGTAGGTAGGAAGAAAGGGAACATATTAGCTGATTGGATTTTACCAGCGTGTTTGCTATGTCGTAAAGAGGCATCTTCGTGAGGCCACAGTGATCGTCCGCGATGGCGGGGGGATGAGATTCCGGGATGCTTTGAGTCTGGGGTGGGGCTGGCTCGGAGACCAGTAGGCTCTCAGTCTGCGGGAGGGTTGTTGCATCCTTGAATTCAGCAATGTTGTCTGTCTCGGTCTCCTTCGTGGAGATCAAATCCGCTGTGCTTGCTTCGACTTTTGAAGGTTTTTCTGCCTTCAATGCGTGATTTTCTTGGTTGGTGCATTTGGACGGAGAACAGCCGCATGAGATTCCGCAACTGTCTCCAGCTGACCGGCACTCGCATTTTGGGGTCTTACACAGGGATCGCTTAGTACACGAACAGCATGTTACGGTTGCTTTCCACTCATCCAGGGTAATAATTTGCCTGCTCTTTCGAGCTCCTGAAGTGCCGGTATCTGAGGTCGTGGCCATGCTTCTGATGGAAGGAGATGCATGACTTGATACCTCCTGTCCAGGGATAGAACGGACAAACTTAATACAGATTAGTTTCCAATCTGCAGTAACAAGCTCTCAATGGCTGAGATTTTACTTTTAAGGTGCTTGCCCGTGATTGGTCTGAGAGACTGGGTTTTGCACTCGATATTTCTAGTTGTTTGAGGAGACTGTTCAACCTAACCATGTCCTCTTTCAGGTCTTTGAGTTCAGGATCCTCTCTACACTCGAGGTCCTTTGCTTGCAGCAAGAGTCTTTTGTATTCATGGAAAGAGAAAGGGGTAGACAAATAGAGCAAGAGTCAAGCACTAAAACTTTAATAGCAATGGTAAATACACAGATGAATGTTTACCTGATATTTTCTTCCTTTAGCACCTCAGCCTCTTGGTTAACCTTCTCAACCTCATCCATCAATCTGGTGGTTTAGCGAGTACCGTGTGAATAATCAATTAGAAATGCAAACATGGTAATGTTTCACAAGATAGAGCTGGGTAAGATTTCTCTCTCCACAAGGTACTTCACTAAAAGAATTTCAAGAGAGAGAGAGAGAGAGAGCTCTCACAACTGCAACTGCTGCTCATATTCAGCGCATATTTGATTGATCTGAGAAGTAACCTCAAGCTCTTGCTTGATTACCTGTATCATCCACAAGATATTACATGGCCATATTCAACTGAAGAAGCACTGGAGCATTGATCGATGACAATGCTCACCTCAACTCCATCTGCCCCATTATTTGATCCTACAAGCCGTTTCAAAATCATAAACCATATCCAAGCAGCATTGTAACACGCAGAGAATAAATCAAGCCATACCAGGTTTCCGGTTTAAAGAAGCCTCCCGTAGTTCAACTAATTGTTTCAAACGGTTAGATACCATAATTGCTTCTTCTGTCTTCCTTTGAATCACCTGATGTAAAATAAACAGTGAGGTGGATAGTTAATAATATCACGATAACTGTAAAATTGAAACTCACCTGCTTTTGCCTCTGATTTCCAGCCAAGAGTTTGTGCACCTCGTACTTATTTTTTCTTCCCTCTTTCTTGAGCTGTAAAGGAACTCGAAAGAACAAGATACAGATCAACATGTTGAAGGCATGGCACCATGCCGTTGAAAGATCATGCAAAGATGGACTAATTTGCTATCCTAAAATTTAAGCAAACCAGGATCCACGACCAGTCATGAAAATTTCAAGTTTTTCTAACTTATTTCATGGTGATCTGGGGGAAAAGGAAAACTGGTAAATAGCACGAGGGAAGTAAAAGCATCAGAAGGGCCAAAGATAAATAAACAATATCAAACCTCAGTCCATGGTTTTTCCTATCAAAGAAAAACGAAATGGATTAATTCAGGCCAATAAGATCTACCTGCAGAATTTCCTTTTCCAATGTAGCCTTGCAAATCCTGGATTGGACTGAGTCCAGCTTAAGTTTGCATTGAAGCTGGACCTATAAATCATTAAAGAGCAGGGCACTTGAACTATAATTACCAGAACTTAAAGGTTAAACTAGTGCTGGATAACTCAAACTAATACAAGCTCCGGAAAGTACCTTTTGAACTTTCAATTTTTGTATCTCATCTTGCATTGCTTTCAGACCTTCATCATTTTTTCTTCTGTAGGTTGAAAGTTGGGATTGCACGTCTTGTTTCTTCTTCAAATCCTTAACCTAAAAACAAGATGTCAAAACTTGAAAAACTTCACGGATCTTTCACGGCCTCAAATCTCCAGTTAACTGAAAGTCACCTGTTCTTCAAGAACATTCAGCTTTCGTAGATAGTCCTCCTTTAGCTTCCTCATGCTATCATTATGATTAACTGAAGCCATAGCCGAATTGGTCTTCAAATCCTCTACCTCCTCCTGTAGTTCAAGGAATGATCATTCAACACGACGTGACTAGCCAGAGAATGGAAACAGGCATGCTACTACAGATTCAAACAACAGATTACAGAGCGAAGTGATCATAATGTCTTGGTAGTTCACCGAGATCCAGTAGTCAAATTAACACAGAGAATCCAGTCAAATTAACACAGGAATGTTGGTGATTCCTCCGCGGTATTCACAATCCTATCATCAAAATCCTAACCGACACCAATAACAATGGTAACGCTCTCGACCTGTCGAGCAGAAAACCACTCCATAAGGTCGGATTTCTCAGAATCGAACCTGACAAGCCTTGTTCTCTCCCTCACAATGCTGCGGAGGCTGTAGCTCCTTGGCATCGGTCGATGAGAGGGACGTCGCCATTGAGGACAGGGACGAAGTTGAGGACGAAAGGTTGTCGTCGGATGTGGCCGCCGCCTGCTTTACCCTCCGCTTCCCCTTCGCCATGATTCGGTTTCTCCCTCTCCCTCCCGAGTTGAGAAAGTAATAATCTGAAGAAACAAACGAGAAGGTTTCGATTCGATCTGGCTTTTCGAACGTTGAATTTTGAAATCTCGGGGAAGGATTGGATTGGGCCGACTGGACGCGAGCCCAAAACACAGCCCCAGCCCGCGTTTCGTTCGCAATAATCCCGCGATACAAAAATTCAGACCGCATGCTATTACTATGATAACGTATTCGATCTTCTCTATTATGGTAAAAAACTCAGAAATTGGATTAAAGAGATTAAGCTCGACACATGCAATCTGGGGCAGGGTAAGTGTAAATGGACTGCTTCTCCTTCCTCAGCCGAATGCTCCCATGCCTATTTCTATGCCCTTCCACAATGGCATCCCGGAAATCGGTCCATTCGACACTCTTGTTCAGGAACAGCTGGCCCAGCAGCCCCATGTTTGGTCTTATCGTCTTCATGTTCAGGAAAGCGCGGTGCCCCAGCTGGAAAAAGTGGTCATGTTCAGGTGCGAGGTTGGGGAAGTTAAACAGGGATGATGGAAGAGAGGGGTCTTACCACGGCGTTGTGCATATTTCCCAGGGATGCAGAAATGAATATGTCGCTCTCCATGCTCACGTAGTAGTCAACCGCCGCGAGCAAAGATACCTTTCCGTGGACTTTTGATAGCTCGTCCTTGGCGGTAAGGCTCTTTTTATCTTCCATCAGCGGGAAGAGTTTGCGTAGTGTTGAGATCCTCGCCTCTCCCCCATATACCTGAAAATCGATTATGCAGATGGAAACAAAAAAACACGGCACAACGATTTATGCAAACTGGCACATGTCAGGAATGATGTATTACCTTGTGGGAAGCAAGATAGAGGCGGGTAGTATTGCTAAAACCCAAGGCTACCAGAAGCAATCCAATCTGTTCGGGTGTCAATGGACAGCGGCCCTGGTTCCTCAGCTCTTGATCGGTAAACTGAGAGTTCATCACCCGTCCTTGCCATATTACCATAACCATACGCCACCATAGTTTACGGGGCTATTTTAAGTACGTTCAGGCTGTTGTGGTGATGGTAATAATCGACCATGATAATTAGCGTAATGTAAGCAACTTGGGGATGAAATGAAATGAAATGAAATGAACTCACTCCCCCACGAGAAATGTTGGTATTTACTGTTTGGTATAAAAATTTTCGTGATTTTTGAGAATTTGTTCGTTACAGCATTTAAGTCATTACTTGAATTAAAAAATTTAGATTGTTTCTACTTAAATTGAGGATAAAAAAAAACGGACGAAAAATCTGAAGGAATTAATTTTTTTTTTTAACAAGTATTATCTACTTCTTTCTGATTAAAATAAATGGGCACAAATAAAATTAAAAACTAAAGAGCGAGGAAAATACTTATTTTTTTAAGAGGAAAGTTAAAATTAGATGATTTATTAAGCATCATAAAATTCCTAGTTAAAAATTTCAAAGAAACTAAGTCTCTCCTTGAAGTAACCGTTTAAAGCCACTAATGGAGGAATTATATTCACAACAAATTTTGTAAAACTAACGACACGAACTAACATTACCCCTCCTCCAAACCCCAACTAAAATATCAGTGTATATGAAATATCACAGCGAAGTAAAAGATCGTCTATATACAAGTAGTGCTTTTAGGTTAGACCTTTTGGGACTCGCGGCTTGCCCCCCACCCAATTGACTATACAAACCTCCTCAAAAAGGGCCTCAAAAAGTCGTTCCTTCTCACAGATGGAGATCCTCCGACGTGCTTCCCTCCAGCCCATCCCCCGGCGGGGGATTCACCCGCAACCTCTTGGGGTTTGGCTCCTCTTCAACCACGCCCGCTTCCTCCATGACAAGTGCTGAGGCTTGCCGAGCAGCTAGTCCCAGGTCCAGGTCCGTGGCTAGACTGATGTCCAACTTTAGATCAGTGTCGTGATTGACCCTATCATCTGGAGTTCCATTTGGAGCTTCCGGATCTGCACCATCATCAGGGTGTTGCCTGGTCCGGGCTGTATCGTAGTCGAGACGCAACTCCAAAAGTGAGTCATCCCGGAAGTGACTGGGATCGGGGTTCTCGTGTTGATCAGGCCCATGCACAACTTCCGCACCCACGTTGTTGGATCCTACGAAACCACTGTCTACCACGTCCCCGGATTGCAGAAGGGGACAAATATTGAGCCTTTCTGGGGTCAAAGATCCTGGTCTGTCTGCTTCCAGATCTCGATCTGGGCTCCCCCCTCGATCATTATGATTACTCTCCATGGTTCCAGCAGGATTCAAATCTTCATCCATGGCCTGGATTGATCCTTCTGGGGAGTTCACCTTCTCGTTTTCTAGGAGCATACAAAGCCCTGGTTGCCATGATACAGAGTCTGGACCTCTAGAAGTAGTAGCACCCATGATTTCCTTAACTTCAGATTCTCCGGAATGTCCGGCAGGCATGTATGAAGCATAGTCTGCAACCATTTCTGCTTCCTCTGGCTGCAAAGGTAGGAAAGAAAAGATGGGAATCAAAAGCAGATCTGCTTTTGAAGTGCCAATTAAAAAAACCAGCCCACGGGAAAGGAAACTGATCACAAAAGTTTACCTCAACGGAGGCCAGTGTGCCATCAAAATTGTAGTAACCTTGTTGTTCAAAAGAGAGAGTACTATCAAGCAGTGGTTCCACTTCTCCTCCTGAATTGAAAAATTCCCTCAGAACCATACCCTGAGAGCTCCTCATAGAAAACTCAGCCAACAAGTTTGCATCAGTTCCCCGACCGCTTTCGTCAACTGAATTGCCAGCCAACAAACTACTATCTTCAGGCAAGGAATCCACATTGCAAATACTCTGACACTTGACTTCCCGAGTTCCTGAGGATTGACTGTCATCACTGGGGTCTGCCAAGGATGCCTCCGGAGACTGGTCATCAAGGAGCTCATAAATCAACCTCTCTATGACCCGACGTTTTAGAGAAGCCTCAAAAGGAAGAAACCAATTCGTGCTGAGCTGAGAAAAAACAAATCAAGTTGCATGGCATCAGCTAACAAATTATCAGCAATCAATGGGGAAATGTCCCAACATAGAAGGGGCAGAAGGGAGGTTTGAGAGAAGGAAGGAGAGGACAAGACATTAAAATTCACAATCTTACAGATGAATTCAGCCATCAGTCTACGACCACTCATGCTAGTTACAGAAATGGCTAGTTCGAGAAATAGAAATGTCAATTAACGGGAAACCTTCCAAGTGATATTTACATGTCAATAGGAAAAAACACCAAATGTAACTTACAAATCCTGAGAATTTTGAGATCTTCAGAGGATTGAAAGTATATGGTGCGTCTTCCAAGAACAACTCCAGATAATGGAGCAAAAATAGCCCACAATCATATGCATTTTCTTGTTGTGGTAACTGAAAACAACCAATTGAAACTTAGACAAATAAAAGCGGTAAAAAATCAAGAAATGACTATATTAATGCGCTTGCAATGACCTTTACAAGATTCATGAATTTATCAGGACTCATTTCATGAAGGCAAAGAAGAAGATATGTACCTCAAGAGGAACAAAGCGCAGATTGGAGAACTTTGATGATAGCTCAGTCGACGCTTCCATACCTCTTTCCCGCCATTCTTCCCATAAGTAACTGTAGCATGCCAGGTACAATGGACTTCTTTGAGGACAGAATTTTTCGCTTCCGGAAATTTTGTTATGAAATAAAAAAAGAATAGTAATAGTAATAAAAGTAGAGTTCCAAACTATCAATATGATTATGAAGACCATTACAGAATAAACTACATAGAACATTATTAGTACCTTTGGATAAGGTTCTTAAGGCCACTGTGATTGCCTTTGATGGAGTCCATATGTAACACACACGGAACTTTTGATGAATGTAAAACATCTTCATCTGGAATATAAAAAAATCTTATGACTTTCTCCATAATCAGATACTGTAACTTTTATTTTTCCATGCAGGAAGGGAAGGGGAGGGGCAGACCCCATACCCGTGAAACTTTTCATTTCACCCAGATGACAGACGACGATCAGACTCCAATGCAAACTGTCATAAGAACAAACAAATCAACCTTCCACATTGTCTATCATGATACAACCTTCTCTACAGAGCAAAATCATTCAGAATAAGATGCCTTACTTGAAATTTACAGGGACAAAAATATAGTCCTTTTCAAAGAGATTAATCTTTCGAGTCCACTTTCGGACACGTAAAAATGCAGCTCTGCCATCACAAATACTGGATGGATCTTTGTCCAGATCAACCAGCTTCCGAAAGAAGAAACTGTTGAAAAAATGGAATCTACTTCTATCTTCAGGTTGAAGTCTATTTTTTAAGTACCTGCGCAATTGAAGCAAATATGCAATATTATTCTGACAAATGAAAAGATAACCACCAAAACAATTTTCAAGGAGATCCTTGATCTTGGAACAACGCTGTAATTTGAACAGAAACTAGAATGTATCTAAAAGATGTAGGACTTACTTGATATAGAAGTCAATAATAGTATCATTGACAAATGTCTCCGGCTGTAGAAGATCAATATCTCTTTTACCAATAGAGACTGCATCTATATCCCCTTTCGGATAAACAATATCTTCAAATGGCCTATCAAAACTAGAAGACCACAAACAAATCAATGACGGGAATTATTCTACCATACCAGGCAACAACATTCCAAATAGCTAAAAGATGTGCTAAGGTTTGAGAGGATGGCAACTTATGTGTACAGTAATCAAAAGCGAACATCAAAGTCCATAGCTAATTGTCAATTCAAAATTTATTTAAAAAATGAATCCGATGTTGAAATTTCACTTGCAACTAGGGGAGGTATAATGAAATGCTAAACGATCAGTTCGGATAATAAACCAGCCATAAAGATATGTTGAAAGTGATTGCATTATCAGTGACTATTATAATCAGAGAATGCAAACAAAAGCTACACAAGTAGTTTTCTTACTTGGGAAAATACCGCTTTTCTTCATTGAAGTCAATTTGATCTTCTTCCCCTTCCATACTGCAATGTCAGGGTAAAATATCTCAGAACATTCAAAATCACAATAACAAGTCCAAGTACAAAGAAAAACAATAAACTCCCTGTTACACACCAATCAATGTGCTTCCAAGGTTGGTCAGGGATGTAAACAAACATATTTTAATTATAATGATGGGATGAACAGAAAAAGGATGCAAACATTCGGGGACAAAAGCACTAGCCTTGCAAATATTGCAAACAGACTATTCACAATACTCACAACCAATAAAGCTGCCAATTGCTTTTTCAAAGGATCTATTAAAGCCACTAATCAAGTAACAAACAACACTAGGAACAGATGCTCCAAATGAAAGAAATAAAATAGATACACAAGAGAAAAGAATTTTTTCTGCAAGAGTAACTCACATGCTTGTAACTTCCCATATGCCTGCATATCTCATATTTAACCCAATAATGACCTCCTGTCTATTAGACCAGTTCGAATCAACAACTTTGAATTTCAACTCCTCGATGCCTGTAAACAGTTTAAAGTGAAATCAACTAGATAGTAAGGTGCAGCAAAAGAATAAAAAATAAAATCGCAGCACCTAAAATTGTAAGATGGCCATAATGGCAAAACTGACTTGTAAAGCCTGAACATCACAAGCAGCAGCACACCTACAAGCGTTTGATAGGTTTACATTGTTTTGATGCACCAACCAAAGGAAAGGCTCAACCTTTCACTGGGATTGCATGAATTGCAACAAACCTTGAAATAACAGGAATAGCATAAAATCCTATATCAAATTGATGCTTGTTATTGACAACGAAGAGTAGCATAAATCCCAATCCATTGAAATCCTCCCACAAATGCAATGCATATCCACACCACGATCATCAATTGTGAGAAGCAACATGAAAAAAAAAATAGAGCACAAGCAAATGATCAGAACAATATGTTCACTAGGAGAAGGCTTTGTTGTAGGCAAGGAAAAGCAAAGAGATCCACTTAAAAATACCAACCTGATGAATCGTGGGTACCATTAAAACACGATGCAGCTTTTGAGATTACAATCGAAACCATTGAAACCTGGTTAAGTTGGAGATATTATAAGTTAAATAAATTGCTGGCTTACGATATTACATAATAAAAAACACGCGCAACCAATGCTCACCTTCTGTAACCACAGACAGGAGACACGAATTATATCATCCAATTCCCACATTAAGAAAACTCTGTCCTCTTCCCCATATGTGGCTGAACACTCAACTCGGACAGAGTTTGAAGAGAACACCAGCAGAGGCTGAATATAGCACTTATTCTTGTACATGAGATATTCGGCACAAATAACAATTGTTCCATCATTATCCTCCTGTAAATCCCCAAATTTTTAAAGAGATGATGAGGACCAAACAAAACTTTGCTGGGAAACTTGAATTATGCAAGAGAGCAAGTGTCTTTTTATGTGATATTTTTCTTCTCTCGGGGGAAAAGAATATTTCTCAAACAAAGCCATAGTTTCATGAAAAAGAAGTAACCAGAAAGATAGAATGCGAAAATTACTCACCCATAACTTATATTTTCAATTATATTTATCATATCTATTCATGTCAGAAGAAAAAAAGAACTAAAGATCCGTAAAATGATAAAAGCAATCACCTCACTATAATCATGATTCTTGTCCATTGCAAACTCCACTCTTACCATGAGGAATCAACAGTTTTTTTTTTTTGGTAGAAGGAATCAACAGTTAAAAACAACAAATGACTAATTTAGTAACAACTCCATTTGAAGAAACCTCATTATGAATGCTGAAGAATAAGCCCAAGAATCACAAAAGAAAATATATTTCATCTGTAGTCTTAACACACATTAGTCCATGTCACTAGGAAAACTTAAGCACACCAACAACACAGCGACATACCAGTACATACTTTTGGCTAATAAACAAACTCAAAATTCAGAACCACACTTCATATACTAGTTCCAGACAAAGAAAGTAAAAAAGATTTCCCTTACCACTTTCATGGGATCAACTGAATATCTTGCTGCGTAGTCATCCAACGAAACTGTGTGTAAAAAAAAAACCAATAGCATCACCGCATGCAAAGAATGAACATACAACAAACCTTTGGTACCGAGTTCTTTTCTTTTTTTGTCAAACTTCTTGTAAATAAGTTGTTAACATATTCGAGAAGTAGCTAACCATTTTCCTCAGAATCAGAAGCATATTTTGATGAAGTTTGGTCATCAAAAGGAGCATCAGCATCAGAGTCCAAATCAGCAGCTCCACCCTACAAAGCCACCGACAAATAAATAATTTCACTTTGAGAAGGGATTTATACAGAACTCTTTGGAGAAAATTCAAGCTTAAGTACATTAGACTGCGACCCCGGCAGGCTGTAGCTTGAATGACTTTTCCCATCTGAGAAGGTTCCAGGGCTAGAGGCATCCTGGTCTAAAGAAGAATGTCTAGGCTCCTGATCATCAACAGGAAAGAAAGGCTGTGATCCATGACCATTCAAATCAAAGTGTGGAGCAGTTTCTCGACTGGGTTCAAATTGCTCCGTGGCATTACTCTTGCTGTCCACGCACGGCCCATCCGGACCATTGTCCTCAAAAGGGCCACCATTTATTGCAACTTTGTCTACAGTGGGTGCATCCGTCGCACAAGTTTTCTCTCTCGGTGTATTAGAATTAGACGCAACTGTAAACAAATGTTCAAACTCGCAAAATTAAATACAAAGATCAATACAGTAAAAACAACTTACTTGACGGCCGACATGATCATGCTACCTCAGTTGGCAATGCAAACAAATCAAGAAGGACCCAAACACGACTTCCAACAATTTCAGCCACAGATAAATGCTTTTCTCGAAAAGAGTTAGCTGGGATCAACACCAGCACGATGCCCACATTACACCGAAAGGTCCACTGCAGACACCTTTCCGAACATACCTTCAAAACTCTCAAGACATCGAATAACTCCAACAAAAAACGCGCAAGGACGTTGACAGCATCGCCTAACCCGGACACCACTCCACGGAAAAAACAACAACACCTCCACAACAACCTCAGGCTCACTATCCCCGAACATGAAAACCCTACCGCATTCAAGGATCTCGTACTTGGAGACGTGGTCGAGGCGATCGGCGGCCAGGGAGGTGGTTACGGCAGCAGGGGCCTTGAACTTTTCCAGGTAGTGGGCGGCGGCGGCTTCCAAGAGCTCGTCCTCCTCCCTGAGATCGAAAACCTCGAGAGATTTCCTCCTTGACGAGCTCTTCATCTCCGCAACCAGTCAACCACCTCCAAATCCTTAATTCCCAAAAATCTCCGTGCCCTAAGTCGTTCGCTATTAGTAAAAACAAAACAAAACAAAAAGAGGAGGGCGCTCGATCGTTCGAGCATAATAAAATAAATTTAATTCGCGATGTTTTAAAATAATTTATAAAATATAATTTAAGCATTCGTTAAATCATTATTTCAAATAATAATTTTGATTTTAACTATAAAACGTTGTTATAACAACTTTTAATAAATTTCGTTAGATCAACTATTTTTATCGTACTAAAAAAATACCCATTTTAGTAAAACAAATTCATGTTTTTAGTGAAAGACATCTTTTCAAACAATGATTTTGGTTTGAGATCCCGCCACAGTGAACCCAGAAGCGATCTTCTTCTAGGACGAAATCCGGCGGCAAATTGCTGGCTCTGAATAACCAGCCCAGCAAGAAGTTCAATTCTTCCGGCGGGTTTGCGCGCGAGCCGATTGACGTAGGTGCACAAGAGTACTTCGCGCCGCAACCATCTCCTTTTTTTAGGTTCTACGGACTCATGCCTGCTGGTCGAAAATTTTCCCAAGTGTGCGTTGTTGTCTAAGATAATATCATTCGATCAATTTTACTAAAATGTTTTATGATTTAAATCAATTTCCTTTATAATTTCGAAATTCTAAAAATAACTTACAACCGACTTTAAGAAATCCCAAAGACCTTATTCAAGAGTATTTGGAAAAATGTATTTATTCAAAATATTCATAATTACAAGATATATATAAAGTAAAGGTAAATATCTAACATATGAATCTAATTCCCTTTATGTTTAGATACATTGTAACTAATTATGTCTAAATACACTCTAACAATCCTCAAACTCCAACTTCTCTTTTTATTTTTTATTTTTGAAAAAATTGGACATAATTCCACTTCTTTGCCGAACTTTCTTAAGAACGTTATTGGAAGTCGAACTTATTCGTGAGTAAAGTCCGATTTTATAAATCGACACATTATTTCCAAAATTTTAAAATTATTTCATAAATTTTTCCCCCAAACACTATTTCGATCTTATTATTTGTTGTCAATACAATAGTAGAGATGTGTACGACACGTGCTCGTCCATCCTTTCATGGTTCTAGTATATTACACCCGATGGTATGTTTTTTCCCGGACCAGAAGTAAATAATAAACTTTTTGATAATCCGCGACTCGTTCAGCCCAGCCTGAGCTCTGTGTCCACGGGATTTCCCTCCTCGCCTCGTTGGGCAGCATCAGCACCGGCGGGCCTCCTGTTTGCCATCCAGTCTGCTTGTCTTGCTCGCAACCGCTGCTCCTCTTCTTCGAGCTTTGCTTTCTGCGATTCGTTAGAGAACTGTTACAGCAATCCCGAGATGTCGTTGTTTACCGACAAGAGAAAACTGGATGATCGATCACCCTTAGCCTCCGGGTGTTTCGGATAGCCTTTTCTATGATCTGTTCGAACTTTGCCAGGTCGTCCAGTGCCATAAATGGGACATAGTCTTGCCCAATCGTCCTGGTCACAAAACAAGACCTTCCAGTCGCTGTTCTCTCGGAACATGGTGGATAGTTCGGTCCGTGTTACTAACCTCAGCAACAGAATATTTACTACCAAATCACGGTTGATCGGCTGGGCCTTGTCCCTTCCTTGTCGATAATTGTCCATGATGGTGAAAACTCTCCCTCCCTCTCTCTGCACACAATTGAAAACAAAACACTGTCGTGAATGAAGTACCACAAAACAACGACCGTCCATGTGAAAGCAGTTCCAAAAACATGATAACTACTGTTATGATATAATCATAGAGATAAGTTACGCGCATGTTCTTATATATAACACCATATGCTGCAGTACGGGCGAAGCATTCTGGTGTTGGGAGAAAGACAGACATCCTACACAAGCACTCCTATTACCGAGAAAACCACAATGTGTCGTCTCTTACGCTTGCCGGAGTTTTGACCATGAGAAAGCTGCAAGTATTCGGTGGGTGTGAGAGTTATGAGGTAGAAGGCGATCGTGCCCCTTCCAACCTTTTTATAGCGCAGAGACCAGTTTATCTACATCTTTTCTCCCTTTCACTTATGACAAAAGAAATAGAAAAAGAAGATATTCTTCCCAATTCATAAAGCAAGCTTTTGAAAAGGAATTGACAGGAGCGAGAAAGAATCCGAGGAATGACCATGACCAACAGAATCCCATCACGAAAGCAGAGACTGTGACCTCTACCACGGGACGATTCCGATGGTAGGCTCGTTTCTTATTGGTTCATAAGCATGGATTCGCGTCTACGTCAACAGAGTTGTGTGCTGATTATCTAAGAAGAAGAGATTCGACTAGCATATTAAGCGAGCATCGTGCAGTTGCTTTTGTCGGAGGTACGCAAGAAAATGATAACATCAGCTTCAGAAAACTATTACCAATGGGACAAACAAATCGGAGATCGACAACGAGGCCGAGCCATCCAACTTTTGCATTGCAGGTGGTCCATCGCCATTTCCCCATTCGCAGTCCCCAGAATTCTTCGACTTATCATGAACGGACTCAATTCCAACTGTACCGGACGATATTTGGCTAAAAGATGCGTTGCTTTTGGTCTTATTCGGGGCAAAAGCAAAGGGGATTCATAGAAAGATGCAAAGGGAAGGGCTTTGCTTTTGGGATTTCATTTCATACCGTGATCAAAAGTTTTCCGACTCCCGATTTCGATATGCCGTTCACGATCCCGGCGGCGTTCGTGTCGACTCTATCATCGGCCCATGAAGCCCAAACAACCTCGGACAGCTTGGTTTTGTCCGGCCCAACCCAAACCTCGTGAAGTGATTGGTACTTGGGTTGCAGTTGTTGGTCATGCTTCTGCCTGTCAGGTAGGCTCTGTTTGTCTGCGTGAAACTGATAAGTTAAGGATGTCGGATTCGGAGGCGGGGGAGTACGAGGAGGGAGCGGGAGCGTCGTCGGAGGACTTCACATGGGTCCGCCTCAAGAGCGATTCTTGGTGGCCCCGCCCAGGTGGGTTTTGGATATGACAATCTGGGTTAAGTCCTTCCCCAAGTTGTCCGAGCGGTCCGAGCTCTGATGGGTTTCGTTTCGTTTCGTCGGTTTGTTCGTCAGGTTGTTGGCGAGAGTTTCGTTTCCTTCGAATTGGTCGGTTGTATTTCTGTTTCTCTTCTCTGTTTTTTATGAGAATCTCGTTACTTGCCTGTTTGTGTTCAATCCGCAGCTTGTGCGCCGATCCCTCAAAATGCTGGTCAGAGTTCTAGAGCGTAAGTCATGGTTTTATGTTCAGCAGAGGATCGTAATGCGGCTCTGTTGCTGGTTATCTCTGGATTGTTTTGTTAAGCTGGTTTGTCGGAAACCACAGGTGATCGAACGGGAGAAGCTGCGTTGTCGTGATATGTTCTTGAAGTCGCCCGAGAAGGTAGAACGGGGTTCTGGTTTTGGAGAGACTATGCAGCCTTTTCCATTGGCAGATGTTGTCTCATTCGCAGTTTAGGAGCTTCCCAGTGTAAACTCTGCTAGATCGAAAGAGAGGGCATCTACAGCAAAAGGTGAAGACGCTCCCCCATATGCATTTGCCCCCAAATTTTTGTCTTCTTCACTCCTTGCAGACGGCATGTTCGATGATTTGTTTGGCGGTGAATGCTATTGATAGGTGCTCAAGAAGAAGAAGGCAAATGACTCTTGCCTGGTGGGTTAAATGCTTCATACATTTCGATTTCTCATTACTAGCAAAGTTACCTTGCTTCTGACTGAGAGGAAGTCGGTAATGGCCGTACAGGCTTTGCTTGGTTAAGATTTTGGCATTTCAGTTCCATTAGCTCGACATTATGTTACACGCAATCTGTTGTTGTACATGTCGAGCATAGCAACAGACTCTTCTTGTTTTTGCCGTCAAGATCTCCGTTGAAGGGATTAGAGGATGCAGCAACGACCCCTTGTCAATCGGGTTAACTCGGCAGAATGAGGTGAACTGGGAGAATACTCCAACCAATATGGAGATCCAATGATGCCGGCCCCGGTCCCGTCTGGTTCCTCCTACTTTTTTGTCCCTTTCCGTGTTTGCTTGCCGAAACAGCACCCTGTGGTCCTCTCGTATTGTCTTTGCTAGCATGAACAGAGAGATGGTCTCTTCCAGGCTAGACAAGCGGAATCTTTACATTCCTTTGCATAGTGACTGTAACCACATTTTGCATGATATTCTGTCTGAAGAAGAGGAACGAGCCATTTTTCGTTGCAGGATGGTCCACCCAACAACACATTCGCAGGACGTTGCCTTCCTATACACAACGTTTGGTCTTGGCAATGTTCTCCTTTTTATTACGGGTATCTTGCTTTCGGACATCGTCATAAGACATGGAAAGAAACATGCTCCCTACCAGAGCGAGAGGTCGACGGACTGCACCGACCGAAGATTACCATGCGTTGAAGCTAATTGAGGCACCCCCTCTCGGGACGACTCCGAGAGGAACAAAGGGGAGCCACAAGAAAGCCGAGAGGAGACGCAGGTAGTGCATCGATGCCCATCTTGTCACCCTCCGATCCGAAGTCTCCTAACCAAGAGCAACGCCTGTAAGGTTCGTGCTTTCTGTTCCTCTGTGCGGATGCTGCAATGTGTTGTCTCGAATGTGTCAACTGTTGTTGTAAGCCAAACAGAGAGACAAAGCGTCCTTGTTGGCAGAGGTGGTCCAAAGGCTGAAACAACTAAAGAAGCAGGCGGAGGAAGTGGCCAGAGCTGACCCAGCCACATCGTCAGGCCACAGTGGCATGTCGACCGAGTCATGCCCAACCCCTGGCGAGTTGGACGAGGCGAGCCTAAGTTACTGGCGCAGGGGAAAACGGGGGGACAACATGGTTCAAGTGGAAGCGACCATCTGCTGCTACAACAGGGCAGGCTTGAACGGGGAGCTACCATAGGTCTTTCAGGATTTCCAGGCCAAGGCCATCAGCACTGCGATGGTGACAGAAGCCGGGCCAGTTCCGTGAGCACAGGCAGAAGGCCGTGCTAAGTAAATGGAGTCTGTTCGATCGTCGGGTCGGGACGGGCTCAAACGAACTTGGGCACGGGACCCGTTAAATTATATGAACTCCATGAAAGAAAGAAAGATTTTACTACACCTATGCATGCAATCCAGGCATAACGATGATTCCAAAAGAAACAGAAATATAAAACGTGATCCCAAAAAGGAAAATAGGGCAGAAGAATGTGTTATATGGAAATAACTAATGATTAAAAAATAGAAGAAATTTCTGTGGAAGGATGATGTTGTGGCTTGGGGTTGTTGATAGGTGGAAATAATTTCATTGTAATGGAAGGACAGACAGAGATTGAGTTAAAACGTCATGGGAAGTACCCCACTGTCCTGTCCTGTCTCCCCCTCCGGGGGGGTGTCCAAATCCGAACATCCAAACCAATCACAAGCAAACATGCAATAGAGATGGAATCCCGAAATCCCCTTCGCCATCTTCATCTTCATCTCAATCCCATTTAATCCCCTTTCTAGTTTACAATTTCCTCCTACTAAAATGAGAAGCAATCCCTAACCATTCACTGTCTCTACAGCCAAACACAGAGATTGAATTCTGGTGTTATGATCATAAGAAACGGACCGTTAATTTACTATTCTCGCCATGACAAATGGGAGGGACCGGGGGGAGGCGTCGGGAATCAGAAAGGAACCCGCGGCAGCTGCTGTTGCGGTGGCGGCCTTCCCGCCCATAACACGCCATCCCCCGGCTCCTGCTGTGCGTTCTCCTTACCATTTAAGTCGGCTCCTTCCTGCTCCCCGTCTTCTCCCAGCCTGTGAAAGCTCGGGCCATTGAAGCTCGCGGCGACGACCACGACCGTTCCGGCAGCCACAAGCCGCCCCACCACCTTACCCCCAACTATCTGTCCCCGGGGACCGGCCACTGTGACCACCACCCCATCCCCCACCTTGGTGTTACCCTCGCCGAGGAAAGCGGCGGAGAGGGAAAGCATCTCGAACCTCCCTTGGAAGTTGATGGTGGAGGAGGCCGGGGTAGGGGAGTGCTGTCGGAGGGTGAAGTTAGAGATAGTGCCGGACGCGGATAGCAGGAGGAGGGAGAGGCTGTTGCGGCGGCAGAACCTGGAGATAGACTCGACGATGTCGTTACGAGGGGGTATCTCGAGAACGTAGGGTGACATGGGTAGGGAAGTGGGGTCGGGGTCTTGGGTGACGACAAGGGGGGGCTTTGGCTTGTTCTTGGAACCGGGGGGACGGCCACGGGGACGGCGGGTGACCTCAATGGTGGCGCCATCCACGGGGGGAGGAGGAGGAGGAAGGGTGGTTGTCGCCGAGGGGGAGGACGAAGAGGTGGCGGGGAAGTTGGGGTTGAGCTTCGGGAAGAGGTGGGGGGGTGGTGGGGCGGCGAGGGGTTTGGGATGGAGGTAGTCGTTTTTCATGAGTCGGTGGAGGAAAGAGGGAAAATGGTATAAGCAGAAAGAAGAATGTGATGTGATGGTGAATGCTTATTATTATTATTATTATATGTAATTGTTTTTCCTTAAACAGCCTATATTTGGAATTTAACTCATACCTGACTATGTTCATCGAATATAATATCCCTTAGTCTCATGCAATTAATTAATATCATGAAGCTGTGATTACCACGTTTGCATGAAATCAAAACGTTTGTCGCTGGGTGGTAACATTTTCATAATTAATTTATAAAATTAGCACATTGTCTTTACTTGCATCTAGGCTTAGTCCCGACCATACACATATGGATACGACGAAGAATTGAGCAATCTGTTTGTTCATTATATAAAAATAATTATACAAAGATGTTTCAAAAAATTCACCAAAAATTCGACATTCGAAACATTATTCGTTATTAAAAAAAATAATGTATTATTTAATTTTCATCCTCATCCCATCCCGCCATTTACTCCCATCCTTATCCAAAAGGTAGATGGGGGACCGACCATCTCCATATCCCGACATGTCAATTCCAATGCCGCCCACCATTTACTTAGAAACACCCCAGATGGTCTCTCTGCCAAAATAAATATTTTAACAAATCTCAATGTTGCTTCTTTACATTTGGGATATTACAATGCTTAAGGTAAAATTTACAAACAATGCAGATGTGGGTGGGGGAGGTGGTTAGATATATAACAACTGTTTCTAGTGCTAATGTTTTTTTTTTTTCTGGGTTAGGACAAAAACTACAGAGGAGAGATGGTTTGGCAGTTCAGACAGCCCGAGGCTTTCCCATAATGAAAAGAGAGAAGAGGGTACGCCAGACAAGAAATTGGTAAAAAAAAATTCATTACCTCCTGGCTGGATACGGTTGTTATCTCGAGAAAACTTGAGAAGAGGCGTCTTGTTCCGACGAATTGGTGCTCCAGGGGCTGCCCGCCCAGTCCCTGAACCCTGTCTCACCGAAAATGTAGTTGGATAAGTCGTCGATGCTGGATGAATCTTGGGTGCTACTCCTACTGTATGTGCTTCCGTCGGAGTTGCTGCTAAAGAGGGAGGATGCGTCGCTGGAGGAGTCGTCTCGTGGGGTTGACGAACGGTGAAACCTGGAATAACTGGTGGCGGTTGAATTGTCATTCTGGGTTCTAGATGGGTTAGTGCCTGTTGGAGTCTTCGCCCTGGCATTTCTGGCACCAATTTTTTTTGGGTCATTAAGCAAACATTCGCCATGTGCCAGTCTCGGGGCGCGAGGGGAGCACCTGAAACAGCAGCAACAGATGTTGCAACGCTTGGAATGCTAAAAGGAACGCCATACACCAAAGAACTCCATGTCTAATACCTTGCGTATAGAAGCATATAGGCACCTTCTGTCAACACCCGTTCGAGTTCTGTTGGCCTCACCTGTCCAAGAAGCAATGACCACAAAATAAGCAACCGGTCTTGAGACACGTTCACCTAAAACGAAAACATTCACTGTGGATTTCTACAGCAGTATAGAAAAACTATGAGAGTACATACCGAACTATCATCAATCTTAAACCATCTGTCTTGGGTATCCTTAACATAGCAGATGTAATGACCAGAGAATGCAGAATCCATGATATCCACGTGAACAATCACGCCATAAAGCCTGTATACAGCAGGTCCATCTTTCCATCCGTCTATTACGGAGGCCAAGTCGATAATCTCCGATAAACTAATTGCCTTGTTGAGCTTCCCGTATTTACCTGACTGCTCATCAACCCAAGGGGTCAAAGGATCTTCAAAGAGATGCAAACATTAACATCTCCATTGCGAAGAAGCAGATTTATTTATTACCTGATATCGTTTAAAGGCTATTGTAAGAATATTTGGAGCTTCCAGCACTGTCAACTTTTTCCTTGCCTTCTCGTAGGTTTTACATCTGTAAAAATTTCACAGGCCACAGACTAAAATATCACCCTTATTCTGATTCAAAGTGCTGAACATTAGAAACTCTTAACGGGTCTTTAGATGATCATGCAGTTCTCAATGCCGATGGACAAATAAACTAGTGGCCCAACCAACCTGCTACACTGATACTTGTTCTCGCCATCCAGGGTTTCACTGCCAGTAAACCGCCTCAAAGCTTCCTCAAGGGTTCTGATATCTCCATCAATTTCAACAGTGAGATCCATCAACCTTTCCTGCCGCTCGGTCTTTCTATTACAGCGAAGGCATCTTATCTACACAATTTGGCAGCAACTACTTAGTCCATACATTGAAAACATGATCCCCCGCTCCACAGAAAGTAAAATACTAAATAAGAATTCCTCACAACCTTAGATCGAAGATAGCCTCCAAATGTAAGGCCAATTAGAGTCATTTCTTCTTCTTTAGATCCAGACACCTTCTTGCCACAAGCCCTGAGAAAATCGGACTGCATCCTATCGATGACACACCTGCAGTAGCACCTCATTATACAATTATAACAAAAGAGGAGCCAATAAAACAGCACAGACATCTCTCTCTCTCTCTCTCTCTCTCTCGTCTCTGTGACAGATGGTTGAAAAACTAATCACACCTGAGAAACTCATGGGCATCCTCTTCTTTTCCATTACTAAGCTGGCTTCCGATATTTCTTAGGTGAGAAACAATTCCAATAGGCGAGACAGGAGATTTTCCTTCTTTAAACTTCAAGACGAGATGCTCAAACTCACAAGTAAAGCACCAATCACTTCTTGAACCTAGTTAAAGATAAGATGATGTTATTTCCGCATTAAATTAATATAATAAAAAATCAAACATGATATGTAGGCGGGACAACTCACAAGCTTCAGAATGGAGCCCCTGAAGAAAGAATGCAGTCAAAGGAGGAGTAAATGCCAGGCATTGCAACACAACATTAGCGTAACAGCTGCAAAAACAAAAGGAGGCTTTTAATCATGTAGAACCACGCCAAAGTTATTTGCTCAGATAATGATAAAACTGGATGAGTGTAAGCACATGTAACTAACTAAGCCTCAAATCACCTGTTCCCACAGTTCACCAAGCCACAAGGCCGCAACTCCAATCTTTTCTGGGAATAGAGCTTCGCAAATGATTTGTAAGACAATAATGCCTGCACCACAATAAAAGGCAGGTCTAATCACATGAATCCGTAAGATATTCATGGCAACATTATAAAGCCAGAAATCTAGAGCGAACCTTGGAATTGCCCCTTCCCAACATGTCACTCCCAACAACCGTTCGGGGATGTTTTACTAGAACGGATCCTCTAAACTGATCCAGAACTTTCCAAACTGATGTTCTCAAACCATTTTTAGCACTTGGGAGGCGACCAGCAGCCTGAAAACATTCAATGGTTCTTTTGTGACCATCACTGTCTTTCTCTGGGTTAAGACGAGCATCTGAATGCCAATAGGGAGAAGTATGACTAACAGAAGTAGAGGCTGTATCTCCAGCTTCTCCAAGCATGGTTTTTTCCGCGACAATTCTCTTCCCATTTCTTAAACTGACTGGCTGAGAGTTAAATGAGAAATCAGCATTGCGTGATGTTGACGACAGAGAATCGATGCCCACGGATCTGGAATGACGTAAGCCACTCAGGCCTTTGTCACTTGCACTCCTGGATGATTTGTTTCTCATAAGTGCTGTACCACCTGGGCTGCCACATTTTATTTTTTCCTCCAAATTATCAGGCATGCTCATGGATGAATCCTTGAAGTCTAAATTTTGAGCTCGCCGGGTCGCATTTTCAGATAAACTAAAGGAAAATCTTAGGGCAGGCTTTGAGTCCGGCATGGCAGAATCATGAGCACTACCCGGGATGATATTAGAAGAGACATCATGCCCGTGCTTCTTCTGCTCATCCGGATTAAGATTAGAACTCCAGAAGCTGGATGAAAAAGCAGCTTTGTCCATGCCATGCTTGTGCAAACTTGATTGGTAGTTTAGATGGCCTATGGCATATCCACCATTAATTTCCTTGCCGCCGTGCAATTTCACTGAATCTTTAAAATCTCCAACCACATCCATCAACATAGAAAAGTTTGGAGAACATCCATCATCCTTGTTCTTAAGTGCCACAGGGTGGGAAGTTTGAGATTCTTGGTTAGGAGCATTGGGTGATGAAGGTACAGTTGATTTGCCTGAATCGTCAGAGTTAACACTTCCATGTTCTGATAAATCATCTGATGACTCACTGCCGGCAATGGAAGAGGAAAAACCAGAGAATGGTGAGCTAGCAGGAGACTCGGTAAATCTTCTCTCCTCGTCAACCAATACATTAACAGAGCTGGATTTAGTTCGTCCTTCTTGATTGGTCAAAATTTCCACCGGTTCATTGCAGGGATTCTCTTTAGGATGCTCAACTATTCCATCTGTACATCCTTTTAGAGATGACCTTGAGAAGGTTCCATGGCTGTCGCCAAGTACTTCTCGAGGATGGCATTCCTCCCTATGACCTTGCCGCCAATGTACAATTTGGCATTTCCCAGAGCTACATGGACAGGAGAAACAACTCAATTTGATGAATAGATTATAAGAAAAGGTTTATCTTACTATATACTATAAACATTTGGAAGGCATCCAATCCAAACAAGAAAAACCTTGAAGCACGATCTACAATACTTTCCAAAAATAGGGACCTAAATTTACAATCAATTTGCAATACTATGACTGACCCTCTAGTCCATGTCTAACACAATACGTGAACTCGGATAGAAAGAACAAAAAGCAATGACAAAATCATGAACGAACACTCCAATCCCGACAAGAACTGCGATGATCAAAATCAATCACGACCCGTGACAAAATCACACATCTCGGACCATTACCAGTATCTCACAGCTTTACACCTCGAGCAGCGGGTAGTCGTCGGACTGTAACAAACCGCGCAACAATAATAACTCCCTGCCGAACCCAATCCCAATCCTACGCCCGTCTCTTCCGGGCCACCTCCCCGCCAGGACTGCAAGGCCTCGACCTCAGCTCGGGCGGCCTCCTCGGAAGCCGACTCGAGAAGGCGACTAACTTCCTCGTTCCGGGCAACGGAGAACTCCCATCTCCAGCGAGCGACGAGGAAAAGCAAGGGGACAGCGAGGGACGAGGCGGCGACGACCACCGCAAGGCTCGGGAAGCCGATAACCCAGGGGACGAGCATTTATCCTCTGGGGACAACACATGTGGTGAGGGATTGGATTGTGGGTATCTTCGAGGAATACATAAAGGTTGGATCTTGAAGGGTAACCGGGGAATTCAGGAAGGGGGGGGGGGTAAGTTAAGGGAGTGAAATTAGGATTAGGGTTTGGTTTTGGGGAAGAACAATTTTTGGGAAAACCAGGAAGTTTCGAGGAAAGGAGGAATCTTTTTAAATCAGGGCTAAACAAATTATCCCGACAACATTTGCGTCATCCCTGTTGACTAAAAAAAAAACTTCAATTATGAATTTTCTATGATTTCCAGTCAGAGTTAGATAAAACCAAGGCACACACACATTTGACTGAGTTCATAAAACAATTACTAAATTTAAACCTAACCTTAGAGATAATGCATTTGAAGTGAACCCCCCCTTGCTAAAAGGAGAAGCTCTTTTTAATTGGGTCACACACGTTCTTTAATCATCAACATGCACGCGTGACAGCGACCTATGTGACCACCTCATTTGCCCCCTTAGAAATACTAAAAACTTTATTTAACGAAATTCGAATAAGTGGAGTTTAAGCACACAAAGGGGACATAACGTGAGGAACAGGTGATGATGTTATGCAATGATATTCAAATCAATGTCATTTGCATCTAAATGGGTGAAGCTGTTGAGTTCTAGGAAGACCAAAAGAGTTCTTTTTCTGTTTTGTTTTTGTGCAGGGTACATGATGATCTGCCAAACATCATAGTTCGCAAACTATCTTGTGTTAAAAATTTTAAAATTTCCTCGTTTATCATCTTGAAAAAATCGAGAAAACGATGACGGGCAACTCGCTATGATTCTCGGTGGAGGGGGGCGGGGTCTAGATGTAGCAATGCTGCAATAGTACTTTGAGTAACGATGGCAATATGGAGGTTTAGGCTTGAAGTAGTTCTCCAGAAGGCCGAAGATCTCTTGAACAAGAGGGACATGGATCAGAACCAACTTCCATGCCAAGATCCAACCTTTTAGTAAAGAAACAGAAGAACCCAGTTAGGGGAATTGTATGGAGACAACAGATTGTTGGCGGGTGAGGTGTGATATATTGAGGAAGATGATGAGGAGGATGAAGGAGAGGACGAAGAAGATGGCGAGGAAGGGTCGGAGGAGGAGGAACATGGTTGCGTAACAGGGGATAGAGGAGGATGATGGTAGTGGGTTCCTCCATCTCTTTTATGTTTTAGAAAATCGTTGTTTAGAACAACGATTTCATGATCTTCTTCAGGTTCACATGAATTCGCGGTTCTGTTTCTAACAGCGACGAGAAATTTGGAACTAGTACCAAAACTCTGCCAACATCAACCATTCGAATCTACCAAGAAATGTATTTACAGGAAATGGTGTGTAATATTTCATCCCCACCATTGATGAACAGCCACGCCTTGGTCTCTCAACTTGCCGTACAAAGCCAGGCATTCCCAATAAGCCTTCTTCTTCTTCTTCATTGTGTTATTGTTCTTGGTTCTGCACTCCAAGAACAACTCATCCACAAGCCTAATGGCTTTAGTCTTCATCAACTCCTCCACGTCCTCTGCCTCCGCCTTCATCACCACAAACTCCTCCTCCCTCACCCTCTCCCTCATCCATTCCGTCATCCCCTCCTCGTTCGCCTTCAATTCGTACTTCTCAAAATCCAGTCCCCTCGTCGGGTACGTCCTCTCCAACCATCCAGCCCCAGCCCCCTCCTGCAGCCCCACGTCTATGAATACTCTCCTCGGGTAGCTCTTCAGGGAATCTTCCCCCATCAGATCCGACAAGTATTTTGTCCTCCTCTGATACGTCCAGGACCTCTCGGAAGCCGCCCTCGGGGGCTCCAACAGCACGTCTTCGAATTTCTCCATCGCCTCCTGCTTCTTTTGCTCGTGCAATGCCGGCACCCCTAGGAGCCGCCTTCCTGCGGTTCTTTTTGCACCAATGGCATTTCTCGAGCTGGTGTGGATCGAATCATCGACGGTGACCCTTCCGGTCGCCAAACTCGGGCAAGAGAACAATACAGTAACCAGCACGAAGAGCAGCAACGTGATTAGGACTGTTGAAACCTTTGAGAGGTTGAGCCGATTGCTTAATAATCGTTTCCCTGCTTGCCTTTTCCAACCATATTGTGGGAAAAGCTCCATGGCCATCGCACTTCGAAGCGCAAAAGTCTTCAAATGTACTGACTAATACCGGTAGGATGCAGAAATACCAAAACAACGACAATCGCGACAGGGAATATTCTTCCTAGCGAGTGCAGAACCTGGCGGACGTATGATTTCCGCCCACAAGAGCCAGGCGAGTCAAATACAATATCCCGAACAACAACAGCGCCGTCTTCCTCACGTGTATCGCTTCCGATCCCAAGTGCATAATCCTTGTTTTCCTTACCAGAAGAAAAAAAAGGAACTCTGTTGTTTTTCGCCTGATTGGAAATGGAGGAGCCGGCAAAGCTTCTTATTTATGAACGGCGAATCGTTTTAGCGAGTGATCGTGTGTTTTGCGTGTAGACAAACATCTTTTCTACGGATTTGCTGGTGTTTTTTTTAGCTTCGAGCTGTCATTCATTGTCCATAAAAAGAGTTTGTTATTCTCTCCGGGGATGTCTCTAATTACGGAGGACGCTGGAGTGATTCAGTCGTTAACTCTCAATCAGATGAAATTGAATGGAATAATTATTATAATCATGCCTCATTTATTTATTTTTTTTATCTTTAAACGAACAAATATGATTATTAATTCCTTAAAACCAATTTATCCTATGATTTTGAAAATTTCAATTCTCGTTATATATAAAGCCCAGCGAGCTACTTTCTTTATCGGTAATTAGTTTTATAATAAAACTCATCGGGCTTATATACTAAATTTGGCATTTCGCAGATCCGATATTATTAACTCATAAAAATAAACCTCGTAAGTTGTAAGAATGTATAAAAATTTTGAGAGTGAAATTTGGGATGAGATTATAATGGCGGGTTTGAGATGACTAAATATATTGGTAGTTATTTATTTTGGTAAGATATTCTTTTGTGATTAATTGAAAATGGGGGATTATATTTAATAAGTTGGGGGATATTAAGGTATGGGATGAGCAGAACATCTTCGATCAACAACGTGCATGCTTGAAAAGCCACGTGTTTAGATAAGCATACGTCAAACGAGTTACGAATGAAATTTAATTAGGGCAGACATATAATATAAATCTATCTGGTGGAGTGGAGCTGTTGGACACGAGACATTATATGCCAAATTTATCATAAGTTATTAATATTTCTGAAATTAGGAATCATCCTAAACAAAAAAACCCCCCGGAGTCTCTTTCGGACAAAAATTGTAAGAAATGAGTGTAAATATTTCATCCCCACCATTGATGAACAGCCACGCCTTCATCCCTCAACTTTCCATACAAAGCCAGGCATTCCCAATATGCCTTCTTCTTCTTCTTCTTCTTGTTGTTGTTGTTGATGTTGTTGTTGTTCTTGGTCTTGCACTCTAAGAACAATTCATCCACCAGCCTAATGGCTTTGCTCTTCATCAACTCCTCCACGTCCTCCGCCTCCGCCTTCATCACCACAAACTCCTCCTCCCTGACACTCTCCTTCATCCACTCTGACATCCCCTCCTCCTCGTTCGCATTTATCTTGTACTTCTCAAACCCTAGTCCCCTTGTTGGGTATGTCCTCTCCAACCATCCGGCCCCGTCGCTCTCTGGCGTCCCCACGTCTATGAATACTCTCCTCGGGTAGCTCTTTAGGGAATCTTCACCCATTAGATCTGACAAGTACTTCGTTCTCCTCTGATATGTCCGCGACCTCTCGGATGCTGCCCTCGGGGGCTCCAGCAGCACATCTTCTAATTTATTCATTGCCTCCCGCTTCTTTTGCTCGTGCAATGGCAGCACCCCTAGGAGTCGCCTTCCGGTGGTTCTTTTGGCAACATTTGTACTTCTCGAGCTGTGGATCAAATCAGAGACCCTTCCGGTTGCCAAACTCGGGCAAGAGAACAATAAAGTGACCAGCACAAAGAGCAGGAACGCGACTAGGACCGTTGCAACCTTTGAGAGGTTGAGCCGATCACCGAATAATCGTTTCCCTGATTTCCTTTTCCGGCACATGGCACGGTAATCACCATATTGCGGCAACAGCTCCATGGCCATCACTCTTCTAGGTGTAAAAGTCTTCGAATATACCGATAAAACCAGTAGGATGCAAATATGCGGAGACAAAAACAATTGGGATCTGGGAATTCTTCCTAGCGAGTGGAAAACCTGGCGGCTGTATGATTTCCACCCACAAGAGGGACGCGAGTCGATTGTAATCTCCCAAACAACAACAGCACCAATTCCTTCGAGCGTATCTCTTCAAATCGGAAGTGCATAATCGACGTTTCTTTTCGAACAAAGAACTTTTTTTCTTCTTCTTCTTCTTCTTTTCTTTTTCCTTGTCCGAAATGGGAAACAACGGGGAGCTTCTTTTTATATGTATCCCTAATCGTGTGTTTAGCGTGTAGGGGCAAAGCCACCAAAGGCTCCGCTGTTACTTGCATTAGGGTTGTCATTCACACCCTACGATAATGGAGAGTTTGTTATCTCCTTATGCATGGTGGTAAGTGCCTATTTCACGAGGGCATCTCTAATTATGGCCGCTGCAAGTGAAATCAGTTGAGCTTCGCACAAATCAAGCCGAGTTGCATCCCTAGTGCCGAAAATGTTAATGGTGGAATGACAAAGTCCGAGGTTTTATTTAACATCCTAAATGTTGCTGTATTTGTCTTAGTTGTTCTATCCGAAGCTTATACGAACAAGAATTTGCCATTTCAGGGGTAGGTTTGATTCTTAGGTTAGAACGTAGAAATTAAACTATGATAATTTAAAAGTAACTCTATCTTCTTTTTTAATCTTTCTAAATACAGGGTGTTTGATCATCCTCAAATCTCAATAACTTGACCAGATTCGATGCATTCGCAATTGCATTTACACTTCCCTGATTCAATTTCATTATAATTTTTGCGACACGTCTTCCCATTCACATTATCCAAACGTGATGATCATAGAACGTGTGATAAATTGACAAGATGAACAAAGACGCAGGTTCAACCCCAGGTATTATAAGCATAGTCTTCATGAACCATCACAATACACGTTAAAAATAAAATATAAAGTGTATCAAGGTTTCACCTAATATTGTTATAAAAATCTAATTAATTAAGAAATGAAATAATTAAAAAGAGCCCACACCTAAGCAAAGAAATGAGCTAAATGTGGGAAATTACACAATCTATAAATCGTAATGTTAAATATGAGTGATACTTTCGAGTTACAAACATTTAGATTCTCGAAAAATTATAGAAATGGCCGAGATGATCATGAACCATACAACGCATATTCAATAAAACGTGGGAAATACGACGACGGAGTCACCGAGTCTCGGCAAAACTCCAAGAGCGGAGCAAGAATACTGGGGCTTTTCGGCAACTTGATTCAAATATTGATCCGGCGAATATTCATAGAACGCCATGTTTGATTGATTTACAAACACACACTAACCCCAAAGTTTATACGTTGTATAGTGGAATAATAGCAATTTTAGAAATTAATCCGAAGCAGGTTTAACATACATTTATACTGCTTTGTCGAGTCGTCCGTTTCCTTTAAGAAGAAACAAAAAAGCACTGAGATTATAATAACGTTACACTCAATTTTTAGGCAATGAAATATGTGGCGGCGGTGTGTTTTCGCAGGTAATTAGAGACACCCCGCCCGCCCCGCCCGGAGAATAAGGCACTTTGCACGGGACAACAACAAGAAGAAACTATTGTTATGGGACAGTGAATGGCACAAACCTCAACAAACTTAACAGCAAACATGTCTGTCTGTCTTACACGCTGAACACACGATTTTTGCCGGTATATAAAAAAGGAGCCCCTTCATTCGCCTCATTTCCCACCAGACAGAAAAATTCTACGGAAAGTAACACACAATTATGCATTTCAGATTGGAAGCAATACGGGAGAAGGAATTGGTGTTGTTGTTGGGGAAGTCGCGGTCTACTCGCGTGGCTCTTGTGGGTGGAAATCACACTGCCGCCAGGTTTTGCACCCGCTAGGAAGAAATACGGGTCCCAATCGTTGTTGCTGCTTTTGCATTTTTGGATCCTGCCTATCTGGAAGATTTTTACAATTTGAAGAGCAATGGCTGTTTTTAAGTTGTTGCCATGTTATGGTGAGATCCATGCCAGGTGCGGGAAAAGGCAAGCCGGCAGGAAATTATTCATGGTTCAGCTCAGCCTTTCCAAGGTTTCGGTAGTCATGGTCGTGTTGCTGCTCTTTGTGTTGGCAACCATATTATCCTCCTGGCTGAGTTTGGCGATACGAAGGGGGGTCTCCATTGATAATTCTATCTATACATCAGAAAAAGCCAATGGAGCCAAAAGAACCATCGGAAGGCGACTCCTAGGGGTGCTGCCATTGCACGAGCAAAAGAAGCAGGAGGCAATGAACAAATTAGAAGATGTGCTGCTGGAGCCCCCGAGGGCGGCATCCGAGAGGTCCCGAACGTATCACAGGAGAATGAAGTACTTGCCGGATCTAATGGGTGAAGATTCCCTAAAGAGCTACCCGAGGAGAGTATTCATAGACGTGGGGCCATGGGAGAGTGATGGGGCCGGATGGTTGGAGAGGACATACCCGACAAGGGGACAAGAGTTCGAAAAGTACGAGAGAAAGGGGAACGAGGAGGAGGGGATGTCGGAGTGGATGAGGGAGAGGGTGAGGGAGGAGGAGTTTGTGGTGATGAAGGCAGAGGCGGAGGACGTGGAGGAGTTGGTGAAGAGCAAAGCCATTAGGCTGGTGGATGAGTTGTTCTTGGAGTGCAAGACCAAGAACAACACCAAGAACAAGAACAAGAAGAAGAAGAAGAAGGCATATTGGGAATGCCTGGCTTTGTATGGCAAGTTGAGAGATCAAGGAGTAGCTGTTCATCAATGGTGGGGATGAAAATCATATGACGCCTCTGTAAAAAAAAAAAGTATTTAGCTTGAGAAAGTAACAACAATATTATATTCCCTTAAGACAATTAGACTGAAAAAAACAGATGTTAATGATCATATTATATGCATTTTGTGTTGCTTCGCCCACTAAACGAGAAAAAAAAATGAAGAGAGATGAACTGAATATTATTTATTCGTGAAGAAAGAAACATAACAACAACAACTAATCAGCGGGGTAGCTATCATTTATTCCTTAAAAACAAATCCGACACCATTCCATCAGACAGCCCACCCGCGTATATTCAAATAAATATTTGCCAGTCAATCAGCTGTCTGGGGACAAACACAATTATTCAGTAACCAGTCCCCCAGAAAATATAAGACCAGACAAAAAACAAACAATTTGTCTTGGGACAATCATTGCCACGAAAAAAATAGGTTGAGCAACTAAAAGAAAACCGTGAAAAAGAATAAATATATGATGTATACACGAGGCTGGTTTGGGGGTCCTTTCCAGGAATCGCAGAACCTTCCTCTCCCACGCCCTGCATCTGGCTTTCCAGGGAATTGCGTGTTGACGGTCTCCAGGGACTCAGGTTTCTGCCTTCTGCTTAGACTTGCTGGCGTCTGGCTCGGCATTCTTGCTGGAGACGGGCTGAGCTTCTGGCGCCAAATCTCGAGATTTGTCCAGGTTTTGGAGCTCGTTAGCAATCTGGGACCGCGGTTCCTTCAAAAAGTTCAGCCAAGAGGTCAGCTTCGTCTGTCCCAAATACATTGTATTGGCCGCCTGTTCAATCTCTAACAACAATGAACCCCCTAGGAAACTATGCCTCTCCCTCTAACCAGTAACATCCCAGTCAAACGAGCATCTCGAGATGCCAAAGATAAAACACGGGCCTCGATATCCACACATATAAGCTACCACAACAACAGGAGTGACTTCCGAAACAATTATATCACAAACCTGAACCAGATAATATCATTCTTGAGTAACATAAAGAGGCATGTGCTGCTAAATACTGGATATTCTGTAATTTAAAAGCTTGATATAACAAGGGAGCCATAAACGACAAATTCAGAAAGGGATACCTCCTTCCTCGAACCAGATGTCCTTGATGTCGCAGGCGGAAGAGAACTTTGGTCTCCTGAATTTGGTTCTGCAACTTGCGAACTGGATGGCTTCCCAGGTAGGTTGTTTTTTGATGGATCCACCGGCTGGTTTGAGGGTTTAGTCGAGTAAGACGTTGATTCCTGCACCCCCTCGTTCTCGATTTGCACCCTTTCAGAGTTCTATACAAAGCCAGAGGGGGAAAAAGGAAAGTAAGAACTCGCTTTTGTTGGGGCACGAGGCTTGCAAAAAACATTTGAGTCAACGGGTCTGAACACTATCATGTCCAATCTCGTACGTTGTTACTCAAAACATCTTTTTGGTTTCTCAGTCTCCGAACTTAGTCAACAAAAAGCATGCCCACAGAAGAGATGACGACTAAATGCTAAGACAGAGATATATAAACCACGTTTCATGTGAAGAAGGTCCAATCTAAGTCAATAGTTATACAGCGCAGAGGAAGACATTCATCCCAAAATAAAGAGAAATGCAAAGGCAAAATATCCCAATTTCTTCGGCAACTACAATAAGCAAAATAACATAATTTCCATAGTAAAGAGCTAGTATAGATTTTGGTGCAAGCATCTGTCATCATGGCAGATTTTGAAAGAAGACCTTTAATTTTATGCCACGAGATTACCTTTCTGGTTATAGACCTTTTAGCAAAGTGAGAACCCGAAGCATTCTTGCCGTCAACCTCTTTATTTACCCTGTATCAAGGGAAATGGGAAAGGAAGTTAGCACGGCCATGAAGAGTAAGCCAAAACAGCTTTCGTGCCTTGGAGCTGCGAAGAAAATGGAACCATGGATAACTATCAAGCAGCAAGCTTCTCTCTAAATATGCTGAGATGTTAATGCCTTCAGTCCAACAAAAACTGGAGAAAATGAAATTCACTATATATCAACAAATGACTACCCACACTGTTCTAGGCTCTTCTCCTCCTTGCCTGATTTCCTTGCTTAAATGATGAGGAGAACTTCGGTTGTTTTCTTGTTCTTTATCAACCTCTTCTGCAAGAGCATTAACCTTTTGCCCCAATTTGCCAATGTCAGCCTCTGTCTGAGCCAAATCCTCAAGATCTGCCTTTACCTGCGTCCATAACATAATACTGATATTTAGCATTTCCATCATAACGGTAAGATGTCCCACAAAAGAGGAATCTCTAACCTTGCCGTCAATGTTTGCTGAAGGCAATTGCCCCCTGGGGATTTTGAGCCCAGCTTCCAGTGCTTTTCTCAGATCTCTCTCTTTCTGGAGTTGTTCCTGTAGTCTTGCTACCTACAACAAATGCAAGTTCTGCTTTTATTTTTTTATGAAATTTCTCAAAAAAAAAAAGAAGCGTCTGTCTTTACAAAGAACAAACAAAAACAAACAGATAACCGGAAGGATGTAGACAGCTAATCATAAGTCCTTCAGTCCAGTCAAACAATTATAAAATCTTCTAATTGACCAATATTCTGCTAGGACATCTTTCTCATGAGTTCCTGAAGTACTGTCCCATCAGTGATTGTGATAACAGTAAACAGGCACATCAAGCTTGCTGTAGAAGCTTTCCCGGCATATTTTAAGATGAAATGCTAGCTAAATAAGGCTGATTGCTGAACAATGCATGCCACTTAGATGTTCAGTACGTGATTCCAACACTCTTCAGCAAAAAAGAATATAGAGGACTTCTTAGTCTTCTGAAAAACCTTAAAAGGGTTTCAACACTGTCCTGAGTAGATGCAACAGTATGTGTGCAAAAACTGTCTATGCAGAAAAACCATGCACATTCTGCGCTATCAGGCATTATGAATCATCTCCCAAGCGTTAATGTATTAAAAAAAATTAACATACATCTTGCTGCAGAGCTAGTCGACGTTCATGCAGTGCCTTCCTTTGTCTCTCCAAATCAGTTAGAAGAAGTTCATTCTCTCTCGTCTGTAAGAAGATTCATAAGAAATACTAAAGTAATTACCATCCCAAATCCTTTTGAAGGAAGCACAGTGCATACCTCTTCTGCAACTCTGTTCTGCAGATCAATTTTAGCAGCTTTCAGCCTCTCAATTTCAACTCTACAATACATTAAGTGAAGCATGAGAAATACAAAACAACTAAACAAAAGTAAAGATGAATTAGTTATCAGGTCAGATCACCAACTCACTCAGAGTCAAAGTTTAAATCACAATGCAATTTCTCTTCAAACATACAGAGGTTAAAATTCAAAAATACACAAAAGATGTCTAACGGTGAATAAAAAATAAGGCGAAAAAATTTAATCCAGAATAATAAACTTCTTCCTTAGCCTCATATTTTGTTCTTTGTGTTGTATGTAAAATGTTGAAGTAATCCAACTATTACAAGCTTGCACACATATTAAGACAAAGATAGGAAACTGCAAAAAGGAAAGAAAATCTTGTCCGTTCTATTTTATCAACGATAAACCATAATATTACAATGTTCAGAGGAAGGGATCCTATCAATTAGCTCAGCTACTAAATCAAGATATCTTGCAGAACAAAAACCACAATTGAATTTCTCAAAGGATGTGTGCAAACCTATGCAAGACGGAGAAAAGGGAAAGGCGGGGTAACAAAAGAATATAAATGACTTTGATACTTCAAAGAGTGCGATGTACTGGAAAACTAACCACCATCCATCATACCATCATCCAAGAGGGTGAATTTTTTCTGCTAATCAAAATCCAATAAAATTTCACATCTCTACACAAGGAAATGACCATTACTTACTCATTATCTAGGCCAAGGTCAATAGATTCCATAGACAGGTTCTTTTTTGCCTGGATCCGACAAAGATAAGTAGTATTAATTGCTCAGACAGCAAAAGAAAAATTCTGTCACAGCAGCAATCCCTCGTTTACTTGCTTTCTTCAGCTAAAGCAAACAAAAACAGGAACGAGAATAAGGAAACAATCAGATCAACAAAGCAATTACTTACAGGAGCACGTCCCCAGACAGCAGGGCGCCTCATGCTCTGGGCCGCTCCACTGGCTATAATTGTTGGTTTTTTCGTATTCTGATCAACAAGTGTTTCAAGCTGACTTGATTCAGCTTGATTATTCATAGCATCTGCATCCAAAGCAGGTCGATCATATTCCTGTGTTTGATTATCGTTACCAGGATCCCTTGAACAATTATCCCCTCTAGGCATCCTGGAAGAATTGGATGTCACCCTCTGAACTATTCTAGGTGACGGCTTTTGTTTATCATCAAAATTAACAGCTGCTTCAGAAGAGGGAGATTCTGAGCTGGAACTTTCATCAGCCTGGACATTTCAATTAAAGGTAAAGGCAGATAAATACACTTGAAGAGTAAAAAGTGCTGCTAATCTTTAGCTAAGATGAATTGATGTTGTCAAGGTAAAAAATGTCAAATACGGTTCTCTCAGATTGAGTGGCTTGATGCTAATGATTATATCATATGATATTAAAAATAGCTATGCATTCTAAAAAAACCCCAGTCCATTGACAGACCTTTTTGTCATTATGAATGCTGTCTCCATCTATTCCACTGTGATGAGAAAAGTCTGCACTTTCAGTCTCAGTCTCGCCACTTGCACTTGCACTCTCGCTTTGCACATGTTCATCGGAATTGTCTGATTCAGTCTCAGAATCTTGAGTATAATCATCATCATCATCCTCATATGAGCCATCGTCGTCGTCTTCGTCATAATCACTTGCATCTTCACTCTCAGTTCCACTCTCTTCTGTGTCTGCATATATTTCAGGTGACAGAGCACTTTCCTACAATGACAGTCATGGGTGAGCCTCTCTTCAGTAGCAAAGTTGAAGAGAAAATACCTTTACTGAAAAGCAATACAGACATATTCACACACTTTTCCCAATAACATTTCATGGTCCAAGCTTGATATGCCTCAAAAATTTTTAAAGGCTTTACTTCATTTCTCGAGCTACTAATTCTGAGGTTCCTACTAGAAAACTTACTTTAAGACATACCATGCTTTGTTATGGATATTAGGACTATAGGATCTACAAAAATTGCTTGCTGGCGTTACATTCGTTTGCAGGTATGTGAGTTAGTAGGTGAAACATGGCGTTCAAGAGGCGGAAGGATCTGCAAGAGTCCAAAAGGAAGTTCAAGTATACTGGTGCTTACCCCAAATATCTTCTCATACTCCTCCAATAAATGTATGACAATGGCTTGAGCATGATTTGCTGCAGCAGCAGCCTGCATAAGCTGAAGGGAACCATCGCCACCCACATCGAAATCATTTTCAAGTTCACATTCACCAGCCAGAAGAGGACGCAGGAGTAAAGGCGCCATGCAAGCAGCGACAGCAGAAGTGCTCATTCGATTTTCCGCTTTATGAGAAGCAATGTTTCTCATCATTATGAGAATCCTAAGTTAAAACATACAAAATCAGAATCCACAAAATAATTTGTAAAAAAAGGCATGAGGAATCTCTTAATGATTTTCCTTTCTATTAATGAGGATGAACGACAGGATGAAGGGACCTTTTGGGCCCATCCATCTAAAACTCATAAGGTGGGTTACATAAGTCCAACCAATAATCGGTATTCATTAATGAAAACCTGATCCCTTGTATCTGTAAGCATCATTAACTAACATCAAAGTATACGCAGAATCAAATACCTTTGTAGAATACGGCGGTTTGGCTCAGGAAAGGTCTCACAAATCGCCATTCGGATGGCACTGACCCTATTATCACGATCAGTTCCTGAGAACAATTTTACCTCAAATCACAATTATTCAATTCCACTATCATAAACAAGACGTCTTCAAAAACCCTGACGTAAATTCCACGATGATTAGGATAGAATTATGGCAGTTTCAAATTCACAGATAAACAAAAGAACGAAAAAGTTTTGAACGACTGCCTGTAATTCTGGCAGTTGAACGCCTATATCCAGGTCTATCAGCAATGAGTTGACAACTACTAACTCAAATGGACAAATATAACTCTCCTAGCTTTTCATATAGCTTTGTTTAAGACCTCAACACACGTAATTCAGCTTAATGTCACATGTTTTGTTCGACCTGCTAACCTTTTGACAACTAACAATTGACATTAGCTAAATGTAACATGTATTTCTTTTGCAGATTTCAGTATTTTCAGAAACTACATTAGAAGGAGCCTAATGGGAAATTTTCATAGCATGATGATGCAATTGTATTTAAGCATTTGACATCACATTTAGACCTATATCCAAAACTTTTATTACTAAAACACTGTGGAGGCCGTACAGTCTCACTCCCTTGTTCACAATATCAAGTTTTATGCAAGCTTCCAGCAATGACAAGCAGTGTTTTTGTCACTTAATAAAACAGTCCAGGAAAAGTGATTAAACAAATAAGTACTATCTACTAGGCAACCAAGGGACTTACTACAGGCTTCAAGTAAAGCCTTGCAGCATGATGCAGGGACTGGAGATGAAGGTAACTCTCGGAGAATATACTGTTCATGACGAGGAAAAATAAAATAATAATAAGTTTGAAATCTCTCCAAACTGTGATCGCAGATTCTTGTAGGTTAGAAAGAACTTGAAGATAAAATTTTTGGGTCTGTCATGTAGTTTATGAGGTAGGACTACCTTAATGCAATCTCCAATAACATGTGGATCTTCTGATGAAGAAAATTCGGTATTCCCTACAAAATACCCACAGATGGCAAAATGTAACAATTAATTGAAGCATCACAAAAATCAAAGCAGAGAACAAACTGACTATATTTGCTTACTTCAAAATTACTGGTCAATATTCTTCTTGGAAGGATTTAATGAGCAGAAAATAAGCTTTAATTACACTAGTGATACAAGGCAAAATAATCATCTATTTAACTAGCCTAGCATTAAATGCACCACTAGGCAAATGTCATTGCAAGAAAAACCTTGCTCATATTCACGAATTCGACGTTCCACATCTTCGACATCTGCAGCTTGCCGCAAGATCCCTTCGACTTTATTCCCTGTCATTACCTATCGATCATCAGATGTACGCTACACTATATGAGAAAAATGGCCGACCAATCTTCTGTCAGACAGCCACGAGATTCTCTACTTTCAAATAAAGAAGATAACACTACACGGTGAATCGGTTAAAATTTGTAGACTGTATTGAGAATTGGGGATTCGAGGAAAGTTCATTTTCGAATTATTAGCTTTAAGCACATGAGAAAAGTGGCAAAGACAACTTTTGTGAGAGTGGACCTCACCATGCTCTTCCATAAATTGTAAAGCTTTTTCCAAGAAAGATGGAGTTCCATCGATTTCCTCAAGAGCAAGTAAAATGGGTCTACCAACAACCATTGACTTTGCAACCTGTTTATCCTTCACTAGTAGTAAAACACAGGGATAACTGTCTAAATTAGACAAATGAAGAAAAAATTCTGAGAACAGGATGCAACAAAATAGTGCAATCAAAGCAAAAGCTATATATACAACCACAGCAGTTCCTTAAAATATTTTACACCACAGTTCAAACAACAAAAAGTTATACGATAGACAATTATGCTGCATTCAATATCTCAGATGATTTGAGAAGTATGCGTCCGTATTCTTTACAACATCTGATTTTCCGGCAGAAAACAGTGGATAGCCAGCAGATCCTGGTGTTTAAGGCAAAAAAGGGAAGACAAAGACTTGATAACTAAAACCCACTACTCCAAGTCTAAAACACTCGGCCGTGTTTGGGAGGAGAGAACAGAGAAGAAAAGAAGAGAAAACACAAATCCCAAACGCAGTAGAAATGTTTGGTAAATTTTTTAATTATTTTAATAAATCTTACATTTGTAGGACAAGATAGATAATGTTTTACCTTCTACCTATCAAAAACCAGGAACAAAAACAATAAAATTGATCAGACCACAGAACATTTTGGTTTCTTTTGAGATATTTGCGAACTAAAAGGTACTTCAACGCGAGAATGCATCCACTTATCAACAAAGTAAAGACATTCTTTTGTTTCAGTTTTCCCTTTATTTTACATATCAGAGAAAAGACTTTCTTTGACAGGATCGGCTAATTTTGATAATTTGGCTTCAGTCAAAATGGGCATTTCCTCAAAGACAATTAAGCATGTTAAAAGATGTAAGCAGCTAAGTTAAATTGTCATATTGTACCTTGTCCCACCAAATGGGAAATATTTCAATATAAAAACATCAGTTAAAGCATAATCACTACTTTAGCAGCATCAGGAAAATGAAAGAGCAAGTAAATCATACGCTGCCCAGGGGAGCCATCTGCTGTACCACTCTGATTATTCTGAAGGATACCATTTTGTCCGGTGACAAGGGCAGCACTAGGAGCCTGAGAGAGAGCATCTTCGAGAGCTTCCTTCCACTCATTTAAATCCTCTAATGTCTCCGCCTGAAACATTATTATAGCAAAAGCACCAGGAGAAATGGGTAAAACTGTGATTTCACCCGTAATATCTGCCCTTCTGATCATAGATAAACTCGCTTCAAAGATGATATCCTTTGATGTTTTTGACTAGTTAATCCACAATTCGAACCTCTGGTATATGAAAAATTACAGGACTCGTTGCCACAGCAATCACTGGCAGTTCCCAGCAGTACCTTACCATTTTTGGTAAATGGAGCTAGTACGCTTTTGTATGAATCGTGCGTGATGAATGGTTTCTTTGGAGTAGATAAAAAATTCTAAGAGAGTTTTCCCTTTTGAGTCGAGAAAAGAAAAGAAAAATGCTAGCACCTTCAGTGTGAAAGTTCGCCCATCTGGAAAAAGTACAGTCAGCAGCTTTTTATCTGCTTTCACAACCACGCTAGAAAATCAAAGCACATTGTTAAGGTTGGACAAGATATTTTCATTATGTAAATTTTAATTCATTACAGTCGACAGAAGTCAAGAGTTGCCCAACCTGCCTGTGTTGTTGAGATCTATACCACCAAGAGTCAGATTGACTTCCCCTCCCTTTTGAGGAGCTGCACTCTGAAATAACAGGGCAAACTAATTTATATAATGATGCAGAGTCCTTCAAAGGAGCTGTAATCAAATACGAGCTCTTCAACTGCTTCATATGCAAAAAGCACAGTACATCCAACAGAATTAAATTAGGCATCACCCTATGATTTTTCTCATCAATTCTTTAAGGAATTTGATACAGGTAGCTCAACCTCAGAATGCATTCTTTATTCTTGGGAGGTACTGGTGCATCGTAACAGTTCAGAAAAGTCATATTTATACCTAGAATTTGCACGAACATATCGTAGTTGAAACTTTCTATAATCAGCTTCTGAGAAGAGAAGGAGAAAAACAGGTTAACGGAATCAAACACTCTCGAGATGATTGCTGCAGTCTATAGCATAAATGCAGCCGAGCAAGAACCAGACACGCCTCACCTCAAAAGGAAAAGCTCACACAGACAAGGGAAAGGTGTCCAAATATGCCTCAGGCACTGGGTATCGATCAAGTACCATTTCCAGCATTTTTAAACCAGAGTCTTCCTAATGGATGAGGTTATTCTTACCGACAAGAAGGACTTGATGCCAGGATTTTCAAAAAGTGCACAATAAGATTACTAGAGTCGGTACCATGGCATAAACATAAAATTAAGCCTCATATCAACTAATTAACCGTGTTATTAAAAGATCCCTGGTAAAGAACATTCATAGGTCTCAACAAGAAGAGACTTCCTTACCGGATCACTTCTGAAAAAGACGAGTGAAGTGCGTGTCAGTATAAACCACCTTTTCTTCCATGATGTCCATCCAATACCTAATTGGCGGATGAAGCACTCAGATACGGGACAAAATATGATAGCCAAGCTAAAGAATCTCATCATGAAACTTAAGACCGAGGCGGCAGGTACACCGGAGTTTGCTTATTCCTACCTTTGGAAGATAGAAATAAAGGCCCACTCTTGAATACCTGCATCATGTAAAGCAATATGTCAGAGGAACCATTGAGGGTATTTGCAGAGATGCAGCAAAATCCAGTATAAAGAATAGACACAATGCTTTAAGCAGATAATTAACAAACAACGTCATGGTGATCTGGCTGATATCACCGCCATGAAGGTCCCCCGCTGAAAGGATGCATGCATCTCATTTTCAACAAAGAAAATCCCAAAGCAATTCATAATCAATGACCGCATCAGATAAAGTAGTCAAGAGCTGCTTTATGCCACTCCTGTCGTCATGAATGACTGTCTCACTCTAACTTAAAATACATGTGGTTCTCCAATCGACAACCTGAGTTGTACAATCTAGATCCAAATTTAAATATAAAATAATTTGAAATGGATCCTGCTGGTCACAGGAAAAACATTTTTAGAGCAGATTTCAAAATATAGACGAGAATGCGCGCCTAGGTCCAACAGAATAGAGCCATAACAAAAAAATCCTTCCTGTATCAAACCACAGGATTAAAAATGAGAACCTAATCCGCACTTTCCAGAGGCGCCAAATCGCCAATATTCACGCGTCCAAAAAGGAAATGCATATAAATGAGCGGCAAAACAAAAACTGATCTCCACAATCGCCAGCCAACCTTGTTTCCAGAGCGAGAGACGGAGTGTTCAGGAGGCGGAACCTGCTGCAGAGCAGGAGGAGGAACCGGAACGTCGCCTTCGTCATTCCCACCTTCTTTCTCCTTATCCTTATCCTGATCCTTCCCCGTCTCCTTATCCTTCTCCTTGTCCTTCTTCTCCTTATCCTTCGTCTCCTCCTTATCGGTCTCCTTCTCTTCTTCTCCCCGATCCTCCTGCACAACAACAAAAGACGCAAAAAAGAAAACGAAAACGGTCATCGTGTCCCGATCATCCGGATCCTCAAGCCAAAACCAGAATGCCGGGATCCGTGGATCCATCGATCTCGAGGGAGGGAGAAGAAGGACCTGTTCGGGGCGAGGATCGTCGGTACGGGTGGCCATTCCCCCTGAACAGAAGCTTAACTCCGGCGGGCGATCGACTGCATTCGCTTCGCTAAAGAATCGGCAAATGCAGGGGAACGGGGTGGAATGGGGACGATCTTTGGCGGTTATGGATAGGTCAAGATGAGGGAAGGGAATTTCGTTGGTTCGGGGAGGGGTTGGAGAAGAGAAGGCAACGCGTGTCTCTCGACGGTTATCGCAGCCAGATGTCGCTTCTCGCCCGTCCTTCGAAATGTATGGAAAAAAATGGAGGGAAATGAGTAAAAGGAGAAGGCGATGGGTGGGGGTGGGGGGATAGTTTAGTCATTTCGCCTCCTCCTCCTTCGGCGGGACGGAAGGCACGTGACATCACATGAAAAGAAACAAGAAGTTTGAATTGTTCCTGGTAAGAGTCCTCAAGTATGGATATGGAATATTTGTTTCCTGTATTATCATTGTTATTATATCCCTGATGACTGAATTAAAAAAACAACTCCTTAATTTATGGAAATATTACTAAACATAGAGTTCCACAGAATTCAGCCTCCCAGAATTAAAACCATGCCCCATTTTCACCAATCAGGATTGGTTGGGGAAGGAAAGGAAAATATACCTCCTTCAAGATTTCTATGCCCACAGCTTCGCTCCTCCTCAAAAATATTTTTACCTTTTAAACTTTTATTATTTTATTTAACATTTTGTGTATTTATTTATAAAATGAGTGGCTCAGCTCCGCCGCGTTCAAGAAATGATTGGTAGTTCCTTTTTCGCTCTGATTCCCTCGGATCCCCCATCCGTAGGTAGCCCCAAATTATGTCATTTAACGGAAGTGATTGGAGACGACGGAAAGAAAGGAAGTTTGATGGAGGATGGATGCCCTGCGTGGCGGGTCCACCACGCACGTCCTTATCCGCTCGATTTTTACAGTACTTTTTATTCAAATAATCTTGTCCGTCCGATTCGATACCAGCGAACCTCCACCGTCGGATCACACTCTCGTTGTCGTGGATTCGGCTCCTCCTCTATCTCGTCTCTCACGCTTACTGGCCATTTCACTCTCTCTCTCTCTCTCTCTCTAGACAAGCCCGAAACCATCGGCTGCGGCGGCGGAGATGGCGGCTGGGGACTCCCAAGCCCTAGACCTGACGCGAGAACAGTGTGTCTACCTGGCCAAGCTCGCCGAGCAGGCCGAGCGCTACGATGAGATGGTCACCTACATGCAGTCCCTCGTCCTGTCCTCCACCCCTTCCTCCGAGCTCACCATCGAGGAGCGTAACCTCCTCTCCGTCGCCTACAAGAACGTCATCGGTTCCCTCCGCGCTGCCTGGCGCATCGTCTCCTCCATCGAGCAGAAGGAGGAATCCCGCCGGAACGAGGACCACGTCTCCCTCGTTAAGGACTACAGGGGGAAGGTCGAAGGGGAGCTCGATCAGGTCTGCGGGAGGATCCTCGTTGTGTTGGAGAAGAACCTGCTTCCGTCGGCTCAGGGGAGCGAGAGCAAGGTCTTCTATTGGAAGATGAAGGGGGATTACCATCGTTACTTGGCTGAGTTCAAGGTCGGAGAAGGTAGGAAGACAGCCGCTGAGGACACCATGATCGCTTACAAGGCTGCACATGTAAAGACGCTTTTCCTTCCCGGAACTTGGTTTTTCCCTGATTGTGTGTTGAAGTTCACACGTGCGAGAGTGAGATGTCGGTTGATTGGATCTGTGGTTATTATGCTTTGATTCTGGTTTGATCTCATGTAGTGGCTTAGTATGGTGGAGAAGGTTAGGCACTAGATAAGATCAACTGCTGGTAACGCTTGGTGGTGGTCGGTGGTGAGTTGTTTTTGCTGGTATTTTTGGGTTCGAATCCGGGATCTGCACGATCTACGGAGCAAAATCCATCTAAATTGGGACTTTGTATTGAGGCTGGCTCTTGTTTTAGGGTCTTCTCTTGATTATTTGTTTCTCTTGGGTTTTTGTTATGCATTAGTCGTGGTAAGGCTCTACTTTGATTTTGGATGATCTCTCCGACCACTGTCCACCTATTGCTAGATGAATGTCTAAGGCTAGTCAAAGCGGTAATTTTACTGTCACTGTGAAGCCCGAGTGTGTTCCCTCGTTTACTCTGCAAAATTCAATGAGTGATTCGAGGGTGGAACCAATTTTTATTTTACAGTGATCTGATCATCGTGGCTTGCTTTCAGAGGAGTGAGACAATGCCAATTGCCTATATGAACCTGGAAACTTTTGAATGAATTAATCCTGCTTGACGTTGCCGGGTGCCTGGTTGAGGATTCCTGGTAGTCCTGTGTTTTCTGAGGAGTTTATGACTCTCGCAATCATCGTGAGATCCCGGACATATGAAACTAGTTGATATATCATCTGATATATTAGTTTGCAGTGGTATATGCTATGTGTTTGATTTTGAGTTTGGAGATGGTAGTCCTGTTGAAGCTCTCCTTGTATAAAGTCGAGCGGAGCCCTATATCAGAGTGGCTAAAATAATGCATGAATAATGTGAAATCGGTGTACATCAATGCAGGATATTGCAGTGGCAGATCTTGCTCCTACTCATCCAATTAGGCTAGGACTGGCGCTCAACTTCTCCGTGTTCTACTACGAGATCCTAAACCAGTCTGACAAAGCATGCAGCATGGCCAAGCAGGTAAGAGGGCGGACGCACAGTCTCTTCTTTCATTAAGTAAATGAAATTAGGATTCCATTTTGTACTATTTATCTCCGACCGTAGACATGCTTATTTCGTTTTGCTTGTAACGGCAAATTGTAACTTGGCTTCTCCTTGTTTATATTGCTTTACGAATCTTATCTTGCTCATGACAATCATTTTTACCGAACCTGTCGCTCGATCTTCCGTTTAACCCGACGAGTTTAGACTTCGTTGAATCTCTTTCTTGGATCAACACGCCGACTCTTATTGTCCGGTTTATATTTACTCTATATATCATATGCTCTGATTTGCCTCGTTTCTTGTTGGTGGTGGGCAGGCCTTTGAGGAAGCAATAGCTGAGCTGGACACGTTGGGGGAAGAATCATACAAGGACAGCACGCTGATAATGCAACTGCTGAGGGACAACCTCACTCTCTGGACTTCCGATGTCCAGGTAACGCAACACGCCCAGACCAACTCTCCCTCGCAATGAAAGCCGAGGCCCACCTTTCTCCCCTGTTATTTCAACCGAGAATTACTGGTTTGGTGTTGCAGGACCAGTTGGATGAGGCGTAAAGGATGTCGTGGGGGTCTTGTTTCTTCAAAGATTTGCTCTTCTCCATGGGAGGAGGAGGTGGGGGGAAAGCGAATGTCTGTCATATTTCCAAGTTGTACCAGTGACTCATTCTTGTGAAGAGTGTTGAGTTTGTGCTTGGGTCTGGTGGGATTTGAACCTCTGCATCCTCTTTACTCTTCTTGGGTAATGTAGAAAGACAGCTCTTGGTTGTCCCTAACTCTGCATTTGGTTTACTCGAAAGTTGTATCAGTCGGAGGGGTAACGCGAATGTGTGGAGCAGCGGGCGCATCAACCCGGAGGAACCGCTTGATAAACGCTATAACGTTCTTATTACAACCTCGTGGGCGGCTCCACGTACACATTTTCGGAATCTCTCTTGACCATTATTTCAAAAAATTCTTATAATTCGTCGAATTATATTTTAAAAAATGAGTGTGTTAAAAATATTCGGTATTATTAATAAGAATTTATAATTATTTTGAAAGTAGCTGTTCAAATTGGCTGTGGTCCAAAAATCTTGGGGGTGGGAGTCATGCGTGTGTGGTAGGGTGGTCATACGAAAAAGGCATGGTCTTTTTCCCTTTACAGAGACGAGAAAAGAAAAAGACGCCTAAAAGACAAAAAAAGACAATCTGCCCCCCACACCCCTAAATAAACAAAAGAATTAAAAAAAAAGTGTCATCTTTAATTTAAAGATATTATTCCTAGTCCCATCATCGAAATTGGTGTTCAAACCCCACAAGACACCCCCCAATCCAACATCTCCTTTTTCTAATGCACATATATATATATATATATAAAGAGGTGGGGGAGATATAAAGTTAAACGCCCGATAATGTTAAATAACCAGTCTTTAAAATTATTTACACGAGGGTTTAAATTTTTAGGATAGTTTATGGACGTATTAAAAAAAAAGGAAATAATGTTAGTAAAACTTCTTGGTAGGGTGCAGGTAGCTGTGTGTGAATTTAAGGTTAGTAGGTGGAAAATAAAATATATAATTTTAAAATTCGTTAAATAATGTCTAGAAATTGAATATTACTTATGTTAATTTCGATTTCTTTAAGGAGAGAAAATAAAAAATAAAGTTGATAATTTCGATTTATTTTTAATGAGTTAAAATTAAAATTGGAAACTCCGATATCTGACGAATTCTAAACTATGTATTGTGAAATATTTTCAGGTTTAACGAAAAAATTTTAAAATGTTGGCGGTGGGGGATGTTAAAAAAGGGAGGGAGGGAGCATCCAAAGTACAAATAATTCACCAAAACTATTTGTCTCGCGTTACTCGCATGTTATTTCGTTCCTTTCTCGTTTCTTGTCTTCCTACTAATAAAAGACAAAAGGGGGAGATTTACTTCCTTCTTTATCTCGATGATGATGATTTTCCCTTTTAATAGATAGATGGGAAATGCTCATAGTCGAGGGGGATCTACTTTCTCGGGCACTCGGCTAAGACCCAAGCCCCGACAAGCATCATTACTCCTCTTTCCCCATCCCTTGTGTCGTCTCCGTCTGTCTTAACAATTCAACCAATGGCATTATCCATTCACTTCGTTATTGCTTCTCTGAACAAAAAATATTAAAAAATTGTTTGTGAATAAAGAAGAATGGTCGGGAGAACGAGGAGGATCGTAACTAATTACGGTTAGTTAATAAAAAAATTTATAAAGTAAGGTTCGAGTTTTTGAAATTACGTGAATATTATTTATGTTTTAAATTGCGACTTTAAATTTAAAAAAATTCATGATTTGACACAAGTACTTTAGTTAAATTTGACAAAGTTGCTTTCTCAAACTGGCTTAAGGTAACTTAAATTTTTTTTTTTGTCTGGGGTAAAGTCATTATTTAAAATAGCGTTTTTTAAGAAAAGAAAAACGAATTTTGAAAAATTTTAAAATCACCGAAAGTTGGTATTTAGGACTTTTAACCTTTTAAATTGTGACTTATTTATAAATTTAAAGTTATGATTTAAAACAACAACTCATGTATAATGTTCGTCTAATTTTGAAAACTCAATCAATTAGCAACAAACCTCGGGAACGAGGCTCCATCGCCTTTTGCATATCTATCAAATCAAATCAATCACAAGGAAAAAGAGGTCTTTTAGATTCGTTTTTTTATATATCTTTTACCATTATTTCTTCTACTGATTTCTAATCAGGACGCTTGGAAAGAGGGAGAAAGGGTTATTATTATTAGGATTTTTTTAATGTTCCAGTAGGTTACAATTTGCTTTTCTTATTTTAAAATAAACTACATTTAATGATATTAATAATTAAATTTTTATAATTTATGTACCCATTAATAAAACCCTTGTTATTCCTATTATTTGAAAATGTGAATACAAACGAAGGAATTCTAACATTTTTCTTACCCATCTTTTAGTCCACTAAAATCATGTCGTTTCAGCAACATGTCTTCATTGTATTAATACCCATCTTTTGCTCAGACATGTCGCATTCTTAATAATAATAAAAAAAGACTCTCCAAAAACATACTCCTTTTTATCTCCGGCTAGACAGAAAAGGAGAATTATTCTTTACTGATTTTCCTTTCTTTTTCTTCTCTTTTGATTTAACTATACAAATAAATGCAAATCAGAGAGAGAGTAAAAAAATAGAGTAGTAGTTTTGCGAGTCTGTCTTTTTCTTCTTCTTCTTCTTGGTCGTCGTCGTTTCCTTCTACCTCGTCCTTTTTTACATAAAATTAAGACCAAAGAAAGAAAAGAAAACCCTCCTTTTCACTGGCCTCGCTCAGTCTCAGTCTCCCCCTCCCCCATTTGCACAGACTGCGACGACGATTCAATAATTAAAAAAAAAAGGGAGGAGATCGACCCTTTTTGAACCCCTTTCTCCTCGTTCCTTTGCCACGATCCCTTTTCTGGGTTTATTTGAAGTTTCGTCCTTTCGACTCCCCCTCACCACCACCACCACCGGTTACTCCGCTCCGCACATACCCACGTCCCGCATTTCCTCCCAAGGATACGTTCGATGATAACGAGTGCAATGTTTTTGTGATCGGGGTTCATAGAGGAGACCCCTTTTTCTTTTGGTTTTCTGGGTGCTGATTGCTTAGCTTGGCGATGTCGCAGAGTTTCGACGGCGTGGCGTGCGCGGAGGACGGCTCCAGTGTTTTTGGCGATGGGAGAGAGGGGCCGGGGGGATGGGAGGAGATTGGAGCCACGTGGAGGAGGGATGGCGGCGGCGATGGAGGGCAGGAGGTTATACCGGTGCAGGGGGAGGAGTTCTTGGGGTTGTTGTTGGAGAAGCAATGCCAGCACTTGCCTCGGTCGGATTATCTGGGGAGGTTGAGGAATGGGGACTTGGATTCGGCCGCTAGAAAGGATGCCGTGGATTGGATTGGAAAGGTGTTCGATTTTCTTTCCATTACTATTCCCTTTCTGAATCTTTTTTCCATTGGCTTGATAATCTGTTCTTTTTTCATTCTCAATGTTTTCTTTTAACGTTTGGCTGATGCAGCATGAATAGACATCCTCGTGGATTAATTTTATTTTTTGTGTCTGATCTGGGGCTTTTACTTTTGTTCATCATTTATTTCCTGTTTTTGAAAAGCTACTTGAATCGTTAAGTACATTGCTTAATGATTGTGCTAATTATTCTGTTGTTTGTGGGAACAGGTTCATTCTTATTTCAGCTTTGGACCCCTTTCTGCCTACTTGTCCATAAATTACCTGGATAGATTCCTCTCTTCATATGAGCTCCCTGTAAGTTGAACCAAGGCATGATTTCATTGATTTTTTTTTTCTCTGTGGCATTATAGTTGAACATTAAAAACTTTGGGATTCGTTTACGTGTATAGTTACTGTTATGCAACTGCAGAGGGGTAAAGCCTGGATGACCCAGCTGTTGGCTGTGGCATGCCTATCACTGGCAACCAAAATGGAGGAGACTGACGTCCCTCTTCCCCAAGATTTGCAGGTGACATCGGTGGATGGCATTAACTCGTTTTCTTTTCCCGGGCACACACGAATAATCTCGAATCTATGCCATGACAGGTGGGCGAAGCGAAACACGTTTTCGAAGCCAGAACCATACGGAGAATGGAGCTTCTAGTCTTAAGCACCCTGAGCTGGAGGATACAAACAGTTACCCCTTTCAATTTCCTGGACTTCTTCCTCAGGAAGATCAATGGCGATGATGTTCTTCCCAGGCTTTCTATGTCCAGATCCATTCAACTGGTCCTGAGCCTCGTCAAGGGTATATAATTCTTTCCATCTCTGTATACTTGTTTTGATAAAAAAAAATTACATATCCAACCAGTTTTTTCTCCTCCTTGCGATGACATCTTTAAGTTGCTCGGGGGTTGTCATTGAATTTATGGAAAGCATTGCCACTTTCCATTGTCTGAGGGGGGGGGGGGGGGGTGATCAAAGATGGTGAGATGATTCATTGGTTGGGTGGCGTAAATTGAATGCAGGAATTGAATACTTGGAATTCAGGCCTTCGGAAGTGGCAGCTGCCGTGGCCATGTCAGTTGCTAGGGAAAACCAGGCACTGGCCGCGGAGAAAGCATTGTCTCTCCTTACCGAACATGTGCAGAAGGTACAAGACTTTGGTCTAGGAAAGGGTCTCGAACAATCACACCGAGACTGCCGGAAGATATTATGTGCATGATGATCAAATTTTTGTTTTTGGTGTTGTGTTCAGGAAAAGTTGGTGAAGTGCATTGAAATGATATCTGAGAAGGGATTGATTGGTGGGTCAGGGAAGAATGCAACATCAGCTGCAAGTGTCCCACAAAGCCCAATAGGGGTCCTGGATGCAGCTGCATGCCTGAGTTACAGAAGTGATAAGACAGGAGGAGGAGAAGGGGGAGTAATTATTTCCACTGGGGGGAATTCCTCGTCCTCATCCCCCTCACATGATGTTCCTGACAACAAGAGGAGGAGGATTGACTGATCGTCGCTGTTTTGGAACAGTCGGTGGAAAGTTGGCAGGGGAGTGAATGAACCACAGACATCATGTTTGTTCAGACCAGATGAAGGGTTTTCTTGTCCATGTCGCTTATACTGAAAAAAAGGTTTTCAAAGTGGGGGATGGATGGAGGATAATGTATTCATTCATTGGAATACTTAGGGAGTCCCTTCAGCACTGAAGACGAGTGAGTTTTCATATCTGGGTGGGATTGATTGATTGCATTGAAACTGGTTTTGTTCCTGTGAGGAGGAGGGACTGGAAAAGTAATAATAAACAAAGGGAGAAAAGAGAGCAACAGTGCTTGTTTTGTCTGCATGGGAACTGGGATTTTTTTTAAAACACCACGTGGGGGAGAGTTGTTATGTTTATTCCTTCATTCCTACTACTGTTATGTTATGTTTACTTATCCATGAATAAAAAAAGTTTCTTCTTTTTTCTGGGTTTGCTCGTGGATATTAATAGTTTTTGCATCCTGGGATTGCTGTCAGAGTGAACAACAGAGATGCAGAGTCTTTTGACTGCTTTGCTCTGTTGGTTTTGCTGGGAAAAATTCATTGGCTGCAGATTAATCCTTTAAAATTTCTCTAGCATCTGTTCCTCTCTAATCTAGGGCACATGGAGAAGTCTTGGGCCTGCTAAAAGCATCAGCAAATGGGTCTCTCAATTGTTTGCAACCCCATGTCGAGATACGATGTAAGAACTCATTTGAGACCCAGCCAAAAAGATAACTACAGACAGCACCAGGCTTGCAAAAAGGAATTGGCCCAAAGAGCAGTCTAATTACTCTCTCCAAACTTTTGGCCAAACTCTGTGAGCATTGGTAATAAACTGCAACTACCTTTATACGGTTCTAACAAAGCAAATAGTTTTCGGTCGGGGGTATTCTAAAAACTGTGGAAAGAAAGGAAAACTAAGGTGAAAAAGCATCACGAGGAAGCAGACTTCCGACCACTCATTCCCTGTCTTAAAAACAAGAATACTATAATTTCTCAAGCAGAGAAGAGGCGAGGCACGCGGGGGCCAGTGATTTTTTTTTTCTCTTTGCACCCTTGCGAATATGACGACCAAACATAAAAAAAAAAAAAGACATGGAGAGGAACCTTAAAAAAGCTTGCAGAAAAAATAAACAAGTCAGGAAAATCATACTGTAAATGTGCTGATATTATTAGTTTTAACTTTAAGATGTTGATTCAGGAATGGTGGGTGGATCCTCTGTGTGTCTGTACCCCAGAGATTTTGCTGTCGAATCAAATAATCCCTTCTGATATTTCCCTGTTAATCCTCTTTTGTTTCTATCATCTTTTCTTACTTTTAAAGTACATTTATACATATAAAACTAAAAGACCCATCATCTCTGTTAAACCAAGATTGAGAGACAGCCATCACAACTCAACTAGAAAAAAAAAAGAATAAAAATAAGTAAAAGGACTACTGTTCCCTGATCACGCTTACTTTTAAAAGGAAAAAGTATTTTGCTCCCCCCACCCACACACACCCCCACCATTTTCCAAATCTGTCCGTGGGGATGATGAACTGAGGAAAAAACGAAGGGAAGTATGCCAACAACTCATCATCACCACCCCCCCTCCCCACTCTGTCAAATAACCACATTTTCTACTCCAGTTTCTTACATAAAACATCTGGTTATTACATTTGGTTTAAGAATGATGCCAAGTCTGTCTGATTTTCTTTCGGCACGGTCGACCCCCATCTCATATTTGGATTAAAGCAACAACAAAAATATTCGATTCCCAGAACATCTTTTCCGCCTTTTCTTATATATAATTTGGTTAAAGTAATATGGTTGTTATTTAATTCCCATCAATGTCCCCGGAAATAAGGCAAATCCTAAAAAGGCTAGCCCACCCCACGCCCCACGTTATTGGTTACTTTTGCATGTCCCCCTTCTATATATATATTGGTTTGAATCCAACTGGGTCATTTTGCCTTGCCACCCATAATTTGGCGACACACCGACCATTACTATTATTCCTAAACTAATTTCAAAGCATTAAATCTGAATATATCTTGCAGTTTGGCATCACCCATGTCTCACTTTTTTTTGTTATGTAATAAGATAAATAAATACATACACACCCCAGGAAGTGGGGCTTTGAACAGCTTCGGGAACTCTCACCCTGTCGGGGTTACTTTCTTTTCTCTTCCCTCGATCCAGAGAGGATAAACCCAAAAGTTAATCCTTCCCCGTCCCCCCCCCCCCCCCAAAAAAAAATCTAATAATCTAAGTCAAGATATCATCAGTCCCCCCACCTCAGCCCCCCTCTCACTGTTCCTAAGCACTCCCACTTTGACTGCTGCGGAAGAAAAAGGTTTGGTGCTGTGCTGTGCTGTTGTGTCGTGGTGGTTGTTGTGGGCGTGGTCTCTTCGGGTGTCCTTTTTGACCTTTTTTGCGGGTTTTTTTTTTCCCTGTCGACATCCCCAAAAGCGAAAGCTCAATCGCCTTTTGGTCAGTTTCCTAGAAGCATACCCACATCATTTTCCTCTGCGGACGACGCTTCCTGGACTGTACCCTTTTCTTATCTCCCTGTTTACGGGCAGCCAGCGTCCCCAAGTTCTTAACTTTGATCCGGATCCGGTGTGTTTCGGCCTTCCCCTGTTGTTCTTGGGTGTGGTCTTGTTTCTGGGTTGGTCCCATTTTAAGGTTTTCCTGCCGTTGTTGTTTTTCTTGTTTGCAGAGGAAGATAAGAAGTCCTGGCGAGGGAGGGGAAAGGGACAGCATGCGGTGGTGGTTGAGTCTCTCTGTTGATGTGTATCGCAAAGTCATCCCCTTGAACCTCTACTGCAGGGTTATCCTGTGACTTCTCCCTTGTTTTGGGTGAATACGGGGAACTGGTTATTCCCATTCCCATTCCTGTTCCCATTGTTTGCTGCTCTCGTGTTGTTGATTCGGCCGTTATCCATGGGATCCACTTTCTTCATCGTCGTCCCGTGCTACGTTCGCCAGATCAGCTGATCGGGTTGCAGTTGGTCGGATCTAAATTGAGCAGCGCCTTTGGGCGTGGAAATCGGAGGGGGTTGTTGGTGTTGATTTTTGTGTCTGAAGGATCTGAAGGTTTGAAACTTCGAATATAATTGGTAGGGGGTTGGGAGCGTGTAGTTATGGTGTGCCAAGCTGCTGGCCAGACGAGATTCCGGGCGTTGAAACACGAAAGCGGGATTGAGGGGAGTGCTACCATTATTGTTAGAGTCATAGCATGCTTTCAACCTCTTCAAGATTGCCAGGTTAGTATAAGATTCTTCTTCTGCCATGCTCATTGGTCCTTTGGAATAAATTCCTTGTTAGTGGATCTCCGGTGCTCGTGTTCAACTACCTTTCCTTCGCAACTCTAGTTGAGTTTCGCAGGCTGAATGTTTCTACTCGCTGACTGTTTATTTATGTGGTTTTTCGCAGGCTGAGTACTTCCGTCAGCTGCTCAAGCCTGTCACGTAGATTGATCTTCCTGTTCCTTGCTGTTTATTAAGCTCTTGGATTCTTGGTTTTCCTTTTCCTCTTTTCTTTGTTTCTCTGTCAATTTTGGGAGATATCAACGAACTTACAAGCTTCCGGAAAAATCTGCCAGGCAAGCTTTTTCACTCTGTTACTGAAGCTTGATTCTCATGTCATGAAACAATTGGTTTGAATTCTGCTGTGTGTCCTCAGGTGGTTTATCTGTCTCGGATGGAAGGAGATCCTGGATCTGGGTTTTCTCCGAGGCTCTTTGACTGGAACTCGTATGATACCATAAAGCCGAATATGCGGCCTGATTGGGGAAATACGACTATTGGTTTCCCGTTCCAGAACACTACCCCCACTGTAATCTCTACAGACCGCGTCCCGCCTTTCTGTGGGGTTTCTGCTCATCCTCGAATGGGCCAGTCTAGTGAACAGATCGGTTGGTTTTACTGCTTGCCCCGCTACCGCCAAGCTCTTAATCCTGCTACAAGAAACTTCGCCCTGAAAGATGGCCCTCCTGTCGATGCTTCTGAGAACCATGTCAATTCCAGTAGGCTATATGGAGGTATTGATGTTGGCGTTGAACAAAATTTCTTCTTGTTTGATCAGTCAGGAGGCCAGGCTACTCAAGGTTTTGGTCCTGAGAATAATGGAATTCCTCTGCCACGGATGCCTCTGGCTAGATTAAAGCAACATGGACTAGCAGTTCCTGGAGGTGAAGGTCCGGATGATGAAATAGTTTCAGAGGGTGGGGATGAGAACGAGGATGTTGATGCAGGCAGCGAGATGCATGAAGACACAGAAGAACTCAATGCATTGCTCTACTCGGAGGATGTCTCTGAGTATTCCGGCGATGGGGATGATGATGATGAGGTCACAAGTACTGGCCATTCTCCCAGCACAATGACAAATCACATGGATCCCAGCAATACCCTGTCGGAGAAAGATTCCGAGGAGGTGGCCAGTTCACAATGGCCTCTGAGTAAGAAGCGGAAGCTTGCCAATGAACAAGATGACCCTCTGCCTCTAATTAAGGCTGCCGGAGCCGAAAATCAGGTAAGAAATTTTGATTCCGATGATGCTATATACAGCAGCGGAAACAGCAGAAGCAATTCTCAGAACAATGCCATCAAACGAACAAGGATACGCGAGACGGTCTCTGTGTTGCAAAGCTTGGTCCCTGGCGTGAAAGGGAAGGAACCTGTCCTAATCCTCGATGAGGCCATCGGGTATCTGAAATTGCTGAAGCGCAAAGCAGCAGCTTTGGGGCTCAGCCAACACTGAGAAATCAGGTTCCAATCCATCGCACGGCCAGCGGCAAGAAAGAAGAATACTGCCGCCGTAGTAAAGTACATTAAGTAAGTTCAGTATCAAGCTAGAGTATCGGATTCCGACCATTCTGGTCAGTTCCAAGTGTGTGTAGTGGAATGCCAGGTAAGTATAGGTAAAGCGAAGAAGAAAGCTTGTGGGGGTGGCGAGAAGGTATGAGCACGGTTCGATAGTGATGTTATCATGGCAACCATGGAGAAAAGCTTAAAGTGAAGGTGGAATAGCTTTAGTGGGTGTGTTGGGGGGATGATGATTATGATGATTTAGTCTCTCTGGGGAGTTATTGGATGAAGTGAAAGTGGTGAAGAAACTCCCACCATGAAAAAAGGAAGAAAAGAAAGCAAATGTGACATGAATTGACCTCCATCTCTGTTCAAGGTTGAGAGCTTTTCCCTCACCCCAAGCACGAAACGAAGCTAAGCACGGCTTAAAATTATGACATAAGGTTGTTGGTCTCTGTGCGCCCTTGCGTATCTGTGGTTTCTTCTTTTCCTGTTCAGTTTTTATTGCTAGATTGTCAAAGAGATGGATCACCGGTTCCTCGTTCAAATTTGTATTTGTATGGCAATGCAGTTTGCTCTTCTCCTTGAACGAGGCCTGCCTGGTTTCTTTGCATTGCATAATTCTCGGTTGGGTCATCTGCACTGTTTCATTTTCTGTCTGATTCACCGTAAACTCGAGAACGTTGTTGGTGATCTTTGTTTCTGCTACATTAGATTAAGATTGTTACCAGAAGAAACACTTGAATTGTGTGATCTTCAGAGATCTCACCCTTTCTGGGGGATGAAGGGGACCTCTGATGAAAACATAGGCAAAGTTAGAACCGCTAGGGCAGATCAACAAAAACTCAGGGACCAAAAAGGAAATAAATCCTGAGGGGTCCACATCGTAATAACATACTCTCGACCACACCGGATCGTGTCCCCCCCTTCCCTCGTCACTCCAACGGCGCCTTGCACCACCACGAAATACAAATTTATAAAATTCGATTTTAATTTGATGCATGTTTGGCTTTCGAAATAAAATGAAAAAAGGAGAAAAAAATATAAGAATTAGAAAAAAAAAAATTACGTAAAAAATGGCGAGTTTTAGTTCAAAAATAAAAATTAAAATGAGAAACGAATGAAATCACCTTAGCTCGTAATCGGAAATGCTCATTCTCTCACCCATTCAGTTTCCTCCCCTTCTCATTTTTATTATTCAATTAGACACGTTATTCTTTTAAATAATTACCTTATTAGTCCCTATATTTTTTTTTACTTCTCGTTATATTCCGTCCGGAATTCTTTTCCCGAAACCAAATTACCTGCGAGTGTTTGAGTCGGATTTCAATTCCCAATCCTATGTTCCCTTAAAATCGGAGTTATTAATAGGTAAAAATCAGAAATCTAATTTTATAAGTTTATTTCGAGTTTTATAAAATTCGATTTTGTGACCTAATTTTGAACAATTTATCCCAATTTAAATAATATTTTTGGGATTATCGGTGATAACTACTGCTCTAATATTGGGGTCATTTCATAATCACCTACTTCGGAAGGAAGATTCGGAGGAAATCAGAGGCAACCGCGTGTAACGGGGTGAAAGATGGAGGAAGGCTAGGCAATTCTTTCTTTTTTTACTTATATTACACGACAAACAATAGGATTGTTGTGATTTTTTTTTTTTCATAATATATTTGTACATGAAATCTACCGTTAATAGGAGATGCTTACAGATTTATTTCTTAATTTTGAAAAAAAAAATTATAAAATAGAAAAACTAATCACAAATCAGTATAATTAATTTAATCGATCTCGTGTGTCCTTTCCTTGACTTAGACTTTCTCGTTACCTAGTGGAGGAAATACCATCGAACCTTTTGACTCCCTCCCAACAAACTCCAAACTCCTTTCGCCTTCGTCGTTGTCTCCGTGCCTCCTCCCCCGGTTCTCACGCAGTTCCCTCGCGAGGGATCGCTCGTCGTGGCCTCCGATCGAAATCGCGCTCGTCGTTCCTTCCTAATACACGCAAGCACGAGAAATAAACAATGCCGCGTGCTAACTAATGCAAGGAATAGGAGGAGGAGGAGGAAGGCTTAAACCTTACTCTTAACCCTTATATCAAACTCTAAGCAATCGGTATTTATTTGTTTGCGGATCTCCGAAAGGAACAAACAAAATTGATTAAGTATGAATCGACTTTCTTAGTCTTCGTCGTCGAAAACTGACCGGGCGTGGAAATGCTTCTTTGTTTCTTCTCCTCTCTCTTTCTTTTTTCCTCTTAATATAAAACACAAGGCAAATGTATTTTTTAAAACACAAGGCACGCTGAAGGATTTTCTCTTAAAGTCCCCATCGCCGGGCATATTTATGGCATTGATTAAGGAAGAAGGAAAGGACGCGCTCCTAATATCCGTCGCCGACGGCAAGGCCACGGATGCCGTCGAGTGCTGCATGTGCGGCGACCACGGCCTGTCCGACGAGCTCGTCCCCTGCGCGTCTTGCAACTTCAGGTCCCAACACAGGTATTATCAGGTGGTTTTGTCCGATATTTAGACGCACGGGAAGGGGAAAGGTGACTGCGCGTGGCCCCTTTTTTTCTTTTGACATCAGGTATTGCAGCAGCCTTTACCCCGATGCCGAGTCTTACGATACCTGCAACTGGTGCTTATCTGAGCGGAACGACATTGACGGAACTCCTAGGGAGAAGAAGCACGGGAGGACGTCGTCACAGGAGCTACTCGGGTCGAGGTCCGTCCGTCCCCGAGGAAGGGGAAAGCGGGGGAAGGGAGCGGAAGGGACAGCAAAGAGGAGGAATATGCCTCCACCCCCGTCGCCACTCGGGAGGGTGGCTAGGGATGGGGACGAGGGGGGGAGGTCGCCGGCGGTGATGCCGATGAAATACGTGCTTAGGAATAGGGGGAGAAGGTATAAGCTTTTGGATGAAGTCTCCACCTGAAAATCCAAACAAACAAAAAGAAAACAAACAAATAAAAAGGCAAACTTTATTTTAGCCGCTGCCACACTGTTGTTATATGTGTATATATTATATATAATATGCTCTCAGTTTCTACTTTCTCGAAATGATAAAAAAGAAGAGGTCGAATCAAAATTGTATATTCTTTCCCTTCTCGTGAATTCTGACGAAGCCTCTTTGAGTTTGAAAGAAAGGATCGAATTTGAAAGATTGAAGATATCCGTGTAACAACAATCTTTGTATCTTTCAATGAATGATGCAGTGAGAGTATCTGACTCTATGAATTTCATTGTCCAACTCAAACACATGGAAGAAGGAAAAGGAAGTTTGCCCGAAGGTTAGTTGTTTCGCGACCGGAGGAGGCAACGACGATGACAACGAGGCAACGTGGTTCAGAATAAGGGGAGGTGGCGCGATAGTTGATACGAATTACATCGAAAGTATGGTATGATTTTGCTGCTACAAACATGGGAGATCCTCCCCACTTGAATATGGTATAGCACTATGAAACAATAATGTATGGTATGTGCCTTTTACAAAACCAATGACCAAATCAAGGAGAGAGCCACACGAGACTCCCCTCGATCATAATTTAACTCATCTGCACAATCCGATGTAGGACCGAGAGATGGGACTACAACAAAGGTGCTGCTATACTCATCATAAGAACATAATTTTGACTTCCCCCCCGATTGCTACAAGGTTTGAGGAGGTACCGATCCCTGAAGATTTTTCACCGCGCTATCGTACTGAACAAAGCCCATGAACCAGAACTCGTGATTGTCCACGGAGATTGCCTGGATGTACTTCTCGGCAGTATTGACCCTGCTTGTTGATGGGTTGACCGCCTTCAGATGACGCCAGGGAATGACAACCTAAACCACAAGGGCACCGTCAAAACACAAGCTCTTGACCATACACATGGAGATGGTGGCTGGAAAAAGCCCCTGCTGCTTTTAAAATTGTTTATGAAAATGTACCTTATAGTAACTCCATTCGGTCTGATCACCTGCTTTATATGACAGTGGGTTATCACTGCAAAAATGCGAGTTTTGCGGTCGACAGGTATAAGGTACCCATTACGGGACCGGCTGATGTGGATAAGTAACATGCATATGATTTTAGAAGTTGCTCCTCCACAATAGTTTCAAAGGTGTTGCGAATGATCTTCTCATAACCACCTTCAGCGAGCACTTTTGTCCCTTGAGCAATTCTGCCAACAGCGGCATCTGCAAAACTAGGGCCAGTTTTCACTGTCCAAAAGAAAGAAACTCATTGGCAAAAATAAACTGAAAATTATAACAACCCAATCACCTCCTATACGAGGCGCGATAGATTACTCCAAACATGCAATCACATCAAGGATGTTAAAAACATATATACAATCAGCTAATTCTGGATGAATCTCGAGGATAAATTTCACGGACCATTGAATTAAGATAGCGAGCCAATTTCAACAGAAATTTTAACTCAAGAGTAGAGAAATTGGCCGAATGATATCTATCATCAACTTCTCCACAACACTAGGCCAGGTAAATGGAGACAAAACAAAATGACAAACCCAAATTACCACAATCAAGAGAATTCTGACATTACATCGTCCACAAAGACAGAAGATGCATATAGAAAAGGAAAGGAAACTAGTGCTTTGAATCCTATCTCTTATCCTCTCCATAATTGATCAAATATTCTGTCCATGCAACCTAATGAACACAACAATATACACCAATAGAAGACGATCTTACGACTAGTCTCTTACTCTCAGCACGAAACATTCACATCAAAGAAAGAATTCCCACTAAGTCAACCAAAAACGATCCAGAAGCAATTAGTTAATTCATCGAGAGACAATTCGAAAGCGACGAAGGGGACAGAAGAAATCAAAATTACAGTCCTGCCACATGTTGCCGGCGAGATCCTGGCCTTTCTTTGTAGTCTCCGCAGCCTTCTCCCCCCACCTACCGAGCACATCCTTCACCGTATCTACCAACACGAACATCAAAACGCCACTCGGATCACCGCGATATCTCCCCCAAGACAATAAACACACAACTGATAACTGAGGGGCAGAGGTCCTTACTTTTGACGAATGAGTGAGGTGCGGGGGCGGGAGAAGGAGCGACGTAGGGATTGCACGCATGGAGGTCGGAGCATTGGTCGTCGTCGTCGTCGTCGGAGATAAATTAATATTTTAACTTATTTAATTAATCCATTTTCACTCTTTTTTTTGGGACCCACGGAAATGTAGACAAGATTTGCTCCATTTACAAGAAAGTATTCGAAATGGCTCCCCCAACCATCGATTGATCAACGCTGAATACAAGAGGTCCATGAGCTCCTCGTCCATCGGTTACGAAACCACAGTCTCCCCCCAATGCTCGCCACAACGAATCTGCGTCTCGGCAAATCCTGCCTGCAAAAGGACCGTTAAGGAAACCGTTAGAAGAATCGGGATGCTATTACGGTCGTGAGAAGGAAGAGCAGAGCGTTCGGATGAGTTTACCTGGTAGAGTGTTGAGGCCTACTGGTAGTCAGCCCCAGTAGATGGAGGGAAACGGCGGCGGCGGCGGCGGCCGTGGGGAGTGAGGAAATGGAGGTAGGATGGGCTCTGATCTTGGCGCCTGTCGTCGATGTGGACCGCATCGTGACCGGGCCTGTCGTGACCCGCGTATCTTCTTTAAGCCTTTTCCCAAACGACCCGGAACGAGATGTCGGGCCTACTCGAGTCTCTCGGGCCAGTCTATAATGGGCCAAGCCCCCCTAATAGTACCCGCCCAATCATCGTTAGGGCTCTTGAACATAATGACATGCTTTAACCAATCAAATTTCGCCACGCAGGTTAGAGTACTTTAGGCCATGTTTATTTACGATATATATGGTTCGTTTTTCAATTTCTAATAACAAATATTTTTTCTTATTATCCTTTGTCTTTCCTCGACGTGGCATATTAGCCTCTTTGTCTCCGTCTACTTCATTTGTCCATTTATAAACATTAACGAAAAAGAGACAGCGACGATCGTGGTCGTCCCTTGCGTGGTTCGCTCCCGTACGCCTCCGGTCGCGCCCGTGTTCGCTTACTCCGATCCTCGATGTCCGGCGGTTACAGCAGGGGAGGCGGCCCTGTCTACGGCGGCGCCGTTCCTTACCGATCGCAGTAGGAACCCTAATTTGGATTTGCGTGACTTATTATCGTCAAATATTGATGTCCGCTGGTTCTTTTTTTTTTCGGAATTGATTGGATCTTCAATGATTTGTTTGCCGAAGGGACGGGCTGAGCACTAGACCTGTTTCCGGGGTTGGCTCGGATGAAATCCAGTTGCGGATAGATCCGGTTCACGGCGACCTGGACGACGAGATCACTGGCTTGCGCAAGCAAGTTCGGCAGTTGAGAAATGTGCGGGTCTTTTCTAATCTGACTTGCTTTTCTTTGGGATTGATGTTTTATGGTTGTCCTGCGTGCAGATGACAACGTGATTATTAGTTAGTTAGGGGATCTGTATTGTGAATATCGGTTAGAGTGAAAGATTTTTGTTCTCTGCATTAATCCATCACGTCGGAGGCCGATCTTTGTGGATACTGCTGGCTATCCTGGGATTCTATATAAGGAATGATTTTATGAAGGCATTGGAGATGATTTGTGGAATTCTTATAGTATATGATGTCTTTTGTACTTTCTGTTTTCCCGCAGAAGCTTTGTCTTGTGTAATTATATGAATTCTGAACTTTGACTTGGCTTTTCCTTGTAATCTCAGTTTGGGTATCCTTCCTCGATTATCCATGAGAGTTTTCTTTCTTTCCTCCTTCTGATTTGCTGCGACAATCATTTGTTGCAGGTGGCACAGGAAATAGAGTCAGAAGCCACGTTTCAGAATGACATGCTTAATCAGCTGGTACGCGCTTTTTAACACGGGAATAAGTTTCAATGAAATGGAAACCTGCTGTGTCCACCCAATTATTGGTGTTTCTACTGCCTTCCTTTGTCATCCGTGAACAAGCAGTTTACGATGCTTCAACTGCTGTGATCATATTCTACGTGCCTGATTTCGGTTGGCTGTTGTGTTTGTTTTGAGTTTTCGATGGGGTTGTTCGACATGTTGGTTGTGATGGGGAGAAAAATTAACCGATTTGATGTGTCAATTGCCAGCAAATGACATTGATCAAAGCTCAGGCGGGGGTGAAGAACAATGTTAGGAGGCTGAACAAGAGCATTGTCCAGTATGGCTCGAGCAATGTCGTCCATGTCGTGGCTTTTGCTTTAGTCTGTTTCTTCATCGTGTACATGTGGTCCAAAGTGTCAAGAAGATGAGATACTTGACAACTACTTGTACATTTATGTTCATAACCTTGTCTCAGAAGGATTGTTTTTTAGCCGAGTCTGATGGAGAAGACAATTTATCTTGTGTGAGAAACGCAGGTTAGGTTACAGCCACATATGTAGAAGCAGTGATGCGTTATTATTCTCGAGGATTAGGCCATACCCGCTTTATTGTATGACCTTAATTAATCGAGCCTGGTATTTGGGGTGTCCGGTTTTTAGACTAAGCCATGGCTAGTCCAGATTGGATTCTTTTCACGCATAGGAAGATTTGTGTGTTTACCACTACATGAAGAATTCATTTCCTCGTAAAAAAGTTTTCAAAATTATTTAAATATAATTAAAATATTCACAATTTAATAAATTCACAAGCTTAAATTTGGAAACAGGTAAAATAGGATAGTTGGAAAAAATTATTAGACACAAATTTTTAAAATTGGGTAAATAATGCCTTGAAGTCGGAATTAGAAACCTGAATTCGCCATACAAGAAATTCGAAGTATCGAGTTCAGTTTTTTATGGCGAAATCGGAGTTACAAAATCCGAATTCCTTATAAAATCGAACTTGGGTTTCTAACTCCGAATTTAGCCATTATTTACCTAAATTTAAAAGTCTGTGTCTTATTTTGGTATTTTTTTTTCACCAAACTTAAGTAAGAAAGCCCAAGTTGCTAGATGTAAAATTTATGCAATAGCATGTCAAAAATATGGAGCTTTATTCTCTAATAACGATTGGTTCGCAAAATATTTTGTGAAATAGGTCGGTCAAATTTAAAATTCGTGGAATAATGCAAATGACTATGAGTTTGAAACTCAGGGTTTAGAGGTTTTCGGATTTGAACTATGAGTTTTAAACTGAGGGTCTCAAGAACAAAAATTTAAATTTAAAATACAGAGTTATTAATAGACAAAACTCAGAATTATTTGTAAAACGAAATCTGAATTTGAAATTCATAATTATTGGCATTAATTCATGAATATTAGGTTTAACCGATAAATATTTTGCTAACCAAAGAGTAACAATCCTCAAAAAATATGATGATGAGTTTCTTTTTTTTTTTTTAAGAGGAACGTTTTTCTCAGCAAGACCTTATTTGTTTCTCAAGAAACGGCGGCAACGTTCGTGAAGGCGGAAACTGCGCGGGTCGTGGAAACCCTAACCTAACCGGAGTCTTTCCGATCCTGTAGCTCCCGCCGCACCTCTCCGGTCGGGTGGCTTCTCGGCGCCGGTTCTGATCCAATTTCTAGCGCATGGGATGGTTCCGCTTGTCAAGACTGGTAAAATCTCTCCCCTCTCCGCCTTTGGCGCCCGGCTAGTTTCTGCTTGTGCGGGCTTTACTTCTTCGCTTCCCTTAACTGTAACGGCATTTCATCCGATCACAGTCGCGGTACCACCAAATTATCAGCTCGTCGAGTTTCTGCTCCGGCATCTCGCGTCCTAGCAATTCCGCTGATTCTTTGCTCTTGCGAAGTGAGCACCTGGTCGATTATCTTGGCGGGATGCTTGATTTCTCTGTTTGTTTGGATTTTTACGGTAGTCGCAAATGCCCTGTGCAATGTATTCACTTTTTTATTTTCATTTTTGAAATCGGCGATCAGCTTTGTACAGTTATAGCTACGCAAGTCGAAATGACGAAGATTCCTTTCCTTATTTCTTGAGATGGCCATCAAGATTTATCCGGTTTTTTCATGGAACAGGTTTTTGTGTCGTTCTTGATTCTTTTGGCGAGTTCGGCTGTGGAGAAGGAGGTCTGTGATTCATAACTTTTTTCTTCTTTTTTATGCTTGGTTGGTTTATAGGTCCTTGCTGTGCTTCGGAGAGGAGCTGTTACGAGGTTCTCGGGGTTTCGGTAAACGCTAGCCAAGAGGAAATTAAGAAGGCTTTTCGCCAAGTAAGATTATTCGTACTTTGAAATGTCAATCTGGAATGCTGATGAATTCCCAACGGTATTTGCATAATTCCGTGGTTTGTCTATTGGAAATGGAAAATTGTTTGACCCATGTATTTACTCATTCATTTGTCTCTCCAGTCTCCACTGATTTTCAGTGCATTCATTTTTGTAATTTGGTAATAACCAGGTTGACTTGCTTTTTCGTCGTCCAGCTTGCCAAAAAATATCATCCGGATACTAACCGTAATAACCCTTCTGCGAAGAAAAAATTTCAAGAAATAAGGGATGCATATGAGGTTTGTCTCTTCATTGGCCACCCCAAGCTGGAAATGTCGAAATTATTTTTGAACTGGCCGTTAGAAAAATCACATTTATTTTGCTTTTAATGCCACAGACACTCAATTTTGATAATTTGCTTTTCTTTTCCGACTTCAGGTGTTGCAGGATCCCATAAAAAGAGCAGATTATGACAGGGTACTTGAATCACCTATCTCTATCTCCCTTCCTGTCATGCATCCTTATATTGCTTTTCTATTGCCTCTCCATTACAAGCTTATCTAGTTTTCAACTGGTGAAGAAGGGGCGCTCAGGTGGTAAAGTTAATGTAGAATATGGTGAAGGGGATCCTGCCGGATTCGCTCGAGGTTATGCTAATAATGGGTTCCCCAATGATTATAATGCACATTTTTCTAGTTCATTCCACAAGATATTCTCTGAGGTATTATGGGCCTCTATTTTGTTACTTCTTTTCTTGTCATCTTGAAGTTTAGCGGCATTTAGCCCTAGAATTACTTGTGTGGCAGATCTTTGAAGATGGTACGAATCATGCATCGGATATCCAGGTAGATATAGTTTTCTTGGTTCCTGTTTGTCACATGACTATTTTGCAAAGCATAAATCTGGAGGGCACATTTAGGATACTCAATATTTTGGATGCTCATAATATACAGGCTGAGCTCTCGCTTTCTTTTCTGGAAGCGGCAGAAGGATGTACCAAAGTGCTGTACTTTGATGCAAACGTTCCATGTGATTCTTGTGGTTAGTATCATGCGAAATAATTTAATAGCTGTGCTTAACAAACAAATAATACTGTAGCAGCATTTCTCAAATTTATCCTTTTCTCGTTGGAATTTTGAGGATGTTGACGCATTAAGAGGAGGGTAATATTATCCTCTAATTGCATTATTGAGATTCCGTTGACACGGACTTTTTGCTTGCTTAGCATTTTTTTTGGGGGGGGGAGGGGAACCTGCCCGGGCTCTTGTTCTTTCAGTAATTTTGAACCGTTATCTTTTGAGTTTCCCAAGTAAAAAAGTTAAGGGGTTTGACTAAAGGATTGGAAATATAATCCTGTTCCTGTTACTTTGCTTCCTGTGGCCTATTTTGGAAAGGGAAGTAAATTATTAACAGATGGTATTTTTTTTATGAGTTTCCAGTTGGTATTTTAACAAGTGAATAAACAGTGAGTATCACCAATCCTTCCCTTTTCCTCATGACGACGCCCGATGTTATGTCAGGTGCCTTTCATTTATACATTTATCTCCTAATTCAAGTCTCTAATGCAGTTGCTAATGGTTATCCTCCTGGTGCCAAAGCGGTAGTATGCCTTGCTTGCAGAGGAATAGGCAAGGTATGCGATAATCTCATTGCAGGTTTGCAGTATTTAAGTTGTCCTTTCTTTACTGAGGAGTGAATATTCACTTGATGTAGATGGTTACCCTTTTTTGAGACCCTTCACTAAATCTACATAAATGTTTTTATTTAATCTGGTCGGTGACGGTTCCATTAGGTAACAATCCCTCCATTCACAACAACGTGCAGAACCTGCATGGGCTCAGGACGAGTAATCTTGGTATCTTCTCTGTTCTAGATTTACCCATCCTCATTATCCTTTGGCAGTTCTTGCTAAATTTGGTTTGATTGTGTAAGGAAAAATGTACGTCTTGTCGAGGATCAGGTGTTGTTGAAGGGAATAAGGAAGTTAAAGTTACGATACCTCCTGGTTAGTATTGATCTTACTGTTCCTGAATTTTCAAGGCCCTTCATATTTTTGGTTCTCTGTTAGTCCCTTTGGAAGATGGTACCATGAAGGAGTGAGTAGAAGAAGCTTTGTACACATAATTAAGTTTGTATATTGCCTGAAATTAGCTTGTTTGATGCTCTTTACACGATGAGTTCATTGGGGATTGCATCTTTATTCCTTGTTGAACGAATTTTGGCATTTTAGATAGAAATAGGTGTAAAGTATCGACTCATTGGTTGCTAGTAAGCATTCTTGTTTTGTTTCTTGTACTGCAAGCGGTGCAGGTGTAGATTTAGGAGACACAATCTGTGTACCTGAAGCAGGTCACTTTGGAGGTCAGAGAATTCAACCTGGCGACCTATTTATCAAACTAAAGGCATGTTAGTTTCTTATTTTTCTCCTATTTCAATGTTTTTTGATATTCTCCAGTATCTTTACACTTCTTATGGGAGGGTAGGAAAAGATTTAGGAAAACCAGGACATTCGTTGCTTGCATATATTTAAAATTTTTCATCCAAGTTATTTTTCTTTCTTTTCTTTTCTCCCTCCCCAAACAAATCCTCATGTAGCCTTTCGGTTCCAGAATAGACTGCAATGGAGTGGACCAAATCCATCCTAACTGGAGTCTGGAATGGATTAGAGTAGATTTTTTTCGGTTCCATTTCGCTGAGATTAATTAATCACTGGGATTAAATCTTACTATCTTGTATTTAATTATCTTGGAAGCTTCATTTCAGTTGCTCTTGTCAGTTGTTTAAATTTTGTTCTTCATGAGATCTTGCTGTAAAAGGATGAAATTGACTTTGTGGTGTCTAGGTTGTTGAAGACCGTGTCTTTACCAGAGAAGGAGCAGATGTGTATGTTGTATCTGACATTAGCTTTACACAAGTAAGAGCTGCTTTCGGTTGTTTTTTCTTGCTTCTTTACCTTCATTCTGACTAACAGTTGCTGGCTTTAATGCCTGTTCTGTTTACCCTTCCCTCTTCATACTGTCTGATTTTTGTTGGTAACTTCTAACAAGTAGCATCAAGCTGCGCTTTTTGTCCTTTTCATCTCTTTTGTCTTTGGCTGGGTATTCACTTATCAATAAGCAAAAGGAACCATTGCGGGAAGTATCCATGATATAAATTACAGCATATGTTATAAAAAACCACTTATCTAGAAACTTTCTGTTTTCCTAGTTCGTTTATAGTAACATGCTTGGTAGAAGTCTCTCTCATTTAACTGCGGAGAAGCACCAATCAACCATATTTTTCCAAGCCTCTTTCTTTCACTTTGGCTTATGTGTGAACCAACAAATTCTCGATGGTCTGTTATGTTTTGCAATTATCAGTTACTGTCAAAAACGTTATGTTGTTCTTATGGATTTGCGGTCCTTAACATGTCGAGTTTTTTTTCTGTTTCAGGCAATAATAGGTGGTAAGGTTGAGGTTCCAACTTTGTCCGGGAAGATGCAAGTCAAAGTATGAGTTTTCCACAGGATGAAGCATCATCATATCTGGATTTCAATATTAGATGTGCTTTGTTGTTAACTTTTCCAGTAGATAAAAGGACTTTAATCTGGAGTTTTCTGTTATTTCTTCATAATAATTTTATAGCAGAATTCAACTCTCCAGAGATCCTATGTTGATGCATTTACAAAGTTGAGGAATCCTTTCAATGATTCTTAGAAAAAAGACAATATATATATATATGTATGTATATATATATATTGTCAAACTGGAATTCCATCCCCAGAAAAACTGTCTTACATTGTGTATTGTAACAGGCTGTGCTGATTTTACTCCAACTTTTCTGTTGGAACACAACTTTTTGATGTTTTTTTGCATTCGCAACTTGCAGATACCTAAAGGAGTTCAGCCTGGGCAGCTTCTCGTCTTAAGGGGGAAAGGTTTAGAAACATAGAGTCCTGTTGCATGGGCACTCTTTTAACTCTTTTCAGCCATTGGGATGACTTCCTTGTCATTGCAGGTCTTACAAAACAAGGCTTCTTTGCGGATCGCGGAGATCAATATGTTCGCTTCCGCATCCACTTCCCCACGTAAGTTCTGCATTCTATTATGGCTGCAACTCATGGAATTGCTTGAAATAGACAACTTCCCGGGGATACTTTCCTTCCTAATTGCTCAAATGGTCAGTTATATGCCTGTTTGGAAATAAATGATAGTTGGCAGGAAGCAATGTGTTTCGTCTCTGGGTGAATTTTGATTGTTTGTTTCTTTTGTTTTTCCTTAAAAACGTACATGGAACTGGAAGCTTTAATTTGTCTTATTCTTTAGATGTGATTTCGTGGGATTATCCCCCCAGTTTCTGTCTAAATTAGTATAATTGTTTTCTCTCACTCCATTATTCGTTTCTGGGGTCTCTTAAGGGAGGTGAATGATCGTCAACGAGCAATTTTGGAAGAGTTTGCCCAGGAAGAGATCAATAGTGAAAAGGACAACTCCCATGGAGGAAACTGGTACGAGTCTGATTTGCTAGTTATTTGCCCATCGGCAATTTTATTATTTTGGTATTTACAAATCGACAAGTGGCATCACATTGTATTGTTATCGTCCCTGTGAATATTACTACATCATTTAAACGGACTTTCCCTGCTTAGTTTCTGCCGGCACTTGTCTTCACGGCAGTTCCATTGCTATTTCTGACGGTGATTGAGTCCTTAAATGGATAAACAGGGTTTACCAGCAGCTATCTACTGGTTGAACTTACAGGTGGGGACAAATCGTTGAACGATTGGCAGGTCCTAAGTTCATACTCGAGATCTCGTTCTTCCTGTTGATACTGCTCCTTCTCAAGAGACTTGCAGCTTAAAGCTCATCCATCCAACAACCCAGTAGCCCCACGAGGCTCCAATTCGATGCCTCACTCGTGGTAGTAAAAGTCTCTACCCACAATAGCTTTCACATTTGCAAGCAATTCGAATTTTGATCTGGAGTTACTTTGGTTATTCTTTTTTGTTAACGTAGTCATGTTTGTATATAAAAAATTCGTGCAAGTTGAGTATCACCTCCAGGTTGTATGGCTGGTGCCGTGGCCTGCGAACCTTTTTGTCCATGAACTTTAGTGTAAGGTCTAGGGAAGGCAAGGCCGTCGGGGTTGGTGTACAGTTTTCAGTTGCCTTATAGGTCATGCCTTACCATATATCAGTTCCGCGGCGGCGGTCCCGGAATCATATTTTTCTTAAGGGTAGTTGGTTGGTCCGGGTAATCCCAAAACAGACTGGCCAGCCAAGTAAAGGGTAATGTGATTGGTTGTGCAGATTCAATGTTAATGTTGGTTAATGATTGGTCGACGCTCTCTCGTGCACACGAGAGGAAGTCAATTTCCATGTGTGCTTTTGATTCATGACATCCGGATGGCCGAATCTCGGTCTTTTCATATCCCTCCTCTGCCTGCCCCACTATATAATTTACCTTTTGGAAAGTCCTAACTATCAATTCCATGACACGAGAAGTTAAAATTACGCACGATCTTCATGTGATAAGACGCGGCTAACGTGATATATGTCATTAGCGTATACTATGTAATAAATAGTACAGTTAGGGCATGATACCATTGGTTTACCGGATAGACCGGCTGAGGATCGTCAAAATTTGTGATCGTCAAAGACCGAGTGTTGTGCTATGCGAGCCGAGTAGTTCAATATCTTGCGTTAAATAAAATTAAATAATATTTTTTGCCCCTAATTCGTTAATTTGTTTGTAGGACACAAAACCTTAAATGGAACTTTGAAGTGCGACTCACAGAGGAAGCAAATAGTGTATAATGTTGTGATAGATATTTTAAAAATTTGCAAAGAGGCGAGCGTAATCGGGCAAACAAATGGCGGGGCCCCCAATTGGTTTGTGTGTACGTAATCATGAGGTTGACTAAGTGAAAAAACCCAATGTTTTATTACATCATTACTTTCACGTAAAAGAAACACACATTACACGATCATACATCACGAAATAAGAAATAAAAATCAATATCACAATCGCGACGAATTTATTAAAAATGAAAAATTGCAAGTAATTTCATGCTTTTTTGACACACACATGCAGAAATGGTCCACACGAGACGACGGCGACGACAACATTTAACGCATAATAATACCATGAACGCCCCACGGTTATGTTCCGGCTCTGCGGTGGAGCATGGCGGTGGTGCGGGAGCGACTGGTCCTCCTGCTACCACTCATCCACTTCTAGTGATGACATCATCCTCGATGTCGAGGGTGACTCTCTCGTCGCCGCATGGCGTCGTCTCTATTGTCTCGTGGATGACCTCGTGTTCCTCAACACAGACGGGCGGAGGGACCACTTCAGCAACCAGGACTGGCTTTTTCTTCCTCTTGGCCAGGCAGAACAGCCCTATTGCGAGGAACGCAAGTACGAAAACCCCGCCAACCGATACGCAAACGGCGATGACTGTAGTGTGGTTGCCTCCACTGCCTCCTCCCGGGGGGTTGTAGGGTGACTGCGGTGAAGGAGGGGCTGGGGGTGGTGGCACGCCGTAAACAACAGGAGTTGTAGGGGTGTAGGGTGATTGCGGTGAAGGAGGGGCTGGGGGTGGTGGCACGCCGTAAACAACAGGCGTTGTAGGGGTGTAGGGTGATTGCGGTGAAGGAGGTGCTGGGGGTGGTGGCACGCCGTAAACAACAGGCGTTGTAGGGGTGTAGGGTGATTGCGGTGAAGGAGGTGCTGGGGGTGGTGGCACGCCGTAAACAACAGGCGTTGTAGGGGTGTACGGTGATGGCCCTGGGTAAATTGGTGGAGGTGGTCCATAGGGTGCTGGAGGCTTTGGTGTTGGGTAGGTCGGAGTCGGAGGAGGGGGAGAGAAGTATGGATACCCAGCCATCACTACTGTTTGGTCGACTTTAAAGCTAACCCTGGCAGTGTTTGTAATAACTTGTGTTATGTGAAAGCAACAAACAAGGGTATGATGTGCTGCTCTATTTGTACTAGTTGTAAAGAAAAGTGGGGAGGTTCTAAAATTCCAAAACAAAGTCCCCAACACTCAAAACTCGATGAAAACATGGTCACAGCCAAAGGTTAACTTGGATGAAAATTTTACTCCATGTACGTAACTTAGTGGAGGTATTATGTGAATCATTTACAACATAATGTGAACAATTATTCTATGTTTTAGTAGGATAAGCCAGACCAATTTGGCCCTAAGTACTACTAAATTTGGGGTTTGACATCCCGTTAACAAATAGTTTACTTCCCAGTAGTACACACTGTGTTTATTATAAGTTCTGGTCCGTATTATCCAACGAACTCAACGAGAGAGATACAGTGGGGAAACGAGAACACATATTTGTTATCGTTCCAAAGCACAAAAGTCAGCAGAAGTTCTTATCCAAGTTGGGATTTGTTTATGATTGGATGCATGATGAGGGCACAAAATTTCGTTGGCGGCCAATCATAAGTCTTATCGCGTAATGTTCACACAGACGTCATTTTTAACAATGGAAGGAACGGAATATCTGCAAGAATTGATGTCAAGCAAACGAAGGAATGCTTGAAATGGTACTATATCCATTTAATCGCATGAAATGACTATTCATTAGGGGATCGAACCAAAGATTCCGTGAGGGTTTTTTTCGACGACCAAAACAATAAAAATAAGAACAACCCCATCAAGGTATTGAGACGGGGGGTAAGTCTTTTTAAAATCTTTTGTTTGCTCAAAGACATCCAACTACCATTGCGTGTAGTTTGGACACAATGAACTATGACTTTTGGTTTAGGGGATAGAGAAATTTCTCTGTCACGTATGTAAATCATTAAAAGAAAAAAGGGATGCCATTGTCTCGTATGCCTGCCTCAGTGTTTAAATTAGGCAAAAATGTTGGGTTTCATGGTCAAGACTTCATTCGGGCATAGACAGATAAGACTTTGAGGTAATAATACACACATTATTTACATCATTTTCGTCACATTCGTACGTTGCCAGCCTTCTCGCTGCCAATCAACTCCACGGTTTGCAAATCTAAGTAGTCGATCGATCGTATTGGTTTGAATAAAACTTTTGGGTCTGACAACCCTCAATCGTGATGAGAAGAAAGAAGAACAGCACTAAAAAGAACCTTGGTTTTTTTTTACGAGTTATTTATGATGGGGGATGAAGTCAACCACCACCCCCCTCAACTTGTTCGATTGAAGATGTCATCAATCCAAATGTGAAATCTGGGTTTTTCTTTCATATTCCTTGATAACCCTAAAAAAAAGCAGACTACCCAAAACATAAGATAACATCGTCTACTCAATAGAATTCAATGTTGATTCATTCATTCATTCAATCATTCGAGTGATGGTGACGGTAATAGTAATAGACGAGAGTAAGCACTAGTTTTACAAAATATTATTATCCCCTTCCCCTCCTTATTCTTCTCATTAAAATTTCTTTTTCTTTCCGTTTCACGTTTAATTGTTCTGTTTCGGAAAAAAAAATTGTAAAATATTACGGTAGTTTTGAAATTTCGAAAATAATGTCCCAAGTTGGATTCGACTTCAGAATGTAACAAAGCGTCGGAGAATTCTGTCCGTTAGTTACGTTCCGAAAAATTCTTCTTCTTCTTTTCATTGATTGAATTTGTAAACGCTAACTTTGACGAATTTTTGTTTAAAAGGTAAAAACTAAACGATGATAACGTCAAGCCTCATCGGATGAGGCCGAAAAACTGTGATTTACAATGGGCCGTTTTATACCCAAAAGCCCATACTAAGATCATTGCTGGTTGGGCCTTCTGTTCTGATCGAGCCCTACTAAGTTCGGTATTTTTGGGCCGGTTCAATTGGGCCTGGACCAATTTGAGCGAATGGGGTCGGCAACAGTTGGGGGAAGAAGGGAAGGGGACGCCATGGAAAATGACATTAACTTGGACGAGTCATCCATGTTAGATGTTCCTCTCTGGACTTTTATGAAAACAATCAAAGCGTCGTGCATCCCGCTTTTGATTCCAAGAAGGGATGACCAATTGTTTTACAGATAGAACATGGAGCTGTGTCGGCGAAGACGTGATCAAGACAGTTGAACCAATCTATTCCCTGTCCATCCAGACCAGGCAGCGAAGGCTCTTCCCTTGAACTAGAAGCTTGAACGCCTCGTTGATGTCCTCGAACCCGACCTCCTGCGTCACGAAGCCCTCCAAGTTCAGCTCCTGACGGGACACACACACACGCACAAACGCTTTCGAGTAAGTTACGCAGGTTCGGGCTTGTGCTGACACGATATTCATGTACGAAGCATATTATTCGGTTGGACCTTGTCCGCATGTTTCTGGAGGAGTCCCGGGATGTCCGTCTTTGGCCTCAGCCCACCGAAGAATGATCCGACAACCGTCCTCCCCTTGAGGATCTCGTACGGGTTGAAGGTTAAGGGCGCCGTTTGCTGCTCGACCCCTAGAATCACCGTCTTCCCCCAGCCCTACCCCCGTCGAGGCTCGTCAAACGAAAATGATCGTCGGTGGAAGGTAAGAACATATGATGACCAACCAACCTCTCGGCTGCTGTTGAAGGCTTCGGACACGACCGAGGTCAATCCAACGCACTCGAAGCAATAATCAGCTCCTCCCCCTGTCATCTCTTTGATCACCTGTGGTTTCCATCACGCAACCCTTTGAGCACATACTACGTTATTCGAAGATAACCCTGCACACAAAGGCATTGTCCCCTAAGGAGATCACGGACCGACCTCGCTGACCGACTTTTCTCCGCAGGCCTTCGGGTTCACGAAATCAGTTATCCCGAACTTCTTCCCTGCCACACAACCACGAAATTATTAGGGAGATCCAATGTACAAGGAAGAGTGAAGAGTATCTACCCATTTCGAATTTGTCGGGGTTCAAATCAACTCCAATGATTTTCGAGGCGCCTCGCGACCTCGCTCCCTCTGCGACCTGGTCAATGTAATTCCAAATCGTCGAAAGGGATCCGCCATGTATAGAAAGAATAGAATCTTAAGGGGGTTAAGTATTCGACGATTACAGCTAATCCGACAACTCCGAGCCCAAAAATGGCGACAGTCGAGCCCTTCTCTACCTCCGCAACTTTCCATGCACCTCCAATGCCTACATTCATGTATGAGTAAAGCCGCATTTGTCTTTCCCTCAGGAACATGGAAGAACTCGACTCACCGGTAGAGACGCCGCAGCTGAGAAGGCAGGCCTTGTCAATGGGAATATCATCGCCAATCCGCACAACATGAGCCACGTCCAGCACCGTGTACTCACAGAAGCTGGAAACCCTGAGGAAGTGATACAGGACCTCCTCGCCATCAACCCCTCCGCGGAACCTGCTCGTCCCGTCCCTCCCGGCGACGTCGAAGTTCGTCCCCAGACCCAGCTCCGCGAAGAGGCTGCAGTTGTTCCCCTTCAATGACCTGCACCCGGTGCACGTCTCGCAGTTGGACTGGAACACCGGCACCACGCGGTCCCCGGCCTTAAAGCCCTCTACCTTAGTCCCGACGCTCTCGACCACTCTAACAAAAAATAGACAAATCAACGACAGTGACAGCAGGCGGCATCAGACTGCCAATTCTTCATTTTCCTGGATCGGGAGAGGATGGGGACAGACTTACCCGACAGCCTCGTGCCCGAGAATTCTAGGCTTCCATGGCCCCGGAACCTGACATCGTCAGCACACGACAAGCATACTCAATGATTCACCGTCCACATCCCACAGTCCAAAGGAAAGAAGAGGTCGATAAAGGAGGAGCCAGGAACGCACTTGCATCTTCCACCAGGTGAGGTCAGTGTGGCAGATGGAGGTGCAGAGGATCTTGACCCTGACCTCCCATTCCTGAGGAGGCTCGACCCTTACCTCCTCGATAGTCAGCGGCTCCCCTGCTTTCCTACACACTGCGGCTGCTCTCCCCCAACACCAACCCCGTAGAACAAAAGAACAGAACAGAATGTAAGAAAATGGCATCATCCTAGTCATAATGCCGGAGAAGGGAATGGTTTACCCCTGCAGCTGATCGCTTTCCCAAGAGTAGACTCCGACATGGTTGACCGGCAACCTTGTTTTCCTTATTGAAACACAAGGAAAGAAACGTTATTTGGTAAGTTGGTCTGTCTGGCCTTTGTTTATTTGTCGGAGTGGGGTTGGGGGTTGGTTGGATGTTATTTGTAGGTTGCGTTGCTTATGGTGGGAATAAATGTGTGTAGGTTTCTCCTCTGTCATTTCTACATAATAATGTTGCAAGAGACAGGGAAGCACATGGAAGTTGTGGGGGAGGATGGAGGATAATTGTCCCGCGGGACGTCGCTGTCGTCGCAACCACTCGTTTCAATAATGGAAACCTCCCGTATTGACTTCATCCACCCATTTGCTCATCTGGAAGTGGATTCCCAGTTTCAGGGTCCACCGGGGATTAGCTCAAAGAGATTCACTGAAACGACATGATATTTTTCAAATTTAATTAGGAAGTACAACCACCGGTCAAAATTGCGGAAACGACAATATTAAATTCTTCGCCGCTTTGTCAATCTTTGACTAGTCGGATAATCTTCGCCACGGGTTTCTCTTCTCTAGTAACTCTGCAACACTAGAAATAAATTCTCCATTTGAGGTCAGCGATAACTCGCTGAGTACGTTCATCTACGCACAAGCGAAAACAATGAGACCTCTAAACATCTTTAGCGTGCATTCTTCAAAATCATTATGCATACGCATTCACAACGTGACACGGAGGAAAACAATTACCAATAACATCCGCAACGCATTCATCACAGTAAAAACAAAGATCAACTGTTAAACTATTCAGCAGTAAGAAATAAGCGTAAAGATAACGACTCCCTCGAACCTCTCTTTCCATCAATGTCATCACTCCGAACGGTGCCAGGACTACCGAAGTGCGTCCCCATCCACTCCTCCGGAAGCGCCCGGGTAACGGCAGCAGGAACGACCGCGAGTAGTCGTCGCCTCCCCGTCCTCCTCCGACATCACAGTCGGGTAACATCACATACGGAGATCCATCCCACACTCTAAATCGTTTCCGATTTATTCCCAACTCTCATAATCCTAGCAGAAGATTGAAGTGGATTATCCCCACGAATTCAGCGTCCCTGAAGCTTAGATAGTAAGGTCGGACGGAGTAGCCATTGTGCACTCACCACGCCGAACTAACAGCTGTCTAACAGACGTGACTAGTCTAGGTCGGAAGAAGGCGACCAGCTTCAATTCTGATTCGAAACATCTATACGCCTCCGGAACCCAACCACCGTCAACTTGAGTTAGACGTGGTTGGTTCAATCCGAAGAATTTGATTGTCCCTCCATCAGATCAGCCTGCGCAACACCATTCACGACCCCCAGTCACCACCCTTAGTTTCTGCAATAATCACAATGTGGGAGTCTCGTACAAGTCCATCCAGGATCTTAGTTTTATCAATGCATCACACAAATACAGCCCAGGTTCGATAACGTAGAGGCACAATCCCAAGTATGGTGACGCAGACAACGCAGCCCCAATTTTAACAATGCAGAAAATACAGTCCACGCTTAGCAACGCAGGAATCTGTGGACACTAGAACAGATGGATCACAATGTCCGAGCCCAACCAAGTTGAATGCTGACTGCGATTTCCGATCACTACACGCGACACAATAGGCCACCACAAGTTATATAACAGGGTGAGTTTTCTGCTCGTTGCCAATGCACCGCGGTTTATTCAAGTTCGGCTCTTGCAGATGTAGCGGGAGAGTGCAGAACGCCCCCACCTCCACGAAGGCGGATCACGCAGAAGCTGGGGAAATGATTTCACTTCCCCTCCAATCCACGACACGTTTTACATCTACTTCTTTACGGGAGAGTTCACAGCGCACAAACAACTCTTCTCCAGAAACAAAACGCACTTGCACAAACACAACAAGGAAGAGGAGGAACGGGGGAGGAGGAGAAAGCTTTTGCTCACAATACCCGCAGCTCCCCGGACAGTTCCCTCCAGCTGAACAAAGGCGAAACCAGCCGCGGCAAAGCTCCAAGAGCGCAGCTAAGTTCGACTGGTTTCAGTACACCTCCCGTAGGACCGATCCGGACCCGCACGGCCAAGGAATCTATCCCCCGGAACAAACGGCACACCATCCTGTATGACACGACGAACACCATCCTACCCGCCTCCTCGTCGTCTTACCAGAACGTTTTACGCACAAGATCGCACACAGAAAGAAAGAGAGCAAGAAGAATCAAAAGGCGAGGGGAGGGGATGAAGCGTACTTATCTCAGCTCCCAACCGCATGTCTTCCTCCGCGGCAGCATAGGCTCAACGGTGGCTCGCCCGTGTTCAAAATCCCTTAGCTCGGCATGGGCTAGGGCAAAGGATCGAAGTCAGCGAACCTCCTCCAATCTTCCTCCTTCCCCCCAATTTCTTTTCTTTTCTCCTCCGCACTTCTCTGGTCTCCGTCTGTCTGTCCTATCCTCCTATTTCTTATTCTTTTTTTTTTATAACGTTATCCCGATAAGAAGCATATGGTCGGGGAAGGAGTTTCCCTAATTCCCAATCCGAATTCCTATCCTATTATTGAATTATACGGCCATTGTATAATTACTAATCCTTCCCGTCCAAGATATATTTTGTCTCTTCGCTCAAGTAAATTAAAAGCTATTTATCATTTTCTCGGTCAAAATTCACGGCGTTAAACGAATCTTATTGCTACCCGAATTCGATTTCTTTTAGGTCCAAGCTTCCCCTTTCCCGCGTGACGTAATCACACGAAATCGAATTTGAAGTTTCGATAATATTCGCTACTAACGTCAGTCGACAACGAGAATATTAACCTCGTCGAATTTTGACTCGGTCAACCATTCAATTATTATTTAGGCACTCCTCATAGACCTTACGTATTATATTCGTACTAAAAGTTCGGGTAGTTACATTCACCATTTCTGATTTAGGCAGGAAAATCGTATGCATATTTGGGGAGAAAGAACCACAATTTGACTCGACCCTTTTTCCAATGATCAATATCAAGGTCCAGCAACATCTGCTTGTTCAGAACACTTTAAGGTTTCTTTGGAATTTTATGTTGATACCATCTCAGGCATAGCCAGCCATCAGCAAAAAAGAGCAAGAAAGAACATGCGGAGAGAACATCAAGACCATAAGGAGAGGCAGCAAAGCTTCCAATAAAAAAAGGGTAGAGGACAGAGTTTCCACGAGAAATAAGTCAAAGGAACAAGCACATGAGAGCTTAGAAATAACACAAAGCTAGACCCACTGAGTCCTGCCCGGTGCACCCTTGCTAAGGCAGTGGCATGCGGATTAACCGAAGCATTGAATCCCTACTTCAAAGACATACATATAAAAAAAAAAAACACGGCACGGTGCTGATCAGCATGTCAAATATCACTGCTGCTCATCGGGCTTAGCGCTTTCCTTGATCTCATCAGCACCGTCATCCTGAACAAACGAATGGAAACATCCTCGCTCAGGGTTACATGAAATGTGGTTTTACATTGACCTGCCAAAAACAAAAGAGGAGCAAACACATACCTGCATGTCAGAGGTCCACAGTGTAAGGTTATCCCTGAGAAGCTGCATGATCAAGGTGCTGTCCTTGTATGACTCCTCACCGAGGGTGTCCAGTTCAGCAATCGCTTCATCAAAAGCCTGAGAGAAAGAAGTAGGGTTTCATATTAATAACACAGAGAAGGCCATGGCCATTCATATAGGCAGATTCCTGCGTGAAATAATCCACAAGTAGAACGCTTATGTTGTCGCGCTGAACTGAAATATCATCGTGCATTTCAACACTTTCTTATCAAACATCAATTGACAGAAGGGTTTCACCTGCTTGGCAAGAGTGCAGGCCCTGTCAGGGGAATTCAGAATCTCATAATAGAACACCGAGAAGTTAAGAGCCAGCCCAAGCCTAATCGGGTGAGTCGGAGCAAGCTCAGCATTGGCAATGTCCTGCAAAATATCAAAACAATTTACATTCCATCAGCAGACTGAAGAGTCTGATTGAAGAAAGTAAAAGAAACAACAGAGAAAGACATAGCAGATTCTAAAAGAAAACATCAATGCTCATAACCAGATGAATCGACTTCAAAGTAAGCGAGAATATTTTTATCACAAATTGACAGCGAGAGATCAATGACCATTGGACAACGATCACCAGCAAAAACCTTTCATTCTAAAAGAAACTACCTCTTCCACAAGGATTCCAAGCACAACGATGTGAAAAAAATAAACAACAAAAAACACGAAGTACATCAGGCAACAAAAAACATCTTTTCGGATATCCAAAAAACTCCAGAACCGGTCACAGATCTATAAAACATAGATCAATATGTCATCGGTCAACACCAGAACAGGCAACATCACCTACATAGTTCCTTAATTTAAAAATAAAATTTCGGCCTACAAAACTATCAACGCGGAGAAAAACCACCAGATCTACACCATCTCATCGCAGGAAAACAACAACAAAGAGGTCCAAACCTGAGCAGCCTTGTAAGCGTTGAGGGTGCTCTCGGCGGCCTCCTTCCTCTCACCGCCGGTCTTGAACTCAGCGAGGTACCTGTGGTAATCACCCTTCATCTTGAGGTAGAAAACCTTGGAGTCACCGGAGGAAGCAGAAGGGACGAGCTTTGAATCGAGCAGCTTGAGGATACCCTCGCAGATCTTGGAGAGCTCCCCCTCGATCTTGGCCCTATAGTCACGGATGAGGGAGACATGGTCCTCATTTCCGCGGGACTCCTCCTTCTGCTCGATGGAGGAAATGATCCTCCAGGAGGCACGGCGGGCACCGATGACGTTCTTGTAGGCGACGGAGAGGAGGTTGCGCTCCTCGACGGTGAGCTCGTCGGAGGAGAGGGAGACCTTCTCCATGAACTCGACCATCTCCTCGTAGCGCTCGGCTTGCTCGGCGAGCTTCGCCATGTAGACGAGCTCCTCGCGCTGGCTAGTGGCGGCGGCGGCCATTGCTCCGATCAGTTGCTAGGGTTTGGGGGGAGGATCGATTTGGGGAAGGGGGAGGGGGGGCGAAGTTTTTTCTTCCTTTTACTTTTTCTCCGCCTTTGCTTTTCTCGATGAGAAAGAAAAAGAAAAGTGGTTCGGGGAATATTCCTGTGGAGGATGGAGTAGCAGCTACTTACGGTGGGGATTCGGTCTCTGCGATGCGATATTGACCGTTGGATTTTCGGACTCTCAACGGTTCAGTTGTGGGCTTCTTCTTTGGGAATCCCCCAATAAAGAAACTGGTAAAGAGTAGATGGATGATATTCCCCCAATCAATTAATCTATTTGTTCCAGTTATTCCATTTGAGTCCCATATCTTCTTCAATCAAAGAGTCCCTCCTGATCAGGAAAACACAGCCAGAGACATATAACAAAGATTAAACTTCCATGGGGGCAGTTTCACATGAGTTGGCAGCAAAGTGCCCACGCCCTATACATCGTGACCCCGTCCTATTTGCATACCGAAACCCAAGACCACACCACGGCCTTTTCGCCTTACCCCGGTTCTGCAAACCAAAGCATATAGTTGTTTGTTTTACGAACAAGGAAGAAGCTCCTCTATGCTTTTGATAAAACGAACCGAGCTCCCCTGCATAAGAAGCTCTTTCTGGTTCGGCCTCCAACAACTCTACTGCTGCTCCCTGAAAGAAAGAAGCAAGGCAATGGTTCAGTCTCGAATTTACAGCTAGTAAGAAACTAGAAAGATGATCGTCGGAATATCTCATGGCCATCATCGTATGCATCATTGGCTCAAAATTGCTAATCGGCCATTATAGGTTTACCATCATGCTTGTATGAGTATGCTTGTTTGATGTTTTCCCAATGGGATTGGAAAATGAGAGGAGCAAGTGTAGGAAGCAGTGAGAGTCATGTGAATCCGCAGAAAAGAAGTGCAACAGCGATGGAAATGAAAGTTGAAAATTTTGAATTGTTGCAAGAGTAAAATGTCTCAGGTTGCGTGCTTTTCAATGTGAAAATGCATTCCATGGAACCAAACAGAGCAGTAAAGGAAACACTACTTCCGGGTTGATTCATTCTAAAATCATACCAAATATACATGCGTAGTTTAGTAATCAATTCGCACACCAGAAAAGAGAAGCCGGAGATCACGGCAAGTCCTGGGATAGGTTCATTAAGTAAAATGGCATTGCCCTTTCCGAGTAAAGTACTACAGTTGAAATCTGAACTTTCAATCTGCATGATCTACATCACAGAGGACAACTAGATTCTCCATATCCCTAAGAAAAAAAATTGTCCAGAAAAGCTTCTCGGAACTATACCATCATGGAAAGGAAACAATAAGGAAGATTTCGGATGAATCCATCTACATTCAAAGCCATGCAAAATCCTCAGGTGGCAGTTAGTCAGTTCTGCCAAACCGCTGTGAGCTAACATGATTACGATTCCTACCCGACCTTATTCTGCTTGCCACATATGGACAGTTTCATGTATAGATGACAGTCAGCCGAGATCACAACCGGAGGGTGTCACCTCCAGTCAAGACATCTCGCAGAATGTTGATTTCTAAGCATCAACTACAAGGGTAACAACTTTTAGGGGGAGTGGTTTGATGTAACTCTATTACCATTCAAATGGCCATATTCATCAGAAAAGACTGTCATTTCGTAACATTCTACGTATTTCTAATCCATTAGTTAGACCTTATGTATTTACGTATATCGTTTCATCCGGGTTATAAAAAAGAAAAAAAATGATAGGATCTTTCATCGGATCATCCAATTAGACAAATATCTAAGTCTAGGAGCATGCCCTTGATAGATACACGACGTTTTAATACGGAATTCCAGAGGAAAGTGCTAACAGGAACGGCCAACATGCATCAAATCCTCTAGCTACAACAGAAGAGCACAATGATGAAGCTTACTTTCCATGTAGGATAAGGAATCAACCGTTGAACAAAGATCATATTGATGATAATGGTGTGGATTTCTATTAGCCTAGCGATACAAAAGCACTAAGTTTTGGAGATATCACAACTGACATAGAAAACTCACCATGGAATGAGCCAGCCGAACAGGAAATGCTGCATAATGGGAACCTTCTCCAACACCTCGGCCTTGTACATCTTCAGCAACCCACTGTTCACCTTGCTCCAATTAGGGACTCCACTGATATCATCCAGCAATGGCGAGTGCTCGGAGAACGGCCCCTTCTTCACCTTCCGGATGAACTGAATACACGACAGGTACATGTACTCGTTTGAGAAATTCTCCAGTATGTCCACGTTATGTATGGACTTGGGCTTCATATACTTGTGATCAACGAGCTGTGCAGCCCCAAATATGAACGGCAAGAAGTGGTAATCGTCCAAACCCCAGACCCCATGGCTCCCGGCTGGCTCCAACGAATACACAATCTGCAACTTCCGCATCAGCTCTAGGTACTTTGCGAACACCCTAGTCACAACTGCGGGGTAATCCCCCTCCTCAATAACACCCAGCCTCGCGAGACAGTACAGCCATGCAGCAAAGTTGGTTTCATGGCCAGTGCCGTAGTCAATACGAGTAGCATTCCCAAAAGAGTCGAGGAAGTAAGGCACGAGCTCAACGGTGGAGGGGCGGAGGTCCTCAGGAAGGAACTCCAGCATTATCAACTCGGCACGGGACTCTAATTCCTCATGCCAGGAGCGGAAGGCGGGGTTCCCATAGCGGCCGGGCTGGGGAAGGGGAGGGATTTGGTCGACGAGGAGGATTAGGGATTCGATCGATGACACGATGGAGTGGACGGTGGTGGAGACGTGGCAAGGGTCGGAGAGCTTACGGCGGAGGACGGCTTGTGAGAGGGAAGCAACGAACCCCAGGAAGAGGGAGGAAGAAGGGCAAGAAGGGGAATGGAAGCGGCGGAGGTCGTCTGGGGATCGGATGACCTTGATCGGGGTAGTAAACTGGTAGGGAGGGGAGACGGTCGGGGTAGGGAGTGGCTGAGGGACCGGCGCGAAGAGGATTGCCTCCTGGGGGCTACCGTGGGTACGCGGTGGCAAGGGGACCGCAGGGGCGCGGATCGGGCGGTAGGTCGGAGGAGGGGAGATGAAGTCGGTGGAGCGCGGCGGGAGCGGGTAGGCCGTCGGGCCGCCGCATTTGACGCAGGTGGCGGAATTGGCGCAGGAGCGGGGCGATCGGTGGCCGCCCTCGCCGTCGCAGCCGTCGCCCTTGGGAGATGCAGGTGAATCCATCCCGGCGGACGTTTTAGTTTGTGAAGGGTTTCGGACAACGAAAATGTAACACAACACTGCGACACTTACCTGGTACTACACGCGTCGGTAATAAATATTATGACTAAAACGTTGTCGTACTCGATTTAATAAATAGCTGGCTACTGTTTTTGTATAAGTATAAACTTCTTTGTGTTGTTATATTACAAACTCTTGGTGAAAAAAGAATTACAAATTTTGAACAAATGGAAAGCAAGCAAGAAAACATTCACACGAGCGTCTTGCAGGCGAAAGTGGTCGGATCCCACATCGCCGGCAGCAGGAACCTCCGTCCGCTCACCCCGTTCGCGTTGTAGCTCGCCCCCGTAGTCTTGTCCATGAGGACGACCCCCGGGTACCCCGGAAACGCCCCCTTCCCGAATATCCCTGTGCATGCGCTCACCGCCTCTAAGGGTGCCTCAGCCGACCCCTGGTAGTACCCGCTATCGAACGGGTTTGTGACCGCGCCTGCCAGGACAGTCGCGATGTTGATCACCATCCCGTCGACGCCGACGTCCCCATTCGGCGCCACCAGGGGTGGCCCCTGCGGCCCGTAAACAGGCTTGTGGAACGGCCACGCGCACTGCCCCGGGCACTGGCTCACGGGGTTCCCCACCCACGCGTACACAAACCGTGCCCCTTTCCGCCCCGCGCGGGCATACTCATGCGATCCGCAGCTGCTCATGCAGAAATCCTCGACCGACACGTCGGCAGCGGTCAACATGAAGTTCACGGCATTACCCCCAGTTCCCAGCCTCCTTGCCAGGCGACGGACCTGCCTCGAGGTCAGGGACTTCCCAAGGCCGTACTTGGAGTCGAACACCTGCCTGCCAAGGACGATGTCACGTGGGCCGCCACGGTAGCTCCCGATGGTCCGCCACCACGACGAGACTGAAGGGGAAGGGGCGGAGGAAGCACCGAGGGAGAGGAAGAAGTCGGAGAGGATGGAACGCTGGCCGGGGGAGAAAGTCCCATACCAGAGGACATTAACGGTGATATTACCATTGAGGAGGGGTCCCTTATGGTAGTTAAGAACGAGGGGCTGGGGCTGGACGAGGGAGAGAAACCTCGGGGTAGCGGCGGAGGAAGCCGCGAATGCATAACAGAAGAGGAAGATGGCAGCGAGGGGAAGTGAAGAAGAAGCCATTGTTGAGATGCTGGTGCTGTTGAAGTTATGCAAACGGGTGGGGGGGGAGAGTTTATATAATTGGGTTAGTCCTCCTAAGGGAGTACAGCTGGAAAGGAGATTGGCGTGTGAGTAGGGGGATGGATGGAGTCGGACTTTTTTGGAGGAAGAGACGCGGTTGGTGGTTGGCTCCAATTTGAATAGTGAAAAAGAAGGGGGAGGCAAACAGTTTGGAACCAGGGTAGGCTGGCTGCCCCTGCCATGTTGTGAAGTGGTGGTGTTCCACTATGCCACAGCAAAAACCCCGCGTTTGACCAAACTTTGGGGAATGGTTGGTTGGTTCAAAAGCCCCTTGTCGGGATTGGAGTTCTGCAATCCCTCGTCTGGGGAAACGGCCCTTAGTACTACGATGTTCATCTTTGTGGGTTTTTGATGGAGGCCCAGTTGGGTGGGTTTGGAGAAATCATGGACGAGGAAGGAGAAAGAAGAAGGATAGGATTTTACTACATTGGAGTTTTGTCGGATTTCTATCGGAATGAATCGAGGGAAGTATTTCTGTTGTGTCTGGAGAAAACAAATTTAGGAGGTGAAAGAGAAATAAGAACAGAGATAATCAGCTGGGGTTGGGCGTTTGATCCGGATTCATGACAGTGGCCGACTCCCAAAGCCTCTCCTTGTGGATCTTTGATGCTTCGTGGACGTTCAACACGATCAAAGACAATGGGGTTCAGGAATTGTCGATTTAGGAACAGTTAATTAATTAAAGTAAATAATATTTTTAACATTGGGCATCCAAAGGGGTGGTGGCGCAGTTGGCTAGCGCGTAGGTCTCATAGCTTGAAAAACTGAGTTATCCTGAGGTCGAGAGTTCGAGCCTCTCTCACCCCAAATACAATATTTTCATTTTTGGCTGACTACAATCAATCATTCATCGCAAGGACTCGGGCTTACTACGGCCCACCTTCATTGTCCTCCTCCTGTTCGGACCCCGGTTGCTGATGCCCAGTGTGGCCTTTGCTACGCTCTCCGTCCCTGCCCTCTGCTGTTGCTTGATCGGCTGCTTGTTTAGGTAAGCCAGTTTAGGGAGGAGGCCGTATACGGCCTTCCGCAGCTGCTCCTCGCCCATGTTGCCCATGATAGGATTCCCCAGGAGACTCAGCGCCTGCATTGAGTTGTAGTTCGCCACGAGCTGGCCCACTGCCCTTGCCGTCGTTATCTTGTTGAAGCTTAGGTCAAGTACCGATAGCTTCAGCAGCCTGTGAAGACCTTCGATGTCGCTGATTTTGTTCCCGGCTAGGAACAGTTCCTTGATGACAGCACAGCTCGACAGGCCTATACGTTTTGGAAATTCAGAACTCTTCAAAGAAGAGGATTGCCGATTAAATTCACTTGTCCAGTAAAGAAAGAATGGCAGATATATTACCGCGTCCGATTCGGGAGATGCGATTGTAGCTCAAGTCGAGCACTCGCAACCTGGTCAACTCTCGGAGCCCATCGATAGTGCTGATTTTGTTCTTCGATAGGTTTAGTATGTGTAGGCTTTTCGGAAGGCATCCGGGAGAGATTTGCACTGCAGAGAACATGGCACCAAGGTTGGGAACTCAATTATTGAACCATCATCCAATATAAGTCGGTTCATATGGAGAGCGAGTGGAGGGCTCACCGATGGAGTTGCCGGATAGATCGACAGACCTGAGGCTCACGAAAGAAGGCATGGTGGGCACAACTTTCAACCCCATTCCCGACATATAAGCGACTGTGGAGGATGAATTGAGAGATTGAATAACATAATTCGCATGCAGCATCTCCTCTGAGAGATTTGTTCCACGACGCTGGCGGGAATGAGAGGCGTCCCTTGCCTGGGAGACGCTCATCTCTGGGGTGAGTGGATAATCCAGGGCCTCGTCACTGCTCCCTTTATCATCAGCTCCGGGCAGTGACTCTGCGTGGTCAAGATCTTTCACCCATTCATCCACTCTGCTGAAAGAGGAGGAAGGCGTTGAGAATGCGACACATTGATTCAGAGGCCAGTCTCCCTTTTCAATGAGATCAATAGCACAATCTATTTTGGCTTTTCCTTTCAATTTTGCGGCAGTCGCGATCTTTGGTGGCTGATTAGGTTCAACGGTGTCCGAGGAGTATCCACCTTGCCGATCCAGAGATTCTAACGGATTCTTCTTCGGTAGATTTGCAGTTGATGGCTGGTGTGGGTTCCTGTGGCTCCACAAGGACAACTTCCACCAAAGCCGTCTACTTCCTGAAGGATGGACTTCGCTTGATGAGTTCTTCTTCAGGATCACTTTACCGGCACAGAACCGAGTCACCACAGATGATGCCGCTGGACTCCTGGGACCATCTTCTATCTTTTGTTGCTTCTGGGATGAGACGGAACTTGACAAAGCCCTTTGGCCCAGCTTCTTCTTCTTCGTGACCTTACTAGTTTCTGGATTTGAACAAGAACGCTCCAGAGTCGGCGAAGCCCAGATCTCCCCCTTCCTCATTCCAGGATCACTCACATGGCCACTCGGGGCAAGGTCGATGTCAGTTGCTGTCACCTGATCCAGCTTGACTTCCAAGCTGGTCATCTCAGCATCTTCCATTAACGGGGAGTCATCTTGAGCAGTGTGCGATCTGAGATTGAACTTGAGCAAGCCCTTCCTGATCGATAGTACTTCTACTTGCTCATCTTCCCCCTCGTAGTCTTCTTCTAGAGCAAACTCAATGCCGACCATTCTCCGGGGACATCTGACCTCGACATTAAGGTTGTCTGTCGGTTCCGACTCCACAAAGGTACTCTCTGTTTGGACGAGTGCGACCTCGAGTGTTCCGTGGCCACCCGCATCACCCCTCGATTCCTCATCCACCTGAAGGGAGTAACAACAGCGCCGAATGAACGAAAGCGAAACGAGAACAAACTCAATCGTGTCCTTATCATGTGATTCAACAAAACTCACCTTTTTCTTCCCGGTCATTAGCGCAGGAAAGCAACCGAACCTGGCCATGACATTCGCACGCAGTACCGACCCGCTTCAGAGCAGCAGTAATCCCACGAATCAACTAGGCTTATTCCATCAAATGTTCCCCTGGCTTTCGAGATGATTCCCAGAGATCAGAATGGCAGTGGTCATACACAGATCACATAGGAGGAGGGAGACAGGTGAGCCCGTAATCGCTGGGAAGGCACCAGATGGTCAGGTAAAGGGCAGGAATGAACCACCGGCGAGTACCCGAGGAGGGAAGGCTGCCGCCGCTCTTATGACAACTGTGTGAGCTTAGACAAAGACCGAATTCTAAATTTAAAATAAGAAAATTTAAGAACGATTTTTGTAGGATCGATTTGGTTTTATATTAAAATCAATTTTATCGATTTTAGAGCATTAGTAAACAAATTTTGAAACAAAAATCTTATTTCACAAAAGTTTTTACTGACTAAAGCTCGATGGGTAAAAAGGATTAACTAGTAATATTTTAGAGAAATATATATATATAATGGAATATTCTGAGTATATTAATGTTAGTTACCGGCTAAGAAAATTCCACTAGAGGGGGCAGCCGAGCCGAAGAACAATTATTTGGTCCAATCGCACATGTTTTTTTCATTTCATTGTTTTCCCCATTAATCCAAGTTTAGTAGAGTACGGACTTTTCAATGGTTTGACTCCGCAATCAGGTTTGCTTTGACTTTTTTCTTTTGCCTAATTAGGATATAAAACCAAACAGCAATATTAGAAGATGGATGGACAATCCGACAGTGCCCCCCTTCGCTCCTCCCCTCACATAATTTTTCTTTTAGTCGGGATTAGGCCCATTAAGCCAAAATTGGGCCTAACCCAATTATGGAAACGATGAGGCCCAACCCAAATCAACGTTCCCCCCGTCTTGATAACACGAATGGGAAGTCCGCCCATTTTTCTTACATTGACATCATCATAACCTCTTGATACAAGGCATCTAATATGGAAAAAGAATACAAGTGTTAGGTTTATTTTAGTTAATCGACCTCCTAATTCTTTGACTAATCCAAACCTCTACTTGCGAATAATCTGCGATCACATATCATCAAATGATTAAACACTAATTTGTAATCTTACAAATTAAAACGAAAACAGTTTTCATGAATCTGAAATTTAAATGTTGCATCGGCTGCGGTCTTTTTTTTATTCGGCTACATATCTTGAATCAGATACTCGTCCAAGAAGAACTCCGGCCAAGACGAGGCCAGCGCGCATGCCCCGCCGTAGCTGCTGCACGTGCTGCTTGCTTCTCCGGGGTTTCCGCCATACTTAATGTTGTTTCGGTTGCCTGTAGATGATTCTGCGGCCGACAGATGGGGGGGAACTTGGATGTGGCCCGGGATATCGAAACTGCCCCATGGGTTCTGGGATTGGTCGTGGGACGGCATATTGGAGTTTTCTCCGAGCCCGAGGCTGGCTATATTGTGCTGAGCCGTTTCCGGGTCTGATAGATTTGGAATACTTGCGGACAGAGAGGACAAGCTTTCCATGGGAGGGAGCGACGAGCTCACAAGCAGGTTGGTGAGGGCGTCGGGCTCGGATATGTTCCCGTTCAGGCTTGGTAAAGGGTTGGTGGGAATCGAGGGCGAGGATTGGAGGAGGAAGCACTGCAAGTACTGGAGCTTTGCCAGTTGGATGGCTTCGGCCTGCAACCTGAGGGTTTGGTCGTCCAAAGGGTTGGGGTTGATCAGGCCGGTCAGGTTGGCCAAGGCTAACAGCTGCGGCAAGGTGGAGAAGATGTCGGTCCTTGGCTTGTGGGTCATCGGGTCGATCCCCCTTTGTATCAGCTTCTTCTTCAGGTGGGTGTTCCAGAAGTTCTTTATCTCATTATCCGTCCTCCCCGGCAATCGAGTGGCAATCGCTGACCACCTGAACACACCACATAGACGTTACATCATATCCCATCTACCCGTGTCATCCGATACGTGGTGCGTGTGCTCGTTCTCCTCTCGCACTTACTTGTTGCCAAGGATAGAGTGGAGGTGCAGGATCGTCTGCTCCTCTTCCTCGGTGAACTTGCCCCGCTTGATGTCTGGCCGGAGGTAGTTAGTCCATCTCAGCCTGCAGCTCTTTCCGCATCTATTGAGACCTATAGAGACGATACACAATAAACCATCAGCTCGTTGCTACTACCGCCACCGCCAAACCGGATTCCGAGAAGCAAAGAAACAGGTGGGGGTGGGGGGATGGCATGAACCGGCTAGCTTAGGGAGGGCTCTCCAACTCCCGTGGCCGTGAGTATTGATGTAATCGACGAGCATCTGGTCCTCCTCGGGAGTCCACGGCCCTTTCTTGAGGCCGTTCTCATCGCAGCATGGAGACCTCGCCATTTTTTTCTTCGATCTCTATAATCAGCGATCTCATCTGCCATCAACACGCAAAACACACACACATATATATACACACATTCTCGCACACCCATGCCTACTACTAACCACAATTTCAAGTCATCGTTCCATCACTTTGAATAACAAAAAAATATTTTACATATTAAGGGTTGAAAAAGACAGGGATAATCAACTCCTAAACCCCATTTCTTCAAACAGATTAACAAAATCCTCGAAACCATAATTTCTGGCCTTCAAGCAACCTCAAAATGTGTCGGTATGCTTTTTTGACTTTTTTATTGGGTCTCCAATCGAGTCTCTTACGTATTCAACCGTGTTACATAAGAAACTCTTAGTCCTTTTACCATAAGATAAAAAAATCCTTTGCCCTTTTGACACACATTTAGATGGCCATGAATGACTTGGTTACATGCCAAAGTTACAGTCTTTAATATCTTTGTTTCCCGTTACGTTTTCTTCGTAGGCTTTGTTTCCCTTAAAGATGCGACCCTATCGTTATCCGGATTCGGACTTGATCGTCTGAGGGAAACCCTCGTTCCTTGCACGCGACTTCTTTCCGAACGGAAACCGGCATCCGGGACCGTTACGAGGAGGTTAGCGATGTAATCTTAATGGAAATCTAAGGTCTGCCTAGGATGGGGAATGGGGCGATTCAGGGGCACCCGTAAAGTAAAGACATTAGGGTAAGGCGCCCATGTATCTTGGAATCATCCCTTTTTTAGACAACCCTTGAATCTAATCGATATTCCGCCTTGTTGAAGAAGAGCTATCGAAGGCAGATAGTGTTACGTTTGCCTTGATTCTTAGCATACTTGAAACCAGTGCCTAATCAACGAGATGAACCGAAGCGCCTGTGCGTGATCCGAATGCGTCCATGGTGTGTAACCCTAAGGACAAGTGACAAATGCAAGGATCGTAATCGCGGGGCCCTCCTATCCTCTATCCTCTTTGTCCTATCAATAGTAGTGCCCTCCCCAAATATTCTCACCCTCTTTTTTTGGAGGGGGGGTAGTTAACAAACGGTTCAGCAAAGCTCACCCAAACACTGGAAAGTCTTTGGTGAACGGAGAAACATTCAGACAAACTTTGTAATAGAAAAAAAAAAAGTAGTAGTATACGAAGAAGAAGAAGAAGAAGGAGACGGAGAAGGGGATGCTTTCCCTTCATCTCGTAATAATGAAATCAAGAAGGCCTCATTGCTAACTTCACTTGCGTGTTGTGTTGAAATGAATTCCGGGATCCATAAATATAAACAAATGTCAAAAGATTTTAACCAACCCCCCCTCCCCACCCAACAAAGTTCATCTCCTATTATTCCCACTTGAATATCGTCATGTGATTAGATCAATTCAAGTTCGGTCTCGTCACACACCAAGAATCACTAGATATTTTATATGAAGAAGTTGGGGGGACATGCAATAATAAACTTCAAAGAACAGCATCGTCAATGGCAAAACGTTAGCTCATAAAAAAAAGGAACAATACTAAATAATCTACGCCTACGTGAACACTGGCCGTGCATGAGGATTGTTACACAAGCTTATATGCACACGATCGCGTTGCATCACAAACAATAATATAATATAATCTTAAAGTTTGTAACTCGAAGAAGATCTGAGGGGACGTCACTTGGGGAAGTCCACAGTCATGTGTTGATATATATTTTTTAAGGATCGAAGAAGGTTTTGTCAGCTAAACAACCCTCCCCCAACACTCTTTAACTTTCCTTGTCTTGCTTTCCCAGTTGGGTTTCCAACGAATCCCACGAATCAATAAATAACCTCGCAAGATCACTGGTCTTGTCGGGATTTGTCTCATTTCTTTTATTGCTAATGTTTCGTGGACACACGTAACTAACGTATGCTTTTCTATTAGTATCGACATAAAATGTCGTTTGACGTAATGCATCGGGAAACTGACACCCAAATGAGAATAATCCTTACCACGCATGAGCGAACGAATTCGTGTCTCCAAACCAGTTTCCCCCCCTTTCAGCATGACAAGAAAGGAAGGGAGGCGAACGTAGCCGAGGAACGAATTGCCGACATGATGCGCATAACGAGACCCCTTTCTCGCGGTTGTCTCCCTCGTCTCTAATGACGGCAATTCATCCTTGGCTTCATCCCACTCCCGTCCCTTAATTCTTGCAATGCCGGGAAGATTACGCCACTTGATCTCTGCCAAACAGTTGTGAATGCTTGTGGTGAGTGAACCTCGGGAGTCCGCGGCGGGTATAAATAGTATGTCGAGGAAGCAATGGGAGAAAAAGAGCAAAAGAAACGAAAAGCAGTACTTGGTGTTGAGAACCAAATGTCCTTTGCAAAGAGAATTTCACGTGATGGCAGTGAGGCATCTTCCTTTCGTTTTGGGGTCAACTCCTCCCCTCCCATTTGGATAACAGTTGATGCCATTTTGCAGAGAATATAAGAATATTTAGGATCACGTTTCTGTTTGTCCGGATAAGCAACTCCGGGAGAACGATCGATCGACACAAATGGACCAGTGATCATGCTTTCGATTAGAATCTTGGCGCAGATGGACCGCCTTTTGCGTAGGTAATATGTTCTTCTCCTCAAACCAGCTAGAAAGAAAGCGAAGATGGGATTAGGGTTGACTTTGCACGAAAGATCGGATAAAGCCGACTTTCTGCTCGCTCGTTGGTTGTGACCGGCTCGATGCAGATTCGCGTCTGACTTTGGGTGAGTATCGAATTCGGTACAACCAGTGCATAACAGAGACAGTCCCTGTCTGCATTCGATCACATTCCCCCACAATGTTGGATAGGAAAGCAGAGTATTCATCGATTTGACCTAAACTCCGGCCATTACTTGGCTGTCTCTCGGAAGACTAAATAAAAAAATGTTCAATAAATTATAGCATACTGTATGCAACGGCATCTCGTATGCTATGGTACATACAAATTATCCGCCAGGCGGTAGTTACCCGGAGGCAAATTGAGAAGTCTTGTGTCGTGGGGTTTCATCCGGAGGAGGGGGCACGCCAAACACCCAGTCCAGGACGTTCAGGTATTTAGATCGGAAAACGTCCCTCTCCAGAGCATAGCAATGCATAATTATGGATGTCGATATACTAAAAACCACGACATCGGCCCTCCTGAGATGCCTCGACTTGGGTAAGTATCCGGCATCAGCCATACAAGAAAAGAAGCTCTCGATGGCTCTTGCTAGGCAATACAATGATATCTCAATTCTCCTGCTCTTCTTCTCGATGGCAAGTGCCAGACCTGTCGGGAACTGCACAAAGAAGAACAGAGTTTAACAATCTTGCACCAACTCAACATCTACTGAAGGTAAGACGTGAAAAGAGATGAGTACCGTTCCCATGGCCACCATAGGAATGTTACATCTCCTAAATATCCTGAAAAGAATGCATGTCCACATCCTGGAGAGCAGCGATGAACTACCATATAAGTGGAGGAAAATTATGTAGAACTAGATGCAAGTGCGTCGTACAGATCAGACACAATGACGTGTTTCCTCTTTGGAGCCCATACTCGTATCAATCCGTGTTTTCTTTAGGGAATCAGTAAAGGTGTTTTTACATCTTACATGGAGACTTATCACCAGGGAAGTGTATACATGATTCAGCTTCACTGGAAATGCGAAGAAATCACTATAGAAACCATTTCTAGTATCTCGAGGCTTCGGAAGACAAAGCAATAAGAATTATAAAACAAGATCCCTACAAATGACCGACCATTGCCTCCGAGGCATCTATCAGAGCCTGATCAAGTCGACCATTAAGTGAAGGGAAATGAGGGATAACATCCTTTGCCTAAAGCTCACTCGTCAAGGAGTAATTACCCATTTCTTAGCAACATGGTCCCAGTGAAAAAACTTTAAAGGTAAAACAACCAACACATGCAAAGCAAAGAAAATTCTCGGTAAATAATGATTAATCATATGATTATGCCATAATGCAGGGTATATAATAGTTTAGACATGGAAAACAATTACCAGGCAGATGCACAATAGGTTGACAAAAACAGGCTTGATCTTGCAGTTCCAAGGAGTCCCTTCCCCAATATCGTACAGGGCCTGTATATATAACCCAACTATTGTTACATTAAGCACCTGGGAAAAAATAGGACACCACAGTTGCTGGCATTAAATGGCCAAACTACACTTCGCTTCATTATGCAAACATAACAATATATAGGAGACTCATAGAGCTAGATAACCTAAGCAACTCCATTCATTGTACTGGCTTGAGGCTGAACGAGCCAAAGAAAGAATGAGAACACCATCGCAGAGAAGACCCTCATTGTTTGCATATTGTGAATGATCCCCAAGCATGAGCAGCCTGGTCTTTCGGTCGAGAAATACAGATATATGGCAACAGCTACAAGAAGGAGATGTAAGAAAGACAGAAGAATATCTACCTTTCCAAAAGACCCTTGCGATGAACTATCAGTGCTGGGATCAGATATACGGGAAGATATACAGGTAATGCTCTTTTGTATGCTTGAATTAAGAATGAAAAAGTGTGAGCACTGCATGACTGATTTCCATGAACAATCTGTCCAAGGAAATAATACCCAATATGATTTGTAAACACTCCGTAAAAAGAGAACACAGGATGCACCATCTAAACAGTTTCGAAATAAGATGAAATACATTCCAGAGCATCTCTCAAGAGACTGAACCAATTAACAGCAGGCGGCGAGGTCACAATTAATTGGGCATCAATTCAACTTGCATCAGCGAATTGGGTAGACAACCCCGTGGGGTAACAACTCCCCGTATTATCTTGCCTAAGTCTACAATTGGAGTACTTAAATTAAAAAAAAAAAAGAAGGGTTCTGTACTAAAGTTAAAAGAAGACTGAGTTCAGGAACACTAGTCTTCATCAGATGAATCATAGTAAAAAGTATTAGGTGACCAACTTCTCCTTTTCTGATGTCTCCAATATAAACAATATCCCCATATTTGACACAAGCTACATCAAAGGCAAGATATATCTTTTCTTTTTATATGTCTAAAATCCAACACAGAAAAACAACTATGACAATCCCCACCTTCAGGCATGGCCTTGTGAAATAGTTCTATTAATAAAGTTGCATGTCCAAATAGCAGGAGACGGAAAAGAAACATACCGAACAGGGAATATCCATGTCGGGATTGAGTTTCACATTAACTCCAGTAGACTGGTAAAATTTTTCTACTGCCTCCAAGTCAGTGAATGGTAATCCACAAGCAATTTCTTTCACCCCTTGCAAAATTGAAGCATCTTTTCCACCATGCTTATTGAGAAATGACTTGTATGATGGAGGCAAACTTTCTTGCTTCAATATGTAAGCTGACCTACAAGTTAGCTCAAGTTTAATGATAAGCACAGAAGATCTTTAACACTTGTCAGTGTGTAAATGTACAAGCACTAAGAAAATTTTATAGAACAAAAGAGATAAATGATGTTAACAGCCAAGATGCACCTCCTGTGATCACTGAAATTCAGTCCCTGAGTTAACAACTATAACTTATACAAAAAAAGAAACTAACAACAGTGAATGATATAAGCAAACAGTGATACATAACACTAATAAGATGAGATGTTATAACACACTTACAAAATCTGTGAGGAAGACAGACACATCAGAAATATGTCTCCATGCTTCCAAGTGAGAGGTTTGCAGTACTTTCCAAATCTCCTACTTTTTATCCCGCACCGCGAAGCCAAAACGGCAGCTCGCATCAATATATATATCGCCAAGCTAGTATGTTGTGTGTTTGCTCCGGTAAGCAACATTGAAGGTCCAGCAATAGCACCCGCTAGCAATGCCCTCCATCTTGCCGTCCTTGAACAGAGTAATGCCAAATATCAAATTCAGAATAACATCTACATCAATTTATCTAATGGCTATGATCTTTGCAGATCCCAATATTCAGATGATGCTTACAGTAGACTAACTTTCCACAATCTTTAAGATACCATAAAAAAAAATAAGTTACAAACAACAATAATTTGTCCTTATCAAAATACCATATCTCGTATATTTCATCAGCCAGAGCATATCATGGATATCTCTCATGCACGAATCACAGAGCAAATTCACAAGAAAAGCCATGTCTAATATGCGTGTTTTGTTGTTTATGTAGGCAGGATAAATTATTGGCCAACACAAAAGGTGTATTTCGCTACATTGCTACTCTTGACAGTAAATTTCAAACTCCACCACCAAAGCAGAAGACATCTGTAATAACATACTGAACTTTACATACTTCATCAAAATATCCTAGCACGAGGCAACTCACTCGTCCACATGATAGGAAAACTCTTTAATTAACAAAGCATCAACAAATCATGGGCTAGTATAAGCGCCCATTTCACACCATAAATTTAAAAAATATGAGAAGATTTAGCAGAAACTTGGAACTGCTCCCTGATAAGACCCATTCAATCCAGTCTCAATCCCAATTCGGGAGCTGACACCATTACTCTTCAGGTCGTGGTCACTACATATGGGAAATTGACTTTTATGCAGTCCGATAATTCCGGGCTTGGGAAAAGTATGAATACCTACGATGACCTCCCAGAGCGGCTATAATTTCATCAACCGAAACGAAAGTTCCGGCGAACGTCCCTAAAAACAATCCGTATCTTATCGTCTCCTTCAATGCCATCACCGCAGCCTCGCTATTACTCAAAAGCAGCTCATTCTTCCTATCAAAGAATGCAATCGGAAGAACATGAGGAAAAAGAAAAGTCTCAAAACCCAATCTATCCGACGCGAAAGGACGATACCTCGACGGAGGACGCGATCTCCGGCGACGCAGCCCGGAGAGAACGGAGAAGAGCGACAGTCCGCCTTTCAGTCCGGCACCTATCGCGAACCCCTTTGCGGAGGCCGTCACCACTCTCCAAATCCTATCGTACTCCCACAACGGAATCTGATTCAATCCAAGATAACCGCCGGAAAACTCGTCCGAACTCGACGGATCGCGATCTCCATCCGCATGGGCGACGCTGTCATCGGGATCATCGTCGGGCAGGCCTGTCACGTCGGGGAGTTGCCGGGGCATGGCGGCAGCGGTGACGGGAACGACCCGGGCTCTTGGGTGGGCTACGAGCGGAGGGCTGGCCGCGTTGACTGTTTCCAGTGAGGCGATAGAGCAGGGGAAGAAGGCGAATGATTGGCTCGCGTGTGGGAACCCCCCAGGGGCATTTTAGTAAATCCAGAGAAGGGGAGAACTTTTCGGGAGTTAGATTTTCGTTGCACCACAAACAATCATCGGAGAATGTCGTCCAGATATAATCTTATGAAGTTTCCACTAACGATATGGACCGGTCGACCACCAAGCGTAGTCGACAAGCCGAGAGCACGAGAACGTTTATAGCATTTCGGCGAAGCGACTGCGTTGAGAAAATGTCGTAATAGTTTGCTAGTACGTGGTCTTCGAGTTCATGGAGTCCCAGGCTCCTGTGAAGAAAGAATGAAGATCGCGAATCAATCCACGTTGCGAGGCCAATGCCTGTTGTAGGATGTGCCCTGGGGACGTATCGAGCAAGAATGCACTTTCTCTTCTGCGAGTGCAGCCGCACCCGATGGTGGCATAATCATCTAATATACCAAAGGATGAAAGAACCACAGGATTGGTTCTGTTCTGGAATTAAGGAAGGAGACGTCCTCCCATAAAATTTTCTCAAGCTGGAATTTGCAGCTGTTTCTCATTATTCGAATGAAAGGAGGTAGACAGATCATTGCACGCGATAGTCAAGCGCAATGACGATGCATACCCAAAAAAGAAAAAACAATCACTAAGCTATGACACCGTAAATCGTTGGCTCAACATCTAAAAAAAAAAAATCTTTGGCTCCGCAACATGACACTGTACAGCCTTCTGCTACCTGCTGTGACCGTGCTCAATCCACACTCAAGACAACCTTCATAAACTCGTAGATGAAGTAACTAATGGCTGCTGATGGGAGAACCTGGAAAAGGCAACATAGTGAATTGAGAATCATTGGCCAAGACATTTTGGAAAGTGACGTAGTCTTCTGCTCAGACAAGTAGTAGACTCAAAATTGCCAAGAACATGTTAACCAAACCTGCAACAAGCTGGGAATCAATCCAGCATATAGTGCTGGAACTCCTCCTTGCTCGACTATCTTCGCTAACGTCGCCAATGAGCTCAACCTTTTGGCTCGATCTTGCAACTGAAGCTGCCGCCTCACAACTTCAAATGGATAAGTAGCGGCCTCGGCGCATGCACCCGAAATTGCACCGTAAAGAAGTGTTCGCATGGGCCCTAGTTCCAGTTGGTCCAGAGCATTAAGTTCTTGTCCCTGTTCACTCAAGTTCTGGATTCTTTTCCTTCCTTCCGGCGAATGCAGGTAGGCTGATTTTAATATGTCATAAACACCATAAAAGACTGCCCCAGAGGGTGCCACGCTAATTATCGAAGGCACCAGGCCTTTATACAGTGAAAAGAAACCTTCAGTTTGAATCATATGACGAAAAGCACCAACTACACCACCCAGAACTTCTCCACCTTGGGCCACCAGCTTAGTTCTAATCTGAAATATGCAGTAAATACTTGATTAATGCACAAAAAGCGATAGCAGGGGTTTGAACCTAGGAATTTAAATCTCATGGAAAGAAATTTTAGCATGGACACAACTATTACTGTTGAGCATTTGTGAGATTTGTTATTCATGTTTGAGTTGTCAACCACCTACACGAGAAAATGAAGCATATTGGAGCACTGAATCAATCTAGGGTTCACTAATTCATCCCACAATAACTCTCAACAGCTTAGGTTTTCTCTCTTAAAATGAATCACCCTGCAATCGACAAGACCAAATACTTAGACCCTGCTCATTCTTTTTCTGCTGGAAAAAAGGTAATCATATGGTACTTAGAGATTAAACAGATCAGGAGGAAAAACATACGGCTAATTAAGGAAATATACAAACTTATCGGCAGAGAAGGAGAGGGAGAGAGACTCACATACAGTGTCAAGTGGCAGGCAAAGTATGGTAGCAGTTATACCAGCTGCAGCACCCGCTATAAATCTCTCTGAATTTGTAGTTTCATCATTTCCGGAAAGTCTAAGAAACTGCTTCCTATAGGTATCATAAGCACAAAAGTTGATAGCTTTAAACGGGGCCGTGCGGATAATGTTGACAATGTTTCCTTTCCAGAAACCCCTTAAACCTTGCGAGATTGCAATCATCTTGATGAGATCAAAGATGTTCCTTTGTTCTCCACGAACTATATATTCCAGCTTCAATCTCTCAAGAGGGGCAACGAAAGTTCTGCAAAGAGATACTTTCATCAATATCAAGCACATAAAGAATGTTGCCACAATTTTTCAACTTTGGCAACTGGTAACATTTACTAATTCCCAAAGTATCACTGGCCTGCCTACAGAATCGATCAACCACGGGACATTATCCTCGATAGTGATCGCTGGAATAAAACGATGGCAAGAGCCATCTGCTTAACATCACCTAACGGAGCCTTATTCCAGATCAAACATTATTGTCGCAGAGGCTTTCCCAGTTCCCAGATTTAAATCAACATCAGCAAAAATTACATAACCAAGGAGATCCAAATTCAATCATACTATCTAACTATTCAATTGAGGAGTTCCCATCGATGTGACCCAACCAGCGGCCTTGCCATTTAGCTGGCAATACACACAACTAGCAAGGAGACTACATCAGGTCAGACAAGTCCTCGCTTCATTCACACGCAGACCCTGACAGCTGCACAAAACTCGACGAGATTAGTCCGTACCTAGAGACCATGGCAGATATGGCACCAGCCCACAAATGCTTTGTAGTGTTCATGGCGACACCACCGCCTCTCCTCACCGCCACAACCCCCTCCTTCTTTCCTCCCTTAACTGCATCCCCAGACAAACCAAGCCCCCGTTTCTCCTGGTCGCCCTTGAAGCTCACGGACAAGAACCCACAACCCCTAAAGACCTCCTTCCCTTTCCTCAACCTAATCCTACCAAAACCCGAATCCCCCAACCCATCCAGGGGAGGGGTTATCAGGCGGGCGAAGGAAGAGGGCAAGGTGGGCTCGACGAATAAGCCCCCAAGGAAGGAACTTGAGGACGTAGACGATCCGTTGGGGGTGTCCAAGGGATGGTGGCGAATTGGGTCGGCAGATCGACGGCGGTTACTCCCGCTCATCGTCGGCGGGGGACCCAGGCCGTCGGGTTCACTGTCTCCGACAGGACATAAAGGCGACGCCTCGAGGCGGGAGATTTGTCGGGCAACACCGAATGTTGGCAGCTTGCCCTTCCTTGAGCTTGCAGTGGAGTCGAGAAATCCCAGGAAACAACAACCACCATGAGAATTGAATAGAGAAGAGAAAGGAGCTCCCCCTTCGGACAAGATCTTGCTGCGCGGACCCCACACTTTCCTTTTAATTCCCGAGAAATCCAATCAACTAGTTTGGTTTCGACGAGCCAGAATGGAAAGAAATGTTTATTTTGTAACTAAGTCACGAATGGATTGAAAAAATGTTTTATTTCGACTGAATTAAATTTGAGAAACGATATAAAATTTCCCACGGCCTCGATTTCGAAAACCAAACACTCCACAAGTGTAGAGCATGAGATAAAACTCATCAACCTTAATCTATACTTACTACTAATCATAAATTCCAGAGAATTCAGTGGAGTTCAAAATTTTGATTAATTAAAACAAGCGGCGGCTTCGATGCATTTATTTAAAGATATGGACCCAACCCTTCATGGGCCGTTCTATCATTCATCGGCGGATGTCCCTCAACTCTGTCGATTTCCCTTTTTTCTTTTTCTTTTTTAAATAATATTTCCCATATTTTTCAGCAAGTCCAAGCAATTCTCTTATTTTCAATTTCCTAAAAAAAAACAAAAAATTAGTGTGGGAGGAAGGCGGTAAATGCTTCTGAGGGCTTGGCAGAGAAATTTGATCTACTTTTAATGCCTGGATATCGTTGTTGTTGTTACTTTGAGCTGTTGAGGAATTAAATATGTGCATGCTCCACCAAGATAATCATATAAATCGAAAATAAGAAAAATGAAATTCTCAACCGACAAATTAAATACTCCCCCGGTATATGGTGTGTATATCATTGCACACGATATACAAAACCATGTAATGTAAATATGACATCCATTGTCTCCCTCCATCAAAACACCCAAATCATGTCCATAATCATTGAACTATCCCCCGGTCCGTACTATCCAAAAATGGAAAATAATCTTCCCCCCAAAAGAAAAAATCTTATTTATTGCATATATCATTTAACTCTTGGGATACTAATTAATTTTCACAATTACCTTCTACAATGAATGATATCAGGCACACGAGTTTTGGAGTGAGCCTATTAAATATTTCCCCATAATATATATATGACATTTTAACTGGGCGAAACGACACTTTGGGATGTCGTATATAATACACGGATCATAAACCATTTAATAGTCATGATGATGATAATCTTGATTATGATTTATGATACTGTGATTATGCAAGATACATTTTAATCGAGCCTCTGTTTTTTTTTTTAGCAGAGGAGTTGCCCCGCCGCGGTGCACTTGGGAAGAGGAGGCCTCAGGAGGAGAGTGAACGGGGTTTGATCCGGCTTTGGATGCAGGAATTTGCAGTTCGGGCAACAAGGTCTGGATACGCACAGCATCACCAGCATGTGGCATCTCCCGCAGACGGTCGCAACCATCTCCTCGTCCCCTCCCCCTCCCACTTCTTGTCCGTCCGTCCTCTGCTCGCCCTTATTTAGCGATCCCAGGGGGTCCTCGTCGAAGACGGGGAGTGATTGCCCCACAGAGGGGGCGGCGACTTCCTCTGCTTCTTGGGGAGGTGGGTATTCGTCGTACGGCTGGAGGTTGAGCTCGAGGTTGAGGCTAACAGCGCGGCGGACGGTCGGGGTCGCTGTCGTTGGCGGATGGGACGTGACGGTGACCTCGCACTCCTTGCATGTGCGCTCGTCGTATGTCCTCGAGTCGTAGAAACGGACCTCCCTTGACTGTAAAAGAAAATGATTTATCATTTTCAAGAGTTTTAAAGTAGTGGTAGCGATCATGCATACCATATTTACACGAACAAGTTTCCCCACGTTACCTGTATATCCCAAGTTTCCTCAAGGCGGAGCTCCATGTCGAGGGCGGAAGATCCCGGTTTCCCCGATCCATGGCGTTTCTGCCTCGACCTTTCTTCTCCCTCTTCCTCGACTCCAGCCCCCCACTTCCTCTTCCTTGGCGTATCAGGGATCGTCATCTTAGAACGCTGATCCGGGGAAAGGGCTGCCTGGAAGGAGATCATGGGTGTTCGTAGGGGGGTTTCAAATGGGAAAACAAGCAGCAACCGAAATAATAATATCGGGTCGGGGATATTGACGACGATGAATGCTCGCTGCTGTTGTTACGGTTGGGGATAGGTGTGGTTAAAAATATTTATGTTTCGGGCGTCGTCTATTTATACATGGATGGAACGGATTACCAAACCGAAATGCAAAGGGCATTGGGTCCGCGGATTCGATCGGCCGCAATCGTGACTCCTACGCACATCTTCCATTCGAGCTTACGGCGCGAACTAACACGTAACGTTCCATACATTAGTTTGATAGGGGGGGACCTACGTACGTCTGCATGACGTGCGGTTCGACTCATGCATGTACTTGAATGCGTTCGCTCCCCTACACACACAACACACATCATAACTCGCCGAGAGAGTCAGACGTGGTATGCAAAACCATTAATATTTTCTAAGCTTATGGCATTAAATTCTCTCGTGGGAGCGATTTCCTTTGGGTGGGAGGTCATGGTAGGACATAGGACTCGATCAATCATATTGGAGCGAAATGATTAGTGTCCGACGACGCGGATACGTCGTAAGCGCGTAGTCTTATATAGCGTAAAGCTCATATAAGTCCGAGGGAAGAAAAGTATCGACACGACAAGACACGACGCGAACTGCGATCACACTTCGCATATGATGCGATGAATTTTGAATGTATTTGACTAAATCTTTTAGTCTTTCGATGTGTTGGGGGTGGGGGAGGGGGGATGAGAAGATCGAGCGAAGTTTTGATGGGTGTGGACCATTAAATGAAGGAAGACCAGAGAGTGTGTGTGTGTGTGTGAGTGTGAGTGTGCAGTTGAAGGAAGGTCTTCAGTGCCTATCGCATACTTTATTACAACCACAATAACTCTCCTACGATCCCCACCCTCCCTTCCCCCCTCTCCTCCTTCAACGCTTCACACACAAACACACACTCCTTCACTCGCTGAATTGATTGAACCAACCAAATTGATACAAGTTGTGTGTTGGTCATGACGAAAGAAATCGGCCCTGGCATTTATGGTCTCACCAAAGACCGTACGTAGATAGAAACGCTTGGCTCATTCAGACAATGCATTTGTTAAGAGTTTTATTTTACAATGTATGTCAACCAAACTTGCTTTCTCGGAAACTCGCCATAAACTGCATCCCCCTCCCCCTCCCATCTCCCTCCTCTCCCCCTTCCTATCAGATAAAATAAGTAATCGATCGCGAATACTAGGCAATCGTATGCCGAATGATGGGCAGCACACCCCCTCCATGACGAAGCGAGCCGTGGCGAGGAAGAATCTAGGAATAGATATGGGATAAATCGACAGGGTCGATGGAGCACGCAATGCTTAATCGAGGAAAAAGAAATGGCAACGCACACAACACACCATGCATTTTGGGATCCTGCCAAAGTTCACCAAACATCAATAAATGGTTGTTAGGACAAGGCTTAAGGGTTAATCTATAAGAATAAGGAAAGGAAAGGAAAGCAAGCACTCCCTCAGGCACTCCCTCATCAAGGCAGGTATTTATTAGCAGGAAACAACCCTTAAATTGAATAATAGCAAAGGAAACAACAACACTGGACGACATTCAATTGGGTTTTGTGAGAACTTCTTGTAAATTTGGTTCAAGGAGAGTAAATTAAATGTTCACACACCTGCCCCGACTCTTCTCCCTTGTTTTTATGCTTTCATCGATTGAATACTCCCTCTCTTACACCCACAAACCCAATAAATGCAAGAGGAGGAAAGGAATTCCCCCCTCCTCCATGGGGATGGATAGATTGGCCAAAACTTAAAAGACAAAACACAATACACAAAACTTCCCTTGCCTTGGTTTCTCCACACTCACAAAAATTGTTGCAATTGAATTCATCCCAACCATCAACCCCAACTCCTTTTTCCCCCCTTTGTGGGTGGTGGTCTAATTCACTTCCTCCCCTTACTTGTATTTGAATGCCTTCATTTACTCCTCACCTCTCCTCAGGAGTGCAGCAAGAGAAGTTATTAACAGATATCGGATTGCAGAGGCAGGTTTTTATGATCCCATGAGCCCACCACGACCCCCCACCCCCACCTGCAGATCTAAACCATTCTCGCACTTGAGGCCGCTGTTCGTGGTACTAGATGACGGAGTATACACGTTATGTCTTGTGGGCCATGAAATGCCGAACACGTCCTCCTACTAGACAAATGACAGACTTGGGAATGTAAATGAAGTCCATGTTTGGTAAACCACATCTAGCAAGAGACGTGGTTCGGTTAACGGGTTTTTAGCAGGCGATTGGCAGTTGTCGACCAACAGCTATTATACCTGTCCAGGAACAGCCAATGGTTGGACACGGACGAATCAACGGTGACGTCTCAGCCCACGATATACTTTGGAAGGAACAAACAAAGGCTTGCCGGCTGACGAAGCACCCCTGGCCAATCGAGCCTTCCAAAGCCAAGAAGCTGGCGGGACACCCGGAGTTAATCTGGACAGCTAATTTAACTTCATCTCTAAAGCTAAAAAGAAGCATCACTAAACTATACCACCGGGCATCATCCGCTATTTTTCTCCAAGGTAAAAACAACACACGATTCAAATCACCATTCCTATTTATTTAGCCGACAGGGAAGCTCATCTGTCTATACATCGGCATCTACTATCCATACTCGAGTTGCCAGGTCACCAGCAAGAGGCCGGCCTTGACTAACTCTGTTTTCTCTATTGTTAATTTGATCTCGTCGTGAAGCAACTGACTCTATTGTTTTCTTACGTATTGTAACGCAAAAGACGATGAGCAAAGTCTACTAAGAAACACCACTGGTTAACAGGATGAAGGAGGGGGCCAGCTTTCTGCTAGCATATGCCCAAAGGCAATGTATGTTTGGACATTAGAACACCAATAGAGAGCCAATTAGCACCTGCAGCTACTAATCACAGATGATTAACAGAAGCATGATTGATGAGATAACAAAAGTATTACCATTACAAAAAAAACCCAGTAGATCCTTCTGAGCAGATCGTTTTCAGTGAAACAATCAACACCTCACACAGCATAAGATGCTTCAAATCCATGTGTCCAGGCAGTCAAAAGCATAGATCAGTGCCACAACATTATGTAAAGATGCATGTTTAACTATAGGGCATATACAAGTACTAAAAAAAATTCAATAAGGAGGAGGGTAGTAGTACCCAGCTGGTGGTCCCATCCCAGGAACAGGTGGCATCCCGTAAGGCATGGGAGCCATCTGACCTGGAGCGTAATATCCGGCTCCCCCGATCTTGGCCAAGCTGGCTTGACCTTGCATTCCCTGCTGTGCATACTGCTGCCAAAGATGCTGCTCCTGCACAAGCAAGTGCTGCTTCTTCTCTATGTCTGCCATTTGCACGTAGGATGGAGGGGGAATACTCAATGACGCTGCAAACGGATCCTGGTTCACCGTCTGCACTGTTCCATCAGGAGCAGGTAGAGCCAACACTGGGGTGGTCTTTCCTGGTCCCGGAAGAGCAACACTGCTCGCACTCCCACCACTAGACTGAGCAGTACTAGTGTGCTGCCTTACCATTCCCTGATCATACATTCCATTGAGCAACAATGGATCAAAACCTCCACCCAAAGCTGCTTTCTGGTTAGACAGGTGGCTTGTGGACTCCACTAAAGCTAATTCCCAATCTGCCTTGCCAGCTTCAGCAGCCGGGTTCTGCCAGGCAGAAGTTACTTGAGGCTCACCATTAGATGGGAAAGGTTCCCATGATCCATTTCCAGCATTTGCAGCAGGGCCAGCAAACAAAGCAAGAGCCAACTTATTCCCCTGATCATCGGCAGTAACCCCATCATCCCTCAAATCAACCAAATCAGCAGTAACAGTGGGCTTGGGTGCCTCGGGTTCCGGTTCAGGTGGTGGAGGTGGAGCAACACTCTCGGGTGGAGGTAGAGCCTTTATACTGTTCATGTCTTGAACGGGCTCCTCTTTATCCACAGGAGGCAGCTCTGGCTTTCGTTCTGGACTCTTGGGTCTCTTTGCTCTGTCCCTCACAAACTCCTCTAATGTCTCCAACAACTTACTGGTAATTCTCTGAACTTCTGGATACTCCGACGATCTTGCCACACCAGTATCTTTGCACCAATTGTAAAACGCAACCAACTCATCGATTTGCTTTGTCGCACTTGCATATGCATCAAAGGCCTTCACACAATCGGCATACTCCATGTCAAAGAACTTGTCAAGTAAGATTGCCAGAACCTCACAGATATCGGCATAGAGCCGGAAACTCTCCTTCACCACAGGATACAGAGCAACCAGTACGAGCCTACTATTTTTAGCCAGCCCCGTTGGCCTACAAGACAAGAATCGATCAAGTAACCTCTGAAGGTGACCCATTTTACCAAAGATCCTCTCAACCGGCATTTCCCTCAAGGGGGTCACGGCCTTCTTATCATCTCTCCCATTCCTTGAATCCACGGCTTCATTCACATCACCATAAGATCGTGACCTCCTTGTCATCCCTCCATTACCACCATAGTCCCCACCTTTATAATTACCACCATAGTCATAATCATACCCACATGGTGGCGGGGATCGGAAGTCTTCCCTCCCTCCATACCTATCCTCCCCGTGGCCACTAGGCCCCGCCCGACCGCCGCCGCTGCCGCCATGGCTACCGCCACCACCACTCTTCCTCTCATATGCCATTAACTCGAGCTTCTGATCCAAGTACATAGCATAAGTCCGCACAAAGGCTGAATGATCCCAGGAACTCGAGTGGGCCTCATCCCTAAAATCACTCATGTTGAGCAACCTCACGCCCTGCCTCGTGGCGAACATGATCTCCTCACATATCACCACATCCCCATCGACCAACAACCGGTGGATCAATACCAGCGTCTTGAGCGCAACGATCCAGTCGCGAGTCTTACCGAGTCGCTTGGACACAGCAGATATGCACGCCTGCACATAGCCCCTTGAGTAAGTGGTTAAATTAAGGATCCTCAGGATATACTTCTCGTCGGCCGGATCCTCATCGTGGCTGGTGGCCTTGACGACAGCGACCTCAAGCTCGGGGGCATTATTACTAGCAACCTTGGCGATGCTGATGCTGGTCTGGTCCTTGACAGCCCCGATGGTCTTCCTTATAGTGCTGGTCGACATCCTCCCCACCTCAGATTCCCAGATCGAACCCCCAAACCCCCGAAAAACAACAAGATCTCCTTCCCTTCAACCACTCGTGTCAAGCACCAACAATCGAACCAGATCAGTTCCTTTACAGAGCTAGACGGATCCCGATCCCGCCCCCTATCCCGATCCGAGCCGAAGCCGATCGAACCAAACCAAAGCTAGCTCCTAAGCAAGCAGACGCGAAACGGGCCGATCTAAGCAGAAAACTAGGCAATAAAACAAGATGAACATCGGATCCGAAGAAGAGGAGGGAGCCATTACCTCTCCCTGGGGTTTGACTCACGGCGGGATCCGCTGACTTGATATCACGCGAGCAGGAAAGGTGAGAAAGGGGAGCGAAAGGTGGAGGGGCAGAGGCGACGACCTTCCAACATCCTCCTCCAGCTGGGGGGAAAAACTCACCGGAGCGGGCGGGGAGGAAAAGAATCAGGCGTGGTTGGCCGGGAATCTCTGGCGCCGGTCTGGTTGAGGGATGGAGTGGGTCAGTGGGCGACAAGAGGGGGGGACAAGAAGCGGGGAAGATACTGGGTTGGGCCTTTACCGACAAGTGGTCCTGGGCCTGTACTTATAAATGGGCCTGGCCCATAAACTCCGCTATTTTAGGTGATCTCTTAATGACGAAAGGACAATTGTCGTAACTAGGTCAAAAAAAGTCTCCCGCTTTGTTATGTCGTGTCACTCTCGGCACCGAATACTTATTTTTACACGACACACACTCTTTCCTTGACCTTTTCTTTCCCGCATTCAATTTGGGAGGGGAAGTTGTCATTTCACTCAATCACAGAGGCATTTAACACAACGTAGTTGACCAGCCATCCTTGGCCGTAGACTTCGTTACTACAAAACAAATACGTTGTCGGGTTTTATCACAGAATCCTAAATCACCTTTCATTCTTACATCATCACCTCCCAGTCCAACAATTACCCGAAATGCGTTTTCCTGGGAATTCTTGTCCCTCGTTAGCAGTGGCCGCTGCTCTGCCCCTTCTAATGGCCGTTGTCGCCATGTCCGCCGCCCTTCCGTCCGCCTCGGAGGCCGACGCGCTGCTGGAGTGGAAGTCCAGTCTCGATAACCGGACCCTATCCATTTTGTCTTCCTGGAACAAGACCGCCAGCCCGTGTTCGTGGCTCGGGGTCAGTTGCGACGCCTCGGGACGCCACGTCACCGTCCTTAACCTCTCCGATTATCTCCTCGTCGGCACTATCACCAGTCTCAACTTTTCGTTGCTCCCGCGACTGAACTCCCTCATCCTGCTCAATAATTCCCTCCTGGGGAACATCCCCCCGTCCATGTTCGATCTCCCCAACCTCACTTACGTTGACTTGGGTCGGAACAGTCTCTCCGGTGGCATCCCATCCGTCCTTGGGCTGGCGAAGTCTCTTCAGTACTTAAGTTTGTCGGCGAACAATCTCATGGGGTCGATCCCAAGATCGATCCAGAACCTGACTAAGCTGACTTACTTGAACCTCTCGGTAAACAAGCTTTCGGGTTCCATCCCCGTCGAGGCGACGTTTCTCGACTCCGTCAGCGAGATGTACCTGCACGCAAATAACTTGACAGGGCTCATCCCCCCCGAGATCGGTAACATGACAGGGTTGAGACAGGTGAGACTGGATCAAAACCAGATCATCGGGCCTATCCCTGAGGAGTTTGGGAAGCTGGGCGATCTTATCCAGCTCGAACTTTTCTCGAACTACATCAGCGGAACCATTCCTCGAACTATTGGAAATTTAACCAAGCTTCAGTCGATCAGTCTGGGGGAAAATCGACTGGGAGGCTTACTTCCTCGTGAATTCAACAATATCAACAACCTCATGAGCCTTCAACTTTCGGAAAACCAATTCACCGGTCATCTTCCGTCCGAAGTGTGCAAAGGCGGCGCTCTCAAATACTTCTCTGCATTCAGCAACAAGTTCACAGGTACTGTTCCTCGTAGCCTGAAGAACTGCAGCAGCTTGTACAGATTAAGGCTTCATAATAACCGGCTTACTGGGACCCTGGCCGATAATCTTGGCGTGCTGCCTAACCTCGATTACCTTGAACTAAGCGGCAATAGATTTCACGGAGAGCTGCCGTCGGTATTAGGCAAGTACCAGAACTTAACTTCCTTGAAGATCTCGAATGGCAACATCTCGGGAGAGATTCCGACTTTCCTTGGGAACTTATCTCGGCTTCATTTACTCGACCTCTCTTTGAACCATTTAGTTGGGGAAGTCCCACCATTTTTAGGAAATATGAGCTCCCTAATAGAGATATCACTGGACGGAAACCATCTGGGCGGCCTCATTCCGCTGGAGATCGGGGCTTTATCTACCCTGGTACGCCTTAACCTTGCAGGAAATAACTTGAGCAGCACGATCCCAGGCCAACTGCAGGATTGTCGGAACCTTCTATCCTTGAACTTGAGCAGAAACAACTTCACCGGTGTTATTCCCCCGGAGATTGGTAACTTGAAGTCACTGCAGAGCCTTGATCTCAGCCAGAATTCTCTTTCAGGGGCCATACCTGAAAGTCTCGTTAGCCTGAACATCCTCGAGTCGTTAAATCTTTCTCACAACATGCTGTCAGGGCAGATTCCGTCGAGGTTCGTCGAAATGTCCGGCCTAACATCAATTGATGTTTCATTTAATCAATTGGAGGGGCCTCTTCCAGATCTTCCTTCCTTCAGGAGTGCCTCCATCGATGTTGTCCGCGGCAACAAAGGGCTTTGTGGTGACATCTTGGGCCTCAGTGCTTGTCCGACAATGCCAAGCAAAAATAAGTCCGGAAGAAGCAGATGGCATACAAGATTGCTGCCAATTGTGCTGCCGCTGGGTTGCATGGTGATCTTGTCGGCTGTGCTCGGATTGGTATGGTTTCTTCGACAAAGATCAAAGAATTCGATTAAGACTGACTCTGTAAGAGCAGATATGGTGCTTTTTAGGGCAATGGCAGGGTACAGCGGAAAGGATGTGTACGAGAAAATCATTGAAGCCACGGAGAACTTCAACCAGAAATACCTCATTGGCATGGGAGGTCAAGGAAGCGTTTACAAGGCGACATTATCCACCGGTACTACCGTTGCCGTCAAGAAACTGAACGAAGCAGTAGGCATCGATGTATCCAGTCGAAATGCATTTGATAGGGAAATTCATGCCCTGACGGAAATCCGGCACCGGAACATTGTCAAGCTGTATGGCTTTTGTTCGAACCAGCAACATTCCTTCCTGGGGTATGAATTTCTCGAGTTAGGAAGCTTGGCCAGCTTGTTGAGCGACCAGGAAAGGGTCGGCACGTTCAATTGGATGACCAGAGCGAGTGTCGTTAAGGGAGTAGCCGACGCTTTGTCATACATGCACAACGATTGCAGCCCTCCAATTATTCACAGAGACATCTCGAGCAAGAACATATTGTTCGACCAAGAGTATGTAGCTCACATCTCGGATTTCGGCACTGCCCGAGTACTACGGCCGGATTCATCCAACTGGACTGCATTTGCTGGAACATATGGATACGCCGCACCAGGTATGCAATAATCGCACCCCTTCCGCTATTATGACAAACAGGGTTTACCTTATAATCCGTGTTGCTTTGCAGAGCTCGCTTACACGATGGAAGTGACGGAGAAATGTGATGTTTATAGCTTTGGGATTGTTACGCTGGAAGTGATCATGGGGAGACATCCAGGCGATCTCATCTCTTCCATGTGCTCGTCGACGAAGTCCATGTCTTCAGCAGAGAGTTTACTACTGAAAGATGTTTTAGACCAAAGGCTTCCGTTCCCTGACCAAGATTACTGGGCAGAAGTAGTTGTCCTGACGAAGATCGCCTTTTCGTGCCTAAGCATAAAGCCCGAGAACCGACCAACCATGAGGCAGGTCTCACAGACACTTCACTCCAGGAGGACACTGCAGACGCTCCCCACGACACCGGAGGATACGAGACTTGGCGAGTTGACTGACTTCGGTCAACTGATCAGTTCCTAGAGTATCTCCTCTGCCTCAGATTCCCAGTCTTAGTGGTGCATGTGTTCTGATTCTTCCTCTGTTGGTTGTAATCTATAATATATCGCCGGACAAAGCGGAGGTGTATAAAAATCGGGCATCTGAGTATGGGAGAGCAAAATTTCGGTATACCGATTCCAAACCCGAATTTTTAAAATTATGGGAATTCGGGATCGGTATTTCTGTATTTGGGATTGGGATTGAGAGTACGTTTTTGTTAAAATGGTATTTGGTATTGGAAAAATAAATTTGGTATTTTCTGAATATCGAATTTTTATATGGCTAATACAATTTGGGCCCCATTTAATAAAAAACTAGTAAGTCGAACCCATTGATCTCAACAATTACTTATTCTTTGCCTGCTCCCGTGTCTGTAGTATAACACAAATGACAAATTAGGTTGATGTCTTTTCGATTTTGTATCTAAAAACAATTCTCAAATTTTTTAATAAATTCCCACGACACTACATGATCAAGTGTTGGTGTAAATTATGCAACTTAATGGTTTGAAATGTGGAGTAGACGTTTACTCTCATGCTTGAAGGTAATAAAAATTAGATAATTTGGTAAATACTGAATTACCGAAATAAAATTCGATAATTTACCGAAATACCAAATTATAAATTCGAAATGAAATCGGAATCTAAAATTTTAAGATTTTTAAAATTCGGTAATCGGTATTTCGGTTCCGAAATACCGAGTAGTATCGACGGCTACTAGCCGTAGGCGATGAGACCTCCGGTTGGCCTACATGACAAGAATCGATCGAGTAAACCTCTGAAAGTGACTCATCTTAACCGGAGATACTCCTACGCCTGCATCTCCCTCGAGTTCACGCGGCTTCATTCACATCACCGTAAGATCGCGACGACCCGGTCCTCCCTGCATTACCCCTGGGCCTGGGCCTAGCGCTGGCCCACAGGAGGTCGTGGCCCCGATAGCACTTCCATTGCTCATCCACGATTACGATTAAAAATTAGCAATGAATAATAAGTAACACACGTCGTAATTATCCCAATGCATTCTTCTTCTTCAGGAGAGTTTCTTGGTGACTTGATTATTGTATGTGGGGTTTTGGATGGAGTCGCAGATGCAGATGCAGATGTAGTGCAGGCCTAGAGGGTTTTACAGCAAAATAATGGTGGACAGTTGGTTGGTTCAATGCATTTATTTATTTGTTGATGGATGGGATGGACCCTGAATTTCGTTTCCGCATTCATTCGTACTTTGCCCACCACTTTAGGCCTTTTCTTTTTGAGGAAATTCGATAGTAAAAATATAGATTGAATTCAAAACATTATTTAATAAAATTTTAAAAACTATAAGAGTAACGAAGTCAAGTCTCCCGACGAGAAAACAAATTCGTCATTTTCCCTGGCGGCAATAACTCATCTACGTGTGGAAATTGAACCCCCCCCCCCCCCCCCCCCCGGTCCTATATGGACGAAGACTTTCTTACTACAAAATATGTCGCCTTGCCCTCCTTACATCAACAACACACAAAATACAACAGGAAAACATGTTCTTCCATGACGATCCTCGTCCCACGTCGGCTGTAACCGCCGCTCTGCTCCTCCTAATTGCCGTTTCCGCAACGTCTGCCGCTGAGAAGGAGGTCGGCGCGCTGCTGGACTGGAAGTCCGGTCTCGACAACCAGAGCCAATCCATCCTGTCGTCCTGGGACAGGACGGCCAGCCCGTGTTCGTGGCTCGGTGTCGGTTGCGATGCCTCGGGACGCCACGTCACTGGCCTCAACCTCTCTGGTTATTTCCTCGTAGGTACGATCTCGAGCCTTGATTTTTACTCGCTCCCGCGACTGAACACCATCGTGCTTATCAATAATTCCCTCTCGGGGAGCATCCCGTCGCCCTTGTTTGAGCTCTCCAACCTCACATATGTCGACTTGGGTGGGAACAGTCTCTCCGGTAGCATCCCGTCCGTCCTCGGGCTTGCGAAGTCTCTTCGGTACTTGAGTTTGTCGATGAATGATCTCACGTGGTCGATCCCAAGATCGATCCGTAACCTGACTAAGCTGACTTACTTGGACCTCTCGGGAAACAAGCTCTTGGGTTCCATCCCTGTTGAGCTGACGTACCTTGAGTCCATCAACGAGATGTACCTGCACACTAACAACCTGACGGGAGTCATCCCCCGTGAGATTGGTAACATGACAGGGTTGTCGCAGTTGAGGCTGGATCAAAACCAGATCACCGGGATGATCCCCGAGGAGATTGGGAAGCTGAGGGATCTTATCCAGCTCGAACTTTTCTCGAACCATCTCAGCGGAACCGTTCCTCGAGCTATTGGAAATTTAACCAAGCTGCTGTCGTTCCGTCTGGGAAGAAATCAACTGGGAGGTGAGCTTCCTCGTGAATTCGATAATATCAACAACATGACGAGGCTTCAACTTTCGGACAACCAATTCACCGGTCGTCTGCCGTCCAAAGTGTGCAAAGGTGGCGCTCTCATGTTATTTACTGCTTTCAACAACAATTTCACTGGTTCAATACCTCATAGCCTGAAGACATGCAGTAGCTTGTACAGATTAAGGTTTCATAATAACCAGCTTACTGGGACCCTGGCCGATAATCTCGGCGTGCTGCCTAACCTAGATTACCTAGAACTGAGTGGCAATAGATTTCACGGCGAGCTGCCATCAGTATTAGGGGAGTACCGGAACTTGACGTCCTTGAAGATCTCGAATGGCAACATCTCGGGTGAGATTCCGACGTTTCTTGGAAAGTTATCTCGGCTTCATTTGCTCGACCTCTCGTCCAACCATTTAATTGGGGAAGTCCCACAATTTCTTGGAAACATGAGCTCCCTGATAGAGATGTCACTGGACGGAAACCATCTGGTCGGTCCCATTCCACCGGAGATCGGGGCTTTAACTGCCCTGAAGCATCTTAACCTTGCAGGAAATAACTTGAGCAGCGCAATCCCTGGCAGACTGCAGAACTGTCGGAACCTTCTGTCCTTGAACTTGAGCAGAAATTACTTTGCCGGTGATATTCCCCCAGAGATCGGCAATTTGATCTCGCTGTGGAGCCTTGATCTCAGCGAAAATTCTCTCTCGGGAGTCATACCCAAACATCTGGGTAACCTGCATGTTCTAGAGACATTAAACCTTTCACATAACTTGCTGTCAGGGCAGATTCCACCTAAGTTCGTCGAAATGTCCAGCCTGACATCGATTGACATATCGTATAATCAGTTAGAGGGGCCTCTGCCGGATATTACCCCCTTCAGGAATGCCTCCATCAACATTGTCCGTGGGAACAAAGGGCTCTGCGGTGATATCTCTGGCCTTAGCTCTTGTCTGGTGATGCCGAGCGAAAATATGTCCAGAAGGAGATGGCAGAAAAGATTGCTGCTTATTCTGCTGCCTCTGGGTTGCATGGCGATCTTGTTGCTTTTGCTAGGTTTGGTATGGTTTCTTCGTCGAAGATCGACAAAGATGGATATCGGGAGAGCAGATATGGTGTTTTTTTGGGCGATAGCGGGGTTCAACGGGAAGGAATTGTACGAGAAAATCATTGAAGCCACAGAGAACTTCAACCAGAAGTACTGTATTGGTACCGGAGGTCATGGAAGTGTTTACAGAGTGACATTGTCTACGGATACTACCGTTGCTGTGAAGAAACTGAACGAAGCCGTAGGCATCGAAGTATCGATCCGGAATGCATTTTATGGCGAAATCCATGCCCTGACGGAAATCCGGCACCGGAACATAGTAAAGTTGTATGGCTTTTGCTCGAACAAGCAACATTCCTTCTTGGTGTATGAATTTCTCGAGTCCGGAAGCTTGGACAGCTTGTTGGTCGACCCGGAAAGGGTTCGCACGTTCGATTGGATGATCCGAACAAGTGTCGTGAAGGGAGTAGCCGACGCTTTGTCATACATGCACAATGATTGCAGCCCTCCAATTATTCACAGAGACATCTCGAGCAAGAACATATTGTTCGATAAAGAGTATGTAGCTCATATATCGGATTTCGGCACTGCCCGAGTACTACGGCCGGATTCATCCAATTGGACTGCATTTGCTGGAACATATGGATACGCTGCACCAGGTACGCAATAATCGCGTTCCTTTCGCTATTGTTCCTAGCAGGGTTTATGTATAGTCTACATTGCGTTGCAGAGCTCGCCTACACCATGGAAGTGACGGAGAAATGCGATGTTTATAGCTTCGGGGTTGTTACGCTAGAACTGCTCATTGGGAGACATCCAGGGGATCTCATCTCTTCCATTAACTCGTCTACGGCGTCAGTTTCTTTGGAGGAGAACTTACTAATAAAAGATGTTTTAGACAAAAGGCTTCCTCTTCCAGACAAACATCACTGGGCAGAAGTAGTTTTCCTGATGAAGGTTGCTTTTTCGTGCCTGAGCGTAAAGCCAGAGAACCGGCCGACCATGTTGCAGGTTTCGCAAACACTTTCCTCAGGGAGGACAATGAAGATGCTTGACACAACGCCGGAGAATACGAGACTCAGTGAGTTGATCGACTTCGGGCAATTGATCGGTTCATAGAGTTCTGTCTCTGCCTCGATCCCAACTTTCTGGATTAAAATTGTTTTTATTGTGCATACCTAAGTCTAGTGGAATGTTTTGTGATTCTTTCTGGCTGTAATCTATACGAACAATTCTCCGAGCCTTGCATCATCAGGAACTGGGCCGAGCATGAAATGATCGTGTCTTCAATGGATATGATCCGCTTTTCCAAGGGAGGTGACGCGAGGGGAAAATTGTCGACCGTTATACGGCTGGCTTTGTTGTTCTGGATTTGTTTTGGTTTCTTGAGGAAGCCCTGTTCTGGTTACAAGCTGGAAGAGATCACAGGGAGCGGTATCTACAACCTCGATGGGAAGAGTGAGTCTGCTGAACTCGGAAGCGGTAACCGAACTGGGATAAGGATGTAGAGGTAATATCTGAGCGGAGAACAAGAATGTTTTCAAAATTCGAATGATCGCTGCGTCCTTTCGGCGGCTGAGTCTCACTCAACACCGTGATTTCATTTTAACGTCCTCAGCAAGCCCGTCTACTGAAGAGGAGAGCATAATTTCTAAGAATTCCACCACCATTCTCGAGTTGGCAAAGCAACAAGGGATGAGCAGAACGCTAGGAAGCCAAGTCCGAGGAGCTGAGAGGGCACGACATCTTCGCCCCACCTCCCGATATCTTGCCGAGGCCTTTGCCTGGGCGTGGGTCGGGGGGCACACAGCAGAATTGCCTTGGATCTGAAATGACTCCCTGGAGATATGTAGATCTAGGGGGGACTATGTCTCATGACCGCTCGTGGACTTGCTTAACTAAGACTGTCGGAAGAAAACCTCGATGGGGTTTGTCCGTGTGTTTTCTTTCTTCTCTTTAAGGAAAGACAGTACGTGATTTAAACATCTTTCCCCAATCTCACGCTGGCGTTGTGTCTCCCATTTTCCTAAATCACGCCGCTGACGTTTGTCGGCCTTTCCAGAGTTCCTTCTAAAATTGCATCCATCATTTCTTTAAGGACGGCAGCAGCTGGGCAATTATATTAAAAACGACGTCGCATTCGCATCGCAACCAAAGGCAAGTCGTCGTCCAACTTCGCCCGGCGAATTCCGAAGGGGCGGAGATCATGACGACGGCGATTCTGGTCGGGAATATCGGCTTCGGCGGCGTCCTGCGACAACGGCAGCAACACCCGCTTCGCCGATTGGGCTTCCGTACTACGGCCGCTGAGTTCTTCTTCCCGGCGCCCGGCAGGATCGCCCCTGGGAAGCAGCTTCCGGGGACGGGACGGTTGACGCTGAGAGTATCTTCGGTTGCCTCCGTCGTGGAGACCAAGCCCAGGGTAAATATTCTTATGCCGTCCGGGGCTTCGGTTTTACTTCCGATTCGGTTTGATTTCTGTTGAATTGCCGGCATTTCTGGGGAAGGATTCGACCTCCTGGAGTAGAAGTCGGATTGTTGGCCGAATTGTTTTGTTTGTTTTTTTTTTTCTTGGAGATTCTCAGGTGGTGGTCGTCGTTTCATTTGCGTGAATTTAGGATCCGGTGACTGTCGATGAGGGCCTTCCCGCTAAGGAGAACATCCTGGCTTGTCCGGTTTGCTATCAGAGGCTGACGCTCATCGGTCCGCCCATATCTGTGTCGGTTACCTTCTCCATGTGCTTGTGTTTCGTCGCAGTGACTGGTTCTTGATAGACCCGGTGCTGATGTGTTTTCTGTTTCTTTCTTTCTTTCGGCTGGGATTCTACTGCTACAGGATTACGACCAAGGGATCATCCTTGCAGTGTGATACCTGCCAGAAGACGTACCTGGGGAATGACACGCATGTGGAGCTCATTGCTGCGAGTGGACTGAAGGAGTACACGGAGTCCACTTCCATGACTACTGAGTTTTTCAAGTGTGGCTTCGTGGTGGTAATCTGAAGCACCATCTACTTATATTATTCAGGGAGATGTAAATTTCATACTGTCCGTGTAGGTTTCCATTGATCTCGTATGTCTATGAGAGGGGATGGCGTCAAGGCTTCTCAGCAGTGATTGGATTCCCTGGTCCGGAGCAAGAGGTTGGCTCTTCATATCTTTTTTTTTGTTCAGTATTTCTCTTCCGGCAAGCGGTTCCATCGAGTTCAATTCACATGTCAGTTTTATGCTTGTCTTCATTTTCCCAAAGAACACCAATGCCAAAAATTATGAGGGTAAATGTTCTCATGGTTTCTCCTTGAACCCGACTCATGATTTTTGTCAATCCATCATTGGCAAAGCAAAATTTTCAGTTATGTTTTGGTTCTTCTGACAAGGAAAGTGCTGCCGATTGCAGTTTGAAATGATGAAAGAGTACCTTCAACCAGTCTTAGGCGGAAACATCATCGATGCGAGCTGTGGCAGTGGTCAATTCACCAGGATTTTCGCTAAAAGCGGGCTATTTTCTCAAGTCATTGCATTGGACTACTCGGAGAATATGCTGAAAGAGTGTTATGAGTTCATACAAAAGGAAGAAGGGTGTCCTAAAGAGTACTGTTTTCGAATTTGTGTCTAGTTGAGATGATCACAGCATCTGATCACTGTCTTTCCGATGATGATTGAAGGGTCCTGATCTGGTCTGCTTTCAGGAACGTGTCAATCGTCCAGGCTGATATCTCAAGGCTCCCCTTTGCCACTGGTTCAATTGATGCTGTGCATGCTGGGGCCGCCATACATTGTTGGCCTTCGCCTTCTGCTGGAGTAAGGAATTCTCTCTCCCTTCATTCAGTTTTGCTAGATTTGTACTGCAGAGTCAGCAGATTCCTCAAGAAGCTCTGTTTGGTTTCATTGGATATACATTCTGATCTTACCTTTTGTAACCTCAGGTTGCCGAAGTAAGCAGAGTCTTACGTCCTGGAGGAGTATTCATTGCGACAACTGGTCTTGCTCTCGCGGATGGCGGTAATTTGCTTCTGCCGTTGGTGAAGCCGTTTAGAGCGGTAATCCGTCTTGACTCGTACAATCTCAATAGTGCTTGATCTTCATATTAATCAGTACACGAATGTTGAACGTGTGGGAGTGTTCCTTGTCATCATGGTTACAGAGTATGTACCAGATAACGGGCAGCCACATCTTCGTGTCGGACGGAGAACTGGAAGACCTGTGCAGGTCATGCGGGCTGATTGTGGTGAAATGCGTGAGGAACCGGCGTTTCGTGATGGTAGCAGCAAGGAAACCGACCTGAACATCGGAGTTGGGTGGTCGTGTCTTTGCTTTTCGTAGGTCGTTGGTCTGGGCGATCGTTTACCAGTTATTATATATCGATGTCGTTGTCCTTTGATTTCCTAAATGTGTATGTTTTCTGCTCTTTTCCCTCCTGAATAAAAATGCTAAACGCTATTTCGGGGACAGGTGGCATCCCCTGATTGGTCATCATCCCCTTTTACTACATCCAGGGTTTTTTCTGTTCTTTCTCCAGCGAGAAACAACGTAATCTTATTACTACGAAAATACGGTTAATTTTAAAAATTATTTGTAAAATACGGTCCGAATTTTATAAAATACGATTTTATCGAGCGCCTTTTGAAAACGCGTCTCTCAAAATATAAAAAGAGTCGTCCTCCATATAAATAGGCAGGGGTAGGTTTTACCCGCCCGTGCGACCTCCCATTATGTACATGAAGACGCGTTTTGAAAACATGCCTCGGGGTCAAGTTTTGAAAATGTGTCCCTCCAACACTTGTACATTTTCGCCGCTTAGACGGACTCGATGTCTTACCGGGGGCAGGTTTGATTTTAACTAAATGAATAAGGGGCGGATTTTGAAAAAGTGAACAAAAAAACCTTCAAGACTTCTCACAATTTAAGAAACCTCTTTGACCAACTGAACTAGAGGAGCAATTTTGAAAACTCGTCCCTTATTTATTTATTGGAGGGGCGGGTTTTGACTAAATGAATAAGGGGCGGGTTGACGCCACTTCTTTAGCGTTTTTTTTTTAATAATTTCACCAAGTCATGGGGACGCGTTTTCAAAATCAGTCTTTGAAAAGCGATTTCTCAAAACGCGCCCTCATGCCTGTCATGGAAACGTCATAGGGGCGAGTTTTGAAATTTTTTCCTGCCCATTTATATGGAGGACGGGTTTTCAAAACCCTACCTTTTTGTATTTTAAAATGCGTTTTTTCAACGGTAAAATCGTATTTTACAAAATTCGGATCGTATTTCGTAATTTTTTTTAAAACTAATCGTATTTTTATATAAAACTCCTCGTTACCAACCGGAGAATTTGAACAATGTAGCAAAACTGATGTTAGAATATTATGCAACAGTACAAGGCTAAAGTGCCTCTCGAAGGCAAACCCCCGAGTTACGAAACAGTGCGCTTTACGAAAGCCATTCGTAGAGTACGAAATGTTACTTCCATCGTTACTCTCGTTGCCTTGACTTTCTTTGGTGTTAGCGAATCCGAAGTCAAATAGCATCGTTGGATAAGTTTATCCCTGACCATGTTCTTAAATGGACAGTGTTCTTTCTCCTCAAACTTGATATCGGTGAATTTTTAGGGTACGATAATTTTCAGAACAAAGTTCATATTCATTACATTTATCACAAAATCCATTGTCCACTTACGGACGAGATAGGGATGGGTTATAAAAGTCGCCGATGAAGCAAGTGTCCATTACCCTTCGTCCTAAGCAACATGGGAAGACACCAATACACTTGATAAAAACCCTTCGTCTTACATGGGATGGAGCCATGAAGAGCAGCAGGAATGACAAGACTCCTAAAAAATAAAAACCATTGAAGATGCTGCTTCTCATGCCCATTGGCCACAACCCTAAAAGGACCAAACAACAATGAAGAACATAGACTAGACAACCTTCTTCATACACAGACACAAGCAAGGCAAGGCATGGCAAAGACACCCCCACACCCTCCCCCCCCCTCGCAACTCCAATAATAAAAAGACCTCCATTGCAGGGGGACTCGACCAACCTTCCACTCCACTACTGAACCCCAAGGATACTAGACAACGTTGGTACATATGTCCTAAATGGAACTCCAATCGATCTCCGATGGATACTTGCTCAAGCTCCCCAGTCTTTCCCCTACCCTCACGCTCTCCCACCCTTCCACCACATCCTCGAAGGTGAGACCCGACAGAGGAGACGACTCGCTCGACTCCTCCATTGGTGGGCCCTCATCCCATCCGTCGTCGGATATGGCCGGTTTGGAATCCTCCACGGACACCTTGGCCTTCTTCTTCCTTGATGATATCCTCCGACCACCGGACTGCTTCTTCCCGTCGGCTAAGCTCTGGCAGATGGCCTCGAGCTTGGCATCCACAGAGATCTGGAGGAGCTCGTACCCAGGCACCGTGCAGATCTTGAGGTGCGGGAAGTTGAGACGGGCAGATTCCCCCCGCAGCTTGTAGGCAGCATGGTCGTATGCCAGTGCGGCTTCCACGGCTGTATCAAAGGTCCCGAGCCACAGCCGGGTCCGGTTCCTGGGCAAGCGAATCTCCGCCACCCATTTCCCCCAGTGCCTCTGCCTTACTCCTCGGTACATCTTCTGCCCTGGGCTGCCACCAGACCTGCTGGTCTGCTTCATGGGCACGGGCTTAGGACCCAGGATGGCCGAGCCATGGCTGCTGACCTGCAAAGGGCAGTCGTAGTCAAAGGGGGAATCTGCAGCGTCCGGGAGCTCGAATTGAGCTTGGATCTGGGAGATCTGGGAGGGCGTGAGGTTGTTGAGACCGAGGGGACCCGCGAGAAGGAACTCCGACGGATCAGGCTTGCAGAAACCAGCTTGCAACAAATGCAGAGGAGGGGGATACGACGGGATGAAAGGGCCAAGCGCGCCAAACAGCTCATCGCCGCCGTTGAATAATAGATCGGACGACGGCAGAGGTGGCAAGACGCCATAAGACTCCATCTTTGTACCTGCTACAGAAAAATCAAAACAATCCCACACAAACAGAAGAACAAGAATCACCAAAAAGCTAGCGAGGTTAACTCAATCTAAAGCAAAAGGAGAAAGGGCGTTTTTTGGTTATGGATTCAAAGAGGTCCGCAGAAAAAGTGGGGAGCCTCCAGAAACGCACCACACCCAACAAACAAAGGACTGAGAGATGAAATCGGAAACCCAGAGGGACAATAAAATCAGTCCCCTTTCGGCCGATCCAGAAGGGAGGTGGGAATACAGAAAACCCAGAAAGGAACGAAAGCAAGAAAAGAAAGAAATCGGTAGAATCACAAACAAGCGTTGAGAAAGAATCGATCTTTCAAACAAGTGTTTAACAGTCAAGGAGAAGAAGAAGATTTGGGTTATGAACACCGAGGCAGATCACATAAACGGCGAGAAACAAGCGGACGTAAAGGCACAGATGTGTTTGCTCTCTCCCTCCAAACCCCACACTCTCCCTCACCTCACCCTCACCCTCTCTCTCTCTCCCACACACACTCTCTCTCACTCCCACACACACTTCCGTCCGTCTCCTTGCATTCTTATACAACGAGAGCAACAAAACATCCATCGGCGCCTGTCCGCCGCTCAAGCGAAATGACTGTCATGCCCCTGAACCCCAATCCGGCGGCACGGCAGATGAAAAGCAAAAATGTCTCTCTTATTTCACAGCGGGTCGTGGGAAACAGGGAATTTGACTATGTTAGAGAAATTTTACCCCGTTTCATATGTGGGACAACAACATATTTTACTCGGAATACGAAAACGATGGGTCAATAAATGTCATCATATCATATCATATATCCTTTTAGCTTTATCGGCATGCCAGTATGGAAAAAAAGTAATAATAATAATTTTGACCGGGGGGGGGGGGGGGGGGGGGGGGTTGGGTTATTTTTAGATGGGGACAAATAGAACCCACTTTTCCCATCCGGTTCAAACCCAAATGGAGATTTCTTATCCACGTGAGGCTAAAAAGGCTAAGATGTCAGCGACCGCACACCCACCACCGCCACGTCATACTTTGTTTTCTTTTGGGTTTCATGCTACCTCGCGTGCACGCCTCTTTCCCTTCCCCCTCACCCTGATTTTTACCTTCAAAATATTATGAGGGTATTATTTAATGTCTTGGTTTGGTTTGGTTGGTCCAAACAATTAACAATAATGGGCAATATTAGTTGTTGCTTTCAAAAATCCCCTAGAAAAATGCTTTCTATTCCTATTAAGAATATCTTTATATAATTAGGAAATCTTGCACGAAACCTCCTCCTCCTCCTCCTCCTCCTCTGTCCACCGCTTCAGCTTGGTCTTGTCTTTAGGGGGGGGAATGGTCGTCGGTCCATCGTCTTCTCCAAATGGGCCGATCAGTTGGGCCGGATGTGGATCAGGGCCTCTTTGAACATCTCCAACCCTGGAACTGATTATAGTATCAAAGTATATAATTTTGTAAAAACTTTTTCTTTATATATAAAATACCATCAAGAAAACTTCTCAAAAACGATGGAAGTATCAGTAAGAACGTGGAAAGTTGTTTAATGTTGCTTTTGTCCCCCTTCACTTCACTCCCTTTTTGTTGCTCCTCCCATTTAAGGAGATCGTTGTTTTTCCTTTTTACTCGGCAAATTCTTTCTTTTTTATTGGCAACACTTATAGCTTCGATAGTACGTGGAGTTTTACAATTAGCACCATCTGTCTTGTCAATTTGTGAAGGTACTTAAAAAGTAGCTATAAAACATGATACACAACTGACAAAAAAAAGACAAAAACATTTTGTATATCTCCTCACCTCGGTTGAAACCAGATTCAATCAATCCAATTATCATCGCTTCAACTTTTGGAAGGACTTGTTCATCATTTCATCCGCGGGGTCATTACAAGGTTTTTTGTATTTTCTTTTCGACTCGCTTTTTCTAGTTTGTTCATTTCTAATTAGTAGACTCTAATAAGCATTTGTTCTTTGATTCATTTTTGCTGGTTAGTAGACTCTAGTTACCGGCTATTAAATGTAAACAAGTAAGATTAATGTTAAAAAGACACATAATAAAACACTTACTCGAGCAATATCAATGAATTTTTGTCTTATATACTTTTCATCCCATTAGTATTTTTAATTGGGCATAAATTTCATCGCCCGTCCAACCTACCCACCCAAAATCCTTCCACTTGTATCAATAGGTTGCATGAAATTGTTACATTCAACGACAATTCTTTCTCCTTGAGGAAGATGGCAAACATTACGAGCCCGTAGTTGTCCTTGTCCTACTCTAATGCAATCTGAACCTGGAACTCAAATAATTGATATAATAAATTTTCAACCTATATTGAATAATTGTAAGTCTTATATCTGACTCCGGCATCGCTCGCAAGTGTAACTTAAATATTCATCCATCGGTCTAACTCGATTCGAGTTATATTCGACATTAATCTAAGCGTTTATGTCCCATTTAAACATCGATTCAATCAAGGACAATAAGATTAACAGCTAATCAATATATGAACGTCATTGTAAGTTAGCCACGAATAAAAAAAATATTAAACAATATTTATTGAAATAATTTACATATATTATAAAGTGTCTTGACATGTACGAGCATACGTAATCACGACTACAAATTTTGCCAAACAAGTAACAAATATATAGTTTTTAAGTTAATGTATATAACTAATAACAGAAATATTCATATATCTCAAACTCTCAAATGAATCCGTTTCTAAATGTCCGAAGCAGAAGAGCTGTCGAAAATTCGTCAAGATAATATAATATAAACTTTTAAAATTTTTCAAAAGAATATTATATAATATTTTAGTTAATATTTGATTATATTATATAATATCATTGATTAAGAAGAATAAAATATGTACTTATACGGTGTTTGTTAAGAAGAAGAAGTGTTAATGGGATTGGGATTAGGTGGGGGTGGTATGGGATTAGGGTTTGGGGTTCTCCAACGCCCACGCCCCACACACCAAACCAAACACTTGGTATTTTTTTCCTTTATAAATGGGTAGATGGGTCATGCAAAATAGTAAGTCAGTAACACCATCATCATCCATGTCTTTGTTAGAATTTAATTTCAGTGGCTAAAATACTTTACGAAATAATAAGTCACGTTAAATTGGGAGAAAACTCCCGTGATCTGTCGTCCCAGTCCATCGCATCCGATGCAAAAGCTCTAGCATTACCCTCTTTGTCCAATGCGTAATGCGCGGGCGATGTTGCTGATGCTATCAACCCCCTCCACCCCGTCAAACTTAGTTCGTATCACCCCACGTGTAATAATTAAAATCCACGTTTCAATTCGTGTGTCCAATACTTTCCACCTTCTGTATGTTATAATAATAAATCATTCTAAACATTAGCTCTGCTTAAATAAACTCCCCCCCTCCCCCTCCGCCTGAGTAGGCGGGGGATGTGGATGGAGGGTGGAAACTAACTACAAGTAGGAAGGGGAAGGTGTTAATCGACAGACCCGAATTCTCCACCTCCTCCTCCCGCACGTGGGCCTCAGGCTCCTCCATCCCTTCCTCACGCTCGGATCCCTTTGGGTCCATAGACCCCACCACCACCACAGCATGGAGTCGGACGAGGTTGTCTTAGTGGGTGTTGGGAGGGGGGGGGGGGGGGGGCAGGGAGGTAATTTCGTTCCGCAAAAGGGAGAAACAAAACACCTTCATGTATGATTAGGGTTTCTTTTACCAAATAAGGAAGGCCTCGGGATTAATCATACCAAATACGGAAAGTCAGTAAATGAAATGGTGTGCAGGGCTTTTGCGTCTTGGTTTTTTAGTGAGGAAAAAACTAAATAATATTCAAGCATAATTTTAAAAAAATATGTAAAGCGAAACATTCGAGGTCTCATCCTTTATATAGTCCAGAGGCTAATCATTATATTTTAAGACGGGGGGATGGTAAAATAGCGGCGTAGGTGGAGGGCAACTTGGTCATTTCACTACAGCAGAGGCCCCACCCCTGATCCGTGCAAAAGGCATGGGCAGTTTCGTCATCTCACACAGGGCAAATAAAATCCAATATTTTACAGCGCTATATTAAAAAAAATCAAGACCGATATATATCTTTTTGCGAAGATTATCCATCGCCGGTCGCCGCAGACCGGACCAACCCCGGCCGACGAGGGGCCTCCCCCCCTACCGCCCCCCCCCCCTTGGGGTAATTCCCCTATATAAACCCACGCTCCCCCTCTCCCATCCTTCCCATTCCAATCTTGCCTTACCCCTCCCTCCTCTCTCCGTGGAATTCTCCTCCCCCCTCCCCTCACCCTCACCTCCTCTCTCCCTACGATCACTCTCTCGAGATCTCTCTGCAGTCCCCCCTACCTCTCCCTCTCTTCCTATCCCTTTCTCTCTCTACGACCAGATTCGTTGTCCCCTTCTCCTCGCCCTCGGAGGTATAACTCGCCCTGACAAAATCATGGACTAATCGGTTGTTCTCGGCGTGATTCGCTGTAATCGACCGTTACTGGACGCGGTCTTCTGGATCCCTGGCACGTGGATGGGGGCGAGGACGGAGTTTCTGTTGGTTTGAATTGTTTGGTGGTTTGGCGTCGTCGCGGTGGCGGTAGTGGATTTACTGACGTGTCGTTGTTGACTTTTCCGCCAGATTTGGGTTCCCCTGGTCTTGTTTCGCGGCCATGGGGGATTTTTAGGGATTATGCTTGATCTCTGCGTGGATTTAGGTTTGGCGTTGGTTGTGATTTTTTTTTTTTGGGGGGGGGGGGGGGGGTGGGATTTGGAACCCTAGTTTAGGTTAGGCAGGTTTGGGTGGTGGCTATTGAGCGGGTTTCTTGGAGGTGTGAGTTTAGGCGAGTTTGGCCGGGGACTTTTGGTTGAATTGATTGGCTCGCTGATGGATTAGTGTTGTGTTTTAGTTTTTCAGGGGATTGTGGCGTTGCACTTGGGTTGATTCGTGGTGGAATATTGGGACTGTGTTGTTCTCCTTGTGGTTTTGGTCTGTTATTTCACAGTTTACCGGGGTTTGTTGTGATAGATCAAACTGTGTGTTTGAATGAACCATTGGTACATAAATTGAAGATTAATATGCATATTAGCCATTGAATTGTAATGAAAATAGCCTACTTGATATGTTGATTGGGATGAAGAATTTATGTTCGACTTCAGTTCTCTGCTTCATTTTGATGCTTTGCTATATCTGTTCTCCATTTCGGTGAAATGGAGGCGAGTTTTTCTTTTATCTTGTCTTCTCTTCCATACTAATTTCTTTTTGGGGGGCTCCATGTAGTTAACATGGGGCTGCCTTTGTTATCCCTATTATAAACGTTGTTTTTTTGCATTTTCAGATCTGTTCCCGTCTATCTACACAAGCAAACACGGCAATTGTTGCTTGGCTTGGTTCAAGTAGAGATATAAGTTTTGATGCATATCCTTATGAAATGGCATCTAGAGGAAGACCTTTATTTGACCTCAATGAACCACCGGCTGGATATGATGAGGACCATGACAGTGTCGTTTGCTTGCAACCTCAGAAGGACACTTCCATCGGTAAATGCACATAACTCCGGTGACTTAACAGCAGCAGTAGTTCCGCTAGGAATTGCAAACAATAACGCTTTCTCGCACGTGTCGTCCTTGTCCGGGTTTCAACCCTTTACCCGACCCAGAAGTGCTCAGAACCATGCATTGAATGGCCACTTGCCAAGTACAAGAATAGAGACTGACCTTAAAACTGCCTCGTCATCAAAATCTGGCGATGGCGAGGAGATCAGAAGGTCTCCATCAGAAAATGTGGATTTGGCTGAAAAACCAGTTGACAGAGAAGAAGGCGAGTGGTCAGAAGGCGAGGGTGCCCCTGATGCTCATGGATCTGGTAGCTACCATGAACAAGGTGGAGAGAAGGCAAAATCAGAGCGTACCGGTAATCATGCTTCTACAGCGTCTAGTAAGGCTACATGTAGTGGCAGAGTTTCTGAAAATTGTAGAAGTGAGAATTCTAATCGAGGAACTGCAGGATTAGAGTTAGATTCTAATGATTCAGAACCCAATTTTTTACAGAATAATGAGGGGGATGGCAGAACTGACGTCTCCAGTAAAGTCCTGGAGGAACCTCCCGCCAACTCAAAGCAGAAGGAAGTTAAGGGCATTGAGGCAAGCTATGCTCTGAAATGTGCAAATAATCCCGTGAAGAGGAAGATAGATGAACAGAAAGAGGCCATGTTGGGGAAAAAACGACATAGGCAGACCATGTTCCTCAACTTAGAAGATGTAAAACAGGCAGGGCAAATGAAGACATCAACACCAAGGAGACAACCTGCAGCACCTGGATCCTTCCGTCCACCAAAGGAAGTTCGAACAATTCTTCTACCGTTGGAACGCACTGCAGAGAAGCAGGGTCAGCCTGTATATAAGGATGTGAGAAGGATGGAATCTTCACCTAATGAAGGAGGCGCTTCCACTGAATACAAAGAATCTAAGTCTGAAAACAATGGAGATGTGGATACTGGAATATTAGCTAATTCCAAGAGGCTGACCAATGTTAGCGATCTTTTGTCCGAGGGGTCCCCGGCGTCCGTTGCTCGACAAGGTTCTTGGAAGCAGTCCATGGATCCAAGACTTGCCAAACATTCTAACATGTCAAATAAGAAGCCTTCTGTAGTCAATCAGATCCCCTTTGAGACGAAGCCGGGCAACAAGAAGCATCTTCCTTCCAAAAAACCTCCTGCCTCTAGTTCAACCTATCAGGATACATCGGTTGAACGACTTATTCGGGAGGTTACTAATGAAAATTTCTGGCGACAGCCTGGTATGACTTTGCCTATCCTCCTTTTGACGTTGGGTTATCAAATAAAAAATTTGGATACCTTTTTTGTTTCACTGTTGTTTTTAATCGAAATATGTCAAGTCAATTGCAGCATCGGATGTACTTCATTTGTCATGATGTTTGTTAATTAGAATTTGGATGGAACATTTCTTTCGGTGACTGGGATAAGCTGTATGGACGTTCTTATTTTCTAGTGGATTCATTATTGATTGGTTGTATATTATTTTATACTATCTCTTGGTCAGATCAGGTTCTAGGATTGGCTCTTTTAAGGAGCGACTTCAGTTTCTCGGTGCTTATTTTTAAAGAAAGAAAATCATCCCATGGATTATAATCCTCGTGGCATTTGTTATATGTTTGTTGGCAGATTGGTGTTGATTGTCATTTTCTTAATCTAATTTATCAGTCATATATATATATATATATATATATATATATATCTTTTAAGTTTGGGGACACTGAAACAGCACTGTGGGATCCTCATATTTTAGGTTATATTTCTTTGGATTTATCAAATGAAATATGCAGATTGCTGTTTTGCCTAGGTTGGTTGCTATATTATTCTATTTTTCTGATGATTCAAACTTATCTGATGCCAGCTTCAGATTTTAGTGTTTTAACTGCGTAGCAGTACTGATGTTAATTTTATTTTTCAGGGGAGACTGATCTGCAGTGTGTTCCTGGCTGTTTTGAGTCTGTAGAAGAGTACATCAAAGTGTTTGAACCATTACTTTTTGAGGAGTGTCGTGCTCAGCTTTATAGCACTTGGGAGGAACTGGGTGAAACATTTTCTCGAGATACCCATGTAACAGTGCGCATACGGACTGTTGAAAGAAGAGAAAGAGGTATGACTTTTTAATCTGTAAGCAATATTATAAACAGTTCTTAATTTAATTATATTGCACATGGTGTGAACACTTTTAATGATGGATACATAATTTAAAATGATTCATTTTCTTCGCAGTGCTGTTTGAATCTGGATCTTTGTTCCTATCTTGAATCTGAAGTCCTAGTTCATTTTATTCTGACAGTTGGAAACTTCTGTGTTTGAGGAGACTTCAGTTGTGGTTTACCAATTTTGCACATAATACAATACTAATAAATAGATAAGCGCCAATTTGTTTTCTTTTTATTGGGAAACTTGTGTGCTGTAAGGTGTACAGGTGGAGTGTACGGCTAGTTAATTTTTACTCTTGATGTTTTTCTGTGGTAAAAATGTGTGTTAGACGTGGCATATTACTTCACATAAAAATTTTCTTCGTAGTAGTTATGCCCATTTCTCTTCTGGGGCCACTTTTTATGTATTTGCACTGATGCATGAGCCTGTTGTGTCATGAGGACCAGTGCGGTGCAAGGTAATTGCTGAATGGTGACCTGAAGTTTCAGGTCTGGCCAGGCAAGATAATTGCTGTGTCTGTGCCAACTTCAGGTTGGATTTTGCTTTATTTGGTTTTTTAGGTCTTCTGCTCTCCCCACACCTTAGCTGTCCTTCCTTCTTATTTTCCTCTCTTTTGACAAAAGTGGTGCATATAATTTTGATATTGATTAGCACAATAACATTGATAAGGAGAGGTGAAGCTGATCACACCCACTCTTTTGACTGCTCAAAAGTTGTATTTAGAATAATTCCATACAATGTAAATGGAAGTCGTCGTGCGCCTGAATGATGTCAACAGCATATTAAAATGGCAAAATGCTGCTCTAGTTGTTAACTGCAGTGGCTGGGTTGTGGGGCCTTCTGGTCTGTACGTTGTGAATATTCTCGTCGATCTGTCTGACGAAATGCCATATTTAACCTTCCTTTTTGTAATATGCCCTTTTATCATGGATCTGATTCTCATTTAATATACCCTCAGGTTGGTATGACGTGACAGTGCTTCCCCTAAATGAATGTAAGTGGACCTTCAAGGAGGGTGATGTTGCGATCCTATCCACCCCTCGACCAGGTTCATTCAGGTCCAAGAGGAACAACTCCTTTACTGCTGATAATGAAGATGAGACTGAAATAAATGGCCGTGTGGCTGGTACTGTCAGGAGATTCATGCCCTTGGACACTCGTGATCTCCCAGGGGCAATCCTTCATTTCTACGTCGGTGACTCGTTCGACATGGGCAGGTTTTTATTTACTGCATTTTCTAATCTCTTTTGAACATTTGTCCCCTTTTTATCTTGCATATTAACTTTTCTGTTAAACGGAAAATGTCAGCGAGGGAAATGTTGATCACATATTGAAGAAGCTGCAGCCCCGGGGAATATGGTACTTAACTGTCCTTGGTTCTCTTGCTACCACTCAGAGAGAGTACATTGCACTGCATGCTTTTCGCCGTCTCAATCCACAGGTTGGTCCTATTCATTTTCCAGTTTAAGAAATGTTTGTTTGCACTATTTATCAGATAATTTGATTTCCTCCTTTTCCACTTCCAGATGCAAAGTGCGATTCTTCAGCCCAGTCCTGAGCAGTTCCCTGACTATGAGCAGCAGACTCCTGCTATGCCTGAGTGTTTTACACTGAAGTTTGCTGAGCACTTGAACAGGACCTTTAATGGACCACAGCTTGCTGCAATTCAGTGGGCTGCTACACATACTGCTGCGGGTACGAATAGCAATACGACAAAGAAGCAGGAACCTTGGCCTTTTACCCTTGTTCAGGGGCCTCCTGGAACAGGAAAGACACATACTGTGTGGGGGATGCTGAATGTTATCCACTTGGTCCAGTATCAACACTATTACAATTCATTGCTAAAGAATCTAGCTCCAGAGAGTTACAAGCAAGCTAGTGATGGTAGTTCCGACAATTGTGCTACGGGGTCGATTGATGACGTTCTTCAAAGTATGGATCAAAGTCTATTTCGCACTCTCCCAAAGCTCTGCCAAAAGCCACGAATGCTGGTGTGTGCTCCTTCTAATGCGGCCACTGATGAGCTCTTAGCGCGTGTTCTTGATCGTGGTTTCATTGATGGTGAGATGAGGATATACCGACCCGATGTTGCTAGAGTTGGGGTTGACTCGCAAACTCGGGCTGCCCAGGCTGTTAGTGTTGAGAGGAGGACCGAACAACTTCTGGCAATGGGGAAGGAGGAGGTGTATGCTTGGTTGCACAGGTTAAGAAACAATGAAGCCCAGTTCTCCCAAGAAATAGCTGAAATCCAGATGAAACTTAATAGTGTGGCTGCTGCTATTCGAACTCAAGGATCTGTCGGGGTGGACCCTGATGTTCTGCTTGCTAGGGACCAGAACAGGGACATGTTACTTAAACAACTTGCACAAGTAGTGGAGAATAGAGATAAGGTTCTTGTGGAGATGTCTCGCATCCTTATTGTAGAAGTGAAGTTTCGTGCTGGAAGCAACTTTAATGTGGAAGAAGCCCGTGCAAGTCTTGAAGCTAGTTATGCCAATGAGGCTGAGATTGTTTTCACAACCGTCTCAAGCAGTGGTCGGAAGTTGTTCTCTCGCTTAAGTCATGGCTTTGATATGGTTGTCATTGATGAGGCAGCACAGGCTAGTGAAGTAGCAGTTCTTCCCCCTCTTTCTCTTGGGGCTGCACGTTGTGTTCTTGTTGGGGATCCGCAGCAGCTTCCTGCTACGGTGATCAGCAAAGCAGCAGGCACTTTGTTATATAGCCGGAGCCTTTTTGAGAGATTTCAACAGGCTGGGTGCCCAACTATGCTTCTATCTGTGCAGTATAGGATGCATCCCCAAATTCGTGATTTTCCCTCTAGGTACTTCTACCAGGGGCGCCTTATCGATAGTGAAAGTGTGGCTGGTTTGCCTGATGAGTCATACTATAGTGATCCATTACTAAGACCTTATATATTCTTTGATATTACCCATGGTCGAGAATCACACAGGGGCGGCTCTGTGTCCTATCAGAATGTACATGAAGCACACTTTTGTCTAAGTATTTATCAGCATCTGCAGAAAACTTTGAAGTCAATGGGTGTGGGAAAGGTTTCTGTTGGGATAATTACCCCTTACAAGTTGCAATTGAAATGCCTTCAGCGCGAATTTGAGGGTGTTTTGAGTTCTGAAGAAGGGAAGGACATCTACATTAATACCGTGGATGCTTTCCAAGGCCAAGAACGTGATGTAATTATTATGTCATGTGTTCGTGCTTCAAATCATGGTGTGGGCTTTGTTTCTGATATACGTCGGATGAATGTTGCTTTAACTCGTGCACGGAGAGCTCTATGGGTACAATCTCAGCATTATTTCTTATTTTCTTCATATGTTTTGATGCTTTTCCCCCTTAATTTGCTGCTTGTCCTGATGTTATGTTTAATTTATTATAGGTTATGGGCAATGCAAATGCTTTGACTCAATCCGATGATTGGGCTGCACTAATCAATGATGCCAAAACCAGAGATTGTTACATGGACATGGAATCTGTTCCAAAAGACTTCTTGGTACTTAAGGGTCCTACTTCTAGTACACCAAACAAACCTTCCTTTCCTCCGAGGGGTTTGAGGTCTAGTGGATCAAGACAAAGATTGATGGAAGCCCAAGGGGATTCCCGGTCTTCAGTTCCTGTGGAAGATGACAAGAAACTTGGCACATCTTTGGTACCCAGGAATGGCTTGCGACCTATGAAAGCAGAAAATGGGGATCATATGGGCGAAAGATCTAGAGAAGCCTGGCAATCGAAAAGGCAGAACTCTGGGCTGGTGGGTAAGATAGACTTCTAAGAATCAGTGAACTGAACCCGAGTTTCAATGTTTCATGCAGCCTTACTGACCTCCAATGCCTCCGAGCCACTCGCAAGATATGTTGCGGCACGGTGGAAGGCTGCAAATTGCACACGAATGCTTTCCAGAGGGATCTAGCTTCATCCGGAACTATTCCATGCAAAACTTCTTCCGGCTTCTTAATTTAGTGTGCTGAATGGCTTCATTTGCAGTGATAAATTGTTCTGCTAGTTGCTCAGTATGGTACAACTCTCATTTTCAAGTGATGCGGTTCGAACGGAGGGGAAAACCCCACAGGACAGTTGAGGGCTAAAGTCTGAGCAGTTCTGAAAGAGTCAATGATTAGCTGCCATTGTACTGCAACCCTGCGCCAATGCTTAAGATACACCAGGAGGGTGCTTAATTGGATGATGTGCCTCGCAATTTGTTGACCCAATGGTGCTGGATCCCTAGAGTTGGCACTAGATAGGATTGATCTGGAACTCTTTGCGGATTTTGAAGTGGAAGGGGATATTACTATTCCTACCGGGTTTGAGACGGCTTCTCTGGCTTTGGTATTCATGCTGAACTGGTAAATTATCGTTGTACTTAGATTATGGCCAGGGGTGGTTGGTCAACAAGCTTTTTAGCTTCATGTGTTCATTCCTGACTTAGTTTTTAATCATATGAAGGTGATGTCTCCGAGAAGGCAACGTTGTCCAAACAGGGGAAGGAGCACAAATTTCTGCCCTCAAGGGAAATGCGGTGTCAATCAATAATGAGGATGGGCAGGTATGGTGGGAGATAGTCAGCTTATGGAACCAGCTGTCGGAGTGTGTCAGTGAGATGTGTGAAGCCTAATGTTCGGGTAAGGAATATAATGTTGGTTATCTAAGCACCTCCCTCTGTATATCATGCGTCTGGATGCCTGAAACTGTTGTGCAACATGCATCATTGCAGGAATATACTTTGGGAACCCAATGGTGGATCAGCCAAGGATGAAGTCCTCTGATCTTAAGAGCCGTCGGTACATTGTTTTAAATCTCGTTGTATAAATTGCAGTTAAGTCAGGGGAAAGAAATTGAAAGGCCAAGAAACGAATAAAAAAATGTTGGGAGGGAGGTTGAATTATTTTCTCCCAACTTTTCCTCTGGTGTGTACGGCCTGCAGATAAAAGAAGGATTTTTTTCTTTTTTTCTGGGGGGGGGGGGCACGTGGACCACGTGGGACTGTCAGTCTTTGAGAAGCCATATTTGTCCTTCCTCCAAAATGCAAACTGGCGCGCTTCTACTGATTTATGGATACGATTAATTTACTAATCCTTTTGATTAAACAGTCACGCCAGAGAGTAAAGAAGGGCTCTTTTGTAACCTACCCTAAACCAACCCAACCACTTACTCAACGTTTAAAGTGATTTTGTTTTTTTCCCTTTTGACACAACAGGGGGTGGGGGGGGGGGGATGGTGTTGGCCTTTTTGATGTGCACATTTTCGATTTGCCGCCTATGGGGATTGTATAATATAATAATCCAGATGATGAAATTAAAGCAATCTACAAAAAAAAGCTGCTTTTGACTCTCCGCCACAACTCCTCCGGAATTCCCAACTCTGGAGATCTCTCCTTTACTATCTTTTGGCTATCTCTCCTGGTTTACTTCTTCTTCTTCTTCTTCTCCCTCCCGTAGTACTGTGATTCATAGCAATCTGGTCTGAGTTCTCTTGTTATGGGGTTACTTCTGTTGTTGCTGTCCGAGGGTTCTTCCCCTGTACCAAATGATTTTTTTTTTTTGTTGTTTTTTGGCTTGTGGGGTGATGATTTTATTTCTGCCTGCAACTTGTTCTCCTTTCCAGGACCTGGGTCTGGGAGTACAGCATCTCCTGGGCTTCTGCGAAATGTCTCTTTTGGTGCGTGCCCTGTACATCTGATTTACCCCCCAGCTAATAATTGAACCTCTAATCCTTCCTCCTGCCGCTCTTTCAGGTCACTTATTTTCTGTTGACTGTGATGCGACTGCTGAGTAGGGAGCAGCGTCGACATTCTTGTAAAATGACTGCGGCCTTTGTTTTTTTAAAAAAAACTGATGTTTTGGGATGTTATTAGGGTTGATTTATGCAGGAACTTGGACGAACGATGGTTGGTGAGCAAAAGAAATCCTCATCCAACGGAGGAGAGAAATTGTTGACGGTGGAAGAGCAGCAACTACTTCTCTAGATGCGTGGACTTATGGGAGAAATTTTGATCACTGCGGGAAAGCTTCTTACGCCGCGGTTTGTTTTCCCAGATTAACGAAGTGAGGAGTTCGGTTGGGAATTTTCCTGAGAAGATGACCGCCTTCTCCTCCTGATGCATCTGTTTTGAGATACTTGAGGACACGGAATTGGAATGTGAAGAAGGCCACTAAAATGCTGAAGGAGACATTGAAATGGAGGTCAAACTACAAGCCTGAAGAGATCCGATGGGTTAGTTTTGTCGCCTCGCTAATCTCTAATCTCTCTTTCTGTATTATGTTTGCATCTGTACTTGAGCGTTCACTCTACTCTCTACTTAATAATTAGCTGTCTGTCGCAGATTCATATCTAGCGAAAAGATTGATCAAAATTCAGCTTCTAACTTGCATGTGGATCATATCCGGATAGGAAAAATATTCGCATAAGCTTCTGAACTGGATTACGTGACTTCGACAGGAAGACATTGCTCATGAAGCTGAGACAGGAAAAATCTACAGAACTGATTATATTGACAAGCATGGAAGGACTGCTCTGGTCATGAGACCCAGTCGCCTGGTTATGCATCCCTTCTTCCTGTGCTATCGTCAATGTTATTGAAGGCATAATTTGTGCAGAATTTGTGCTATCACGTTGATTACTTGCGAATGTATGTACAGAATTCAAAGTCGACTAAAGGCCAGATAAACTACTTGGTTTATTGCATGGAGAATGCTATTTTGAATCTACCACCGGATCAGGAGCAGATGGTGTGGTTGATTGATTTCGAGGGTTTCAATTTGACGCACATCTCTGTGAAGTTGTCAAAGGAGACAGCTCATGTCCTACAAGATCACTACCCAGAACGCCTCGGTGCTGCTATTCTTCATAACCCTCCCAAGTTCTTTGAGCCATTCTTCATGGTACGTTCGCTCCTTTGTTTATCATCAGTCTGATTCGGCTTCAGCTGGAAATCTCATGAGTAAACAATTTGCAGGTGGTGAAGCCGTTTCTTGAGCCTAAAACTTACAACAAAGTGAAGTTTGTGTACTCAGACGATCTCACCTCTCAGAAGATAATGAATGGAGGAACTGTTCGACATAGACCAGCTAGAACCTGCATTCGGCGGAAAGGGCACGGCTGCTGGATTCGAGATTACCAAGTACGCTGAGAGGATGACAAGAAGGTTGGCTCTTTTTGGGAAAGAGCGAATATCCTACCGCAAGCAGTAGCGGTTACGGCTTCACTGGATTCTGTCGCTTTATCTGGTTCCGATTCATCAGACAGCGAGCAGAAAGAAGACCCAGTCTCTTCTGAAACAGAGCAGGCCGAAGCCCCCACCTCGACTGAAGAACCACCCAGAAACTTAAGCGACAACGGCCATGACAAGACTATGTAGGATCCTGGCCAACGGCACTGCCAGAATAACCTCCTGACGATTTTTGAGGCTTCAGATGAGCTAAAGCTCCTACAGCTCAAGTAGGTATCCGTTATCTAGCCGAACACTATGGATGAGGATCCAGTCCTGGGTAACGCATCAGATCCAATCTCTTTTTCGTATTCATACTCAGATGTGAATATATGCATGGTTAATGTTGTGAGGAGTGCTGATGTTAAATCTGATGCGGCTTAGGGCTGAGGCTGATTTTGATTACGGTGCTTTGTGGGCTCAAAGCCATGGCCATTCACATGTGATTAGGAGAAGCAGAGACAACAAAACTCAGATAAATCTCTACATAATTTTCGGGAATCTGCTGACAGAATCACATCGGGGATTACAAAATCTTAACAGCCTAATCCGATTCAAATATCTGAGAAAATCTTCTCCTCCCCGCACTATAAAAACAGGATCTGTCCCCCCACCTCGTATACTTCTTCTTGTTTATAAGTTCTGTGTAGGATTATTAGCGAACTACGGGAGACAAAGCAATGGCGAAGATGGTCTGGTTGCTTGTGTTGATGCTGTCGGCAGCATTGACCAGTGCTGACAACGGAGGCGCTTGGCTGTTCTCATCCATGAACTCTGCGACCGCGCCTGCACCAGCTGCTGACCCTTGTGCGGAAATCATCTACGACATGATGGACTGCATGGATTTCCTCTCCTTGGATCAGCCTACCGATAACGAACCTAGCGCGTCTTGCTGCACAGGGTTCAACTCGGTTCTTGCGGTTAGCCCGCTTTGCGTCTGCGAGGCCGTCAAGACGGCCGGCGATATCGGGTTGACGTTGAATATGACGAGGGCCGACCAGCTCCCTGGACTCTGCGGTGCCACCACCTTCGACAACAGCATTTGTGGCAGTAAAAACATACATCCGATACATCCATTGACGCTCTTTCAATTTAACAGTCACGTAACTGAAGGACCTTTCCTAATATATTTACACAGGCAATGCGGCCCCGGGTGAAGCACCCTCTTCGCCAGACTCACCCCCAACTACTCCATCCCCTCCCCCGCCCCAGAAGATGGCTCCTGCCCCTGCCACAGTCTCTCCGTCCGTCTCTGGAGCTTATTCGACGAGCACCGTCTCCACTATCTTCACCGGCGCCGTGGGAGTCTTAGTCTCGGTCTACTTTGCTTAGATAAAGCCGTCTCTTTTTTCCAGGTTAAATTAAGATGTCTAGATCTCGTCATTCATTTGGGATTGTATTAGTTTCCTTTTGACTAAATTCAATTAGTTTGATTAACTCCAAATTCTATCCCTATGGCAAAGAGAGGCTTCACCCCACCCACCCTCCCCTGTTCGTCTCGTGAAAAACTGCAACCTCAATCTCCCTTAGCTTTTTGCCAATACAATATAGAGGAGTCAAATGGGTCGTATCCAAATCCAACAAATACTGAAGAGTAAAGAACACTCCCCTCTTCAGGAAAGTGGAGCTGTGGTCCGAAAAGAGAGGGGCAGAGAGTTGACCGAACCTCTCTTTAGTGGTTGAAGTGTTTAGCAGTTGTCCACCCAAAGCTCCCACTTTTTCTTCTTGAGTGCTTATCCCTCTCCTTCTAAGAAAATGTAACTAGCCGCATCTGTGTACAAAGTGAAAACTCTCTTGGATGTGACTTTTGAGTGAGTGAACCCCCAACTTGATGTGATCTCGTCTTGATAAGAGCAAATATTCCCTCCGAGTGTTATAACCGGCCATTGTAAGAACAATAATTGGAGGTCCAATTCGACTCAGGAGGCTGTGGGGGAGTCTCTCTTCCTGCACATGAATGTAGATTGGGATTGAGATTGAGGGCCATGATCAGTACCCTTCTTTTTTCTTTTTGTCCTTTTCATGTAATCATTGCTGTTATCTTTTTTAATGTCTTTATAAATATTAGTGTACGCATGAGTGAGCATGTGGGCGAGGCATTTTAGGACAAGGTTGGTTGGTGATAGCTGTTCGTTTCGTTTTCGGACAAACGATGAGTTCATTGTCCGAACCTCATCCTCAAGCAGATGATGCCGGGGGCTATTCCCTTCTCTCGGAGAGGTCGCGGTGGGTTCTTGACCCTCCGGAACCTCCAAGCATCCGGGAACAATTCCTTGCCTTTGCGAGGAAGAAATCGAGGAGCCGCGCCGACAAAGTTGAGGAGAAGACGCCCCTAACGAGCCGGGCGTGTTCTCTCGCCAGGGGCATCTTTCCGGTTGTCAAACTGGGGAGGAGCTATGGAGTCGGGAAGTTCAAGAGGGACCTGATGGCGGGGTTGACCCTCGCCAGCCTCTGTATTCCTCAGGTATGAAGGGAAAATGCAGAGGATTCTGTTTCCATCATCAGGGTGGCGATTGGATTTCCCGTCTTGATCTGGGGTTATATCTTTGTTGCAGAGCATCGGGTATGCTAACCTGGCGAAACTGGATCCGGAGTACGGCCTGTGTGAGTGACTAGGCTTCTCAAGCACTTTCGCAGCTGCCCTTGTACTGATTCTGATAGTGGGTTCTGTTCTTTGGCAATGAAGATACAAATGTGGTGCCGCCGCTCATCTACGCCCTGATGGGCAGTTCGAGGGAGATCGCGATCGGCCCTGTGGCTGTTGTGTCGCTGCTGCTTGCTTCCATGATGGAGCGAATTGTTGATTCCGCGACTGATCCCGGATCTTACAGGAAACTCGTCTTTACAGCCACTTTCTTCGCAGGAATGTTTCAAGCCATATTCGGGCTGTTTAGGCTCGGGTTTCTGGTGGATTTCCTTTCGCATGCTGCCATAGTTGGATTCATGGCAGGAGCTGCTATCGTGATCGGCCTTCAACAGCTAAAAGGCCTGCTCGGGTTCAGTCACTTCACCACCAGGACAGATGTCGTTTCTGTCCTGGGATCATCCTTCAAATCGCTTCGCCATGAAGTACGCTTGCCTACATTCCAGGTTACTTCAAAGCGCCCTCATTGCTCGTTGCTCATGCTAATGATTTCCTCGGTTTGAACTTGGCAGTGGTACCCGCTGAATTTCGTTTTGGGTTGCACCTTTCTGATCTTCCTCCTTGTTGCGAGATGCATTGTAAGAAGACATATTTGTTTTCATTTTCGTCCGTCGGGTTCGATTTCGTTCAGTACTTAATCGGAACCTGTTTATTCAGGGTAGGAGAAACAAGAATCTGTTCTGGTTGCCGGCCATTGCTCCTCTGATATCGGTCATGCTCTCAACTCTGCTCGTTTTCTTGTCACGTGCCGACCGGCACGGCGTGAAGATTGTGAAGCACATCAAGAAGGGACTGAACCCGAGTTCTGTCAGCCAGTTGCAGTTCAGAAGTCCGCATTTGGGGCAGGCAGCAAAAGTTGGACTCATTTCTGCTCTCGTGGCGCTCACTGTCAGTTTCTGTGCCCTGACTCTCTCCATCTTCAGATTCATCGTCAGTTTGTCCCTTATCCGGCACTCGATTGTTTTTTAATGTGGTTTGTTGTGATTTTGTAGGAAGCGGTTGCTGTTGGCCGGTCATTCGCCTCGATAAAAGGATATCAGATCGATGGGAACAAAGAGATGATGGCCTTGGGATTCATGAACATTGTTGGATCTTTGACATCATGTTATGTAGCAACTGGTAAGCCACTAAGCTTATCTGCAAAATTGAATTCGATAGCTTCATGGAAAGACATGCTTGTTCTTAAGATTGTTCGCTGAAACAATGAACAGGGTCTTTCTCACGAACGGCGGTTAACTTCAGCGCCGGATGCGAAACTGTAGTGTCCAATATCGTAATGGCCATCACGGTAGCCTTGTCGCTGCTGCTTTTCACGAGGCTTCTCTATTACACGCCTGTAGCAATTCTAGCCTCTGTCATATTGTCAGCACTACCGGGTCTGATCGACGTTCCGGAAGCTATTCGGATATGGAGGATCGACAAACTCGACTTCCTAGCATGTATCGGGGCGTTCTTCGGGGTCTTGTTTGGATCAGTGGAGATCGGGCTCCTAATTGCGGTAAAGCTCTGGCTGATCCTTCATCTCTCTCTCTCTCTCTCTCTCTCTCTCTACTCCGATACGGTATAATCATACATCGATGATCACCCTGTTGCAGGTCACGATCTCATTCGGTAAAGTTGTGCTTTTATCGATAAGACCGGGAACAGAACCACTAGGAATGATCCCCGGAACAGACGTCTTCTGCCAAACCAGTCAATATCCCATGGCGATAAAGCCCCACGGAACATCCCTGATCCGTATAAGCTCCGGCCTACTGTGCTTTGCCAACGCACAGTCCATCAAACAAAGGTGAGCAGAACAGTCCCAATGCCTCTTGTCGTTCTCGTTACCGATTTCCTTGCTTCCACTTCATTCGTTGCCGCTTCGTAACATTAAGGATTAAGACATTGTTGGCCGAAGAAGATAAGGCTCAGTCAGTCATCCTAGACATGTCCAGTAAGTACTGTAAACTATTTGGAACACTTCCGTTCAATCCCGTGTCAAGTCAGGGTCCTTATAATCAATTCCATCGCAGGCGTCACATACGTCGACACATCCGGGATGGCCGCGCTGGAGGAACTGCACAAGGAGCTGACCTCAACCGGAATAGAAGTAAGCACATTAAACACGAAACATGAGGGACTCTGCTTCCGATTCACCGCCCCATCCAATCTTCTCTTGTATGTGATGAAACTTCCGACTATTTGCAGATGGGTTACGCAGGGGTGCAGTGGAGAGTGATCCACAAGCTGAAGGTGGCGAAGTTTGTGGAAAGAGTTGGGAGGGAGAGGTTCTTCCTCAGGGTTGGGGAAGCCATCGACGCCTTCAGATCTCCTCCATCGAAGGCGGGGGAACACATCGCAGCTCTTGACTGCTGTTAAATGAATCATAATCACACCCCCAATCGCTGTAATCCAGTGATCTTGATTCCTACACTCCCTGCTGTCATGGAATTGTTAGTGTGGTGGTTAATAAGCCTGTGAGATTATAAATCTGAGTGATCAAATTCAGATGAAGTTTTGTGTTTGAAACATATTGTACGCGACCTCTACGGAATACCAATTGAGGTCGAATCCGGATTAGTCGGAGCAACGTGGTCCATATTAACATCATTTATCGTCATTGTTATTTAACACGATTCAATATATTTCCATGCAATATAAGTAAAGAAAACATACAGGACAGACCCCTTCAAAATCAACAAACGACAGAATGAATGATTTCTCTCCTTTTCTTTCTAACTCGATTTGGTTGGTTGCATCATTTGCCTCCTCCGCCTTCCCACTCTTGTCCGGCGTACACGACGACGGAGCCGCCCCTCGGATAATTTCTTCTTCAACCACCCGGGGAACATGCCGCCCCGACTCCGAGCACTCAGTTCATCCGACGGAATAACATTCCCGCTGCTCTTTTCCTCCTCCCTCTCCTCCGACTCATTCATCTTCTCCTTCCGTAGCTTCCGCAACATGAAAACTTTCGCGAAAGCGTATGCAGCTGCCATTTCCCTCGCGACCATGAAGAGGAGAAAGCGAGGGATTACTTATAGATCATGTAAGAGCCAACGTGAAGGAAGAAATTGGAGAAACTAATGGTACTCCCCATGGCGTGTCGACGACGTGGACAAAGATCCAGCCGTCCAAGGCTATGAATGGACGGCTGTAATCCATCAGACTTTTCCAACGCTTTTACGTGTTGAGCATTTTATTCCTCTGAGAAGATTCAGCGATGTGTTCAAGTTGATAAAATACTACTAAGGATTGGGTTCACGCGTCTAATTCATCGTTGATGATTTATCCTCTTAACAATGTGACTGGGAAATCGAGACTTCAAAGATATCGAATCATCTGAATCAACTGGAGTAGCGAGCGAACAAGGATCGTGACCGGAGCTAATCTTCCCCGCCTCTAGCTCTTGCTCCATCGGCTTCGTCAGCCTCCTCCCTTAGAAGCTCTCGCGGCAGCACGTAAAATCACCACGGAACTTGGTTCTCTGTCACGGGAGACCTGGCCAGGAACGTGGTTATAGGCTAGGTTCGAATGCTGATTTTGTTGCCAATATTACTTGAAGTAGGCCAGGCTTCCAGCCCTAGTTTTGATGGGGGCGTGTTCGCGTAGGAAACGGACCACGGCGGAAATATTTGGCAATTGGACTTACAGGGAATTGTATGTGGTCGCCAGAAAGATGAATTTCAATGATAAATAATACGGCTGTTACAAGTTCAAAGTTTTAAAAGAAGAGACAAATGCTTACAGCCATAAAAACGAAGGAAAAAACGGTGCTATGGATGGCGGAGGCGATGTAGACTCGCTGCTGGGGGTGCGACTGGAGCTGACGTCACTGCTAACGCTGTAGACTCGTTGTCGCGAAACGCAGGCCTGGTGCTGACGTCACTGCTGACGCTGTAGACTCGGTACAGTGCGCTGTAGACTTGCGCCCCGTGAAGCAGAGTCTGGCGGATGTCGGATGCGGATACTAAGGCCACGGATGAACAACTTGGTGGCGGAGATGTGATATGCGAAGAAATAGGGAGAAACCGTTACGCAGTGCTACAGAGGGAGGACTGTGGCTGGAGGCAGAGAAGCGGCGTTGAGCGTGCAAGTGAAGATGTAATGTAGAGTTTCATTGAACGCTAGTTACAATTGGTTACCCAGTGTAGCTATAAAAAGGAAGTTAGGTAGACTAAGAGAAGGTTGTTGAACTCTGTTAAACCGTCTCCTTCCTTCTCTGTTTGCTACCGCTTGGGCTCTTCGAGCTTTAACTGAATGAAAAGATCCGGCTGACTTCCTTCCGATCAGCCCTTCTTCCATTCTCGTTCTTCTCCGATCACCAATCCTAGAAGAATCGTTTCAATTGGTATCAGTTGTCCGGTCCTGGCCAAAAACGCTCATGGTTGTTACCAAGACACAACTGGCAATGGATGAATTTCAGAAGACAATGAAGGAGTCTTGGACAGAATTCCTCGCACAGCAGCAACAACAACAGGCGGAGTTCCGGGAGGAAATGCGAGCGCAAAGAGACACAATGCTGCGAGTAACTACACAGCTACAGGAGATGAATATTCGAATGAATGATATGGAGGATCTGCCATCTTGGGAACCAAGAGGCTTTCAAAGTGGTGGTCAACAATCTCAGGGAGGTATTCAGTCTGCGTATACTCGTCTTTCGAAGGTAGACTTCCCTAGATTTCGGGGTGAAGAGGTGCAAAGTTGGCTTTATAAATGTGACCAATTTTTCGATGTGGATGTTACTCCGGCGGATGTTAGAGTCAAAATCGTTTCGGTACATCTGGAAGGGAAGGCTTTGATATGGCACCAATCTATTATGAAAGCACGTTCGAATGATCAGTGGCCAACTTGGGAAGAGTATAAATCGATGGTCGTGGCTCGATTCGGAGGTCAACCATATGATGATCCAGTGGCTGAGTTGATGAGTCTGCGACATGAAGAGGCTGCAGGAATTGATGTTTACCAGGAAAAGTTTGATGCTTTATTAGTACGCACGGATTTATCAGAGAAACAAGCCTTAAGTTGTTTCCTAAGTGGCTTATGCGTGGAGGTTCAGACGGCAGTGCGTATGTTTCGACCTCAGTCCTTAACTGATGCATATACGTTAGCTCGTTTACAGGAAAATTTGCTGTCTTCCATCCATAAACGAAGCAGGCCGTTGTTTGAGAGATCTACAACAAAACTGTACAATCCTTCTGCATCAACACCAGCTCTTTTGCCGAAACCATCAACGGAATCGGCCAAATTTACTAGACGGCAGTTGACCCCAGAATTTATTGCAGAACGGCGAGCTAAGAATCTCTGTTTTTTCTGCCCGGAAAAATTTGCTCCGGGACATAAATGTAAAGCTCAGCTGCATCGGGTGGAAGTCCTTACTGAGGAAAGCCCAGAAGAAGATGGAGTAGAGGATGATTCGGAGGAGACAAATGAAGACCAGTTCCCACCGTTGATATCTTTGAACGCTATTACTGGCAACACTGCGTATCAAACAATGAAGGTGACTGGGAAGGTAAAGAGCAGCAGACTTAACATTTTAATTGACTCGGGTAGTACACATAATTTTTTGGACATGAATACGGCCAAGAGATTAGGCTGCCGAATTAAACCAAGTTATCCGGTTGCAGTTTCGGTAGCCAATGGAGAGACTGTATACTGCCGCTTTATGTGTAAAGCCTTCCAGTGGGAGCTGCAGGGTACAAATTTTTCTACTGATATAATGTTGGTCTCGTTAGGAACTTGTGATATGATTTTAGGTGTTCAATGGTTATCCACTCTTGGACCAGTACTGTGGGATTTCACACAGTTACGAATGGAGTTCAAATATAAGGGACGGAAGCATGTGTTGCGAGGGGGGAAACCAGACTCTATCAACTGGATGGATGAGAAGGAGTTGAAGATGTTTATTTGTAAAAATGTTCAGCCAGTGCAGATGTTTGCTGTCTCTGTTAAAGCCACAGACAACCCCTCTGCAATTTCCTCACCGGTGTGTTCCGAATTGCAGACGATTTTGGAGGAGTATGCTGATATCTTTCAAGAACCGACCACCTTACCTCCTCGTAGGTTACACGATCACCCCATACATCTAAAGGAAGGGACTTCTCCTATTAATGTTCGTCCTTATAGATATCCGGTGGTACAGAAGGATGCTATTGAAGCAATGGTGAAAGAGATGTTAGCGGCAGGGGTAATTCGACCAAGTCAGAGTGCGTTTTCTTCTCCTATTGTGATGGTGAAGAAAAAAGATGGTTCTTGGCGATTGTGCATCGATTATAGAGAGCTGAACAAAGCTACGGTAAAAGATAAATTTCCAATGCCAATTATAGAGGAATTGTTAGATGAACTTCATGGGGCTGTTCTCTTTTCCAAGATTGATTTACGGTCCGGCTACTGGCAAATCAGAATGGCTCCGGATGACATTCCGAAAACTGCGTTTCGCACTCATGAGGGCCACTATGAATTTCTAGTGATGCCGTTTGGCTTGACCAATGCGCCTTCAACGTTTCAACATCTCATGAACTCTATTTTCCGACCGTACCTTCGAAGGTTTGTTTTAGTGTTCTTCGATGACATTCTGATCTATAGCAAGTCATTATAGGAGCATGTTGGTCATGTTGGGACTGTCTTGACTGTTTTGCGGCAGCACACTTTGTATGCGAAGATGTCCAAGTGTGTTTTTGGCGCATCGGGGGTAGAATATTTGGGGCATGTAATTTCTGCGATAGGTGTACAGACAGATCCACATAAGATCCAAGCAATGGCTGACTGGCCCGAGCCGAAGACGGTGAAAGAGCTCCGGGGATTCTTGGGTTTGACAGGCTACTATCGGAAGTTTATCCGAGGTTATGGTCTTATTAGTAAGCCATTAACCAATTTATTGAAAAAGAACGCGTTTCGTTGGGATGCTGCTGCTACCGCGGCTTTTGCTCAATTAAAACTTGCTATGAGCACAGCTCCGGTCCTTGCTCTTCCTAACTTTGCTGAAGAGTTTGTCATTGAAACGGACGCTTCGGGGACAGGTATGGGGGCTGTCTTGACACAGAAAGGTCACCCGATTGCTTATATTAGCAAAGCATTTTCAGCTAAGATGCAAGGGAGCTCTACTTATGAGAAAGAGTTGATGGCCGTAATCTTCGCTGTGGAAAAGTGGAAGCCATACCTTACGGGAAGACATTTTGTGATCAAGACTGATCATTTCAGTCTGAAATATCTGTTGGAACAGAAGATTACCACTGCTTTCCAAAGTAAATGCTTACCTAAGTTGCTTGGATTGGATTATGAAGTAGTTTATAAGCGAGGGAAAGAAAATGCAGCTGCGGACGCTTTATCTCGGGTCCAAAGCGCTGAGTTTATGTCTTTAGTATTGTCATAGTTGAATACGGACTTACAATTGCAGATTGCAGCTAGTTGGCAGCAGGATGCGCAGCTGCAATTTTTGATTCAGCAATTGCAGAGTGGTCTTGCTCGCCCTCACTATACTTGGCATCAGGGTGAATTGCGTCGCAAAGGGAAGCTTGTAGTTGGTTGTGATGAAGGGTTGCGACAGAAGATCATTTCCCTCTTACATGATTCACCTACCGGGGGACATTCGGGTATGCAGGCTACGGCTAAGCGAATCTCTGCTCTGTTTTATTGGAAGAAGTTAAAACGAGACATTCGCAATTATGTTAGGAATTGTTCAGTTTGCCAGCAATGTAAGCCGGTGTTGCAAAAGAAATCTGGCCTTCTTCAACCCTTGCCGATACCCGATAGCGTGTGGACAGATATATCGATGGATTTCATCGAAGGTTTACCGAAATCGAAAGGGAAGGACACTATTTTGGTTATTGTCGATAGACTAAGTAAATACGCTCACTTTCTATTACTTAGTCACCCTTTCACGGCTGTCACTGTTGCTCAGTTGTTCTTGGATCAGATATTCAGACTCCATTGGATGCCAAGAACTATTGTTTCGGACAGAGACCGCATTTTCGTGAGTACTTTCTGGAGAGAATTGTTCCGGTTGCAACAGGTGGATCTTTTGATGTCTTCCAGTTATCATCCCCAGACGGATGGTCAATCCGAAATAGTTAATAAATGTTTGGAGACGTACTTACGATGCATGACAGGGGAGAAACCAAAGGAATGGGCGCATTGGATTCCTTTGGCTGAATGGTGGTACAACACCACATTTCATTCCGCAATCCAGAAAACTCCCTATGAGGTTGTATATGGTCAACCTCCATCTGTGCACTTACCGTATGTTCTGGGAGATTGCCAGGTTGAGACAGTAGATCGCACATTGAAGGCACGGGAGGATTGTTTGCAGATGCTACGTTTTCATCTATTACGCACACAAGATCGTATGAAGATTCAAGCAGATAAACACCGGTCAGATAAGATTTTTGCTGTGGGTGATCTCGTGTATGTTAAGCTGCAGCCATATCGGCAGAAAACAATGGCTTATAGATCCTCTGCCAAGCTAGCTCCTCGCTATTTTGGTCCCTTTCCAGTGGCTGCACGAATTGGACCTGTTGCGTATCGGCTGCAATTGCCTCCAGATGTCAAAGTTCATCCTGTGTTTCATGTCTCTTTGCTCCGAAAACATGAAGGGCCGCCTCCTATTGCGTGTTCTGTTCCAGAGGTCGATGGTCGGCAACTTTTAACAGCTGAACCAGCTAAAGTGCTTGACAGGAAATTGGTTCGGGAAGGCAACGTTGGGGTGGTTTATCTGTTAATACAGTGGACAAATGGGGAACCCCAGGATGCTACTTGGGAGCTATTCTCTGATTTGGAAAAAAAATATCCCACGTTTGATTTCAGTTCAACTTGAGGACAAGTTGTTTTTTGAAGGGGGGGTGGAACGGATTACACGGAGCAGAGTGTTATGAGAGGGAGGTATGCTTGAGAGGAGAAAGGTTGCAGGAACTGTGGGGAAGGAATGGAGGAGATGTTTAGAAGCTTGGGGACAAGCTTGTTTTAAGGGAGAAGGATTGATATGCGAAGAAATAGGGAGAAACCGTTACGCAGTGCTACAGAGGGAGGACTGTGGCTGGAGGCAGAGAAGCGGCGTTGAGCGTGCAAGTGAAGATGTAATGTAGAGTTTCATTGAACGCTAGTTACAATTGGTTACCCAGTATAGCTATAAAAAGGAAGTTAGGTAGACTAAGAGAAGGTTGTTGAACTCTGTTAAACCGTCTCCTTCCTTCTCTGTTTGTTACCGCTTGGGCTCTTCGAGCTTTAACTGAATGAAAAGATCCGGCTGACTTCCTTCCGATCAGCCCTTCTTCCATTCTCGTTCTTCTCCGATCACCAATCCCAGAAGAATCGTTTCAAGATGCAGGCGGAGGATGATCGCCGGAACTACGGTTGCTTGTCCCGACGGTGGAGGCGATGGTGGAAGCTGGGTGTCGAGACTACGGCTGCTCGTCTCGACGATGGGAGTGCTGGCGGAAGGTTGATCAACGGAGCTACGGTTGCTCACTCCGCTGTTGGAAGGATGACCCAATAAACCCAGGCCGAGGTATCTACTAAACTAAGGGTGACGAGCAATGCAAAGCTTGTGTTTGGCTGATTGATCGTGTCTTTTCCTAAGGAGAGTCTGTTCCCCTTTTATACTAAATTTCGTAAGATTTTGTACGCTCCACACGTCCCCAAAAAAATCCCTTAAATCGTGGCTTGATCTTAACTTCTCTCCAGGGATCTCGGAGTTTGTTTTTCTCAGAGATTTTTCTAACCTCCATTTAATGAGATTGTGCGTGGGACGTGTCCAGATGAGTTGTAGACTTAGCTCAACATTCGTGTTTCTAAAAGGGGTCGTAGACTTAGGCTGTTGCGGACTGAGAGTTCGGCACAGTCGAGGGGCTATAAACTTAGCTAAGGCCCGTGTTCCAATATGGGCTGTAGACTTAACACAGACCCAGAATATCCTATCGTGTCAACAGGGCGTCCCGGTGCCTGATCTTTTCCTCTTCTGACTTCTTCATCTTCTCTTTATGAAGCTTCTGCAAAACCATATGCCGCCGCCATTCCCCCGGTACCAACCTTTCCTTGTAAGGTTCAGTTGGTGGAAATTGCTACTCTGGGATGAGACGCGATTTGGGGGGAGGCGAATGACGTATGTATATGTATAGCTCGTCCATGACGTGGCTTTACTTGATAACTAAGGATCTGAATAATCAAATCACATGAAGCATAATGGGAATTTAAAGACAGAGACGACCTTCGTGGTGGATGTTGTAGTCTCTGGTGGCCTCGCCCCGCGCCCGGCTCCGATCCTTGCTTGACTTTCCAAACGCTATCTTGCTACGACAGTGCAAAATAATCGGCATCATCTCAAACTCACCTTCCCATAAAAAAAATGGCTAACCTTTTCTACTTTAACATGAAATGCAAAAGTTATACCGGGGAAAAGTGTTGCCAGGCTCTCTAATCCGAGAAACCCCCCCGACAAGTCGAAGCAACCGAGATCAAAATATTACGATACACGTCACTGACAGTTCGTGCAGTGACTCCGCTTTAATGAATTAATAATAATGGAGATTATGGCGACTTCTTCCCTTTCTTTCTTTTGTTTGCTGCGCAGAAAATTCGGATTTTTTCCCGATTGCTTTCCCGGTTTTCTTTCATAGAGGAGTAGGGTTGAAGATGATTATGACTCGGTTCCTTCTCGACGTCACCGATGAACCAAGCGACAAATCTTAACACGATTTTAATATTTTCCCAAGCTATGGAATACACACTACACAGTGCATGCATGCCTGCCTTTCAAAATCAACAAATTTTTAATAAAGGAAGGGAAAAACTCAATTTGGCTTCATCTCCCCCCGCTCTTGCTCCGTATACACGGTGGAGGAACCGCGCCTCATTTTCCTCGACAACCACCACCCGGAGAAGCTGCTCCGAGTTTGACCCTTTGGTTCGGCCGGAGCAGTACCCCAGCCAATATTTTCCTCCTCTTCCTTCACCTCGAACTTCTTCATCTTCTCCTTGTGAAGCTTCCTCATCACGTAAACTTCCGCGAAACCGCAAGCAGCCGCCATTTCTCTACCGATCAAAGGGAGGGGGGGGGGGACAAATAGTAAGGTTTTGGTTGTGTTTGTGGTTGTGGACACACAAGTTTGAGATTGGGGCGAGGGGGGTTGGGAGTGCTTATTTATAGATTGTTTGCGAGGACAAATGATGTAAACGTGACGAAACAATAGGAAGAGGAAAGCCGGTTGTGAAGTAAGAAATGATTAAAAAAAAAATGAACTTCCTTGGCGTGTGGACAAAGTTCCGGCCATTGCAAGGCTAAAAAAGCGAACACGTCATATTAGCAATCAAACTATTTCCTTATAATAATATTATTGTGGGATCGGACGTGGGCACACACGTCATCAACAAACAGTTGACTCCTCTTCGGCCTTTTCGGAAAGGAAAGCAAGAAAAAGCAGAGGCAGCCTACAATTCACTCGTTGTTTCCGCGGAAATTCCTCACATATATCATTTTTAATGTATTTACACAAATCCAAAAATACCATAGACATTATTTAGGCTATAGGGAACATTTTTTTTAATAAATTTTCATCGAAATTCTACGTAATCTCCTTTTCCAAAGGATTATACCATGATTGGATGTTATTAAAGGACTAGCTCACTTAAATTTATATATTAGATTGATAGCTCCTAGTATTTCGCAACCTCACTTTTTATCTCGAGTTCTTTTCTTGCTCCATCTGATTCTTCTTCTTCCTTGAAGCACTCTTAGCGCAACACGTAAAATATTTGCGAACCCGTAGCCATGAACGACCGAGCCTAGGCCAAAAACGTGCTCATAATGTTCCTTAATTAGTATTTGAACTTTTGAGAATAGCATGGATTGTATTTTCATGGTATAAGGAGAGAAATTGATCCATAACGCTGCATCACTATCATCACATATCTCCTAAAACCCCATTTTACGACCGTGCCTTATACTGTTTCTCAAGTAACTTTTTCTATGTAATCTTCTTATCTAATTAAAGAAACGAAGCATTCACTAAATCCATATTCCTTAGTTTGTTTATACGCTTTAATCAACTCAAAATATAATTTTGGGTTGTGATTTGAGTAGAAGTTAAATCAATTCAAGGAAAATTTAATTTGTCAAATCAATCGATGGAGAAAATCTGACCAAATCTCGATAGAGGATTTTCTTGATAATATTTGACCGGGGGAAGATCACAATGAAAACTGCTAAATGGAAGTTGAAGATCAACAATTTTTTTATAAATAGAAGGCGAGATTAGAAAATCACCATATCAACAACACACTTTGTCTTTGTCTTAGTTTTATTTTGGTTGTCTCCTTATACTCTGTTTTCCAGAAATTGAAGTAAGTTTTCTTGTTCATATGCATTTGTTCTTGTTCTTCACATTACTGTTTAAAAGTCTTGGCGACCTCATTTCTTTAGTTCCTGTTATATCGCAACGTGTTTCGCCCGCAAACACGTTTGTGGCGACTATAGTGGAAGTCGGAAATGAGTTTCGTGTGAATATGCTAATTGTCAACACGTTTTTGGTGCGGTGAGCGCGTAGTATAATGGAGCGACTAGAAAATGTGTCGGGAATTTAAAACTTGACGCATTTTCATATGGAAACTTTTATTGAAACCCGACAAATAGTCGTGAAGGATCAACCTTATACGACACTTTCAAAATTCAGTTGACGTGTAATGCATGTTCCCGATAAAACTCGGAAAATGGTTGATGAGGGTGATCCACGAATGTGACACCCAAATTGTGAAAAAGGCAATCTGATTCATCAATTAGGACACGATTAAATGAAAAATCCCAATTGACCGATTGAGAGGAAAAACTATGATTAGAAAAAGATATTAACGATTAATTTAGATAAAATCTCTTCATTAATTCTGTTTGCCCGGATACAGGATGTGAATATAAGACGGATCATCCAAAATTAATAACATGTAAAAAAATGAAAGACAAATTAATTATATATTTGACAAAGGTAAATTAATCCCGTCAGCACGACTTGGCTCCATAGTTCAATGCGAGGTCGGGTTGCTTCCCTCGTCGTCTCCTGTTCCATCCCGGACTTGTACCGCGTGCACCAAGCCAGAGCCACGCCCTGATTTCTTCGACAGCCACCTAGAGATGCAGCTCTGGCCTCGAGTCCTTGGTTTAACCGAATCGTCCTCCCTATCCCCGTGCCCGGTCTTTTCCTCTTCCAACTTCTTCATCTTTTCCTTCTGAAGCTTCCGCATCACGTAGACGTCCGCGAAACCATAAGCCGCCGCCATTCCTTTGGGACCAACCTTGCGTCGTAGGGTTTTACTTGGTGGAGATGGGCGGATAGGAAGTGAGGAAGGACTTATTTATAGCTCGTCTGTGAGGAGGGTTTACTTGATGACCAAGAATATGTAATAAAATCACGTGGATCAAAATGGGACGTCGATGTGAGAAGGAAAGGACGGGTGAGCGTTGATGAAGTCCCCCCCGGCGGCCCCGCACTAATGGACGGTCCCAGTCCTTCTTAACACCATCTCAACGCTATCTGCCCACCAGAGTTTACGATATAGACTTGGCTTTTTCTCCTTCTCACCTTCCCGGTAATGAAGTGGCCAACCTTCTCGTAAGAGAACCAAAAATTATGTATCTCGAAACATTTTGCCCCGTTTCCTAATCCGACCACCGCAGGCGGCCTGATGGATGCCTGACACAACATGGGATTCAGCTTCAATCTATCACCCATCCCAAAATCTAACCAAACTTCAACTTTTAGTTGGGGGCTTAACTGGGGACGTGCAGTGGAGAGTGGATCCACGAGCTGAAGGTGGCGGCAAAGTTTGACGGAACGATTTGGGAGGGAGAGGTTGATTTTGGCTTCGTGCATACGTGGGTGCAAACGTCATCAACAGTTCGGACAGTGACGCGGCTTTGGACCATCAGCCGGCACCTCGTCCAAAAGCAGAATTAAGAATTACACTCTTCTCCACCCCCACCAGCCAAGAACACGATAAACCACCACTACAACGTTTGATGCAGTCGATGCATGAAAATGTAATAGGGCAGACCCGGACTCTTAGCATTGATGATGATGAGCACGACTCTTGGGTGTGTCTTTTTAAAGAAATAAACATTCGAATCAATCAATTTCCCATGTTAGGAGGTGAATCCCCTTAGTTTTTGCTCATGGAAGTTTGAGATGGATGTGGAATGGATAAGGTGGACCGAATTGCAATGGAGGAAGGCCTGTTTATGAGCGAGATTCATTATTTGATTCGTTTTCCTTAATTTCAACCGTCCCTCCGTACAAGAGTTGAAGATGAGCTCAACCCATTCTTCTCCGATGTGAATGATACGTTGGAAAAGTCAGAGGGACTTAATTGAATAAGGGAATAAAATTTCAGGACTTAGTTGAATAAGAAATATACAGTACAATACACATGGCGACAGACGAGGAGGACGTGGGCAAAAATCGCGCCAAAATCTCCATTAATTTATTATATAAATTGATAAATCAAGTGGGGGTAAAATATATTACGTATGCGCAAACGTCATCCACAAGCAACTAGTTGAGGCAGTGACTGCTCATGTTACTAGGAAAGTGAGCAGAAAGCCGACAGCCGACATTACTTGCTCCCGAAGTCCCCGTTTACATGGACAAAACAAGGCCTCCCACACATATCTTACGATTCCCAAGGGATAGACTTCAATGGGCTCTTACTTATTTGAATCCTTTTAGAGTTTTGCTCCTTTTTACAGAGATATCACAAATTATTTTGAGTTTTACTGTTGTCAAGTTTCTATTTCCTTTTTTATCGTCCTCATCCTTATCTCTTTTTTCTCTTCTTAAAAATTAGCCCAAATTTTCTCTTCTTTTACAATTTAGTCTTTCAAGATAAATTAAAAATTTTTTCTAAGTGACTCTGATACCAATTAGACACGTAGGATACGAACTTAGGAAGATTTTTCTAATTGTCTTTGTCACCGGCGTTCTATCAATCCCAAATACTCGGTAGAGTATCTTAAACTAGATGTAAATCTCAAATTGAACTTAAAATTCACTCTGAATCAGAGTCAGTTCTTATAATTTCTTAGAATAACTCTCTATAAGCCTAGACAACTGGGTTATCTGGGCCGATAGACCTTCCAAACGATCCACTACCGTATTCAAAAGTCTAGTAGTAGAATCCTTGCCAACCCCGTGATCTAAATGGAGCAATTCTGGGTTTGGACAATAGATCATAAAAATGACTCGTGCACTTGCGCCATCTTTAATTAAAATCTTCTTTTAAGATGGAAAGAATAACATAGACAACACAAAAAATGTTTATCATACCTTTATTCGATGAGTAGCTCTAAGGGTTCGCCAAGCTTCTGCAACTTCAGGGATTCAAGAGTTCCTCACTCCTCAATATCGAGAATTCTGCGAGATGAAGAGGTTCTTCTGTGTCATTCTGAATGCACTTAACTTGAGGGACATATATAGACACTCATCCACCTTAGCAAGGTTTTCAGCCTAAAGGCCTATCCTTCAAGGTTTAGATTTATTAGGTAAATTCTAATAGTCTTACTCTTGATTTCCTTTAAGGTATTATTGAAGACAGATAAAAGAACTCAAACATAGAGAAATGTGAGAGAAAGTTTTATATTCAGATCGTCTCCCCAAATGAGGTAGAGGGTTGTGAAATATATACACAAAAGAAGTTGGTGTCTTTGCACAGTTTGCCCGCTCAAAGTTTGCCACAGAGGCCTGAACAGTTTGCCACAGTTTGCACAGTTGGGATTCAACTGGTTTTCCCAAAGTGCTCTCCAATCCAGAAGTCGCCTCTGTTTCAGGCCTTTTTAAACTTCTTTCATGCTCAACATATTCTAGCATCTTGTTTACAATAGAGCTTACTTCCTGAGCAAGATAGTTTAGACTCTCAATATTTTCAGTACTCCCTTGAATAGTTAACTTTGTTAAAAGATCATTTATACTTTTAATAATTCCATAGGGATTCAATCTAGATTATGTAACGAACTCCAATCATAATGGAGTTCCAGAAGAATTTCCTTCTCCATCCATTTCAGGGACCTAATTAAAAACCTTTCAAAACTTTGGCTTGCTAAAAGAAAATGGAAAAGGACAAAATGGGGTGAAAACCGTAACAGAAAGAATTTCTAAACTTAGAGCCTCAAAAGGCTGTAAAAGCGAACTATCCTCAATCCTTTTATGCGGTTTTCTTTTATTTATCTCAATAGAGAATTCCATATTTTTCCATAATATGGAATATGAATATACACGGATCATCCAAAATTAAATAAACAAGTACAAAAAAAAAAAGAGGGAAGACAAAAGTATATATTTGACAAAGGTAAAGTAATCCCTCCGGTAACTTTTCTCGCTCGAGGGCATGCCGTCGGCACGACTTGGTTCCATGGCTCAACGCGGTCCTTGCCTCCTTCGTATTCTCCTTTTCCATCCTGCACTTTCATTGTGAAAAAGGTTTATATTTAATGTACAAATACAAAGTTTCACGTCGGATAGTTAAGAGAGTCCGGCCTTATATATAAACTTAAGCGGGTTATTCCTCTATAGCCAATTGATTTTATAGTGGAACCTCGCTAGACTTCTATACTAGCTAAGTCCATATAGTGTAAGATACAGACATGTCTTTTTTTCTCCATCTCACTTTCCCATAAAGAATGGCTAATACTTCCATACAAGAAATAAATATGAAATAATCCGACGAAGTCGCTTGATCAGAAGTCCGGGAGGCGCTTAATGAAAAGCAAGGCCCATCAGTATTTGGGCCTAAGGCCCAACACGCGACTCCGGGTTTCGTGTTGATGGCCCTCTCGTCCCTGAGTCTCGTTCAAGCCGCTGAATAATGACTAAAGTGCGATTATTAAACATTGGATTTTATTGGGAGGTTGCCCGAATCAGGTAAAATTTTATGCATATTATCGCTTCGAGCTATCAGGAAAGAAGCACACGCAACTAGTTTCTTGTGGAATCTCGAGCTCGTATAGCGTCAACCCCTCGCTTCATTCTAACAATGAATTCGGATCGATTAATCATTCTCGCCGCCACTTACTCCAAAAAAAATCCCGCCAACTTGCCCAAGTCTACCATTTAATGTTCACAAACCGGCCTCACTGGTTCGGTTGATGGTTGCAACTTGATGCAACAAAGGACCATGAGGGTTATGTTGGTGATGCAGCACGGATGCAAGGTGTGATTCTGTAACGTTTTTCGGGATAACCGGCAGCGGGAACGAACAAACTATATGGTAAAATATGGGAATTGTAGGAGCCACAGTTCCCGCTTGTTGTTGTCCGAAGGGATTTCGGGATTCTCGGGATTCTCTTTAAGTTGCTCTATAAAATAAAATAACAAGATGGCAGAAGGAATAGGGAAGCGCCCATGGCCTAACGGATAAGGCGTCTGACTTCTAATCAGGCGATTGTGGGTTCGAGTCCCACTGGGCGTGCGTCTGCTTTCTGCCTCCCTCATCTCTTCCCCTTCTTTTCCACCAACCCCACTTTTTTTAATTCTTTTAAAGAAAGGAAAGAACACAGTTAACAACATAAAAACAATCATCCCACCATCCTTTCTCTGGTTGGGAAAATTTTACCCAAGCCCCTTTCGTGGGGCACAACAACAATAATAAGAAGAAGAAGAAGAAGAAGAAGGAAACAATAATGACTTCCCCCCCTGGGACCATACAACACAAACAGCTGTTGTGGGTCATTTGCAAATACAAAGTCCCTCGTTCCCACACACTCTCCCCCTCTCCCTCTCTCTCTCTCTCTCTCTCACACACACACACACAACAACACATCATTAATGAATGAACCGTACATTAATTCCATTCCCCCCCTCCCCACGTCTATATCGTCTTCTTCTTCTTCTTCTTCGTCTTCGTATCTGTTATAATAAATAATAAGAAAACGAGGAATACTTAGATTAGGATTAGATTAGACGGGTGCATCGGTATCAAATGAACTCCTCCTTAGGAATAACGAATGAAGGAATTGGGCGGTGGGGCTGCCCGCCCGACCTCCTTACTCCTTTCCAACCACAACCCCCCTCCCCCCAAATCCATCCTGCTTTATCATTACTATTATTATTATTACGTGATGTGATGTGATTTGATGTAATTTTGACCAATCCAAGTAGTACTCTTGTCCCATCTACTCCAATCGCCCTTTTGGACACTCCCCCCCCCAATCCCAGCTAAGACGCACACTGCATCGTTGGAGGCAATCCAAACCCAGAGAATGAATCCGAAACTCCCATCAGTGGGTGACATGCTACAGACAACTCATGGAAACTACAAAATCTCTTCTTACCGAAACTGAACCAGACCATGGGATGAGGAGTCGTCCCATCAACTAAACGGCCGTTCCTCTGAGGTTCACCTTTTTGGGGGAGAGGGGGTGTCCCATTACATTTTCGTTTTGCTAACATTCAATGAATTGAATGCGCTTATTGTAAAACGTAAAAGTCCAAAGTGGGTCCCTAATGATTCCCACAATTGCCTTATCATATTTGTATTATTTTATGGGATTTTTGTTTTTTTTTTTTTTTTTGGGTCATCTTCCAGGGAGTATGCATGGGAGAATGAAACCAAAACTAGGAAGGATTGTCGGAGAAGTAAGCCGCAAAGTGGAGCGAAACAAGGGCGAGGACAAGAGGGAATGAAATGAGGGAGAGAGAGAGAGATCACAACCCCAACATAAACAAACAAACAAACAAACAAAGCATTTGGCAGAATTTATCAACACCTCGCAGAGTTGCTCGAGGGAGAGAGGAGAAAAACCAAATCCCTTTCTTTAAGGAAGAAGAAAAAAGAACTCCCTCCTCAAGTTCAGGCAAGAGTCAATCCACTACCACTTACTATGATAACAAAGACTTGTAAAATGGGACGTATCCATGACCTCAACCCAACATCATCCCCCCAAAAGAAAAAGCAAAGAAAGAAAGGCCAACTCACTGCTATCCAATCCAACCCCACTTTGCCCTTTGGCTTTGGCTTGGCTCCTGCTCCTCCCCATTACCACCACCACTACTACTATTCCTTATTCTTATTCTTAATTCTTTTGTCTGCTAAACAAAAAGTGGGGAATTGGAAGGGAGTCCAGTCCTCCCCTCCTTTTCTTATTTTGTTTCCCCTTTTTGGGTCTCTCGTTAAAAAAAAGGGAGAATGGGAATAAAAATTTGGGTTAAAAAATTAAAGAAAAGGAAAGGAAAGTGAGAAAGATCCCCTCTCCTCTCCTCTCCTCTCCTCTCCATCCCATCCCATCCCATCCCATCCCCTGTTCTTTATTTTCCTTCCCCTGTTTTTTCTTCCCTTTTATTTTCCTTTTGTAAATTGCCCTCTCTCCATCAAAGCCAAAGCCAATCCCAAGTGGCCGGGCAGGAGTCGGTAATCATCTCTTCCCCCTCTTGGGGAAGCAATCCATCATTGCTCAAATCCCCCCCCCCCCCTTGAAATCTGAGCTTTCTCCCTTCCTTTCCCCCCTGTTTGATCAATTTATATATGATCTTCTTACCTTAACATCACATTCCGACTCCCCCCCCCCCCCACCTTCCTCCCTCAAAGGCCCCCTTCACCCTTCCCTGTTCCCTTAGGCATCGGATCGGATCGGACAGGTATGGATGCTTCCTCTGCCAACTCCGTCAACGGCTTCTACGCCTTCCTCGCAAGGGGCGTCGAGGATCTCGAGTCCGCCTGCCTCTCCGACGATTTCATGTCGGCACGTTTCCTCCAGCTCTCCCTGTCCCTCCTGAGATCGTGCCACTCCCACATGTACTCCCTGGTCCAGAAACTCCACTTGCCCGTCGGGGATAAGTGGCTCAACGAGTACATGGATGAGAGCTCCAGGTTGTGGGAGGCCTGCCGGGTTATAAAGTCGGGTCTTTCCGCCATGGAGAATTTCTCCTCTTCTGGGTCGAGCTTGGCTTCCCTGTTCGACGGCCACCTCCATCTCACTCCCCAGCTCTGCAGACAGGTTTAGTTTGATCGTTGCGGGAAGAAGAAGTAATTTGTTTTTTCCTTCTTTTTATGAATTATCGATCGAGTGATTGTTTATTTCTCCTTCGTTTTATGTCGAAACAGGTGATCAGGACAATTAATGGATGTAGGCGAGAAGCTGTGGGGCTGGAGGAGGAGAACAAGGCCAAAGTCCACACGCTTTCTCTTACACTCGGCGAGAATGTTTGCGCGGGGTCCAAGCTTAATGGATTCAATGGGTTCCGGGGAGTCCTGTTCGCTACGAGGAATGTCAGTTCTTTGCTTCTCACAGTACTGTTATACGGGTTGGTCTACTTCTGGCCAGAGCCGAGTCCATTCGGCAGAGAGTACTACGAGGAGGAAGGGTACGTGGTTCTTGGGTTGGCCTTCGTGGCGTCGACAGAGCGGATGAAACAGAGGGTCGCAGCCGCGATATCCCGGATGAGAGGAGGTGGCCCCGGGATCCTGATGTACGAGTACAGGAGGTCGAGGAGCACCATGGAGGAGCTCAAGTGCGAGCTGGAGAAGAGGGTAGGAGGGGCCGATTTCGAGAGCGAGTTGAAGGTGAGGGAGAAGGTGGATAGCTTGAGGGAGTGCTTCAGGGTGCTGAGGTCGGGGTCGGAAGTGATCGTTGGTCAGCTGGACGATTTCTTCGACGAGATCGTAGAAGGGAGGAAGATGCTCCTGGACTTGTGTAGCAGGAGGTGAAACTATGAAGTTGGTTAGATTTGTTGATTAGGAGGAAATTAAAATTGGGAAGACAGAAGGGGGGGATGAAAAGAGGAAAGTAGGGAGTGTTGAAGAGGTTGGTTTTACTGTGGAGTGTAGTTTTATTATCGATATCATCATCAATCAATCCTTCATGGGGCTTAGAGATTTACTCTTTTATTTTTTTCCTTCCTGATTCCATAATCTACTTTATGTTAAGCAAAATTGTGATTAGATTAAGGGATGATGAGGGTGACTATGTTTTGAAGAGAAGGAAAAGGAGGGAGGATGAGTAAGTTGGAGTGGTTCAGAGTGTAAGGTGGTGTTGATGGAGGCAAGCAATGATAGTAGTAGTAATAACATTACATGAAGCAAAGCATGTCCAAACAGAATCATGTCAAAATGTGTCCCTGGGAGACAACATATGATATCCGAGAGAGGGGAAAAGGAGAAGGGAGACAGTAGAGGCATGGAATAGAGGAACAGAACAAACATCACACGCAGACAGACACTCAATTTGCAGTCAATCTGAGATCTTCTCTTCTTTTTGGGAGTGTGGGGTTGTTATCTGAATACTTCCATTTTGTCGTCATCTTTTGATGGTGGCGTTGTAGGGTTGGTTTGACATGGTAAAAAAGAAGAGAATGATTTGTCATTATGGGGCTGGTGGTGAGTGAGTGAGTGAGACAGACACAGAGAGGGGTTGGACTGTGTTAGGAGTGGCGGTGGGATGGAATGGAAAGGTTTGTCTCTCTCTCTCTCTGTCTCTCTGCTACCTCCTCCTGCCAGATTCCTGGGCGTTCCTCTCTTTTTTAACCTTCTCTCCAACTCTTCTTCTTCTTCTTCTTCTTCTTCAGTCATTTACGATGATGTTTTTTTTTCTTTTTAAAATAAAAAGACAACCTCAGTTCTTCCAATTTGGAAGCTTTTGTTTCTGTCACCTTTTTTTTTTTGGTCTGAAAAAGATGGCTTCTCTGATTTCACGCCTGGATATTATATTATATTATAAACCAACAACAACAACAACAAAAGGAACAATCCGAGTTCCATGAGACCCAGCAGCCAAATGGAGAAATAGTCGAGTTGATTAAAAACCCAACCCAACCCAACCCCACCACCAAATGAATATCCATCATGACAGTCTTGAATTCCAACCCTGGTTGTACTACTCGCTATTACTCCTACTACTACACAGATGAACAGCATATGTTGCCTATTAGTACAATGCCCTGCTTCTCAGGAGGGGAGAGATTCCAGACAATGATGAACAATCGATGGAATACAAGACAAGGGAACACGCAGGAGATTCAGAAACAAAAACAAAAACAGCCTTAACAAAAAGTTGGCAAGACAAAAGCATTAACCGCGCCAGATGAGACATAAAAAAAGGACAAGAATAAGAGAAAAAGGGTCCTCCTTTTGGGTTGGTGGGTGGGGGAAATCATGCATTTTCGCTGAACACAAACCCAGCACAGTGAAATCCCCTGTTCCCAACCACACACACACACACACAAGAAAGCAGTAACAAAAAATTTTATTCTCTTTTTCTGTCCTAACCAAACAAACCATGAAGTCTTATATTAATCTGTCTATTCTCTTTTTTTTTTTTTTTTTGCAAGAGAGAAACACACAGCGAAACATTCAGTAAAAAACCCAGAAGCATCTTTCAAACAGGTTCATGGAGATTGTTGCCTCATAGGGTGGGCTCCTTCCTAAGGGGAGGAACTAGCTCAAGTATAAAGTTGAACGGATGAGTGAAAAAGAAGCTGAGAGGAATGGGCCTAATGAAAAGAGCTTGTTAATCGGAGGTAAAAGCCCACCAGGCAGACGTAAAAAATTCCTAGATGGATAATTCATATCCAATAACATGCAATCAAAAGCAGCAGCAGAAAAGAAATGACCATCCATTCAGACTACACCAGTTTGCAAGTCTGCTACCACCATTAAGCAAATGCTTAGAGCCCCAAGGCTGTGGTTTTACCTTAAAGAATCCAAATCAGGAAAAAAAACAAAATATTGAAAGGATAGCGTTTCTGCTGTTCTCTTCACATGGTCAGACTTGTTACCTACAAAGAACAGGGAACCGAATGAGAAGTCCAAAAGGATGAGGACAATTTGAGTCCCATTGCGCCTAGGCGCTTGACCTTGATGAAGTAAGAACCAGAAGAACCCCATACTCATGGGACACGGGGAGACTATATTGAACTCAAGAGTGTTCGATAAAACATCGGAGACAAATAACAGCGAATGTGGGCCACTGTCAAATGAGGACATTGCATCCAACTGGTAAAACTCTTGACTCGCTAGTATGCCTGGGCAATACCAGCATCATCAAATGACATACGATGCCCAGCAACAATGATACTTTTGTTGTCCAAGACTGAGCTAACCACTTAACTAAATGGGACTGAGCACATCAAGCTCCATGCACCAATAAATCAAGCTCTTGATTGTATAATGGGCAGTGTCACCAATCAATTAATTAAGCAGGAATTAATAAACAGCCATGCAGGAATACCTGTACATACTACAAGCGGGGCCTCATTCACAGAAGGACATGATTCAACGTCTGACCATGGGCAATTCCAGTTTTTACGCCATTGAAGCAAGCAGGTGATGAGAGACCAAGATGGGGGTTGGTGCATTCTGGTCCACTGGTCCTTTTCATGCCATTGCCTTCTTTAACAGTAGCTACAGCCGAAACATTTTCAACAGGATGCTTGGCATGAATGATCTGACCAAAAAGCTGGAACGAACCACCTCCTGCATCACCAATTCTTGCTGCCTTTGTCCCACGGTGCACCCACTCCCCACCGAAAGACTGGGAACTTGCCATATTCGGGTCAGTCGAAGTAGTGCCCGATTCCGGCAACACTTTGCCAATGACATTATCTCCGTGCATAGGAGCATTACCGTTGATGGGACGTAATGGACCAAATGCACTAGGATTATGGCCTGGCTCCCTGCATCCCAGAGGGAGTATCGTTGTCCACTGATGATGGGTTTTGGTGCCCCATGGTCATGTTACTGTAACCAGTCCAAGGGTACAGCGAATCCTCACCACCATCAGTCTGCAATCCAGGTTGGACAGGAAATCTAAAACTCGGTTGATGGCAAGCGGGAAGAAGTGGTGCTGCATGCTCAACAACCTGCACTTGCCAAGGGCTAACATACTTCTTGTCCTTCATAATGTCAGGCTCGTCCCACACATTCAGTAAAAAGCAACCAGTGACCAATGTTCTAGTTTAATCTGTCGTCTCAAGAGTTCCTACCAGAAAACACCTTATAAAGGCAAAACACGATAACGGAACCGCCTAAACATGCCAAGATCTGCAGACTGCAACGTGACATAATCCAGGGAGCAATACGCAGCATTGACAAATCTTTACTAGTAATACAAAATCAAACAAATACCATTCATTGTTCACTGGTTTCGATTGTGCCCCTATATACCTGCAGCATACGCCAGGGAGACCCCTGCCAGGTTCCTTCCCGTGGTATCTTGACTGTGGACACAGTTCCCTGCAGGCCAGTTACCCGGGAACAATCCTCAGACTCAAGCTCCATCTTTACCCTCGCCCCTCCCCAGAATGTGGAGGTTGCTAGCTCCACAGCTTCCCTCACAACAACAAATTCTGCAGCAGTTCCTACTCCTCCTGGGATTCTTGCCGGATGGTATACCACCTCAAACTCCTCTCCAGCCAGCCACTTCTCCATCGCCCAGGCTACCTCCTCCTCCTCCTCCTTCCTAGAATGCCCAAACAACCCATAGGGCAGAGGCGGACTCTCCTCATAGTCACTGCTGACATTACTCTCTCCTTCAATCATCCGTCGCTACCTCGCACATTGTGCTGCAACCCCGGCCATAGACGCACTCCTTATGCCTAAAGACATCTCCTTCGATGTGGATGTAGCGTACCTCATGAAAATCATCATGCCACCAGCGAGAAGCTTCTTTCTGTCGACGAACTTGCTCCACCCGGTCATAAGCAGGTGCCTGGCGTCCCCCCTGTAAATATGCCTGAAGTTCCAAATCACTCCGTTCGTGTCCCTCACGGCCAGAACCAGCACCGGAGGGTCGAGACCAAAGTTCAGCTTCGGGAAAATTGCTTCAGCACAGGAACGGGGCACGGAGAAACCCACTCCGTTCGGAGGGTGTGAGCGTCTTAGCGTACGTGAGACTTCAAGTAATGAGGACCGCAAGAGGTGTAAGGACATGGTTGGTTGGTTGTTTGTTCATGACACGACAGAAATCTGGTTGTTCCTTCCTACCAGTGTCTGATCGTATGAACTTTCCTTAAAACCGGTTACAGAAAGAAAGAGACGACGCGGAGATGTCCCAATCCCTTCCTTTCCTGCTGCAGTATCGGTCAAATTGTAATTCAACGATAATTATCTGTTGAGAAAAATCTGGTTTCTTCCTGTTACAGAGACGCTTCGGATACCACGGATATTTTGAAATTGTCTGTAGCTTTCCGATCTCAAAATGTAGCCAAGGATGAACTAATGTAAATTGGGCCTGATCCTGGGCCCATAAAACACATCATACCAACTGAAGCCCATTTTCATTCAGCCCATCTCCTATCCCAACAACGTGTGCCCCCCTCCCTGCACTCCTCGGCATTCATCACCGTCTCTACTAACGACTAACGACTCCTGTACACACACAATGCTAATGGATAGCACTTGCTTTGCTAGTCAGGCGTCGGGTGATAATCAGCCTTGCTCCCGGTAGGGCGTCCATATCAACTTGCTGACGTCCACCTCCAGTCCCCCGCGACCGGCGGCTTTCAGGTGCCGATCCAGGATCTTTGGATCCGCGCATATCACATGCTGCCCCTTCCTGTATTGTATCAATTCTAAACTCTGGAGGGTGGTCAGGATATCCTCCGCCTTTATGGCCGTCATATCGCTCAGCTCCTGCAAAACCAACGCCTGCCTTTACCTTTTTATCCGGCATTAAAACACGTCATGGGTGTGGATGGGGGAAGAATTAGAGATCACGTATGTTTTCTGCACTGTAAACTAGCTTACCCATAAAAATAACAGACACTCAAAGCCAGATGTTCTGCTTCCAAACTCACATTGTGTACAGCTAAAGTTTTACGAGCACTAGCACGGTTCTGTACGTGGGATGTCTGGAAGGTATACCTTGATCGAGATATTGCCTTTGTGTTTCTTCAATATTTCCAAGAGAACTCTCGTCCAGTAGCCTTTGTAGCTCACTAACCCAAGATCAGAGAGAGGCCTCTCAGGGGTGCCGACTTTTCCTTCTTTTTTAGACAGTTCATACGCTGTGATGCAATCAAGGTGACATTAGACTAACATTTCAACGCAGCAAAAGTAACACCACATCTGGGAAAAACAAGCATATGAGAATAAACTCCCACTTATTGAGAAACAGAAAAAAGGTTTTTTTTTTTTTTTTTAAGCATTCCGACCATTTTTGCAGAAACGCAGGAGAGATCACGAATTAAATGTGAGAATTGAGAGCAACAGACTTCCAATGACACCTGGAAATGCAAAGAAAAACAATAACTTACAGAAAGCTATCAAGAATTTCCCATAGCCTTTTCTCTGGTAAGGTGGAAGCGTGAGAATGCACGCCAGATTGTAAGATTCCTCCGAATGCTTTTCCTGCAAAGAAAATCAAAAGGACTGTATTATAAACCAGTATCTTCCGTGCATAAATAAAACTCATCGATGCCAAATGATGATGCGCCACACCTTCGAGAAATATCCAACCATATGACACCCTCGATCGTCACATTCACACAAGACATAAAATAGAAAAAGATCGACATCGTAATACAGAGTCTTGTGATCCAAAAAGAGCTTGGCCAAATAGCAAAGGTTCTGTCCATACACCTTGTTCTTCTTGCCATCAACCTGGTAAAAACAATATATTAAAAAAGAAATACTAACAAAAATGTACTGAAAGAAAATATTAAAGAAAAATAAGAAAACAGGTTAGAAATTCATGTTTTACTTCTGGCCTTTGCCTCATACAGCGGCAAAATAGATTGAAGATAAACACTACTGCGTCAAAGTCACAACAAATAGAAAGCTCCAACAAAAATAAGCAGCATATTATCATGCAGACCTCTCGTATAATGAGCAAAATAGAACACTCAATCCAAATATTTCATGCCACAATGATAGAAACATCTTCAAGACCAAAGGGACACACCTCAAACATGGAGAGGGTACCGCTTCTGTATATCTCATCACCAGGTGGATGTTTCAGATCACATTTCCTCTGCAAATATTGCACAAATAACATGTAACTACAGGTCAATCTGAAACCTCATTGTTCATTATTTGTTTGACATAAACAGACTCAATTATTACTTAAATTGCACTACTACCAAATGAACATGCACACGGATTAAATTACTGTTATCATTCAGTGAATAAAATATAAACAAGCGACTAGAAGCCGAAAAGTACTCACCATATGCCTCTGAAGCTGGCCTTTGCGCTTCATAAAGTTGAGACAAAACTCACAAAAGAAGAGCTTTGAACAATCATTGTACTCTGGTGGGAAGGGAGAGAAGTACCACGTCTCAATCTCATATCTTCCAAGTTCAATGGTGGCAATATTCTTCACTTTGGTAAATTCTTCATGCTCACGCAAGCTGGCTGCATCAAGCTCTTCATGACCCTACAAGAGTAGGCCCGTGTCAAATACAAGGCAAAGCAGCCATCTTCCTTCAAGACGATCGAAAAAGGATCAAGTCACCTCCACATGTGTCTCATCAATTTTCCTTTTCTGGTGCCGGGTCATCTTCAATCCTGTCACCTAAAAATCAAGCACAATTCAACATCCGAGTGAAGAAATGTTATTGCCGGGCAATATTCCTTGAGGAAAAACAAATGAGGGAAAATTCCCACAAAAATTAGAAACTCCTGCAGTACCTTGTCGTCCACTTTCTCATCGACGACAGTCTCCACAGAATCAACGTCGAGTTGTTCAAGCTTAACCCATTCATCCAGCCTCCTGTTGACTGTAAAGAGGATCCCCATTCCATCACCATACACAATCGAGGCAAGAATCGCAGGAAATAGAAAAACTAATGGTTCTTCAACAACTACCGGGCAAAGTGAGACATCTTTCCAAAGAACAGATCAATATAAACCTCGTTTAATCAAAGACTAGGCCAAGAATCATGATAACAGGTCCATAAATTCCACCTAAAATCCAACGCACAAGAAAACCCAACAAGGGAATAATCAAACCCTAAATCCTAAAATACAGCGAAGATCCAAGAAACTCACATTCGGTGTAATGGACGTAATACTCGTAATCGTTGGAACCTCCGAAGGGCAGCTTCCTCCGCTCGATGACCTTGACCGGGTGGTACTTCCCGTCCCTCCACCGACACATCACCCTCGTCCCGACCTCCAGGGGCAGCACGCTCCACTTCCTCTTCTTCGCCGTGGCGTCCACCTCCGGCACCGATTCCTTGATGCCGACCTCCGACAGTGGTAGGGCGGCGACGGGATCCGGTTTTGGCGGGTCGATGGAGCCCATCTCTCGGCTTAACCAAAACGGCCGCGGGGTGACTACTACTGTTTCAGGGATTTTCGATGGGGAACTCCGACGTTTGTCTCTCTTGGTCAATTGAAATGGACTGGGCTTCTTATCATATCCTGGACCCTCATGTTATGGATGGAAAATACGCGGGATCAATAAATTAGTCTGTTAGGATCAGTTATTTTATTAGGATCTTCTGATTTTGTTAGTTTGTACGGTATAATAAGCCATCGCTTTATGACGCGGGTATACAAAAATAGTATTGTTATCGTAGCCTCGACGCCAAGTATGCGGCGGGAGTGTAAAAAGCTCGAGGTTGTGGTTCAAGGTTTGGCCGAGTAGATGCGGCAAATGGCAAAGAGCAATGCCTAACAGATTTGACAAAGCGTTGGCAGCTATATCCATGAAGCGAGAGAAGTTATGTTGATAGACTCCATGGGATATGAAAGTGATGGTGGCTGCAATTCAACTTGAGGAGAAAGGCGTTGCAGTGGCACCAGGGTTTACTCAAGATGTGCCACATTATGAAGACTACGTACGTGCAAGCAGAGCACATCAGATTCAGAAACTCCCAAATGTAAAACCTGAAACCAACCCCAAACCCATCCACCAGTGCCTAAGCAGGACTGGGGTTTCCGGCCGGGGAGTTCCTTCTGCTAACTGCATGATCCAATGATAAAATAGCCTCCAAGAAGGCAAACCCATCTCCCAGATTGGAGAATGATTTATTGCCAATTGAGAAATGACCACGACCCTTTTTGTTAGGACCTAATGAGCATCATCAGGTGTCATTATTTGATCAGGGGAAACCTGACTAAAGACAAAAAAAGCTTATGAGGCCGAAGCCATGGATAAGCAATTCCGTAATCCACGGAAAAAAAAAATCGAGAACCAACAACACTCTGTCGACAAAGATCTCACTCGGGGAGCGGCTCCGAAGGAACTTGGCCGAAGATGTCTGGAGAGAAGTCCCATTTCCCCTGTTCTCTGGACTCCCAGTAACCACCCATGTACCGGTATGTATTGGATGCCTTGTCCTTCACAAACCAGCGCGGCTTCCAGCCCCTCTCTTGCATCTTCCGAGCCTGGGTAGAGTTTCAGGGAGGATTAGTCGATCAGGATTGGTTTATGCAAAACAGGCAAGTGAAAGGTATCATTCTGATGACATGATGAAGTTGAGAGTGAAGTAAAAGATTGCCCCACTTGGAATCAAACCAAGTGATGTCGACATTACAGAAATTACCTGCCGTTGTCGCTGTTCGAGCCTCAACTTCTCTGAATTTGCCATATCATACTCGCCATTCTCTAGGTGTCTCTGATCAGGTCTCAACCTTGAATCCGTGGGTGGCAATTTCTCCTGCAGAGAATGAAAGGTTGGAAACCCGGAAGTTCAGACGGTTAAAAAAGAGAAGCTGCAAACGAGTCGTGTAAACCAAATAACAGGAAATATAGCCAAGAACAACGACCACAGGACAGAGTTGTTTGCTTGACAGTAACAGAGAGGTATTTATTGCAGATACTCCAGACTCGAGGTACTTTTCTTGTGAAATCTCCACACGGATTGATGGTTAAAGAGCACCTCATGCATGTGTTAGGGCGATCATTCAAGAAAACAAAATTTTTACCTTGAGTCCAGGGGTGAGCTCATTTAATGTTATGGCAAAGCGTGACAAGTTATATCTTGTCGGGAATTTCGCAGGCTTGCTTCTTCTCCAAAGAAGGTGAGCTTCGGAGGGGGATTCCAATCCTTTCCTCTTGCTAGAGCCGTCGCCAAGTACGTAATGGATGCTGTCATCCCATTTCCCAGATAAAGTCGCCACAGTTTTCCCGTTCTTATCCTGGACTGTGCCTTGTACCTGTAAAATGACCCGCAAGTACTCAGGATTCTGCTATCCATCTGACTTCAGAAAAGAATCGACGTTCCTCTACTCCAACCGATGCTTATTATAGACAATCATTTTCAGCTTACAAAACTCAACTGCAGAATGCTATTTATCAACAAACTGAAGCATTTCAAAATGAAGCATAAACTGATTAGATGTGATTGTCTCACAATGATGAAACAATCGTAACAAACCCAAATGATTGCAGGGGGAGAGCTGGAGAAAACCTGATGGGACTTCTGTCCATTATGGACTGCTCCTTGAATTTCAGTCGACACGAAAAGTCATGGTTCCCTTGTATGCGCATAGTACCATAATGATCACAGTAAAGCTTTCCCAGAATGAGATTGTATATGGATGTGGTCACCTGATGGACAAAAAACACTTCAAGATAAATAACAACGAAAACGACACCCCTTATCACCATTGATTCATTTGTTTCACCTTGCTCCATTGGAAGACTTCTCCATCATCAAATTCCAAAGTCAAAACACCAACAGGATCAACCTGTATTGAACGACCCCAGAATTTGCTCTTTAAATTGCTATCACCCCAAAATTTCCACCCAGTTCCATCACAGTGACATGCAACAATCATAGGATGGTGGCTGACCTGCCATAAGATTGAATGCATCTTAAACCATCATCCATTAAACACGAGGTTGTAAGGACTTAGTGCCCCAACCAGTTTTCATCCGTGACTTCTAACCAATGCCATACCTTCTCAGAGAAGAAATGCAAGCCTTTATCTGGAAAGTCAGCCTCATATGTCTCCCCCAGCAATGGATTAAATGGCTTGCACATTCTTCCTTCAGTGGAAGAATACCCAGACACAGCAAAAGCAGCAACATTAAGAATCCGCATGAGGCTATTACCCTGGATATTAGTTAATATCATGAGGCAGGAAAACAAAAGGATAAATAGAACATTCAGCTTAAACAGCAACGGATAACCAGTACCACAAAACTATATTCCTATTCCAGGGAATCTTAAATGATTCAGAGAAAATATTCAGCTCCTAGCAATAAAGTGACTAGCCATAACAGAGGAGCATCTAAACTTCAAGGACGCTCTAAGAAGAAATGAAATCATGGAATAAATAGAATGTCATTCCTGAGGAGATCCTAGAGATAAGCTACTCAGTCCAACAGCTGCATTAAATGGAAGAGGCTCCTCTACAGGATAAAATTCCTGCAGTCTAACACTAATAGGAGGTTCTGCTCTCAAATATAGAGGCTTCTCATGAAGAAACCATAAAGGCAGAGTAGCAGAAATGGGACTGTAAAGAAGAATACCATCCAGATTGAACCATACCTTTCTTCCCCACTCATTTGCCCGGTCTATGAGATAAGAATACTCCAGGTCTTCAAAACACTTTTGCAAAGAAGAAAGAGGCTCGTTGAAGAAAACTGGAAGGCAAACCCTGGTAAGGTCCTTTCCAATGTTATCCTTAATCATAGACCATAGACTAATGCTCTTTTCAGTTTCAATAGGATCAGGCAATTTCTTGCGTCGTTTGACATGAGGAAAATTAAATCCAGCAGATTTTACAGAAGGATCAACATCATCTTCAGATGCATCAATAATTCCATCATCCTCTGAAGAAGATGATCTCCAATGATCAGACCCATTGCTCTTAAAAGAACTAGATGAGTCACGGGTATCAAAGAAAATGTCGTCTTCTTCATCTGTTTCTTCTTCTGCCTTGTCTACTCTTTCATTATCGTCATCAGTTTCACTTCCACTTGCTTCTGCTTGAAGGATAAAGTTCAATGTCAGAAATAAATGCTGAAAGATGTGAATTGGAAGTGTATGAAATAAATACAAGAAACATAGATACATGACCCAAAGAAATATTGAGATCTTAATACTGCCAAAGCAAAACTCACTACTACCATGGTGAGAGAGAGAAAGAGAGAAAGATAGGCAGGGCATACTATTTTATTGAATCAAACACAAGATTCCAACTGACAGAAATGTAAAGGCTCACAAACTCACTGACAAAAGGAAAGGCTCTCAAATTCCAAATAAATGAAAATTGTTCTATGGGCTGAGAAAAAAGAGACATAGAAGGGCTTTTTAATAAAATAAAGGAAGCGGCACAAATACGTAACATGTATATGCTAGTGATAGCAACTCTGTGATTATAGTTGAAGATACAACCAGAAATGAAGTATAAATTAATTATGCTTGGAAAAATAAGTATTAAACAAGCTAATATTGCTGAAATGAGCTAACCACTAAACGCATCCTGCCTCAGGGTGGAAGCCTCTTGGTCATTCAACTGCCTCTGGCTCTCATCCACAACAGTGTTCTCCAAATCAACCTTTTCTGTCTACAAAAAGAACATTACGTATATAAATTTCTAAACTCCAAAAGCAACAGAAGAATATCCGAATGATCAGAACAAAATGTTTGATGCTAAAGACAGGGCCTCCTAGTGATAGAAATGGACGAAGAAATCCCAGGCCAATTCCACCCATAAAGACTAAGGAAGAAAACATAAAGCACGTAATGATTAATGAGCACGAAGTGGGACCAGATTATCATTTACAAAGATAAAAGGAACGAGCAAAGGATGATGGAAGACGAAAAAAGTTCAACAAATTATCGATTTCGGTAAATGCAGGACAATCAACACAAGTCATCAGAGATCTAGACACTAGAACATGTTTCCAATATTTTCTGAATCCTATCATCAGGGGAAATTAGTTTTTGCAGAGGATCTGTATGAATAAAAACTATTGCCATTAATACTCAGTTGAGTCACAAGGGAAATTATCAAATAATCAGAATATGAATCAGTATTAGAGCTGAGAAGCAGCCACATGTCAACATTGAAAAGTTCCAACATGATAATATAATATAACCAGAACTACTACCCATGTCATGTCACAAAATGGCGTTCCATTGATTTGAATTACCATTGAGTGCAATGTGCATGCATAATAGCAGAACTTACACGGGGAAAAAATTACAGGCTTTACAGATCAACTTCTCAACTACACATGGAAGATGCGATAGAGGTACATGGACCCCCAAATTTTGTCAAGCTATACCGTCTTGGTAGAAAAGGATATATACTAGATAATAAATAATAAGTCAGTTACAAGACAAATTCTCTTCAAACGGGAGCTCTCCATGCATATCCTTATCTGAAGTGATTGTGATTGTCCTAACCAAAACAGAATCCTTATTTCCACCGTGTTTTCGAATTTTGGAAACATATACCTCTAGCTGTCTCAATGTGTCTAGCAGCAACCAATGCTTCTGCTTGAGAAGAACAAGCTGGTTCTGCAGAGACTCAAACTCACTTCTCATGATCTGTTCGCTATCCTGGATCGCTTCATCACAAACACCTTCTTCCTGAAGCCGATGTCTCAACTTTTCAGTCGAAACAACAGCAGTTTCTACTGGAGACATGAGCTCGCTATTAGATATGCGGGGAAACATATTTTTGACTGCTTGCAATGCTTCCATCCATGCAATCCGGTCCTCTCGATTCTCCGCTCGTAAATGCAGCCTTTTCGTTCCCGTGTAAATTGAAAACCTCCGGTCATCTGATCTGCTCTCACTGATTGATGAAACCTACAGATCAATGTGAAATTAACGGAGAACTCTAACTGAGATCCCAAAACTAAGCACAGTAGCTTTCCACGAAGGATGTCAGAAGAAGTATAACTGATGCCCAACCACAAAAGGATATGCAAAGAGATTCTAAAGATGGGCAAGAATCAATTTTCCTCGAGGCCAAAAGAAAAAATGAAGAAACACGACTTGCAATGAAGGGACCGGACTCGAAGCAGGAAGCACGAGTTAAACCTACAAGCAATGCAACCAAGAAAATAAGACAGGGAGGAGGCGAGACTCCGTGAGAGGCTGCCTGGATCAAATCATGCCTGGACCAAATAGATCACTAAAATACAGAAAGTCAATGTCCGCCTGTCAATCGATTCCTCCAAGGCACCAACGCTAGGACAGCAACTCCGTACAGATCCGACAATCAAATGCCAGAAAACCAAAAAAACGACGAATAACCTTGAGATGGACTTCGCCGGAAGGCTTCCTCCGGGGTTGAGATTTGGCCTGGCCATTCCTGGAGAGCCTACGGCGAGAGTCCTCACCGATAATCTTGGCGCCCTTCTCGGTCTCCTTATTAACCACGATCCTATCAGGCCCGTGGATCTTATAATAAGCCAGAACCCCGTCCTGCAACGCGAACCACCTAGGCCGCCACCCCTTGCCGTAATTCACCCACTTGTATAGTATTCCCGACACCCCGTTGCCGAAGATGTCGTTGATCTTGACATCGACAAGGAGGTCGGGATGTTCCTTGACCGATGAGGACCGAGAGTAGGGACGGGGCAGCTGCCCCTGGACGCTACCGCTACCGCCACCGGCGCAACCGCTGACGGAGCGGCGGTGGCGGTTGGAGGGTCGGGGGGCTTCATCGGATCTGGTTATGGGGGAGGTCGGGGGGGCCGTCGTGGAGGTGGTTATGGGGGCCGTCAGGGAGGCGGTTATGGGGGCCGTCGTGGAGGTGACCGGGCGCCGGGGAGACGCGGCAGAAGGGATGCATGCGGAGGATGGAGGGCGGGAGAAGTGGAAGAGGAAGAGGAAGAAGAAGAGTAGGAGGTGGAGGTGGAGATGTAAATCATGGGAAGTTGGGGGATGACGTGGCATGAGAGGGTGACGAGGATCCCCATCCCATCCCATCGACCCCGGACAATTGCATGCTCCCCCATTTCCATTATCAATCAACAGACTGGTCCTCTCCGTGAACGTGCACATATTCCTTTCCTAACGTTGAATCCCAAGTCATTCTAATGTCCGAAAAGCCTTTCCTTCTTTCGGGTTAGAATAAAAAATGTTCCTTCCGTTTTCCCCTCCAAGCACTTGGATGATATCAACTAAAGCAATGCCAAAAATTAATTCAAAGGGCAAAGAATAAACAGCAACTGTCTTGTTTTCTCTCATTGCAGGGGGACCCACCGAAGAAAGGCAAGTAGACCAAAAATGTAAGAGGGGGGAGTTAGTCCCTCTCATTTCACGTCATTCTGTCGGGTTTCTTTTTTAAAAAAATGTCTGGACCTTCCTTTTCGGCCCCACGGGGGAGGGCACACTTACTTTGGAGTGTTATCCGGGCCCCAGTCCGCAATTATTAGGCTGGGCTAAACAAATGTTTCTCCCGCAGTCACCGCCGACCAGACGGTCGGAAAACCAACGAACAAGATTACAACACACGTGACAGTGCAATACTCCATACGCGAATCTTTTGTGTCCACCAGTTTGTTTTATCTCACAAGACACTTCACATCACGAAATGAACATAAAGAGATAGACGGTTGAGTCAAATTTACTCTTAGCTGGGTTACGATTGTTCTATCTTCCTTTATGCAGATCTTCGGCAGCCCGGGAACGTGCAGGCCGGAGAAGAAGGTAACCTCATCCACAGCAAGATCCGCAGGCGGGCAGCGAACCTGTGTTTTCCCAAAAAGAATACAGTCATTGTAAATCCAAGAGATGCGTACAATAGATGTATCGCAGATTGGAGAATGGGATTGAAACTCACTGTGGTCGATTCCTCGGACATTATCCAATCCACGTGGGCCACCACCCCCATACGGACCCCTTCCCGAACCACCAGGACCGCCCCCACCTCCACCATCCCATTTCTTGGATGAACCCGGTCCTTTTCTGTAGGCATCCGACTTTTCCATCTGTAAATAAAAGGTAGGTACACAGGTTAAAGGAACTGGCAACTCCAAAAGGTTTACTTCAATAAATGCGTGGAGGAACTGGAGATCGACCGAGAACATGGTGGCAAAGAACACTCCAATAAAGTTAACAATCGCCCAGAAGAAATCCGTTACAGTTTTCACCCGCCATAATGATCTCTGGGATTTCACCACACCTGGAAAAGAAAGAGCCCCATCAGAGTCATCCAGGGAAACATCTTCCTTAAGGACCAAGGTCTCAATCATCCAATTCCATCGGTTCATAAATTAGCAAGAGATAGGAACCCGATTTAGAACCTAGGCAAGCAGCGAGTCAATCGTAAAGAGCAGGGATGCACAGCCCACAGACAGACAGCCGAGAAACATAAAAAGTCATGGATCTTCGAACGCAGAAAGGTGGACAGGCAGCATTAAACGGAAACTCCACAAAAAGCGGAAACATCACGTAAGAAGTGGAAAAGAGCATTCATGGATAAAAGAAATCATTAGAAGAAAATCAGAAGATTTATGCTAATTCGACCACGCTCTATCTTAACCATTATCACGTAATCAGAAAGTACCCACAAGTAACATCCATTAATCCTCTACCAACTAATCTTGATCCTCGTCTCAAAACAATGGACCGCCAAAATCAGAGAAAGTAGTCAAAAAGGACGACGAAGACAAAACAAAGGATGACCAGATTCCAAAGGTCGCGGCAAGAACGACGCCGGCGTGGATGGGTATCAATCCTAGCCCACTTCGACACAGAATCACGATCGAGAGCAGAAAAATGAAAACGTCCGATCAAAACCCTAAACAAGACGCCGACAGGATCAACGATCGCGCGCGAGATTACGATCTCATCGAGAAAACAAATATCACCTCCCCCCCCCCCCCCCAATCGAATCCCAGAACAGATCACCAAACACCAAAACCCCGGAACAATCGTGAAGGGAGGTTTCACCGTTTTACCTCGCTCGACGTACGCCATCGAGAGCCTCGTTCTTTCCTCGCCACTCCCTCCTTTCGTTTCCACTTTTATCTATTTCTCCGTCGTGTTTTCTCGAACTTTCTGACAGACGAACGACCATTCCCCCGCCCAAGTTTCGGTCATCGCTTGTTATCAGGCCCTTTCTGGGATTTGGGCTCAGGCCCATTCTTTGCTTCATCGGCGAGCCATATTTTTCTTACAACATCTCGTCCGGCCGACACATATGATAGCAGCATCGGTAGGTCAATGGAATATGCGAATCTTTACGTGGTTCAAAACTACAAAACTATCAAATGATTATCTAAAGTTGTTCCTTCTCTAAGCCAACCATTATTTCTTAAAAAAAAAATCTCAACTTACATCTGTGGCAATAACAAAGCCATAAGCCACTCCCTACTTCACCCTCCAACCAATGGAAGCATCGCGATATGAGAAGGACGCCACATCATCATCGTCATCGATGTCTCATGTGTCTCGATATTGTCACAATCATATGTCCAAAACGAGAAACCCCAAACAAATAGTAATTTTGACCACTACCCATGTAATGAATTAGATTATGTTATGATTCCATCACTGTCCGAGATGATGCCATTGATTTCGATTGGACACTGAGTGTGTGTGAGTTTGTCTGTGTCACATTTGAATGCGAAGGCAAAAAAGGCGATGGACGTTCATTTAGCTGTTGCTTCTTAGAGCAAAAACCTAACCCTTTTGAACCCCCGCCAATATTAAAAAACCACAGTCAAAAGTTATGTGTTCGATCTTTCGCCGCAATGCGGACGTAAACAACAGTAGAGGAGTTTGTCGCTGTGAATGATGACTGCCTAATACGACCATCCCGACAGGCCGGACGTGAAGTAATACGGCACCGACTATGACCCCCCCGCGGGCCTCATCTTGACCTTACCGAACTCGAGAAGACGAGTCAGCGCAGATTGAGGTCACCTTCGATCGTAATCAAAGGCCATGAAATAAGATCCGTTCGTAGGATCACTAAAGAGTTTGCCTTATTCGTTCAAACATGACGTACCGATGATGCCCGGATGCCTTGCTTATTAGTTGCCCTCGCAAAAGGGGGGCGTGCCAAATGCGCGCAACGCGACGAGAACGTTCTAATGACACGGCTATAATATCACATGCCAAACTTCATAATAGAGGTCGATGATGTGCCTTGGTTAGGCGAAATACATCGATATAACCATAGTCTACGCGATTCATATCATTCAAATCCGTTCGAAATCCATTTAATCATTGAACCGATGCTGTAATAGAACTAACTATTGGATGGACTTTCGGCGAAAAGGGACAAATCTCCGACTTGGACTGTGTTGTGTGAACATTTTAATTCAGTTGGTCCGATCGAATAATAATTGGTCGGGAACAACTTGAGTGGTGGGCACTAATCATGGTAGCCATAAGTATATTTAAAATTAAGTTGGGGACTATGATCTGTCCTGGGTTTGGGGACTATGATCAGTGGGCCCATTAAAATAATCACATATTTTGTGTATAAAAGCCAAAGTTGATTACTAATCAATCTAATCTAAGCATCCCTTTAGTCACTTCCTTAACACCTCCTTAATCTCATTCCCCTCGCATCCCACATTAGTACAAAGATCAACAAGTTAGTTATAACCTCGTAAACTAGAAAAGCATAGTATTTTGGCTTTGGTAGGAACTAGGAACGATGGCTATGGTTATAGCCTTGGAAGAACCCCTCGACCTCGAGATGGCCGATGTATTCTCCATGTTGACCCCGACAGCCTCGGCAGGCGAGTTTGTCTGCCCCTGGAACGATTGGTCCAATATGGTTGACTGGGACGCGATATCCAGAGGGGAGGACGACGTCCACGATCTCATCGAGTCGATGATGGACGAGGGGGAGGCGAATCCTGTTGACGAGCACAAGGGGTGTGATTCGGGTGCCGGAACAGCGGTGCTACTTGGAGCGGGGGATGATGGAGATGATTTCAAGGGGTTGAGGTCGGTTCACCTGTTGATGGCTGCTGCAGAGGCCCTCGCCGGGGATGACAAGAACCACGAGTTGGCGCGGGTGATATTGGTTCGGCTCAAGGAGTTGGTGTCCCCGACAGGTGGCACCAATATGGAGAGGTTGGCGGCATACTTTGCGGAGGCCCTTCAGGGGCTGTTGGATGGCGGAGGAAGCTACAGGAAGCAGTCCATGAGCAGTGGGATGCAATGCTGTGGTGATGGCCCCCGCGACGCCTATAATCACAACCAGGCGGATGTCTTGGTTGCATTCCAGCTGATGCAGGACATGTCTCCATACGTGAATTTTGGGCACTTCACGGCCAACCAGGCGATCCTGGAGGCAGTGACACAGCACCGGCATGTCCACATCATAGACTACGACATCATGGATGGGATACAGTGGCCCTCGCTGATGCAGGCTCTCGTGTCGAGGAAGGACGGCCCTCCCGCTCCCCATCTAAAGATCAGCGCCTTGTCAAGGGTCAGCGGAGGCCGCAGATCCATTGGGATGATCCAACAGACTGGCCGCCGACTTGCTGCATTCGCTGCTTCGATTGAGCTGCCGTTCTCATTCAAGCAATGCAGGGTCGATTCGGACGAGACATTCCGGCCGAGCTCGTTGAAACTTGTCAAGGGGGAGGCCCTAGTCATGAACTGCATGCTCCACCTCACACACATGGGCCAGCTTGGGGACAGTTCCGTGGTCTCATTCCTCACTGTGGCCAAGTCCCTAAACCCAAGGCTGGTGACCCTGGCGGAAGAAGAGACAGGACATTCGAGAGACCAGGGGTTCGTGACCCAGTTCATGGACACGCTGCACCACTATTCAGCCCTGTATGATTCTCTGGAGGCGGGGTTCCCGATGCAGGGGAGGGCCCGGGCCCTGGTCGAGAGGGTGTTCCTGGGGCCAAGGATCGCAGGTTTGCTCACGCAGATATACAGAGCACATGACAAAGCAGCCAAGGAGGAGGTCAGGTCATGGGGCGAATGCCTAGGGCGCGAGATGGGGTTCGAACCCGTCGCAATGAGCTTTGCGAACCACTGCCAGGGGAAGCTTCTGTTAGGTCTTTTCAACGAAGGATACAGTGTGACCGGGTCGGGCGTTAACCAACTCGTCCTCGAGTGGAAATCGCGGCGGTTGCTCTCCGCCTCCGCCTGGACTTGTCCGGCCTATTCCGCATCCGAATAGCGAGGCCCAGTCATCGCAATTCTGGCCACTTTGGCCATGGTTGTAAAATCTTAACCGTATCAGGGAATTGCATTGGTTATTGTTCTTCCCATTCAATACATTTTTTTTAAAAAAAAAAAGAGAATGAAGGAGAAGTAAGTTCAGTAGTGTCTCCTGATTGGTGGGAAAGTCCATATTATTATAGGAGGCACTCTGGAAGATTCCAATGTCCAGGTCCACGTCCACCTAAATAAAAAGCATGGAAACAAAATTAAATTAAAACATTGTTTTGTCCTCTAATGTTGGACACGAATACGACACGACGAGGACATGGGATACGCCAATTATATAAATAATGAAAATATAACATTGAATTAAAGGGAAATCGATTAGGCACTTATAATAACGATTTACAAAAGGCAGAAGAAATATAAAATGTTTAAAACTAAAAAAAAAAATTATTGATTCTCACGCCCACCTTCAGCACAAGCCCAATATTAATAATATCGTGGGCTGAGTACAAAAGCCCGCCTGAGTTTCTAGGCTGTGCCAGATGTCGATACCTGATTGGACACGACCCCTTGGATTGTGTCTCTCGAGAAGGATGGGGTTGAGCCTCCAACAGGGAAGGTCGTCGCGGTCCCGGTCTAGGTTTCGAAGGCCGAGCTCGGTTGACGCTGTGGGACATCAGCTAGTTGTCGGGTCGGTCGTCGCTGTAATATTCCGGATTAGATAGTTGCCACGCAAGCTGAGGTCAAGTCACTTTCGCCCTGTATGATCGTTTCGTCATCGATGCTTTGCTCAGTCTCCAGCGTGAACAGTAAGAGGCCCCACATCAGCGTTACTATATACAAAAACGAACATCGACATCTTACTTCTTGAGTTCACGCCGCCCATCATATCATCGGTTGTAAGAAAACCTTTCGAAAGAGGAGGGGAGGGAGGAAAAGGATTGCTTTTAACCCAAACAATGACTCCCACACCAATTCTTTCCTTGTCCTCGGCATCGTGTTTTGGAATATTTTCACAAACATTCGTATATAAATTGCGATTTGGAATACGCCACCGATTCCTCGTTGCGATTATCATGTCCACGTCGTCAGTTCCGGCCAATGGAAGCGGTGATGCCGACAGCCAGGCCAGGAGGTATGTCCACTACTGGTGCTACCGTTGCCACCGCACCGTCAGGATCGCCAATCCCGCCAACCCTTCCGACATCGTCTGCCCCCGCTGCTCCGGCCAGTTCCTTGATGAGATCGATCGTGCTAGCCCCCTGCCATTGCATGACTTCACGCAGTTCGACCCCTCGCCGGAGGCGCGTCTCCTCGAGGCACTCTCGCTGTTCCTTGATCCCCGAGTGAACCAGGAGTTGAACCTTGGGGTGCAGGACCGTGAACAGGAGCCCCGTGGCAGGCCCAGGACGAGGTCCCAGAGTCGGGTCCCTGTTGAGGTGGAACCCTTGTTGCCGGATCCTGAAGTCATTCGCCCCCGGCTGGAGAGGTTCCCGCGGCGCAATCGCAGCCTCGATAGGATTGGCGACCCTTCGGACATCGACCTGAATGACCTCCTCGGGAGGCCGAGGACTTGGGTCATTGTCAGGCCGGTTGACCCCTCGGAACCTGTCATACGGCCCGTGTCACAGAGACGCAGACCCAATCGCTTGCTAGACCCGCGGAACTTCTACACAGGGCCTGGTCTAGAAGAGCTGATACAAGAGTTGACTCAGAACGACAGACCTGGCCCACCCCCGGCGCCTGACTCAGCCATCAACGCGATCCCCACCGTAAGGATCGAGGAGAGGCACCTGAAGAACGACTCGGACTGTTGCCCCGTCTGCAAGGAAGAGTTCAATCTAGGGGGCGAAGCCAGGGAACTACCCTGCAAACACATCTACCATTCAGACTGCATCGTGCCGTGGCTCCGCCTTCACAACTCCTGCCCCGTCTGCCGCAAGGAGCTGCCGGAGGTCACCATTGCGACCGGCGGCGGCCCAAATCCCCGGGAAGGATGGTTGAGGGGAGGGAGGTACGGGTCCCTCTGGCCATTCCGGCCAAGGAATAGGCAGGTTCATCCTCAGGGGGACGGCGGCGGCAGCACCACGAGCACTCATGGCAGCGGTGAGTACCCGGAACACATGATGCCGCGGCGTAGTAGGCTGTAGTAAAACCCGATCAAACACAATAAGTGGGATATGATATCCTTCGATCTGTAACATCCATCCTGAACTTCAATCAAAATATTCAAATCTTACATCAATCATCATGTAGACCATTCAAGATTTCCCAATGATAACACCATGCTCTTTTTCTCCTGTCCAGCTGCGAACTCCTCCTGGTGGAACTCTTGCTCTATTCTCTAAAGATGGCGACGTAATTCAGCACATCTACTCCTTATATGTATATAACCTGTCCTCTATTTATTTCAAATTCATAATAAGATTATATTGATTCCTTACATAATTAACCATAACTCCACATGAATATCGAAAATTTAAAATATTTTTTGTTTATATTTTTAATATTGAGATATAACAATTACAAAAAAAAAATTCATTAAGAGAATAGTTCACATGGGACAAGCTTATGAACGTTAAATATAAATAAATACTTAATGAATGTTTGTTTGTTTGCTTGCTTTGGGCTTCAAAAACGGATTACGTCAAAAATATTTGGCACAAACAACACAGGGGTTCGGACGTGGTCGTCAATAATAAAAACAGATAAATTATATTAACGAATGACGACGAAAGATGTCTTACAATCAAGAATCTCATAATCAAGATCTTTTCTGATCTTTATAGATCCCGACCTTGACGGCTTTACCTCCGTAGACTTAATCCTCGATTCTGATGACTTGGTCTACTCTATTTCCTTTAGCTTCGTAGACTCGACCCATTATATTCTTCGTACTCTCTATATCAGTCCGATAAACTTTAGGCTCAAATATGCGGGCTTATTATTAGGCCCGAGATTTTCTGTCGTGTTAAAAGTTGGATCCAATTTTTTTCCCAATTGTGTCCGATCAGCGGAAGCTCCAAAGCCGGATATCTCCGTCCTCCATGAAATCATCGTGCGGCGGCGGCTGTTGCTGATACTGGTGATGATCCTGTGAAGCAATGCCGAAGTCGTCGGCGTCCAAGTACACGTCGCTGTTGTGATGGTCGACGTACTTTGGGGACTGCCACGTGAAGTCGTATCCACTCCACGGATCAGTCGTTTCGGCCCCCGCCATAGTCTCCTCATAACCCCCAGCAACATAAGGAAGATCGGGGGATCCCCCGTCCCAAAACGCGGTCTCATGATCGTCGTGCTGGCCTGAAAGGGACGACGCTGGCTGCATACCCCCGCAAGGGAAGCCCTCGGCCACTGCGGCAGCCTCCGCCGCGATCCTCTGGATGGACTTAGGGGACATGATGGAGCCATCTTCTCCGTGCTCGTGAAGGTACCGCTCCCTCTGGGGGGACGTGAGGGGGAAGTTGAATGAGGCGGAGGGGCCCTTGATGCAGAGGAGGGCCGCGTCATAGGCTCTAGCGGCCGCGTCGGGCGTCGAGTACGATCCGAGCCATATCCTGGTCTTCTGGTTTGGGGAGCGTATCTCTGAAACCCAAGAGCCCCAGCTCCTCATCCTCACTCCTCTGTAGTTCTTCTTCGTATTCCTCGACGATGACGAGGGCTGGGAATGCGACTGCTCGGAGACGATCAACGGCTCAGACTTCGCCATAGCGACTTGGTCTTAGTGACGAAACGAACGAACGAACGTGTGTTTATTCGACATATACGTGAACATGTGTGTGTATATATATAGGTATTGAAAAACGTTGTGGGGGGAGTGAAGGAAAGAAGCAGGCAGCTTCCTATTTCTGATGACATGTCAAAATTTTTGGGGACACACAAATCCTCAAAGGTGGATGACAGATAATTTCACCCGGTTGTGATATAATATGAAACTTCTTTACATTTTTTTTTAGTGACGGTCGAAGGTTTGGATCTTTGTTTCGTTTTGATCGGGTCAAGGGAAGAAAAGGTGCCAAAATGTTTACATGTATTTCAGGTATATAACAGTGAAGGAAACGATGCGTAGGCTCGGACCAAAGCGTGAGTTGACTTCGCCATTAAACTCTGGTCCCAGATGAACCCAATGTAATAAGAAAATGGGAGGGTGGAGATGAGTTGAGTTTGAGTTTGAGCAGCCGACGACTCCGTCAGAACTACTGCTGCCTTTTCTTCGTGTCTTTCTTTCATTTCACAACCCTAAAGTTCCCATTTCCACCCAATCTTACGTGAACAGCTTTTCACTTTTCCATTTGGCGGTAAGAAAAGTGATGGGTCGATGATGTCTATGCTTACATAAAAATAAAAAAGGGAGACAAAATGAGAACATCAAACAGCTGTGACTCAACTGTCAAGCAACGAGCTCAGGGCACACTCACACAGTGGAAACCGCGTTCCTCTCTCTCCCCCACCCTTTTATGACATCCGAGATGTTGGAAAAATAACAATGGGATCGATCATATGTGGTTGTCCGAACCCCCTGATTTTGAATCAGCCTTGGAACTCTAGTCACTTTCTCATGAAATGTCATCGCCAAACTAAAGCATTGAATCACGATTACCAATTACTTTTTAGCTAGTTCGAAATGACGTCTGCATATACCGGGTGCAAATAACATGTATGTAATGAATACAGTATGTTTTGTGGTAAGGAGACAAAGGTTGGGTTTTAAAGAAAGAATAGTTCAGTCGATCCGTACACTGTGTCCCTCCCCCTCTAAGCTCGCTTCGTGGATAGTTCCTCTTCCTCAGTCTCAGACAATACATTAATAAATTGAGTGGTAGGTTTATGTTTTGTTTACGATCGTCGGGGGTTGTTGATGACAGTAAGATCCCATTTTTTAGCGTGTGTAGCTCCCCGGGCTTGAATCTTTATCAACTCCAAAAAGTTCTTCGATCGAGACCCCCCACCCACGGTACGGCTCTCTTTACTTTTGGAACACGTCGTGCGTCCATCGACGCGGGGTATGTGAACGAGACGAGGCGAGCCGCGACTTTCTCGCCGAAGGCGACGGTGGGTTTCAGTTTGTCTCGCCGGGGGTAGTCGCTGCCGCTCGATTCTTCATACGTCGGATGTTGCAGCGAGGGCACATGCATGCATGCACACTGTGAATGTTTCTAAGCGACCCAACAAGTAAACACCCCCCATGTTCATGAACCTCGTGATATAAAAAGCATTATTTAACCAGGCGCTATTTATTATTGTGTGGCAGAAGATGTGTCGTCAATCCAGTCTTTAACATATGACTCATCAAATCATCGATGGATCGATATCGATCTTAGCTGTCCTGTCGCCGTACATAATCTTAATTCCGTACCGGACGCATGCATGCATTTGGGACAACCGTACTACGTTATCCTCGTATTTAAATTATGTCCCTCTACCGACCTCGAAAAATGAAATACATATCGAAAAATACTAAAAAATGACGACAACTTATTGAATATAATCATTCTCATCCCGTCAAAATTTGGATTGAGATTGAAGTTTGATTCGTATAATATGGTGTACGAAGTTGGGAGGCGCAGGAGCGACATGCCATTTATCAAGGCCGTAAGCTGACACGCTCATGCGACAAGGATCGGACAGGGGACTAGGACAGGTCGTATTATTGTGTGATGACTACGAAGATGGCGCGTAAAAGTCTAGACTTATGGAGATTTGTATGTACATTGCACTTACCGTTAGTTCACAAAAAATTTTACGAAATACGATTTCAATTTTGAAAACTCCTTGAAATATTGTACTTTAAGTGGCCTAAGGAGCCACAGGCAAGCACTCTTCGTACTAATTGGGTGCTTCACTTGGTCCGCCTTCTATAACCTGCAAGTAAGCTGTGATTCGCAAATATTAGTTGTTATCTTCTTTAATTTGATGGACTCGGATTTTGATTAGCTACTCGTTCCTGTGAACTTAGTCGATAACGGTCAAGAGATACCCCGCGGAAATGTTGTTATCGAGCTTGATATGCCTGGTTGGAGCGGTGCAGAGCACAGCAGTTGCTCTCGTGGCAGAGCATCACCCTGCTGCGTGGAAGGTTGGCTGGGATTCTCTGCTTCTCGCCCCTCTGTTTATACTGTAAGTTCACCGGAGGACTCTGCTTCTCCTCTCCGATATCAGGCAGAAAATGTAGGACTTCTTACGATTACTCAGTCACCCCGTGATTGTCGAAAGTTAAACTGTCGCAGGGTGTAGTTAGTTCCGGGATAACCTACTACGTGCAAGGACTGGTGATGAAGAGCCGAGGACCCGTTTTCATCACGGCCTTCAACCCTCTGTGCATGTTCATTGTCACCATACTCGCATCCGTCATCCTCTCCGAGAAGCTTTACCTATCCTCTCCGAGAAACTTTACCTTGGAAGGTACCGGAATCTCTTCCCAGACCACAATCGCCCCGTCAAAATCGCATGAAAAACCTTAGCTCGCATTTCCTTGTTGTTTTCGTCTGTGATGAAGCACTATCATTGGAGGGATCATCATAGCAGCGGGGCTTTACTCCGTCGTATGGGGTAAGAGCAAAGATCATTCAGCCACCAACGCCACGGGAGATGAACAACAAGAGCCTCCTCACCTTTCAGGGGAAAAGCATACGAGTCGCCAGTCACGGCAGCGGACGACACCAAAGGAGTTACGCCGCCAAAATAGGAACTGCCCGGTTCATGATCCATCGCGGACAAAGATAACACACATAAGAATGTGAGAGGGCCGATATCTCTTAGATTGATGCCGATTAATGTAACATCATCTTGGTGGGTTGTATGAAATTGTCTTGTACATATTATGAAGCACGTAAGTGCGTTCTACGTCACATTAACTCCAATGCATAAATGTCATTTCTTACTAGGACGGGCCCAGAATTCGGCCCATTGGGCCTGTCCACTAATTAAAAATGAAAGCGGCGCGCTCTGGTCCACAGTAGGAGAACGCTGGACCGGCAGACACAAAAACAAAACCCCCTCCCAATTCTTTACTACAGCAAGACCTCCCTCTGCAATCCCCAGACGAAGCCCGGCGAGAACCGCCGCGACAGGGAGTCCGAGGCGGCGCTGGAAAACCCCTCCGGGACAATCCTGCGGAGTCTTTGCTTCGGTTTTCTGCTTAAGGGGATGGAGGAAGTCGAGGCCGTACGCGACGGAGGCGAGACCAATGCCGAAGACGTCGATACGGCGTTGGACATGGAGTCACGGATCAAGGAAGCCATGCGAGTCCGCGTGCCTCACTTTAAAGAGCAGGCCGAGTGCGTTGCTGGATTCTTTCTCCTTTTTATTTGTTGACTATTTGTCGCGTGTTTGTAGTGATTGATTTGGGGGGGGGGGGGGGACGGCGTTTTCTCGTGGCGATTGAATGCGGTGCGTGAAGTGTATCGTATGATTTCTGATTGTAGTTTAGATGATAATCATTTTGTGGTTCCGGGCGTATGGTGGTGGCGTTAGGTGGTTTGTTGCTTCGTGATGGCATTTCGGGGCCGCGGATGGAGTGCCATGGAGGCTTTTTTGTTGATTAGTCTGGGCTTCTTAGGTTTAAGGCGTTGAATGTTGGGACGCTAAACTTTACTACTGCTGCTTTTTGGAATTATGTTCTGAACCTGACTGTGCCCCCGTTTGTCCTATTGGCATTTCATGGACTCTTGCTGGAATGAATTGTAGTATTTCCTTAAATTTGAGGATGGATGACGTTGTTTGGTCTATTGTCATATATGGATGATGACTCTTGGCATTTAGCTAATTCATGAAATGACTACTGAGAGATTGTTTTGCATTAATCTTCCTCGTGATTAAGTAGTTAACCCCAGGAAATTTCCGTTTTCATGAATTTGATTATTTATTGCAGCTCTTTGACCTTTGAGGGCGTCCGGAGATTAATAGAGAAGGATTTGGGCTTAGAGATGCATGCCTTGGATGAACACAGGAGATTTATAAAGCATTTGCTTCTTCAGGTACTTCTCTTCTGTATCGTAGTCGCATGTTTTAGAGTTACCCTACTGGTTCTCGTGATTCTGAGATGAAAACCATATGTATCTTCCGGGTTGTGTAATGACGCGGATGTCTTTATACCACTTCAAGTCATTTTTTTTTCTCATCCATTTCAGTGCTTAGAATGTGGTGATAATAATCACGACAATGCTTCTAAGAATTCTGGAGAGACTCCACACAATAGTATGTCTCCTAACAAAGAAGAAGTTCATGAGTTATCTGATGAACCGGAGTCGAAGACTAAAGCTAAGGGAAATAGCTCTGAGGATGAGAAGTTGGAACCCAAAATGGGTTCTATGCCTGGGAAAAAAGCTCTTTCTCATGACAATGGGGATAAGGCTGCTGTCACTCAGATTGAGATAAAGAAAGCAATTATGAAAAGAGGGGCTTATTTTAGAGCAAACTCTGAGTATGCCTCTTTGATTCTGATTTACCTGGATTTATTGTGTGGCACTTTTTCATTATCTGCATATTTATTAGCAAATCTGCATATGGAATTAGCATAATATCTTTACTTTTTTTTTATTTTCAGAAAAATTACCATGTCTGGAGTCCGTAGGTTACTGGAGGAAGATCTTGACCTTGAGAAACATTCCCTAGATTCCCACAAGAAGTTTATAAATGAACAGTTGGAACGAGTGAGCTTTTACAACGTAATATTGGGTGATCGATCATCGTTAGTAAATCGCCTTTGAAGTTTTGATGTCACGTATCCATCTTCTCATTTGTCTGATTAGGTTCTACAATCTCCAGAAGCTTCTGAATCTACTGGCGCGGTTAAGAAGAAACCTGTGAAAATAAGTGCTGGAAGACAGAGAACTCGAGATGCTGAAGGAAACTCTGTGTCTTCAGATGATGAGAATGATGATGTGGAAGATGAGGAGAAACCTCGGAAGAAAATTGCAAAAGGAAAAATTCAATCATTGGAAGGAGAGAAGAAACGTAAAGTACCTCCGGCAAAGGAACCTAAGATGTCAAGAAAGAAGCGAGCAACTGCCAAAGAAGAGGACACAAATGATGATAATGAGTCAGATGATAATAAAGTTGAATCTGCAGGCGATGAATCTCCTTCATCTCCAAAACCCTCAAAGGTGGATATGAGTTCTAAATTACATGAATATGGCTTTTATGAAGTCAACTCTAATTAGAGCTGTTGTGTTTCAATTTAATTGCGTTGTGCAGAAGAAAGAAGTCTCAACTCCGGTTTATGGAAAACAGGTGGAACGGCTAAAGTCAATTATCAAGTCCTGCGGCATGAGGTTATTTCTGGTTTATGGGTCATGTTTTTTAGATTTCAATAATAGTTGAATTAATGACACAGTTTTGGCTTATTTCCACAGTGTTCCACCTGCAATATATAAGAAAGTCAAGCAGATTTCTGAAAGTAAGCGAGAGGCACACTTGATAAAAGAGCTTGAAGGGATTCTTTCAAAAGAAGGGTTGTCGATAAATCCTTCTGAGAAGGGTAAGTGCTGTCTCTATCTAGTGCCGGAATGTATGAGTGTGAGTGATCCTTTTATAATGGAATGACTTGGTTAATGCAAGCAAGTTGATGGATTTGTGTTTGTTTCCTCTATTATCCAGAGATTAAGGATGTGAGGAAGAAAAAGGAAAGGGCAAAAGAGCTTGAAGGTATCGACACAAGCAATATTGTGTCAAGTTCCCGTAGAAGGACAACATCGAGGTATTTCCCACCCCCGCCCCCGCCAAAGCCTAAAGAACCAGATGAGGAAGAGGGTAGCGATGATGAAGAGGGAGAGGAAGATGATGATGAAGACAATGAGGAAGAAGAAGGTGAAAATGACGATGGCAATGAGGACAGCCAAAGCGAAGAAACAAGTGAAGGTAAAATCCGGATTTTCATTCCTCTTTCACTGAGCAAAGTCAATGGATTTCTGTGCGAATCTGCTTTAACTTTCTAAATTTCCCTATATTCGTTAAGTAATTCCTGAGTTGCAGCCTCGCTTTCCTTAGATCCTCAATTCTTTAATTGTCAATATATCCGGTGCATAGGACTACGTAGATGATGTTAAACAGGCCATACTCCTGTCTGCGGGGGTATGACCTCTACTCCTCTCAGCGAGTCTTTTATTCTTTCCCTCTCTCTCTTTATTTTTTCAGACCAGGAGGACAGCGACTGAGTTGCCAATAAACATGCTAACTCGATGTGCATTGCCCCGGTTGAAATTAGGTAAAACTTTCCGCGCGCCTCTTCTGCAGCCTGTATAATATTCTCCCTGATTGGGAAGCCGGTGGATTTCCTTTAAGGAGGGAGAGTCGGCAGTATGGGTAGTAATGGTCTCATCAGAAAAGAAGCATGTGTAACCCTGGGGTAATGTTATATCAGGAGATTTGGTGTAGGCGCTTGAATTGACTATATTATATATATATATAGCTCCTCTCTAGTTATTTTTTCACGAGGCTGAATTTTGGTTTCCAAATAATTCCCCAAAGGGAAAAGCTCGATTCCCCTTTTTGGTCTTGTCATCAGTGCATGATGGCAGGAAGAATTTGCAGGGCTCGTTCAAGTTATGATCCCGCTTGCAGTCGTACTAAAGGAGGCCCTCAAAAAGGTTCACTAATTGAGTTCCATGCTCATCTGTTTACATGTATGTATGTATATATGTATGTGGGTGCGTCAGGTCAGGGGTGAGTCATTTCTTGTGGATAAGGACAGGGCAGGAGGGGGAAAGGCTTATCAAGAAAGAAAACCCAAGTTTCCTACGATCCCCGGGCCTCAGGTATCTTCATATTATTTTATCAACAAGAACAGCCCAACTTTTTCACGATCACTAGTTAAAGAAGATCTCCTTTTGTTTTTATTTTATTTTATCGGCCTTTTGCATGAGGTTGGTTGTATGGTCTTCCCTTTTCCACCCATCGCTTTCCCTCTCTCACTCAGATCCCTTGTATTTCCTCTGTTTTTGTCTCCTCGTTGGCACTGTCGATGCTGTAATATTCACATCGGAAATATTACGTTACCGACTTCAAACTCTCGCTGTTATTCAGCTAACAGTCAACGTAATCTTAAGAAGTGCGTCTTTTCTCCTCTAGTCGTGCACGCATCTCCAGTTTGAACGGCCCCCGCGTGCATTCCTTAAGGGTGAATCAGTTTCGTGAAACAGGCGCCTTTTGAGGTCTCGGCGACAAGTGTTGGGGGGGTTTTTTGTTTGAGGAAAAGGATGACCCCGTATGTTCTCGGCATTCTCGTTGCTGCTCTCCTGCTCCGCAACTCCAGGAGACCCCCTAGGAAGAGGGGATTGCCCGTCCACGTCGGCGGGGAGCCAGGGTATGCTATACGGAACAGCCGCTTCGAGAGCCCGGTTAGTAGCTGGTGGGAGGGAGTCTTGACTCTCGCCGAGCTCTTTGAGCAGGCGTGCAAGCGGAACAGCGACAGGCCTCTGCTCGGGACAAGGAGGGTGATCTCCAGGGAGATCGAGGTGCATTCCGATGGGAGGTCCTTGGAGAAGGTTCATTTGGGTGAGTATGAGTGGTTGTCCTACGGCAGGACTTTTGAAGCTGTTTGTAGTTTTGCATCCGGTTTGGCTAGTTTAGGCCATGGGAAGGCAGAAAGGGCTGCTATCTTTGCTGATACCAGAGAAGAGTGGTTCATCGCATTGCAGGTGCTTGCACAGCTTCTTGTTTTTTTTTTAACATGTTTGGCTAATGGAAGATGGTGAGATGAAGCTGATGTTTTTTCTTTCTGTTTTTTTCTGAATCTTCTTCAGGGTTGTTTTAGAAGGAATATCAGCGTCGTGACCATATACTCTTCTCTGGGCGAGGAAGCTTTGTGTCACTCTTTGAATGAGGTGATGGATGTCTCCCTCTTATAGACTTAATTTACGCTTTCACCAAGCACTTTCATATACACCTTATCAGTGTCTCTAGGCTTGGCTTGCACATTTTCAGAGTTGCTTATCTTAGGTTTTATCCTTTTTTGTATCAGACAGAGGTAACAACGGTTATTTGTGGACAAAAGGAATTGAAGAAGCTCATAGACATAAGTGGGCAACTTGACACCATAGAACGCGTGATATGTATGGGTGATGAGATTCCATCAAATGGTACGTTGGTTGATCGTAGTGCAGGCTGGGTTATCAATTCTTTCGCCGATGTCAAAAGGAGAGGCAGGGAGAATCCAGTGGAGGCAGAGTTGCCGGTTGCTTCTGATGTTGCTGTCATAATGTACACGAGTGGAAGCACCGGTCTGCCCAAAGTGAGTAATCTTACTTGAACCGTTCTCCAGTGCTTGACATTATAAGATGTGCGGAATGAGAATCTGCCTTTAAGTACATGTGAATTGGATGTGCATATGCTGCTAGATATTGGTACTTTCTGGAGCTTTATCGAATTTTACTTTTTTGTTCTCAGGGAGTTATGATGACGCATGCAAATGTGCTAGCTACTGTTAGTGCCGTAATAACCATTGTTCCAAGCTTGGGAAGCCAAGACAGTTACTTAGCATACCTTCCGCTTGCTCACATCCTCGAATTGGCAGCCGAGGTTATCCATTGAATTGTTTTATTAGATTTACTTATCCTGTTTCATGTCAAATCTGTTCCAGTTTAGTGGATGCGCCATCTATCTGCTGTTTATTCATCTAATGTGGAGCTACTTATCCTAGAATTTTATAGCTGCTGTGGGAGCTTCCATCGGGTATGGATCGCCATTGACCCTCACTGACACATCAAACAAGATAAAGAAGGGTACTAGAGGGGATGCCGTCGAATTGTCGCCGACGATATTAACCGCCGTCCCGGCAATTCTTGATCGAGTGCGAGATGGTGTACGCAAAAAGGTCAGTTGGATTCCATGCTGTTAATGCTTGTTTTTTTTATGCAACCTGACTCTTTCTGTAATAGAATTATTGAGCCGACTAGATGAATTCTTGCTTTACTCTGGCAGGTAGATTCCAAAGGGGGTCTATCGAAAGTTCTTTTCAATGTGGCATACTCCCGCAGACTATCTGCGATGAGTGGCAATTGGTTTGGAGCACGGGGCCCTGAAAGGATGCTGTGGAACCTCCTCGTTTTCAGAAAGGTGAAAGCAATATTGGGGGGGCGAGTCCGATTTATACTGTCCGGAGGTGCTCCTCTGTCCGCGGAAACCCAAAGATTCATCAACATATGTCTGGGGTACGTGCTTTGCCAGAACTATCCATGATAGTGTATATACTACTGCATCCAGTAGACTAAACGTTTAAACTTGTCGATCTTCTCGCGACTTCGATAACGGAATAGGCAGTGATTATGTAGTGATTCTGTTATTCAAGATTATATCCGAGGCATAATCAAGATAAGATCTGCTAAACTAGAGGTAATTTCCAGGTCTCCGATTGGACAAGGTTATGGACTCACGGAGACCTGTGCTGGCGGGACATTCTGCGACTTTGATGATACGTCTGTCGGCCGGGTTGGCCCTCCGCTACCGTGTTCATTTGTTAAGGTAAGGCATATCCTTGATTCAACCCCTTCCTACGGTGATTGAATCTGAGATTTTGCTTCCAACGACAAAGTTGGTAGATTGGCCTGAAGGTGGGTACTTAATATGCGACTCGCCGATGCCTCGCGGGGAGATAGTCATTGGAGGTCCTAACGTGACGCTGGGCTACTTCAAAAACCAAGTAAAAACTAGGGAAGTATATAAGGTGAGTCACCTACATCTTTCATCGATTCGAGCTGAACACATCTTACTCATTTGCTTGCTTCGCGCAACCATGTGTTTGAATGCCTATCTGCTATGCTCTTATTATAAGGACGACGAGAGAGGAATGAGATGGTTTTACACCGGTGACATCGGACAGTTCCATGCCGATGGTTGTCTCGAGATAATTGACCGCAAGAAGGACATTGTCAAGCTACAGCATGGCGAATACGTCTCCTTGGCAAAGGTCGTTGTCACTTGACGAAATAACAGTTCCCCTGTGTTTCCTACGCAAGCCAAGCCGACTTATCTTAATACAACCAAACTGCAGGTCGAGACTGCCTTAGTCGCGAGCCCTTACGTAGACACCATCATGGTATACGCCGATCCTTTCCACAGTTACTGTGTCGCGCTGGTCGTGGCTTCGCATCCCGCTCTGGAAGACTGGGCCTCGAAGCAGGGGATACAACACGCGACCTTCGCGGAACTTTGCGAGAGGGAAGATTCCACCAAGGAGGTCCATAATTCACTGCTACAGGTTTTCACATCTCATGCCCAAACCATCCCCCTTCTTCCTACACTCAGCCGCTGTGTCCTCTTAACCCCGTTACGCCCGCGACTTTCACTTCAGGCAGCGAAGGCAGCTAGGCTGGAGAAGTTCGAGATCCCGGGGAAGATCAGGTTGCTTCCGGATGCATGGACTCCGGAAACGGGGCTGGTAACTGCGGCCCTCAAGCTCAAGAGGGACGCAATCAAGAAGGCATTTTCGGAGGAGCTAAGCAATCTCTACACCTGAGTTTAACAATTTTGTGAAATCCCAGCGATGAAGATGCGGTCGGGTTCACATCTGCCTTCCATTTGGGTCATCGCCCACTGCATGTCAATTGTTTATTTGTTCATTTGTATGAGCACAAACTGTTGCTTCATAGGCGAAATAGACAAGCATAAAAGGCAAAAGGGCTCATCAAACTGGGACACTTCTTTAGCTGTGACTTCCTTCTTTTACCACCACCCCCGGATGAAAAAGGGGAACATTTTGTTTTCAAAGTACATATAGATTAGATGTCAAGATTAATGGGAATTGGAGTTCACAAAAAGGGGAGTTGGGCAAAGAAAGAAAGGGATAAAAAGGGAAAAGGGAAATCACGATCACCACCAACCCTTCTATGTGTCTGTGTGTGTTTTATCAGGAATCATCATATCTTTCAAAGGAGAAAAGGACGAGGGGAGGAAAAAGACAGTACCAACCACGAACACAAATCCTTTTTTTTTCTCTGTCTTTTCCTTTGCCCTTTAAATTAATACCCAGAAACAGTGTTTTTGTTTACAAGAACAAGAAAAGAAAAGGAAGTGCAGTTTTTTACAAACAACAGTCCAAACAAACCACCAATGTATTACACTACAGTTTATCTTATATTACACTACACCCTACACTTAGTTTTGTCTTCAAAGTTTGCACATTCTTGTAAGATTTTTTTTCGAGTTTTGTTTTACCTGCTTGGTTGTATGAAACAGAAGTTCACCGATAGTTCTGTTTTGCCTGCAATCAAGTACTTGAGGAGAGTTTCTTTGTTTCAGTGATGGCTATTTGAACGAGACCGTGCAAATAAAGTGGATGATTCTTGTTTGGCATTTTGGTGTCGTTGCGTAGTGAACATATTCCCTCTCTTTTGTTTGAACATGAGGGGGGATGTGCATTGTAGCATCAACCTTGTCTTGTAGTTGTCCTGTGCAGCTGGGGAGAATATTTTATCTGTCATCTCCCCCTCAACACCCATTCCCTCTCTATCTGCAACATCTACAGAATAAGAAGATCCGTTTGATATGAGTGATGTGCTCTGCTTGGTTTGATCTGAAAAATCATCTCCCTGCACTTGTTTAGTCCAAGTTAGTGTTCAAAGCCTCCTTTTTCTTTTCTTTAGTCAGTGCATGTGCATAAGAACAGCTTCTGGATCGCTAATGATATTGTCCTGGACAACGTGAAATTAAGAGAGCATGCATGAACCACTAGTAGGGACAGTATTAGTGCGCACGAAAACAACAAGCCAATGAATTTGGTCCTCCTATTTGAACCATTTGAAAGGAAGAAAATTAAACACGGTCACTGTCTTAAGTCTTAACCCATCTTTCCCTGATCTTTCTCTGTTGGATTTGTTACAATCACAAGAGAAGACTCCAAAGGAGAATCCAATAATAAAATTGACTCCTTGTTTGGAGAGGATGGGCTGATCTGATGTGTCCCTCTCAAAGGACTGTGCTTCCAACTCCAGGATATCAAATTGCTTGACTAAATATCAAGATATGAAAGGCATTGGTTCATCTTAAAGTTCAGCATTGTTGGGATATCCAGAAACCGCTTGAAATTCTGACTGCTGGACAAAGCCATACATACTCCTCACTGAAACCAGGGGAAAGTAAACCTGCAATAACAAATGGATGATTGCACCCATCATGATTCAAAGCAAGCATGAACACAGCACTCTTAGATATTGACCCCGATTCCCACTCCTCCTATACATAAAGGGATTCCCTGGATGCTTCCGTAGATGATGACGGCTGTAAGGCCCGAATTCTGACATCATACACGCGTTGACGTGAGTAGTCTGTATCGGATGACTTATCCGATCCGTCGGAATTAGGGGAAACACTTTCGTAGTAAGCCGCTCCGATCCTGTTGCCGCACTTCCGGCAGAGGAGTTTGGTCCTCCGGCGGAGGAAGCTCCAAGAACTCTTAGACAAGCGCGGTATGCACTGCAGTTCGTCGACAAGCGTAAACCTACTCTCATCAACGTCAAAGAAGGATATCCTCCCTCTTTTAATCGACTTGCTGTATTTGGAGCCGATCATCGAAGTTATCCGATTCAAGGAACTCAGGTTCAGCTCATACCCACAAGAGCCACAACTGAAAAAAAATACAGAAGCTTTAGTAACTGGCGTAGTTCACAGGGAGTAAGCATGAACTTGGCATTGTAATAGCATTAAGAATCACCAGAAACTAACTAGAAGAAAATGTCAACAAAGAGAGTTCTGAGAGAGACTAGTCCTCCATGAAGACAACTTTAAGATAAACTATAAATATGAAAAATGAAAAACAAAAGTCATTTCACTTTCATGATGCTGTCACGAGAAAGTGGGCCCATCCATATGACAGGAAGGTACTCAACAAGGCATATCCCATGGACACAAAATGAGGACCGCCGGAGCATTGAACACCAACTTTGAATACTGCTTCGTTTCTATGATCAGCACGAAGTAGAAGCAACACTGTAACTCGAACTCGGGATAAGGTTACAGAGAGTTGACCCTCAATAAAAGACATTTTACAGTAAAGATACACCAGTGCAACATTGAGAAGATAGGTGAATGACAATCAATCCATCTGATCAACTTCAACATCCCAAACTTACAATTGACCTGGCTAGAAATGTAAGTACCTAGGACTACTACGAATGGTAAAAGGAATATCACTGGAACAATATGAAGCTGATTCAATTGAATCCAAAAGGAGGTTCAGGAAGATTAAGATGCCGGAAAAACTTGATAATATCAGTCTAACATGTCAAATGCTAGAAGCCTCAATTTACTAAAAGAATCCAATTAGCCGAAGAGCAGAACTATCGATAACAACTAGCCGAAGAACGGGACGATCACGACAGCTACCGAACCTCCTACGTCAAACAAATTACAGCCAACGGCTGATCAAGGGATAGGGCCGGCACGCAATTTACCCCACGCCAGATTTCCGCGCAAACTATGTCCACGTGCAGCGCTCAATCCTAACTTGCTGGGCACTAATCCAAACCAATCCCATCAAACCGCAACCCAATTCATTCCACGGCAACGAAACAACTCCCACCAGGCCAGAATCGTAGAAACATGAACACGAGACGAACAAAGGGCAAAGGGGGGTTAAACCACAGAAGACGATCGAGAGTCGAACCTGTAACTGACGTCCCCGAGGGAAGAAGGCAAGGGGAAGAAGGGAGGTGGGTGGGATTGGGAACCGTCGCCCAGCCCTCCCTGCTTCCCAAAGACCAGTCTTTCCATTGGACGAAGAAGTTTCGAGAGACGGTCCGACAACTTCCGGGTGAATTTGGCGAAACAGGGCAGATGAAAAAAAAAAAAAAGGGTTTGCGCGGAGAAGGCGTGTCCGTGCGAGTGGGTGTCGGGGGGTTTGGGGGGGGGGGAGGGCGGCGCGTATTGCGGAGTCGTGGGTTGGGTAAGAATAGAACGTGCTGTTGGAGGATAATGACGATGACGATGAACAAACAAATTATTTCCCCCCGTGTCGGTCCTATGTTTTTGTGATTATTACTCTCATGACTGACTTCTCATGACTCAAGTCAGTCATTCGAAATTTGTCTCGGTGTTATTATCAACATGGGATTGATGGCATGGCGGGGGTTTCGGGTCAGTTCATAGGACGCTCCTCCGACCCCCATCTAGTCCAAAGTCTAGAAAGAAAAGGCTGCAAAAAGGTTTCACCTTTCAAAACCCACTACCATTCCCTAATCAAACCCAGTTCGTTAATCATTAAATCAAAGGCAAAGGTGGAACAAATCAATCAATCAATCCCAACAGTTTTTTTGAGTGTTGATAGCAACAGCCCAACGAACAATCTGCAAATCCCTCATACTTGGGCGGGAATTAAGCCCTGCTTAAAACTTTCAAAAAGAGGGAGAAGACCTCAGAGCAGTTTGTCTGTCTTGTCAGAAGGCCAATTAATCAATGTGGTGGTAATAACAGTAGCGACGATAAAATAATATCATCTTATCTCAATGGTCTGAATCCATTGGCATAAAAAGGAGCTGGGCTGGGGGGTCATTCTCGTTGTTTTGTTTTTTCTTGCGTTTTCATATTTTTTTTAACTGCATGCTCTTCGCTGCCTGCAGAGGGAGAGAACTTCACTCGGATCACATCACGTGGTCGCTCCCTCCCCCTCTCTCTCTCCCCACACTTTTATGTTTTTTTTTGTTTGGTTTTGGGTAGAAAAGTCAGGAACTGGGAAACGACAAGCAAATAGGAGAAGACTAGGAGAGAAAGGAAAAGAAAACAAAGGGGCAATGTGTTTGTGGCTCTTGGTGGGGTGTGGGGTGTTGGGGTGTTTGTTGCCTGGCTGACTGACATTCTACGCTTTCTTACAGGAACTGCCCGTTTTCATCTATTTGTTAATGCCCTCTAAAATCTTTGAACTCACGTCTGTTTCTTGCTCACCTCCCATCGCTGAAGAATAATAATTGTTTAGATTGTTGGGTAATGGGGAATCGGTTTGATTTGACCCACATCTGATATTCGGGTTTGTTCTTTTGATTCTGGTTAAATATTTGCTGTTGATTCTGGAAATCAGCTGGTTCACATTCGTTGAGTTCCCCATCTTGTCCTGTCATTTTGGGGACTCTGGTTGCTAAAGATTGGTCCTTTAGGGTTTCTGAGATGTTTTTGCAACTCCCAATTTCAGGTACAGGCTTCTGGGGATCTTCTTTTTCTGCAAGAGGTTTTGCCACGGGCTTCGTATCAGGTGGGGGTCTTCTTTTTATCCATTTGTTGGAGTCATTTGAGCTTCCGTGGTTCGATTTGGGGGTTGCAAGGAGGTGCTATGGCATCTCTGGAAGTCTTGATGTTTGAAATTGCTGCAAATGCTTCGTTGGTTGTTGGTAATGTTAGGCAAGAAAGAATGAACCGTGTGGTAAACATAGAAATGGCATCATCTTCTGTGGGTGAATGCCCAAGGGATAATGTTTTCAATGTTGGTGATGTGGCACAGACAGTGGCTCCTGATTGTTGTAGGTTGACCTTATCGCAACGATCATAAGGGGTCTTGGATGGAGAAGCGGAAGTGGTTGTGGAAGAGGAAATCCTTCAACAGCAGCCCTGGTGGGAGTGACAGTTCAGATTCCGTGTCTTCCACTTCTGAAAGGGATTCTTACAAGCAGGTTCGAAACAAACCATTTTTGTTGGATTATGGATGCTCTTCCAGTGACGGGCTATCCTTCACTAATATCAGATGTGACAACTAGGACGTTGTAACTTTCTACTTTAGCATTGGTCCGGTCACTCATGGCAGCTAGCCTGATAGCATGATAATTTCTTGTCCTTAAACCTAAGATCAAGTGGCAAACTGAAAATTATGGTTTAGAGTGTCCATCTTAATCATTTTCTGCCAAGTCCTGTGTGTTTTTTCCAGTATCTTCAAATGTTTTTACTCAACTTTTATAATACAGTTGCTTGATGTTGTTGAAGCAGGACGTTCTAAAGGGTCCTCCCAGCAGCAGTGATCTCTCTGCAGAATTTGCATCGGTGTCGATGAGACAGGAAAATGAAGTAAACGAAACTGTCAGGACTTTGACAGAGAAATTGTCAGCTGCTTTAGTTAACATTAGTGCCAAAGAAGATCTGGTCAAGCAGCATTCCAAAGTAGCAGAAGAAGCTGTTGCAGGATGGGAAAAGGCTGAAATCGAACTGACCATTATTAAGGAGAAACTGGAATCTTCTGGTCAACAGAAGATATTGCTGGAGGATCGAGTGAGCCATCTGGATGGTGCACTGAAGGAATGTGTTCGGCAGCTTAGACTTGCTCGAGAAGAGCAGGAGAAGAATATTTTTGAAGCCCTTTCAGAGGCGACTAAAGGATGGGAATCAACCGAGCGTGAATTCCAAAGCAGAATTCTTGAGCTTGAAAAGCGGTCTCCTCCTAGTGCCGATTCTGATGCTGCGGATAGGCTTGAAGCTCTAGAAAGAGAGAACTTGTCCCTCAAGCTTGAATTGCGACAAGTATCTGAAGAACTAGAAATTAGGACCATTGAGAGAGATTTGAGCACTGAGGCAGCTGAGACTGCCAGCAAACAAACTTTGGAAAGCATTAAGAAAGTCGCCAAACTTGAGTCAGAGTGCCGAAGGCTCAGAAATGCAGCTACCAAAACTGCCCCTGGAAGGAGTGCCAAATCTGTCGCTGCTTCCTCAATTTATGTTGATTCGCTAACAGATAGTCAGTCAGATGGCACAGAGCGACTCACCTTTGAGGAAATGGATGTCTGTAAGGTGAACAGCTCGGAACTGAATGGAAAAATGCTCTGTCGGTCTAAGAACGATGGGGTGATTGACAATACCTCCGCTGTGAAGATTGATCTTATGGATGATTTCCTTGAGATGGAGAGGTTGGCCGCAATGCCGGATTTGGAAAAGCAATTGTCTGGCGAAAATGAGAGAATGTCGAAGGCAGAGATTGATGCGCTGGTTAATTGCAGAGTTGAACTGGAAGAGAAATTAGTCAAGCTAGACAAAGAAAAAAGGGAACTGCAGGATGCTCTACTCGAAAGTCAAGATGTCATCGAATCGTCAAGAACACAGCTTATTGAAGCAAAGACAAAGATGGGAAATCTTCAGAAGGATCTTGACATTTCCAAAGAAACAATCCATTCTCTAGAAATACAGGTGGCTGAGAGTCAAAAGACAATCGAGGCGTCACAACTACGACTACGGGAGGCTGAGATGAGGATACAGGAGTTGCAGATGGAGCTGGACATGGCAAATGAAGGAAAACAATCCCTTGAGTCTCTGCTTGCAAAGAGTAAACAGTCGGAAGGCACAGTTGCCGTGTTGCGTGTTCAGCTGACAGATGCAATCTCAAGGTTAGGAGAGTTGCAGGAGGAGCTAAGTCAGGCAAATGAAGCTAAACAAATCCTCATGTCTCAGCTCGCCGAACTGGAAGCACGATCAGCTGAGATGAATGCGAATGTCCTGTCCTTGGAGGAAGAGGTTGCAAAGGAGAGGGCACTGTCCGAGGTCAATGCAATCAAGTGCCAGAGCTTGGAGGATGAGTTAGTGAAAAGGGAAGAGCTCCTTCTACTTCAAAGCAATACCTCGACCCGGAAAATCAAGATGAAGCAGGTGCGGTATATTCCTTTACAGATCGTATATTTGAAACGATCGACAGACTAGAATCTAACTAGTTGTTTGGATTCTTTCAGGAACACGTAGATGAAGCGGCAGGAAAACTCGCAGAATGCCAGAAGACAATAGTGTCCCTCAGGAAGCAACTTGAGTCCCTGGCTACTTTGGAGGATTTCCTAATCGACACGACCAGCATACCAGATTTCCCGACAGAGAGAGCTATGGTTGCCAGTGCCAACGGCGAACTTTGGAAGCTGCATTCCAACCAGACATTCATTCCCAAGAGAGACGTCAAAGCCCCGCAGTATGACAATGGGAAGTCGCCTGTTTCACTGGTGACATCAACTTCGACCACCGCCCCAGTTCCCCAAGCCACTAGTACCGAGAGGAACCGAAACGGGTTCGCCAAGTTCTTTTCGCGGACTAAGAACGGAATACAACTAGAGATTTAGGGCGAGCCCTTTTATTCTTTTAGGATTTGGTTCTCTGATAATTTTATCTTGTTTAACTGGACTCGGGCTAGGTTTTGAAGAAAATCAAGCTGTTTTTGGTCACTTCTTTCTACATGCTTGTCAAAATCAAAGATAGGATTGCGCCGAATCTGACTTTACATTACAGGCATAAACACATCGAGATTTCCCATCTGTTATTCCTTGCCAAACAAGTTAGATGCTATGCCGACTAATATTCGGGTATTCACAAAAGGCATCCAGACCACCATAGGACCTCAGGGAGACGCTTTCAGTTGGGTTTCCAGACAGTAAGCACTTCCTGGAACATCTCCAACATGAGATCCCGATCCGCCTGTCTGAAGAAGTTGTTCATCTCCTCCCGGACGTCATACACCTTCCCGAACTCAAACAGGAACACCATGCACCCCTTCTTCAGCTTGTTGAGCTGGTACAGCCACGCCTCCTGCAGCCGCTCAAGGACATTGCTTGAGCTGATGTCCTCCATAAGGCTTTCCTCACAGGCATCCTTGAGGTCAGCAATGCCGTACTTGTTGGCAGCCCCTAACAGCGCCAGACGATGCTTCCAGAAATCTTCCTGTTGGATTGTTCCATACAGGTAGCTCAGCAGGGCCATGCACGACTCAAGGGACATGTCTTCAATGCAGATTGTGGAGGATTCTTTCTCCCTTAGGTCATGTCGGAACATCCCCTGGAAGACTGGAGAGCTTGCCGCCAGGATGGCTTTGTGAGCCCTTAGGGTTCCGTCAGATGTGGTGATGGTGACGTCCGAGTGGATGGCTTCTTCAAGCATCCGAGTGAGGCAGCGCAGGGTGCTTTGGCTCGCCACCGTTTGCATAGATCCATTCCCAGGCCAAACAGGTAGGGCTTCACCACCCTATATTCCAGAACCAATAGAAAAAGGAAATAATATCAACCAGTGAAAAAAAAACACTTTATCCAAATCATGGTAAAATGTTACACCAACATAATCGTGCCCAACGGAAATTTGACCCCGTGAGACAACTTCAAGCTATTAGACCATGGAAGGAGGCAACACCGATTAAAAGCATGGCAACTCTCAAGCACTTTTTTCTTCTTATAAATCCTACATCTTGATTGCACTTACCCTTTACCGCAAGAAGTTCCTCCCATTTTTAAGGGATGTCAGGAGAGAAATCAACTCAGACTTGACATGCTACAAGATTATCAAGACACCATAACAGCAAAGGATCTCACATTTAGGGGGCAGATTTTGAGGTCCAGAAACTCCACGTCTATTACAAACCGTCCATGAAAGCCATAATCCACGTACCAGCCAAAGTCATCACACGTACGAAGTAGTTTTTCTTGCACTGCGAAAGGGAAAAAGCTGGAGTAATCAGATTCAATATCAGGCTTCTACCAAGATCGATCATCCATGAATGACAGAAACTCAGTTATATACTTGTAAACAGTAAACATCAAGTTAGAAGTAAAAAATGATACCACAGCATCATAGAAGATTCCATTTCATCCACATCCATAACCGAATTTTGGTTTAGATTGGCACCAAATGATCAAGATGTGCCCACATTCAAATGCCCGAGTTTCTTTAATCGATACAATATCCACAGCGGGTCATTCGACGTCCCTGAAGAATGGATCATAGCCCGGAAGACTCCAAAAGCGAAAAACCATTGTACTGGGGAAGCAACAAAGCCCCATTCATGCCCGCAAACGGAACTTCGGAAAAACAAATAACCAGCAACTACAAAAACAATTAAAATAAGCAGCGGACAAACAAACAAACAAACCCCCAACACCAACAAACTATTTCTTATATCCATGAACTCAAAAACCCTAAACGGGTTCCCATAAGCATGCCATGCCATCCACAAACCTGGGGAAGTGAAGATCCTTCTGCCCGATCCCGCAACGGACACCCTGAGGACGAACCGGGCAAGCGGCGGTTGTTCCTTGGACAGCTTCGACATCTCGGGGAACAGCTTCACGAACAAGTTCCGGTTCTTCTCTGCGGAAAGGTACCTGATAGTCGAAATCCCGAACCGGGCAATCAAATTTCACTTCCCTCCTGCAAGCCCGGAGGAAGGGAAGTGGTGGGGGATTCAGTTACCAGTTCCAGATGCCGATGCGAAAAGGGTCGGACTTGCGGAAGGAGCAAGGACCGAAGCTGTCGATCCTCCACTGAGCCAGCCTGGAGATGGTGTCCACCCTCGAATCGGACGCCATTGACGATCGAAATCCAAACACAGACAAACAGACGCAGAGTGACGGGTGAGAGGGAGACCGAAGCTTAGAAAGGCGTCGGGAAATTAAATTAAGAAGAAGATGAAGAAGAAAATAAACATCTTGCCATTTTATTAAAAAAAAATATTTTTTCCCAAAAGTACGTGTCATTTTCAGACACGTCAATTTGGTCGGTCACCGCCTCATTTCCCCCTGCTTTTTTTCCTTGGCCATTTGCCGGAGCTTCATCATAAACTAATCTGTGCTGATCTGATTGTTCATGGGAAAAATGTTAACAAATAAAAAGACGGTCCAATGACAAAAATGCCTCAGTTCATATTATTACAAGATGATATTATAACTTTACCATCAACTCCCTTTATGTTCATAACCATGTCAATAAATTAATTTATCTAGTTTTAATTCGTGTATCTAGTTTTACTCGCCTTGAATGGCGTTAAGGGAAAGCCAGACTTAGCATCGACGTTGACATGGTTTCTATATGTGTAGAGGTTACTTGAACTTACCAGGGATAGACAAGGAAATTGTAAGGTAAGTCCATAATCCCTAAAGTTTAGTGAAGGCGAAAGCAACAAAATGCTCAGTCATTTCCCGATCATGCTCACACACATGTATATCTACATCCTCGTTGGATCATCTACTTCTTCTTCGGACCTAACATCTTTCTTCTTCGGACCTAACATCTTTCTTTAAATTTTCATTCCTAACATCATTCTCGTCGTGTTCATCTTCCTCTAAATGATTGGAAATCTCATCAGGATTTTTCTCCGATTATGAAACGGATGAATCAAGTGTTGAGGATAAGAGACTTCGGGAGAAAATTCGATGATCGAAGGGAGTTGGTATGTTTTCCGTGACCGGGGTGTGAAAGCGATTTACAATATAATATATACAGCTCGCGAGCCACCGAGTAATAATTTTTAATTCCGGAGATTGACTCTCTTCGTTAACGAGTTGGCTCGAGATTGGTCAGTGTCAAATTTAAATTAATTTTTGTCCGAGTCGACTTTTCATCCGTAGCGCCAAATTTGCCCTTGCATAATGTTGTCCGAAATGGGCCAAAGTTAATTTATTTACAAGACCGAAAGTTTGTCCAAAATTAGAGCTACAAGGATAAATACTTAGGTTCACTTTTCTTATATTTTCCAATCCATTTTACATTAATGTTTTCTAAGGGTAAACAAATTAGCTGCTTCTGTTGTTGTCTATGTGATATGGGCCTACTTAGAGAGGACGTAATATGAGAAGCCCGGCCCAGGTTTAGCTTTGGCGCCATTTTGCCGTTGCCTCCCGCCGCAGCTCCTGCTTTCCTTCTTTCTTCTCCCACGAGTGGCGAAATAGTCGCCTCCCGCCCGATTGAGAGGATGACGGAGGCGGTCGTCCTTATGGACATCGACGGAGATGGCCTGGCCGCCGCCGTGAGGGATGACGGATCCATCCCCAGACGTGACGGTTCCAAGGGAAAAACCCTCGCAGTGGCCGACCAGACCGACGCCAAAGCCACGCCATGGGTCGAGAAGTACCGCCCCCGGTCCCTCGCCGACGTCGCCGCTCACCGTGACATCGTCGACACCAGTACCCTAACACTTCCCCTTCCCCTTCTCCTTCCCACTTTCCCCCTTTCTTGTGAACCTGCACTTGCTCTCAGATTGTCTGGGTTAGGGTTTTTCAGTTGCTCGTATATGAAAATTACCGTCTACGCAATCAGAATTGACCGTTAGCTTGAGGCATGTTGTGGTTTCGTGGCTACTTTGGTTAGATTTTTGAGAGGTGGTTTTAAGTAGGTTTTGTTTTTGTGCTTGATCAGTTGATAGACTGACAAACGAGAACAGGCTGCCACATCTACTGCTGTATGGTCCGCCTGGGACTGGCAAGACGTCTACCATACTAGCTGTGGCACGGAAGCTCTACGGGGCTCAGTACCATAATATGATATTGGAGCTGAATGCTTCTGACGATAGAGGCATCGACGTCGTTCGGCAGCAGATCCAGGATTTCTCAAGTACTCAGAGCTTTTCCTTTGGGTGGGTTGCTGTTTGTCATTTGCTGTGATCAATGCATGCATTTTGCACAATAGCATGCTCTATAGTGCAGTGGTTAGTTTTCACATTTTTTACCAATTAGACTGTGATCCTCATGTTACTATGATTATTGCGAAAATGGTTTTTCAGCGTTGTAGCGAAGCTCTCTAAACATCAATGCTAAAATTGTTGGTGTCAACAGCATGGATAGTTTCATGAAATGGTTTTGTGCGAAGGGTGTATATTCCCATAACATATAAGTTGCTGGTAACGTCGTTGCTGGATTGATTCTTGAAAGATGGGAAACTTTGCAGGGGAAGGTCTTCTGTGAAGCTGGTCTTACTAGATGAGGCAGATGCCATGACAAAGGACGCCCAATTTGCATTGCGTAGAGGTTTGTCACTTGGAGTGAAGTGAAGATTCCGAATAGTTGAAAGCCTCTTATCTCTACTTTCGGTTCCTTCATTCTCTCTTCTTTTGTTTATGCAGTCATCGAGAAGTACACGAAGCACACCAGATTTGCACTTATATGTAATCACGTCAACAAGATTATTCCTGCATTGCAGTCTAGATGTACACGCTTCAGATTTGCTCCACTTGACCATGTTCATGTGACCGATCGGCTTAGACATGTTATAAAGGCTGAAGGGCAAGTGGTTTTATCCTTTTCAATTATCCTAGTGCATATTGGGCTATTTTGGGGGTTCAATTGGCAAGTTGGATTTATTACAAAAAAACTGTGGACATGTATTCCCCTTTCTCTGTCACAATCTCTACCTAAGTTTGTTGTATTCTCTATCTTTTGCTGCTTGTAGTACTGATCCCTAGAATTCTGTTTGCACATTTTCTTTTACCATTCTTGTGTTCACAGTGCTTGCTTTCATGTATAATCCATAATATTTCTAAAGAATTGTTGGCTAATATCCCATGTGATGCTGGAAGTCACTTACCTGTGTTAATGCATGAGATAAGAATCCATCAATTGGAGAACTGAATTTCTTTTGCCTAACCATATGACATTGTTATTATGTCAGCTCGGGCAATCAAATTAGGTATATTGATGTTTTCCCTTAATTGTTTTACTTTATTACTGAGATTTTGTTTTGTCTATATTTTCATAAAATAAATTACTACGCAACCTTTCAAGTTTAAATGTTGGTATTTGTGTTTCATGTTTACTTTAAACTAATTATGTGGTCATTAATGAATCTTGTTGGACAGACTAGATGTGACAGAAGGTGGCTTGGAGGCTCTTGTACATCTTAGCAATGGAGACATGAGAAAGGCATTGAATATCCTTCAGGTGCGTCCCACTGTATAGTTATTTCTAGGGGGCACTTTCTTGCTGCCAAATTGGCTGTAGGGCCAAAAAATGAGAATTAAATCATTATATGTTTAGAGTATGCTTAAATTGTACTTTTTGAGAAATCCATTTTCTTTCCTTTCTGCAGTTTGGTTCTAAGCATAATAAATATGCACTATAATGAGAGCCGTGTACTAAGAGTGTGTAGGGTACGGGAAATGATTAATAATGTTTTCTGTAAATATCTGAGGATAAAGTATTTCTACCGTAAATGTTTTTGCAGTCCACACATATGGCTTCAGGGCAGATAACAGAGGAAGCTGTGTACCTGTGTACTGGAAATCCACTGCCCCAAGATGTTGAGCAAATAGCCTATTGGCTCCTGAACGAACCCTTTACTACAAGTTTTAAAAGTAACGATTTCGTCCTCTGTTCAGTGAATCATGCCATTGTGTTTGATATTCAAAACTTCCATCTGAGTTTCTTGAAGGCTAATGAAATAGCTGTTTCACCACCTTCATTAGGAATATCTGATATCAAAACAAGGAAAGGACTGGCCTTGTTGGACATCATACGCGAAGTGACCATGTAATCATCTTGTGCCTTTCTGAAGGATTCTTGTCTTTGTTATGTTACCAAGTCATCACACATCAGTTGAACGGTTTCTTTTTTGTAGGTTTGTTTTTAAGATCAAGATGCCATCAGATGTGCGTGTGAAGTTGATCAACAGTCTGGCTGACATCGAGTACGGCTTACTTTTCGCTCACTCTTATCTTATGATGGGAGCCACTGAAGCTTTTAAAACTATATTCGTTAACCCTCAACCATATGAGATAAAAACTAAAGAGGCGATATATAGTGGAAATCTGGCTATAAAATTGCGATGAAGAAGGAAGGGATGTAATGTCGTCTCCTCCTCCCGTGGTTGTGATCGAATTGCTTCATTTTCTTTTTTCGAGCTGCAGGTATAGGTTGGCTTTTGGGTGCAATGACAAGTTGCAGCTGGGATCACTCATTGCTTCATTCACGCATGCCAGAGCCGCAATAGTGGCTGCCACAAAGTAAGATAATGCCAAAGGCTTGGTGTCTCTTATGGCCCTGTTCTTTTGCCTTTTTGTGTTGATCAAATTTTTTAAACTTTCGACAATGGTTGAGGAGCTCTGTGACCGGACATTTGTATACTTCAGGGAGTTACGAATGATTTCTCTGAAGTTTCTGGTAAAATGATTATGAAAAGATCTAAAGACCCAATGAACCCAAACCCACAACCATCAGCACACTCATGGGCCTTTTGTTACGACAACAAAAGTCTCGTGCTACTGATCGCAGAGAGTAAGAGGTCCATTCCCCCTTTAGAATGGCTTCTGCAAGTACATGAATATGTCCTGCAACGGCGACATCTCGTCCGTCGGCGGCATCGCTCTGAGGTCCTGACTGGTACCCCCGTAGCTGCCGGGATAGCTGTACAAACTGTCCCAGTATCCGGACAACGGCTTCACGTCGCTCTGCACCTCGCGGCTGAATTCCGGAGAAGCCGTGTGCTCTGAGCAGCTTGATTCAGGGTGCAGCTTTGGGATGGACTCCGACAAGTCGAAGTGGGCGTAGTCGTCTTGCAGTGCCGGTGGTGCTGATGGGAGAGACCCAGAAACCCCCGGGAGTGGCTGGGGCTTTTTCTCCTCGACATCTTCCAGGAATTGGGCGGACGACTGTGACGGTTGTAGGCTTCGCTTCTCGACGATGCCCTTCTTGTTGTAAATCCGGCAGAGAACCCAATCGTCTAACTGCAGAAAACATGGATCGAAACATGCGTCACACAAACAATTAAATCCTCCAGATCAAAGAAGATCTGATCATAGCACCAGTAATCTTACCCTAAGGCTGTTCTTCTTGCGAGCTGTCCTATCGATGTCTGCGAGCCGGTATTCATGCATGATCCAATTGGTCTTGTCTCCCTTGGGAGCCTTCCCCGCGTAAAACACCAACGCCTTCTTAATCCCAAGGGGCTTCGGCTTCCCGATGGGCTTGTCCGCTCCTGTGGCCTTCCAGTATCCGCTCCCGGCCGCACGGTTAGGCCTGGAACCGTTAGGGTACTTCCTGTCCCGAGGCGAGAAGAAGTACCATTCCTTCTCCCCGTACAGCGCCCTGTCTGCCACACACAAACATCATCCCCCAAACACCAATCAATCACTCAATCATTCAAATCAGAAAAAGGATCGACTCAGATGGACGAGGTAGCAAAACCAACCAGGTAGGTCCCAGGGGTTGAACTTGTAGAGGTCGATCTCGGCTATGATAGGGACGGGGATGGGCTGGGAAGCGCACTTGCGGATGAGGTAGTGAGAGACGAGCTCCTCGTCGGTGGGGTGGAACCGGAAACCGGCGGGGAAGTGCAAGTCGACCTTCATCATCACAAAGTCCTTCCGGCGGAGGGCAAAAAGCAAGGGGGGTGGGGGCGGCGGCTGACGGAAATGAGAAGAGAGAGAGAGGAGAAAAGGTTCGAGAAAGGTAGGGAAGGGGGAAGGAATTTTAAACGGAGGGCGTGTGGGGCTACACGTGTGGGGGGGAAGCAGAGGACGACACGTGTCGGGTTCCAGTTCCCCCTAATTGCATTTTGTCACTGCTTACGATTTGTTGTTTGGATCGTAGCGCCCAACACCATTTCTATGTATTTAAAAGGAGTCTCATATTGTTGATAATGCAAGTGTCAACGTGAATGAAGAAAAATCACGTTAAAAAACAACAGATAAAACAAAATAGTATTTATAGCTACGTCACCAAGAGAAGTCATAGAGTTTAGGATTTTTTTTTTATTGACGTGTTTATTTTATCGTCTTATCGAGGGTGAGTATCGTCAGCAGCCACTCCGAAAGAAATGTGAACGCATATTCATAAAGGGCGGGCGTGTAGAGGTGGGGACGGAATTTCTCACAGCCGGTGGGGGCGATGTCCGTCCGAATTCAAAATGTGGGAAAATTAGGAGATGAAGTCGGCTTTCTATCTTTTTTTTTAAGGCCAAATTGACTACTATTTCAAAATTCACAGATCTATCCTATCGTCTAAAATTACACCTCTCATAACCTCATCTAACGCCGTTATTGCAAATCCATCCTCCGTTATCGGACTCACTAACGGAATCCTACGTGGATTCACACGTGGCGTAACACCGTTTATTCGTTGTCGTTATAGTGGTGACTTTCCCAAATTACCCACGCTGTTCACTGAAAAACCGATAATACCCCCACCCCTAAGCCTTCCAAGAACGAAAACCCATATCGCAGAGACAACAAAAGGAAATCGGGAGGCGGGGATGCCTCGAAGAACAAACGATTTCGAAATCAGAAACCGCGACAGAGATAGCAAGAAACGCGCGGAAACCGACGCGCAGGATGTATGGAGCCGATCAGGGAAAGGAAAGAGAAAAAGGAAACAAGGGTGGCGTGATTCTATCCATCTCCCCTTCGGCAGCAGCGGCCGCAGGAGGTCTGCAGGATGAAGACAGAGGACTCGGGCATTAACAAGCACACAATTTTCCCACGGCCGAATTCTTTACCGAGAGTTGAGATGAAATGAGATGGCAGGCTGACTTACACGATGCAGACATGTCCTCCCCAACCGCTGAGGCACTCCCGAGCGACGGATGATAGTGCCGTCTCGAATAATTCTTCAGCTTCCTACATGGACGGTTGCTAAAGATTAAGAAGATTAAGAAAATTGGCAGAGCGTGGCATTAGATTAGCGCATGCTCAACCAACTTTGCAGCAACCAAGGGAAATGAGATCGAATACTCAATTGCCGCAACTTATGTCAGGTCTCAGTCTCCCGCTAGATTTGTCGTTTCTATCAATCGTAGTGTTTTTAACTCATAAACCATGTCTACCTTGAAAATCGCCTCGCAAGCACCCTAAAGTGAATCTGAAGCAGTCCTGGAAATGACAGAAATCTTTCGTGAGGTCCCGGAAATAGAGTAATGAGTGTAAGGTCAAACATACCATGTCAGGTACGGAGTTACTTGAAGGGCGACTAGAAATTGCTATATGCACAGTGGTAGGCCGACTGTATAAATAACTGCAGTGCATGCCCTCATTCTTGATAATATACAAAAATATATGTAAGTAGTAAGGATGATGTATCACATGCAGCAAGGTCTATTACCTCTGCCATAATGCTGCAGTTTGGCAGATGCTTCAAAGGAAAAATTTCTGAGGCTCACTTTTTGATCACGCATTGCAATAGATACTAACTCAATGTCGGGTTTGCTTTTGTCACCCGCAACACCTGTTATTGATACCACTTTGAATTTGGGAATGCAAACTGCCGTCCAGAAAAATATTCTCATCTGAAGCAGCGATTACATCACAAACTAATTTATAGGTATACTCCCTGGGAATCGAACCCCTCTGAACCATCTCAACCAGGAAGTCACGTGCATCCTCAACCCTTCCAGCTTCACACAGAGAATGTATGATTGGGGTGTATGAGCTAGAGGTTGGTACACCATGATTTAAACTCTCCATCCTCCTCAGCATCTCTATAGCTTTATCAACCTCATTGGCAACACTGAAGTATCTGATGATAGAATCATAAGTCACCCTGTTGGGAGCACACCCTCTTTGAATCATGTCATTGTAAAGTTCCATCGTCCTCTCAATCCTATTTGTCTTACAGCACCCGTCAATCAAACTATTGTATGTAACAACATCCGGAGAAAAGCCCTTGAAAAGCATGATACGGAACAGATGATTCGCCTCCCATATCCTCCTACGTATTGCCTTCCTACACCCGGTCTGCATGCCATACTTGCAATAGGAACTAATCATTATGGTGTAAGTATAAGTATCGGCCGGGCACCGAAACCCGGGTAACTCCATCTGATTCAACAAGAACCTCGCTTTATCAAACATCCCCACCCTGCAAAGAGCCAAGATCACGGCATTATACGCGTAAACGTCAGGCTTACAACCCAACTGCTTCATCCTGTAAAAACACCTCACTGCCTCGTTAACCAATCCCTCTTCGCCCAATACTTTTATCAAGCAAGTCACCGTAACAACACTGACGATCCTAGCATCATCGTCGCCTCTCCTCTGACTCATGTCCCACAGGAACGCCCACAACTCGCTAAGACCATTCCCTCTGGCCAGCACACAGGCCATCTCTCTGCAGGTCAGTTCGCAATGCCTAAACCCAAAGGAGGACTCCACCCAGTAGTAAAACTCAAGAGCTTTGCAAACCCCGAGGGCCACCCTTTGGCGATCCCTGTGAGCAGCCGGGCCAAGGATGAGGACATTTTCGACAGCCTTCCGGCGTTCTTTCTTGAGATTGCGCTGCTTGAGCGGGGTGCGGTGCCGGAACGAATTCTGCCGACCAACGGATCGCGGGGACTGGAAAAGGAAGAGGGGAATGGACCTCAGGACGTCGGAGACGAGGTGGGTGCTCCACCCGTGGGCCGATTTGGTGGAGGAAGCTAAGGAAGCATCGAACGGCCTGTTCTGGAGGATGACTGCCAGTACTTGGTTGACGACGCGGGCGTTGTTGAGGTTGACTGGAGCCGGAGCCATGTTCCATGAGACGGGGCGTTGTTCCCTTCACATGGTCATCATTTCGTCGAACAGGTGGTACGCTTTCTGGTGACGCCGATGGCAGGGACGCAACGGTGCCCAAAATTATTTGGTGGGAAGAAACGCAAATGTCAAGGACACTTCCGGTATTACATAAATAGGTTTACTTAATTTTTTAGATATTTTGTTTAATTGACTAATATTGAGACTCAACGAAATTCAAACAAAACGACACCGTTGAATTCATAAAAGATTCCCCAACACGATGCCAACAGAACGGAGGAGAAACCAACAATGTCAATCCCAGGAGAAACAGCTTTTGCCATCCCTCGCCGAGAGTCGGCTACATCCGCAGGTGTCCAAAGAAACTCCAGTCCGGGTATCAAGGCGTCGAGAAATTGGCATCAAGTCTCATAAGAGAACTCCTGTGGCATGTTGTGAAGGGCTCTGATCGTGTCGCTGGCTGCATCCAACAGCTGCAAGTACTCGTCTGCACCGTCGACCAGGCACTGAAAAGCCACATATCAGACTCTTTCAGTAAATTCATAAAGCCCAATATCAGCCAAGGATATAGGAAAAATAGATCATGTAAATTGTCCTCAACAGAGTACTGTTGAGTAGAAATCCACACGGAAGATACATGTTTTATAAAAGTCAACACAGGATTTTGAAAGGAAATCGGAACCTTATCTGCTTCGGCCAATTTCTGAGATATCCTAGCTTTCTGCTCGTCTGATAGCTCACCGGACTCGATGATCAAATCAAATACCTAAAAGAAGACCGTTTTTAGTAGCATAAAGTATGATCGGGTAGTAAGACAATAAAAGATATCTGGAAATGGCCGGTCACAGAGGGCAGAAATGCAGACCTGAGAAAGCACCTGAGACACTGGGTAACCCTCTGCAATTATGTTATTCACTTCCTTGTTCGCCAGATCAAAGTTGCCAATCTTGCATGCTGTAAAGAGAGATTCTACAACTTCTACTGGGACAACCTGATGCAGTAAGAAGTGGGTGCATATAACCATCAGGCAATGCAATTGTGTATATCAGTTAATCCATATTTCCGCTGTTCAATTAAAGCATGTGTGAGTTCCTTCCTATAAAATGAATAGAATGAGAACAGTAAAAAAAAAAGAAAAGAAAAAAAAAATAGTTCTCATACTTGTTGACGCTAAGCCATAAAACACAGACCACTACAACAAATGTATTGAAGCAAAAGTGTATACTTACACCAGAAACACTGATCAAATCACTAGAAGTTATTGAAGAACCATATAATCGGGCAGCACCCTGCAAGAAACATATGAAGATGCAGTTTATTGGATAAGTAGCACAAAATAATCCAAAATCAGAAAAAGGGAAAGGACTCGAACAGCGAAAATCAATGTGCAAAAGAAACTCATTATGAACATAGCTAGAAAACTGTATAGATATTGGACTAGAAGTATTTCATTTAAGACTCACAATGCCAACTCCTAAAATTAACGAGTCCAAGAAAAAAAAAGATAAAATCCAACATCCACGTAAAGACCTACCTGCAAGTATGTGATTGCTCGTCGTAGATCGCCTTGGGAGATGGAACCTAATGTTGACAGAGCCTGCAAACAGTACATGTTGGGCCTCGGTATGGTCAAATTTATCTATGTACTGCACTGGTTGTCCTTCAAACCGATGAAATTAAGGACACAAACCTCAGCATCCAGGTTGAGGCCTTCTTCATTGCAAATGTGCTGTATGCGACTGCTCATGACCTCTTCTGACAGTGGCTTAAATCTGAATTTGGCACATCTAGAGGCAAGAGGCTCAATTATTCTACAAAATGAAAAGATACCCTTGAAGAATTTTTCATCATCCAAAATAAAAAGGAGAACGACACAATTGTGGAAAATATTGATCAACGTTCCCACTTTACCTTCTCCCAAATTCTCTTAGTAAATAAATCACAAGGGAAAAAAAGAGATGGAGGCCAGGATTATTTTCTAGATAAAGAAGACGAAACATAAATTATACCTGCTAATGTAGTTACATATGAAGAAGAATCTAGTGACTTTGGAGTACGTTTCCATTGTACGACGTAGAGCATTCTGAGCACATTAAGGGACACGCATCAATGAAAATATATTCTCCACCGTAAAAAGAATGGCTCTAGTCAAATTATATACCTGGGCATCCTCCGTCATTGAATCAGCCTCGTCCAAGATAATTATCTTGAAAGGGGGACATGGATAACCACTAAAATTAGCCAGAGTCAATCATCCATCAGGCAGGCATGTACTAATCAGAGAAAGACATGAAAAATTTTGTGGAGCTTTGCAGGACTATACCCTTGTCGTTGAGTGGAGCCAACAGCCACAGCTGCAAAACCCTTTATCTTTGTTCGGACAACATTAATTCCCCGATCGTCACTAGCATTTAGTTCAAGAACTCTGGATCTGTACAGCTCCGGTCTGCCAGAACGTTGCAAGTAAGTTTCTTTTCCACAGATGATAAGATACATTCAACTCCATAACTATTTCCGAAATGTTGGTACGAGACCCTCGGAACATATGCCCAGCCCAAAAAAAACACAAATCTCGGAGAAGCTGCAAACACACCAATCGCGATCCTAAATGGGGAAATAAATCAGGTGAATCCTCATTACTAAATTGCCTCGCTTTAACCATGATCACCAACCATTAAGAAAAACAATACAACACAAACACAAACACCAGACGGCCACACGTACCCATAAAGCTGGTGAGCAACAGCCAGGGCGGTCGTAGTCTTGCCAGTGCCAGGAGGACCATAAAACAGCATGTGCGGACACTGAAACAACCAAATTTCCTTTTTTAACCCAAAACAAATCGAGAAACAGACCACGAGAAGGAAGGGTGACGAGACACACATTGGAGGTCTGGAGGGTGTTGGTGAGGACGCGGACGACCTCGTCCTGGTGGGCCACGTCCTTCACCTGCTTCGGTCGGCTGCACACACACACAGAGACAGGCGTGTCAGTTATGATCGGGCCGTGGTAAGAGAAGGGGACATGGGGGGGGGGGGGGTTCGATTTCTCGTACTATTTCTCGACCCAAGGCTGGTGTTGCGATGTCTGACCAAGGGGGGCCATTCCTTCCTCCAACTACTACGTCGTCGGCGGCGGCGATGAGATCGGAACGGCTCTTGCCGACTCTGTGATAGCAAAAGGGTTTCTTTTTCCCGCTATTTCCCCTTTTCCCGCCCGACGTGGAATTAGGGCACCAATCAGCAATGCTCTGTTTGGTTCTCCAGAATTCTAAATCGAGAAATATTTTTCCATTTAAAAGCCTAATCCTCATCTCTTATATATACCCGGTGAATTTCGGAAATATTTCAGAAATTTTCCAACTTTTCATTCACTATGTTATAAACCAAACCTACAAATTATAGTAAACTTATTTTGGGTGCTGATTCTACGAGAGCTTTTCTCCTCATTGATAGACTGCAAAAAGTATAGATAAGCAGCGATTTAGAATAACGACTTTTAATATAAAAAAAAAATTGCTTTTCCCAGTGCAAAAAACTCAAATATTATCATAAACTTTCTTGTCTTTAAACCCAATAATCTGATTTATGGAATCTCAGTACATTATTTAGAAACTGATTATATCGAAGATATTTGGAATCGTCTATCGAGTATCTGCCACTATCAGTATACAATTAGTGCAATATGATAAAAACTAATCTCAGGTCAAAGACCATGACTTTAAAAACATAACTGTGACCTGATATTTCATCCATATGGCTCTCGGGTGAAGTTCGTACTAGACAAGACTTAACGGGAATAGCTTGAGGTTCGATGCTTGGGAATGTCGGCCGCTGTACACCTGGTTTCGGATCAGCGTGGTTGCACGATAATCAGCTACCGAGCATATGGTAATGTCACCATATGCTCGTTGTTTGTGGATGGGCAGTGGGTCGATGAGCTTCCTTCTGAGGAGTTTCTCTCGTTGAAGAAGCCGGGTTCCCCTGGGAATGGCAGTTCGATGTCGCTTTCCAGCATCAGGACCACCTTGGACATGCTTGGACGGTCCTCGGGACTTCTCTGCACGCATAGCAGGCCAACCGTGATCGACCGCAGGACTTCGACCTTGTCATACAAGTTCCCGGCTGCCGGGGATAACAACTCCAGGGACCGTCCTTCGGTGAATAACTTCCATGCCTAAGCAGTTTACCACAGCCGACTTCTTATTGTCCAGGTCGATCAATTTTAGAGCCGAAGGTAGAGAAGGTTATGTACGTACATGTCCTGAAAGATTATGGCAGTGCTCCGGATGGAAAAATCCCCTGTTTCGGTGCCCACTTACCGTCTCCAACGTCAGGACGCCGAAGCTGAAGACATCGGACTTCATCGAGAAAGTACCATCCGTGGCATACTCAGGTGATATGTAACCACTGCATCTCCGACGAGCGTAGAAGGGAAATAAAATCAGAAATTGATCAAGGATGATGTTGAAGTCAGGCAATCTTACTGTGTACCGACAACCCGGTTCGTGTTAGCTTCCGTCTCGTCCTCGCCAAAATTTTTAGCTAGTCCAAAATCAGAGATCTTGGGGTTCATCTCGTAATCGAGCAAGATGTTGCCAGCTTTCAGATCGCGGTGGATTATCCTTAGCCTTGAATCTTGGTGGAGGTAGAGAAGACCTCTGGCTATCCCGTCGATGATGTGAAAGCGTTTAGACCAGTCGAGTTGCAACCCGAGTTCTTCATCTGCGAACAGAGACATGTATGCATAAGACACATCGGATGCGGAGGGAAAACATCATGTGGAAGACAGCAGTTCATTTCACAGATCAAGGCAAGTTCATTCAGACCACGAAACTTATAAATATGTTGACAAGAAAATTGCGAGTTTGAAAGAAGAGAGTTTAGTGTCATTTTAAGAGCCAAACCAAAGAGAAACGAATCCAAGCTCCTATTGGGCAGATATTCATAGATCAACATATATTCATCTTCAATACAGCATCCAAGAAGCTTCACGAGGTTTCGGTGTTGGAGTTGTGCGATGTACAGGACTTCATTTTTGAACTCGTCGAGCCCTTGCCTCGAATTTGCTGCAAGCTTCTTCACTGCAATTTCTTGCCCATTCTTCAGAACCCCCTGCAAAAACCATACAGTTAAAAATCGAGATGCATTCCATGGAATTATAAGATAGTAAACGAGGAACCAAATTGTACCATGCATACTGGAGTTGTACATTAACAAAGCCAATACATATTACCTTGTACACAGGTCCGTAGCCACCTTGTCCAAGCTTGTTTTCCGACGAGAATTTATTTGTTGCAGTTGCTATAGTAGAAAAATCAAACTGAGGTACCATTAATTCGAGATTGTTCGTTACTTCTGGGTTTATCCCTCGCCGTGACCAAGAAGCTTCGCCTGCCAAAGATATTCGACTTAATGAAATATGCATGCCTGAGCAAATTATCAGTTTTTTGGCAAATGGCAGCCCCTAAGATTCCACGAAGGCGTATTTTTTCAGGTAATCTACTGCATCAGTTCAAGGTTTTACCATTGAGGCGGCTTCTTCTCATCTTTCGGAGAACACAACCTGTTAGACCTGAAGCTAGGAATAACCCCGCCAGCACAGGTCCTAATCTGAGGAAAAGCTTTCGCCTCTGTCGGGATATAAAAAATGCTGCCGAAACAGTACATCAAATCATAAGAAATTAGTCGTTTCTCTAAGTTGGTTGGTGCTTGTCATATTTCAGATATAAGAAATACCTGATTCTGCTACAGACATCCTAATGAACAGGTCTTGCCCTTTCAAATCAAGCTCTCTGATATTAACCAAATCGCCAAACCACAGCAAGCAACCAGTTCCTCCTTCTCTTATGTCCAAACTTGAATACGCAGCGCAAGAACAATTTCGCTTGCAACAAGCCTTGCATTCTTCAAGGTTCATGGTTTTGTTGAACCAGGACTGGCTCGAATCCGGAAACCTTATGCCGGAATACTTTACAAACTCGTCAGTTGGACAATCCAGAGAGATCCGCCTAACGCACCCATTGGACCAATCCAACTTCTCCCATTCTTCAGGAAACTTGGGTTTAAATCCCTCCAAGCAGCGGCATTCTGGGGACTCGTGAATACTGCAGCTGCCATGAGCACCACACAACGCATAGGTGTCACAATTATCTGTCATAGAACTAAGGTAACCCTTCCATTTCTGAGTTCTTTCAATCCACGTGAACCGCTGTACAAGGCCATTCGGGCTAAGAGTTAGCCGAGAGACGAGTGTATTGTCGAGAACCTCGTAATGGTAGTACATCTCTTCGTCGTTCAATACAATCTCATACTGATAATATGGATTTGGATTCAAGTACGGGGTCCCGCTGAAACGGACTCCATTCCATGGTCCTGAACTAAACTTGATTTCTGAACCTTGTCTCACGACTAACTGCGGATAGCCAGTCGGGTCCGCCTTCAATGTGAAATTTCCTGAAGAAGGGTCACCATTCCATGATGTCAAGTAGCGATCAAACCCTGAAGTTCTGTTCCTACCCAACTTCATTCCGGTTAGGAGAGTATCAAACGGATAATCAAAGCTCTGCCATATGAAGTTGCTGGTCCAATTTCCATCCATCAAAGCTCGTATGACTAAGTTCCCCGAATCCAAAAGCTGAGCCACAGGTTTGCTCGCTGTAGCAGTCGAGTTGGAAGACCAAACTACCAGTCCAGTCCCGTTCCCAACTTGGAGGATGAGACTTCCCTGGTCGGTGACTTTGAGAACACCGGACGAGTCACTAATTGGTGTGGATCTGTTTGCAACCCAAACAACTGTTTTGATGGGAATTTTCCGAAACCATATCCCCAAATACCGCCCTGAGAATTCAGTAGTGCTGAGACTCTCCAATCCAAGTTCTTTACAACTAAAAAATCCTAGCTCGAAAGTGCCACCTGCTGAGATCAAGCTCTCTCCATCGTGAACTGCTCGACTTGGATTCAACATATCGAAACCACCAGCATCCCCCGCAACAGAACATACCAGAAGCAGGTAGATCAGAGACTTTTGTAGAGATATATTCATTCTGCAGAATCGATATCGAAATGCTCACTCGAAAATGATCTGAATAAGAGAAGTGATAGGTGGTTATTTGCACTAAATGGTCTCTCTCCAATGGGTTATATTGACCTTTCGACTGCATACCTTTTTCAGTCAAATGTCGGGCCACACACAACTCCTTGTGGAATGGTTCCACTTAGTCTAAACATCTTCTATGCTCCTACCAAAATGCGGCAGCCTCAATTAAAACGCGGAAAGATCCACTACCAGCAATAACATCATAAGCACCGGGAAGAAGTGCACACCTAAAATGGTAAAATTTAGTTCCAAGGCCATTACAGTAATCCTCCAATAAGGCAAGGAAAATGCATCCATCCATTTTGGGAAGACCACAACTAGCAAGATCCAGTCTGCCACCTGGTTCCTTGTCCTTCCAACATATATACAATCAATAACCTGCAAAAAGGAAAAGTCAAATAAGACTAGATTGCTATCCTGCTCGACTGGTCTTCTGGGTACAGCCGCAACCTTGTATTCCACTTCATTCCTGCAAAGTGAGTTCACATATAAGTGTGAGTACAGTCATTTTGTCACATCCGAATGAAGCCAAAAGCGAGTTATGAGACGTATTACACGTTTTTCTAGCCTTATTGCTTTGCCAAATTTGACCAGACGGGCAACAAGACCTTCTTCTGTACACACCTAATCATCCGGTGACTAGATTACAACAGAAAGTCCCGCAAAAAGTATACCAAGTATCCATACCGTTCCTTATTTCCACGTGGAAAATTTAAAGAATACAGCCAGAAAGCAGAGGAACAGGGTCATGAGGGAAAGAACGCCATGCCTCTAATTGTATGGAATTAGAAGTTGACTGAACTGTTCACAGATAAGAAAAAAAATCAATACAGAATTCCAAACCAACTAAAGAAAAAATTGAGGAAAGATCAAAAGAATTTCGGGAAGAGCACTGAATAAATTATCACGGTGTGCATTATTTGATCTCATGGCCGGTTAAAAGTGACTAACAGGTCTATTTGGCCGGTGGCTCATAATCTGGCTTAGGTTGACCGTCCTGTAAACTCTCAGCCTGTCGACATCTCCAGCGTTCTCATTATTGAAAGGTAAAAACCACCGGCCATTTCTCCGCAAACACCGTGCATTCCGAGATGCAGGTGTTGGCAAGTTGCCAAGCAAGTTCTTGGACATAGCAGATCATTAAAGCTCAGACCTGGATCATGTTTGGACGGACCCCATATTCCTGCCAGATATCGCTCTCTCTTACCAACAATATTCTTCAAGGGCTTCTACAGATGGCTGAGAAAACAAAAGTTACCCATCCAGCTAACAGAATTAACTTCACTTCAATAAAGCATAAAAATCCAAAGAATAAGAACAGGACTTCAAGGTAATTAAAATGAGGCCATTTCAAATTTCTGGATTCCTGCAAGTCCTACAAGCCAACGCAGATTTATCAAACCATGGATCTATCCTGCTGACGGCCATGAAAGGGAAAAAAGGCACAAACTGCAGTGACCCGTTAAAGATCATCTGCCCACTATTCTCTGATGTCTCAAAAGTCATCCTCGGCCGTGATGGGTGGGTATTCCATAGTCCAAACACCAGCATATACCATGCCAAAGCCAATCCAATCCCTCACCAGGATAATTGTTAGACAACTAATTGTTATTTCACGGCTCAGTTTATCCCTGTAAACTTGCAACGAAAGCCTTATCCTGTAGTCAAATGACAAATGCAGAAACGAGGAAACTCTCTTCTGCTACAAATCATATATATATACACACACAACATAATATCATAGAATCTTAGACATACAATACATTAAGGCCCAGTACAAGATAGGGTTGCCTACTAAGTTCTCATAAGAGAAGCCATAAGATTTATACAACCAGGGTTACAGATATACAAACATTTACACAATATCACCCGGCCATACTGCTCATAAGGGAGTTTATGGACCCAATTGAACCTTGGCCGAGTCAAGGCTGGGGTATTTATTTATGCATGGGATTTAACCTTGGCCAAGTCAACCATGGGGTATTCATGAGCATTGAACCTCAGTTGAGTCATGGCTGGGGCATTTATGCACCGCATTGTACCTTGGCCGAGCTGAGGCTGGGGTACGTATTGAGCCAATGACAATCTTCAAAGGAGCACCAGGTGTTAAAATCTGGCCAGTCCACATCAGCTGTCCCGCGGAAAGCGGGGCCCCAGGCAGGAGTCCCATCCTCAAATGAATTATGGGTCAGCCTCTTAAGATCAGAGCCATCCAATTTGATCGTGAAGATCTCGCCATAAGGCTGATAATGATGCGAGTTTGAAATAGGCTCAGCTGATATCCCTGCGTAATCAGAAGTAAATACTATGCTCTTTCCATCTGGACTAAAGCACGGATGGTTAGCCCGTCCAAGAGAGCCACTTTGGATCAATTTCCTCAACCCTGTTCCATTTGGGTGGATCAGAAACAGCTCAAAGCTCCCGCTACCTGGGTTTTCCCGGTCAGATGCAAATGCAATCCATTCCCCATCAGGTGACCAACTGCACATCGTATCCGTCCATGGACCATCGGTCAATCTCTGAAGTCCGCCTTCCTCACCCTTGACAGCGTCCATTATGTATAAGTTTTTGTTACCGGTCCGACCTGATCTGAATACTATCCATTTACCGTCCGCGGAAGGGGATGGAAAAGCATTGTTCTTTCCATTGGTTGTCAACTTTTTGACAGCTAACTCGTCGACATCATCAACATGGATAGATATAACATCAACTTTTGCTCTCTCAGCAGCAAAGGTAGGCCCTGTGCTTGTGTACACCACCCCTTTCCTAACAGGGTCCCATGAAGTGGAGAATGCAGTTTCCTTATAAACCTGTCTTCGATTTGTGCCATCCCTGTTCACTACATATACACCGGGAAAATCAACATAGGCTATTCGGTTACCTTCAGGTGAGAACGAAGGGAATGAGCCATCGATTCTGAAAATTGAAACTTCCGACATAGGACTACGAACGTTTTCAAGAAACATGTGGGGTGATCGGGACAGTCTTTCATGGTCGCCGCCCCGACACTTGTGATACCCAATATAAGCTGAATCGGGTGAGATGAATGGATTGAAGTGGTGAACATGAGGTGACACTAGTCGTGTCAGTTCCTTGAACTCGAACTTCTCCAAGTCAAAAACTTCAATGTGGCGAAAGCTTGAATCGGGTCTTCTTGTTGCGACCGCAATGAACTTATTTTTACCTAAGAGAGCAGACATATGGTTAGACCCTCCAATGAGATTTTTCTACTTATGATAGCTACAACAACAAACAAAGTAACACGATACGTGCCATGAATTCATCTCGAACAGCCAAGACTATGGAAATAGATTGCCTACCTGGAGAAGTAGCAGGGGTGAACGCATGAATACCCGGAGGAGTGATCCTCTGAGTGACTACGACCTCAGTAGAGAGTTGACCACTGACTGGTAAAGTTGCCTTGTACACGCTCCACCAACCATCCTCCCCTCTTCTATGGAAAAACAAGGTCTTGTCATCCATCCAACAAGGCCATCCACCATGTTCCACAACCTTCACTCTGCCGCTCCCGTCCTTTGTCAGAAACACATAAATGTCCGTACTCAATTCCTCAACTTCACCAGTCCATCCTAATGAGAACCAAAAGATACATCAAGAGCAAAATAGGGAGGGAAATCAATATCACAATAAAAAAACACAATAGAGGGCAAGAATTGAACACTAGACCGCCTGATCCTTATCTGCAGATTGAGATAATCTAGCTAAGATCACTTCCTTCCATCAACTCATGAAAAGATAAAGGGAAAAACTAAAGCAGCCGTCAACACTGAAGGCGACACAACCAGATATTGAGCAGACTCAAACAGAAATCAATATAATTACAGCAGAATTCGACACCTTTCACCCCATAGGAAGCAACCGCAGTCCAAGCCCCGGAGGGAGACACCGAGGGGCTAAAATCAGCTACACCGGGAGGCGTCAACCTCCGAGTGAACCCATTCGTCAGCTCAGTCAAGTAGACCGCAGCCCAGCTAGTCCTCGGCACTCCCGTGTCCTCGTGAGTCGACACGTAGACCAACTTCGTCCCCACCAAGCTCGGCCTGTCCTTCATAGAGATCCCGTCCTTGCCATCCCCTCCGCCGCCAACCAGCAAAGGAACCTGGACCCTAACAGGAGTCTCGAGGGCGGCTCGCCTCCCAGAAGAACTGCCCTCATCGACCGCACCGTCGAAATCAAACACTGCGTCGTAGAACACTGCAGAGGTACCATTCCGCTCGGTGACGTAGACGACTTCGCGAGCTGGGGATGGTGATCGGGGCGAGGCTTTCGAGCGGATGAGCTCGTGGCGGCGAGGATGATGCTGGGGCAGGACAGAGGCAAGGAGAGACGAGGAGGGGAAGTGACCGTTGAAGTTGACGGAATATCCATCAGTGAGACGGACCTCATCGTTAGGGTCGGGCAGTGATCCAGGGGTCAGGGGGAGGGTAAAGATGTCGAACGCGTAATCCGGTCGGCCGAGCGTCGTGAAGATGATGCTGGTCTTGGCAGGAACTCCATCTCCGGGGACGGGGTTCGCCGCCGCCGCGGCGGTTAGGAGCAGGAGGAGGATGAAGCCGGTGCTCCCACGCATTCTCGGTGCGGTTACAATAGACAAGTGCATCATTCCTCACCATCGAAAACATGTAAGTCGTGGGCTAATGAAATCTTTCCGCACATCTAGAGAAATTCGGAAAAAAAATAATGAAAATCTCATTCAGACATATCCGAGAAAGGCCACGCCGGCCCATTAACTTTAGGAAAATGGGCCTATAATTGGGCCAATTCTTGGTTTTGTAGGGCCGAGATTCTACGTCATCCAAAAAATCATGATAAAATTGTGTTATTATGCAAATCATGGGTGGTTGGGTTAGAAATCGTATCGGTATTTTCCGACACTTAAAAAGCTATCGAACTTTAGCTCTGGTAACCATTGTTGTACAGCAGATAACGTCAACGATCATAAAAGCTCGAACTATTGGGTAAAAGCGTGTTACGTTAACTAGTTACACCCGTTAACAAAATCCATGTAGAATCTATCTCTCACCTAAATTGGGTAAGCTGAAATACCGTGTCATGTTGCTGCACATATTAAAATATCGAGGAATTAAAACCCCTATTATTGACCTTTCTTTTCAAATGATTGGACCGAACGGGACCTTTCTTTTCTTTTCTTATTTTCAAGAGCATCGGTCGATTAGGCCCCACCGGGAGGATCCGCGAATTATCTAGCATTCCCTGTGAGGCGATATACAATTAAGTATAATAGTAACTCCTCGATATGTCAAAAGTTACACACGATGACGAGTTGAAAATCGGGAAGAAAAGTGATAATATTATATTTGGAGCGAGCGTTTGGTTCTGAATTGCGGGGGAGCTCCGACATTAATCGACGTTCAATATAATATGGTGTAAAGTTTTATTTTAGGTTGAAAGGGGGGGGGGGGGGGGGGCAAACAAATCACGGGGCGCATGTCAACATGCGAGACTTGTGTGCGTCTGTCTCTAATTTGACTTTTGATTAATACCCCCATGAAAAGAATCGGGGTGCAAGCACCACGACCATCAGTGGGCAGGGGCCGGGAGTCGAGTCCCCGCGTAAACGCAGGGTGCAGAGTCAACAACGCGTCGCCGCAGCCGGGAGTGAAATCCCCGTTTGAAAGAGCGCAAATGTACGTGCAGAATGACACCCGGAATAATCAACACATGTCGAAATCGATACAAGATTGTTGTTGGGTATATATCCGATCGATTGCATAAATATTTGGTCGCGGGTGTGAATGGGAGTATTAATGACAAAAGCCGAGGATTGAAAGGTCGCTTGTTGTTCCGTCGGACGAATGGAAGACGTCCCGCCACACGAATATCTGCATGATATTTCAACGCCAGATGATAATGGTCCGAACTTTCGATGTAATAGGGAAAAGTGCCCCCTCCCCCACCCCTTCTTCTCTTTTCTTCTTTAGTGGGTGGTAGGGTTTCGTCGCGACGACCGAAATGTGCACCATTCGCGAAACGAATGCGACTTAACTCGAATATGGTCGCGATCGAATAATTGAATCAGATTCCCGTCTATACATTTCTTTATCAGGACATCCCTCCACGATCTCTTTCTAGCGTTGAACGTTATATACGTTGACCTAACACGAATAAAACTGGCGAGGATTGGTGCAGCCGTACCAAACCCCACTGGCGGAGGATGGGGCCGACCGGCCGCCATGGTTGACCACTCTCTTCCGACCGACGCCGAGGATGTCTTTTGGTCCTAAAGTGGCACAGTGGTTCATTTGTTTCCCTCCAATCCCCCTTTTTGTTTCGTCAAACCTCGTGCTCTCTTCCACTCATTGTCGCTCCTTATCGTTCCTTCGTCGACAAGGGCAAAAGGCATACATGATTGGAAAGGTTGCCAGCATTATTACACGAGGAGGGTGTAGTAATGTAATAATCTCAACCCGAGAATCCTTCGAATCTCGTCTCTTCTCGTAGTGTTAGGCCAGTCTTTCGGAATAGATTAGTCCGGCGACACTATTCTAAGTTACAGGCCTAACGTGACAAAATCAACGGGTTCTCTATAGATAATTGTTATCATAAGAATACACTAAGAACCGGTTTAATTAGTGTATTAGGTTTATGAGTAATTTTTTTCGTTGTAGGAAATAAGCTTTTGACAATTCTCATCTCACTACTGAATCTGGTGCCGATAAATAGAATCCCAAATCTGTTAACCGTAAGATCGTTGGGTGTAATTTGTCTCGGTTCAAGTTCAAGAGACTACACATAAGACTTATAATGGTTCAACACTCATCCAGTACACCATCCTTACTAAGTTAAATATTAAGGGAGTATAGTGAGTATATATGTGCACAATTATGTCTAATTGTAACTTAAATAGCTTCGCCCGGCTCCTCATTGAGATTAACTCCGACACCATTCCCCTCACAATATTCGTGGCTTTCATAAGGTGGCCACCACACGACCTTTACAAAAACCCCTTCTTAGTGCCTTCTTTGCACGTTACTCACGTCGCTGACTCCGACACGGGTCCTCGTTGTATCCGCTGGCTTTTACTCCGACGACCTATCTCATGACTAACCTACTAAGTACAACAAACCGAGCTGTGGATACACTGGTCTGTAGTTTACATAACCTTCACTTTATGAGACGATATACTTGATGAACTCACAAAATGCTCTCACAACTTTCTCACATTGGCGGGAGTCTCATCAACAAGAAACACTTTCCATTTATGAATTGAAATCTCCAGGATATTCTTTTAGAAAAAAATGGTTCCATCTAACGTTTTTCTTTTTTGGGTAGGTGTTCCATCTAACGTTTATTCTCATTATAGTAGTGAGATTTCAATCAAATCAAAATTGATCATTCTAAAATATCAAAGGTATCTTCTACAAAATAACAAAGTGAAGTGTACTTTGCTGGTAAAGTCTCCTTTAGCGTGACCCTAGACTCATTTTAGGGATTAATTTAGTCAGAATTGACAACAAGTCGATAAGGCTAAATGTCTCATGCTCTAAATACAATTTCCATAAAAGAAACATCCACTTACAAAAGACTTATTTTGCAGACATAACGTATTTTCGTAAGAAGAGTTATAACTTCTGCAAATGTGCTTGAGTGATGTCTTATTCACACATTGATATATCTAACACTCGTATTTTGAATCATTTATTAACTATATGCAACTCTTATTGTATTGCATGTATATCAAATAATAGAGAACCCGACATATCTGACAAGAAAAATGTTTCTTTAAACATTCATATCAACGATGACAAATAATCAAACCGTGGGCCACTCCCTCCCCATTGATAAACTCAATAATACGATGCGACCTTATATATTTTGTATGACGTTGGGATAGTTTTTTTGCAGGTAGTAGTTGATGACTTTCTCCATCCCCCCGACGACTGACAACGAATTTAAAGCACACTGTCTAGACGAGCACACATATATATCATAAGTCATATCGTGGACCGATTCAAATAGGTAGAAACATGGTCGTCTCGTAAATCTTGAAGAACGACGCTGGACATGCCGATTACGCGATCTCCCCCCCCCCCCCCCCCCCCCGACAGGCACGGGAATTCACATTGTCCGAACTATGCGAGTCACGGAGCTACTTCTACTCTGTTCAGGCTCAAAATGCGTACATAATCCGAGAGACCGGGGGGCGAGTCATTCATGACGTTAGCATGCACGATTCTAAAGACTCCTTATTCTTCAATATGAATCGGGACAAACGTCGTCGAATAATAGCTTGACGCACACGACTTTGAAAAACAGAGAACCCCCCGAATTTTCTTATCCTTGCGAACATAATTGGGGTTTTGTCGGTATCTCGTCGATGATTACGGTAATAGAAAACAGTCGATTATAGCTGCACGTATCGTGTTTCATTTATGAATTTAGGGTTCTTCATGTGTTGGCATTTGGCGAACAACCCAATAACGACACTCTCATAATACACTAATAATAATGACGATTCATCGATCAAATCTTTGTCGTTTGCGCTGGAGGCATTCTTTTCGAGTCCCCCTTTTTCTTATTTTAGGAAAAGACGCGTAATCTGTCATTACATGCATGTATTTTGAAAGGTGCTATTGTTTGAACAAGTTCTGATCACCTTCTTCTATCTTCTATTATTGTCGTCGAATAATTGGGTGGTACTCAAACTCATCGCATGCAATCATCGATCCTCCCTCGACTCGGACGCGGAATCGGAAAGATCCACGGGCAGTCGGATGACATGGTTCGCAGCGTCATCTTGAATCTCGAAGCTCACGTTTTCGGATATCGGGTTTTTAGGACGGACAATTCATACTTACTCACCAAAACATCCACGTATTTGGCGTGAATCGATCCGAACCATGTTAGGACGATATGTTAGTCACATAATTTGCATATTTTGAAATTATGTAGGAGTGAGAATGGAAAGTCTTGCTTCTTAGTAACATTTGTTCCTAAAATAATTTACGAAATGAGTTGGTAAAACCTATAATTCGTAAAAATATCGTTAACTCTAAGTTTGTAATTCAGAGTTAAGTTTTACATATATAGTTAAAACAGATGTTTTCAAAGTTTTCATTCAAACATATGCGAAAATTCTCCGCTGCTTCTCTCGCGGACGAAGTTTGACAAAACATAATAATTTCTGAGTTTAATAAAAGGGACACCCGGGCGATCCATCGGGGCTTTATAGTATTCTAATAAATAATAAGAAGTTTCCAAAGTGATTAATATTAGCCACGAACTATCACAATTCCCCCATTCTCTTCCTTTACGTAAGTTTTAGGTGCGTTCCGGGGGGAATAATTTTGTAGGTGTCTTTAGATTTGTTGGGTCAAAGTTGTTCGCCCAACCACTCGTGTGACAATCTCCCGTATCCATGTTTCAAAATACTCCTCCGAGGTGGAAAAGTATTTTGATAAATATTAC